>OZ023313.1:6395552-6995552 GCA_964007375.1 Ophion obscuratus
GGTAGAGGCATCCCACATCGTCTGCCACTGGTTCAAACTGGTTGCTCTCGCTTCTGTCCTTGCACAACTGGGATTTCTAGCTCCCTTCTGCTGGTACATCGCTCTACGCTCCTCAGCGAGCACCTCAATGGGCAGCATTCCCGCGATAACGTTGATAGCGTCCTCGGAGACAGTGCGAAATGCACAGGCTACCCTCAAGGCGCTGACGCGATACGTTGCTGCAGCCTTCCTGCGGTACTCCTGGATTTTCAGTGCGTCAGCCCATATGGGTATGCCATAGGTGAGCACTGAGGTCGTCACTGATGACAGCAGTTTCCTCCTCTTCTGTCTGGGGCCACCAACATTAGGCATGAGTCGCGCCAGTGTGGTAGCCACCCGAGCGGCCTTTCTGCTGATCTGCTCGGTTTGCTCTTTGAAGTTAAGCCTCGCGTCGAGAATCACACCCAGGTACCGAATGAACGGTTGGGATGTGATTTCGGTGTTTCCAACCCTGAGCGTTACCGTTTCCATCACCTTCCTGCTGGATACGAGGAGTACTTCTGTTTTGTGGGCTGCAAGCTGCAGTCCAACAGAAGACATCCATTCCTTTATCTTGGCGAAAGCTTCGCCGAAGAGTGCGGTGATTTGCTCCAGGAATTTGGCGATGACAATCAGCGCCGCGTCATCTGCAAACGCTACGACGGACACTCCTTTCGGCAATTGCAATAGCAGCAGATCATTGTACATGATGATCCACAGAAGCGGTCCAAGTACAGAGCCCTGAGGAACTCCTCCAGTCACCCTATACGTCTTCGGTCCATCCTCTGTGTCGTACATGAGCCACCTATTACATAGGTAACTCGCCACTATTCTCCGGAGGTACCATGCTACACCTAATGTTTTTAGGGCATCCATGATACACTTCCATATCGCCGAGTTGAAAGCGTTTTTGACGTCGAGAGCGACAACTGCGCAGTACTTCTTGGACCCTCTTGTCCATCGTTTACCCGCAGTCGACTCCTGCGCCTGCTTCACCACTGTGTTAATGGCATCCAGCGTAGAGCGCTCCTTTCTGAAGCCAAACTGGCCCTCCGCCAGTAGAGGGTCCACGAACTTCTCAATCCTGTTATGGATGATGCGCTCGAAGATCTTTCCGGCGGTATCCAGCATACAGAGCGGACGATAGGATGAAGGTTCGTCCGGCGGCTTCTTCCCTTTCGGGAGGAGCACTAGCTTCTGCCACTTCCACTTGTCCGGGAAGATTCCTTCCTTGAGACACCCATTGTACATGCCCAGGAATATTGCCGGTGCCAACTTGATCGCTGCCTTGAGTGCGATGTTGGGTATCCCATCCATACCGGGGGCTTTATTGTTGCCCACCCTGGCAATCGCCGTAAGAAGCTCTTCTTCAGTAATGGCTGGGATGTCCTCATCGACGTCCTCCGCGAGCTGGTAGTCCTCCTCGGGTTGCTCAGGGAACAGATGTGTAACAATCTTTTCCAGCAGGGCTGCGTCTACAGGCGATGGCATCGGCTGGCTTTTCAGCCGAGTCATTACTACTTTGTATGGCCTGCCCCAGGGAGCATCTTCCACCTCGCTGAGCAGTTCGCCCCAGCTTTCAGCTTTACTCTGCTTGATAGCTTTTTTAAGCTTCAAGCGCGCCTTCCTGTGCTGTTCTTCCAAATCGGGGAACGAGCGTTTGCCTCGAGCTCGTTGCGCTCGGCGGCGAGTTCGATGACACTCCCTTCGGAGGCCGGCAATTCGTTCGCTCCACCAGTGTACCGCTGGTCGGAAGTCGACATCACGTTTCCGTGGCATTGTGGCATCGCATGCTTCGGTGACCCTCTGCATGACCACCTCGACCTTCTCGGTTGCACTTTCTGCTGCGAGGGGGCTGGTGTCAAAAGTTTCACGAAACAAGTCCGCGTCAAACATTTTCGCTTTCCAGCCCTTCCCGTTTGTCTTCGGTGCCTTCGCTATTCTGCTGAAGTCTCCGCGAATCTCCCAGAGAATCGCTTGATGATCACTGTGAGTGTAGATATCACTGACTACCCAGTGGCACTGGTTGCCTCTGGCCAGGCTACTACTCACAAAAGTGAGGTCCACTATAGACGAGGCTTCACCTTTAACAAAAGTGGGCTTTGTACCTGCATTAAGTAGTACTACATCCAATAAGGACATAGCCTCAAGCAGGACTTGACCCTTCCTGTTCGTCACTTTACTACCCCATTCCACAGCCCACGCGTTGTAATCTCCGGCTATGGCTACCGTTGTAATCTCCGGCTATGGCTACCGGGAATCGTTGTTTAGCGTCTGCGACTAAGTTGTCGAGAAAATTCTCAAACTCATCAGTCGTCAGGCTAGGCGGTGCGTAACAACTGTAGAGATGAACTCCTTTGGCTTTTATTCTCACAAAACCAGTTTCCATCCGACTCGCAAGATCCTGAAATGGAAGCTTTCCGCAAGACCAAATTGCGGCCTTCCCACTTGCGTCAGATTCCCAGGGTCGCGTGTCTAGATGTCTATATGGTTCCGAGAGTATCGCCAAGTCAGGCTTCAGCTCGCGCACAGTCTGCATGAGCAGGTCCTGTGCGGCTTCACAATGGTTGAGGTTGAGCTGGAGTACTCTCATTTGCAGCGTTTTTGGAGTGCCTGGAGAGCCTGGAGAGCCCGCGTATACGCTGGACATCGGCTGCTACCTGCGATGTGGGCTGTGGGTGCCCCATCTCCCGCTTCTGCACATATGACACACTTTGCGCTTGCTGTGCATTCGGCAACTTTGTGGCCAGTGATACCGCACTTGATGCAGTCTTTAGCCCGGTCGACGCTGCTCTTGCAGTTCCGTGATAAGTGTCCAAATTTCCAGCACTTGAAACACTTGAGTGGCCTCACCACCTCTCGGATTCTGCAATTACACCAGCCGACTCGGATGATTCCTGTATCCAGAAGTTTCCGGGCAGCGGGCACCATGATTCGTAATACCGCGGTCTGAGTCCTGCCATATGCTTTACGCAGAGACTTAAGAGAGTGTTCCGTGGCTGGATAGTCCGGTCCCAAAACTCTCTGCAGGGCCGCCAATATCTCCTCCTTCGTCGCATCCTCTTCCAGGTCCTTGATCTCCAGATCCACTTCCTGGACTTTACTCTGCACCGTTGCTGATTCGCCAAGAACACCTTCGAATTGGTTTCGCAATTCCGGTGCTTTGGCTGAGCTCTCCTTATTCAGAACGAACAGCAGATCTCCCGCGTTCGTTCTGCGTACCTTTTGGACGCATTCACCTGCATCCTTGAGCGCCGGATCCTTCTTTATACGACTCAAGATCTCCGCATAGCTCAAGTCACCCTTTTTGTGGATGACGAGAGCGTTGGGCAGAGTCGGCCGTTCGCGAGGTTTCTGCGGCTTCTTCTGAGGCTGCGTCTGGGATATCTTGTGCGATCTTTTCTTCTTTCCGGCAGTCTGCCACTCCTGCTCTGATCGCACACCTCCCTTATCCTCGGGTTGACCAGCCAGCTCCTCCAGCTGCTTCTTCTTCTTCGGCACCTTTCCCTCGGTCGACGTTGGTGTAACCCGCTTTCTCCTCTTCGCCTTGCTTACTTGCGTCGAGGTACCGTCCACGTCCATGCCTTCATCGTTCCTCTCCTTGTTAGGTAGAGTCGATTTCGCTTGGCTTATGGTTGGCGTGGTTTGCGTAACTCCAGTCGACGTTTCCGCCTGTGGCTTTGCACTCCACGTTACCAGGTCCTCTATACCTTTCCAAGTACTGGTAAGCATAGGAACCCACCGATGGATCTCTTTGTGGAGGTTTTTCTTCTGCTGAATAAAAGAGGCTAGGCTCTCCAGCGTCTTTCCGTGCCTCTCCACCAACTTCAAGATCTGTTGGTTTCTCCCTTCCTCTTCCTTTCCTTCCTGTGTGTGTGTGTGTGTGTGTGTGTGTGTGTGTGTGTGTGTGTGTGTGTGTGTGTGTGTGTGTGTGTGTGTGTGTGTGTGTGTGTGTGTGTGTGTGTGTGTGTGTGTGTGTGTGTGTGTGTGTGTGTGTGTGTGTGTGTGTGTGTGTGTGTGTGTGTGTGTGTGTGTGTGTGTGTGTGTGTGTGTGTGTGTGTGTGTGTGTGTGTGTGTGTGTGTGTGTGTGTGTGTGTGTGTGTGTGTGTGTGTGTGTGTGTGTGTGTGTGTGTGTGTGTGTGTGTGTGTGTGTGTGTGTGTGTGTGTGTGTGTGTGTGTGTGTGTGTGTGTGTGTGTGTGTGTGTGTGTGTGTGTGTGTGTGTGTGTGTGTGTGTGTGTGTGTGTGTGTGTGTGTGTGTGTGTGTGTGTGTGTGTGTGTGTGTGTGTGTGTGTGTGTGTGTGTGTGTGTGTGTGTGTGTGTGTGTGTGTGTGTGTGTGTGTGTGTGTGTGTGTGTGTGTGTGTGTGTGTGTGTGTGTGTGTGTGTGTGTGTGTGTGTGTGTGTGTGTGTGTGTGTGTGTGTGTGTGTGTGTGTGTGTGTGTGTGTGTGTGTGTGTGTGTGTGTGTGTGTGTGTGTGTGTGTGTGTGTGTGTGTGTGTGTGTGTGTGTGTGTGTGTGTGTGTGTGTGTGTGTGTGTGTGTGTGTGTGTGTGTGTGTGTGTGTGTGTGTGTGTGTGTGTGTGTGTGTGTGTGTGTGTGTGTGTGTGTGTGTGTGTGTGTGTGTGTGTGTGTGTGTGTGTGTGTGTGTGTGTGTGTGTGTGTGTGTGTGTGTGTGTGTGTGTGTGTGTGTGTGTGTGTGTGTGTGTGTGTGTGTGTGTGTGTGTGTGTGTGTGTGTGTGTGTGTGTGTGTGTGTGTGTGTGTGTGTGTGTGTGTGTGTGTGTGTGTGTGTGTGTGTGTGTGTGTGTGTGTGTGTGTGTGTGTGTGTGTGTGTGTGTGTGTGTGTGTGTGTGTGTGTGTGTGTGTGTGTGTGTGTGTGTGTGTGTGTGTGTGTGTGTGTGTGTGTGTGTGTGTGTGTGTGTGTGTGTGTGTGTGTGTGTGTGTGTGTGTGTGTGTGTGTGTGTGTGTGTGTGTGTGTGTGTGTGTGTGTGTGTGTGTGTGTGTGTGTGTGTGTGTGTGTGTGTGTGTGTGTGTGTGTGTGTGTGTGTGTGTGTGTGTGTGTGTGTGTGTGTGTATAATGCATGTATGCAAATGCACTTTCATGCAGCTATTATGATGCTAATTTTGATGAATATCTGGGCTAACGGTCTCGTACGGTCGACGACACAATAATCGATCATGGGATCGACTAACGTCGATTAAATATTGCCTAAACTTCCTTTCCGGATGTGATATTCAAATGATATCGTCCACATCAGCCCCACTATACCGCTCGATCATTCAGATCAATGCGGAATAATAAGAGAGCTATAAAAACAACCCTAAAATGGATCAATTAACGACAAACACTGTTGACCCTTTATCGAAGGCAGTGCTTCAAAGTTTTTCAACGTGAAAGGAAATCTGGGAAGATGGTTTATTTTATTGATCGATGGCAAAGTTACCAAGGTTCAACTTGTAATTAGATCTCGGTAATGTAATTGAAATCCATTTGGCTCTCCAAGAGTGCTATCCTGGAAATCAGCCTAAAAAAGCGTGAGTACATGAAGGATATGTCTGAAAAGGGTTCCAACTGTAGGATTCAGACGAACTGTAAAATGAAAATATTATGAAAACTAATTTTTTTTTAATTGCTATAGGTGACGAAAGATATTATTTTGATAGTAGAAAAGAAAATCGAAGTTGTGGCAACAAATAATATTGGAGGAATTGATAAGTAGCGAAATGACTAAATCGTCTGTGAATGGACGAAATTACCGAATGGACTCTCGACCGCCAGTAAGTGGACGTGTGGTGTGGATGAACGCTGTCAAGGATAACGATTTATTATTTATTTTTATTAAATGCTAGATTTGGAATTCATTGTGTTGCACAAAAATTATAATATTCCTATACAGTATAGTAATTATAATATTCAGTATAGTAATTATAATATTCAGTATAGTAATTATAAGTAAGTATATATTACATTATAGTAATTATAATTATACAGTAATTATAATATTCTTATACAGTATTATATTTATTACTACGATTTCGTTGAAAATATACAAAGCTTTTTTGCATTTAACGTGACATTCTGAGAAATAGAAAATAAAATTTCGTCGAAATTGAACAAACAAACGAATGAGATGATTTCATGACAACATTGAATGAAATGTACATTGTCATCTCCTAACAGTAATTAATTTTGCTATTATCAGCAGATTAGTGACACTTTTCACTCTGCTTTGAGAATTAGCAGAACAGAGCTCATATGTCCATTCACTGGAAAGAGGTTAGAATACCGGACCAGTGAATAAACATGTCTCAAATTGACCTATTATTACGAATTCATTTAAAAACTTTGCAAACGATCAATGATTTATTCTATCTCAAATGTTGAAAGTAATAATTACCCTCAAAACTCATGAGAAATATTGTTTTCGTCTCTAGATCACCAACTGTGCATAGTCCTATCGTAGCTAATTTGCACGGTATACAAGTGCCACGAAGTAAAAAAATTCCGTGTGGCGTAAAAATTCAATATTAAACTGAAAAATCGATTTTAACGACTCCTTTGATATTTTTTGCTAAATGATATATAAATATATGTGTATATATATATATATATATATAATTTATCACAAAATATCAAAGGAGTCGTTAAAATCGATTTCTCAGTTTTATATCGAATTTTTTAGTAAAGAATATTAATTGTCGATTAAAAAATCGAATCACTATATATATATAGTGATTCAATTTTTTAATCGACAATTAATATTCTTTACTTATTTTAAATATAAATCAGCTTTCATCCATTGGACATTAAGGGGTTAGGCCACAGCAACGGGTATAAAATCATCCGCGAATTTAACCATTTTTTTCGTATGAAAAAGTGATTCACTCGTTAAATTAACTACACATCTATTTAGTACACTGAGAAAAAAAAATCGTTGAATGTGCAAAACGCATTTTGTTGGCTCGAAATTTTGTTGTTTTCACAGTTGCTCAGACATGCTAAATAAACAGATAGTTTAAATATATCTTTGGTTGCTGTCTAACTATACTGTTTTGTTATGCCAATTAAAAATCAAGTTGAACGTATTTAAAGATACAATTTTGTTAAACCAACTGATTTTTGGATGGATGAACGAATTTTTTTTTCAGTGTATGAATATCAAGCTGTCAGAAAATACATATATATATTTTTTTCGATGTACAAAATGGCCGACTACTCGAAACTTCTCGAAACAGCTTTTTTCCAATTGGCGTGACAAATTATTTCAACAATTTTCACTCGCTTACTTCAAATATAAAAGTGATGTTCCTAATTTCATTTCGCAGAGAAGTACGTGCGGATTTTCTCATTAATGGAAAACTTTTCATTTTATGAGCAGTTTAAGCGCAGTTATGACGAAATTTTTCACTACTAAAAAATCGTTATTGTTTTTTGTTCCAGGTAAAAAATTCTGGATGCTAAATGTCACGCCGCGGAGCGGCTAAAAAAAAGATAACGAAAGAAAATATTACTAGTCGGCCATTTTGTACATCGAAAAGAAAAACATATTTTCTAACAGCTTGATATTCATACTAAATAGATGTGTAATTGATTTTATGAGTGAATCACTTTTTCATACGAAAAAAAATGGTTAAATCCGCACATGATTTTATACTCCTTACTGTGGCCTAACCCCTTAATGGTGCGAAACTTCTGAAGGCAGAAGTTAAAAAATTAGAACTCTCATGAAAAAATGCAAGGCTTTTAGGTCTAATGCACCCTTTTTATTCGCTGTCAATTTATAATTTGACAACGAAGCTAATTGAGGGGAATTTTAGGAGAAAATGGTCATCTACCTTAGACAGCAAATTGGGGTATGATACGTCAATGCTCACCAGATAATGGAAAATGAATATGATTCGTTCGATTATTATGAATAATAGTGGTATGTCCGATTGAGCCATCAACCGCTCATGTGCAATGCAAACACCCCCCTTTACCCCCCCCCCCCTCTCTCCCTCCCTCTCTCTCTCTCCTTCTCTCTCTTCCAGTCACCCGAGCCTCTTTTCAAATTCACCACGTTAACGATGGTGGATGGAGGAACAGGCGTGCGGTGGAACGAGAAAATTACTCATCTCGGCTCTACAGCTCACCGCTCGAAAACGATTAAGGCGACAACCATCAATTATAATTCGTTTCTCGTCGATCAGTTTCCGCCACAGAATTTTTTTTCCCCCTTCCTGCCTTTTGTTTTTACAACTGCCAATTACCAGTCAAAGGCGCGTCGTATTTCACACCGTGTTACACAAGTCGAAAAACGAAAATTCGCACAAATCTGAACGTTCGTAATTGGAAACTACAATTGATTTTTGGTTCAATCAGGATTGAGGAATATCATTTTTAATGATTTTTATTCAAAATTGTTGATACGTGTCTAACTTTTTGAGAGGCTAGTTCAAGAAAATAAACAAGGTGCTACTTATGCATATAAATTAATGCAAAATTAATTATTTTTCATTAAGGGCGGGGTAAAGTATTTAAATTTTTTTTTTCATTTTTGTTTAATTTTTTAAATGAATGCATAATATATCAAGAATATTGTGTTAAAATTTCAAGTCGATCGGAGTAAAATTGACGAAGTTATGAGTATTTGAGCGTCTATTGCTCCATGCCGTTCTCTTCTCTTCTGCGTTTTTCAAACCGTTTTTCTGAGACTTGTCATATTTGAAGTCCGTGTGCACGATAACTCAAAATCTACTGGACCAATCGCTTTGAAATTTTGCACAGTACTTCTTCACATAATTCACCAGGTATTGTCGAGAGCTTTTTTGTTTTTTTAAATAATTACTAATTTTTCAACAACAAATTAGCCGATTTTTTTAGCGAAAATCGGGTTTTTGGCTCCCAAGTGCTACGAAAAATCGAAAAATCGAAAGAAAAAAAATCCTCCCGTCATTACCTCGAGAAACATCTCCTTTAACAAATGCATTTTGATTTTTTTGTTTCAAATGATTCTGTTGCGAGTTATGGTGCACACCGCGAACCAACTTTTTTTCGAGGCGCCTCCGGGGTTTAATTTTCACTCGCTCAATATTGAATATTTTACAATGCAAATTTAGGAGAATGTTGTTCAAATGTTACTTTATTATATGTAAATTTTTCAATAAACGAACACTATTCGTTACGCCAAAAAAAAAAATCTTAAAAACATGCCTTTTTTTCGCCGAATTAACTTTACTCCGCCGTTAAAGGGGAGATACCTTCGGGCGAAGAAATAATTTGCTTTTGAGTTTTTTTTAAAAGAAAGACTTGTTCGCTATTTTTGAGACTTAGGCTATTTTTTATTACTATTTTTGGCTGTTACATGGTAATTCATTTTATTAATATTTAAAAAGGGTGAAGGTATGGCACGGTCTCCTAAACTGCATTTTCAAAAATGGAGTGACGTATAGCTAAAAAACGAATCGACCGATTCTGATGAAATTTCGTATAAATCATTCTAACCGTATTGTTTAAAATATGACCGTAAAGGTTTTTGAAAATTGTTAAAAAAGTATTTTTTATTGCAAAATGTAGCTATTTTTTTCAGAAAATTCAATCTTTTTGTTTCAAAGCGTACCATTTCATCGATTTTCAACATTTTTCACTTTTTCTTGGTTCATATTCTGCGTATGAGTGTTAATAAAAGAAAAATCTTTGTTGGCTTCTTTTAGGATTAATCCGGTTGACGCTACGTGTCACGCCGTCTGAAAACATCCGCCGCCACCCGCTTAGAAGATCGTGCCATACCTCCTCCATTTTTGAAGATGAAACATTTCAAAAATACCATGTAACAGTCAAAAGTAGTAATAAAGCATACTTTAAGTCCCAAAAATAGTGAAGCTATCTTTCCTTTTAAAAACAAGCCATGGACATCAGCAATTTTTTCCTCTCCTAAAGTTCTCCCCCCTGAATAAAATTTCTCTCCGGCCGATTTAAGCTACACAAACCATTCGAATGTCTTCACCTATCTCTTTTACAAATTAACGATCTTAAGTTGCAAAAAAAACCTTTCCAATAACAATAAAAATGAAGAAATGAAACACACAAAAATCGTTGCATTCCAACGATGCAAGCTTCAACGTCATAGTTATGCAGCATCGTCACAATATTTCAAATTATCGCACGAAAGACACAGGTCATGGAGCTTCTCTTTTTCGCATGTTTCGACACAATTATGGCTGTCGTCATCGTCATTTGAAATCAATGACCATTTGGCCCAATGGAATGACCCAAATGGAATTTAAAAGAAAATGTATATATCAAAAGATATTTCTAAAAAACAAGCTTTCATTTAATGTACCTACTGAAGAGTAAAAAATATTTTTTTTATCAAGTCACCTGTGACTATAAACAGAAGCTCGGACCGTTCAACTTTTTAAATGCTTAATAAATTTCATCAATACAGTTTCATTAACCCTATTTAATTTGGCACAATAGTAATTAGAGAAATTATTATCACACGTTTATACTCAGTTTCAGGATTTTCATTTAAGAAATCTAAGGTTGTTTTGCAGTCAATTAAATTACAGTTGATATTGTAAATTAGAGATTATAGTATGTCTACATTTTTAGCGCCCCAACCTTTTATTTATATTCACATAGAGGTATTTATTTATTATAGTATTTTTATATTAGGTATTATAATATTATAATCGTTAGGTATTATAATTAGGTATTTAGGTAATTAGGTATTATAATATTTTTTAGTACATTAAATAAAAGCTCGTTTTTTAAAATATTTTTTTACATATAAATTATTTTCAACTTTTTAATCTTTCATTGACTTAACTAGTAGTAGCTTTTAGCTACTACTAGCTTGTTTTTTTAAATATTTTTTTCACATATAAATTATTTGTTACTTTTTAGTTTTTAATTGATTAAACTAGTTAGTTGTTACACGTACAATTACTAGTTTACGAGTTTGTACGTTAGGAACATGGAATGCTTGTAAAAAAATAACAAAGACTGTAATTGTGATTGAGCTTACGACTAATTGCTGCATATAAACTTTTCACATACAAACACAGTCGGCTAAAAATTTATTGGCATGTGTTAGTGAAATTTTATCCGGATGATTAGATATCGCTAATTTTACAAAAAAAGTTAAAAATTTTATGCATATATATTACAGTGGTTAAAAAAATCGATTTTTGTTTTCTCAACGGAAAATTGAAGTATGTTAAGAAAAAAAAGTTCCGCAAAATTTTAGGGTTCTAAATAATTGTTTAGTTAATGCTCAAACGTCTTTTTCATATTTTTTTTCATGATTATCAGAGTTTAATTTTTTTTATCTCGATGCATAATATAGTGCGTGATCCAATGTGAGTATTCATTTAATTTTTTCTGTAACAATACACAATTTTTATCTGAATATTATTTTTGGCTATAAACAATTTATATTTGCAGATTAAGAATCAATATATGCAATTCGGTTGCGAAAATTATATCAACCACTTGATGAACAAGAACACGGTGTTTACATCACTGAACGTCTAACAAGTATGCGTTTTTTTTTTTTTTTTTTTTGAGTAATATGTTGTTTTGGAGTAAGAAAACAAGGTCATACGGATTCGAGAGTTACAAACCGCGGCGCTGTTGACGCTACTGCACCTTTGTTTCTCTGACAGTCCGTGAGGTCGTTTCGCGATTCATTTGACTGTTTCCAGTAGTTGCTGTATTGAGGTACGTCACGGTACACGTAAAAATAAAAATGCAAAAAATGATCGCGAGTTTGGACGACAGCGAAAATTACCCACGAATAGAGAAGCATTAAGTCTATTCCTTCACCATCACAATACTCTTAAATTTTCCGTTCGAGACAGTACACAAAACGTCATCGACAAAATAACTAATATTTGGAGCGAAACCGGAATAGGAATTTCTCAACCTTGCAACAATTTCAAAAGTTTACAAAAATTACGATTGGAGTGGCATATCGAAAAAAAAATATTTACGGAAAAATCAAACTCAATCAACGAAAATCTCTTTCAACATAAGCTGAATAAATTATTCGAATTATATTATTACGATGTCTATTGGCGGGGAAAAAAAATTTGACGAAAAATCGAAAGAAAAAAATTAAAAGTCGTTTGAGCAGTACCTAAAAAAATGTTTAAACCTCTCAAATTTAGTATGAATTATTTTTTTCACAACGTAGTAACATTTTAACGTCGAGTAGCGCGAAAAAAAACATTAACCACTTTTTTTAAATCGAATAATGCATTGTCACCTTTTAGACGCATGTTTGCAAAATGTCAGAGCCCCAAGTAGTACGAAAGTGGATGAAATATCGACGTTCCGTTTTGCATCACACGGAAAGTCAATTTGATTAAAAGCTGGTGAAACAATCAACGAACTCACCGCCGCAGGCTTCCTTAAAATCGGTGCAACAATCGTCGAGTTTGAGACACGCGTGGTCGCAATAGCAGGGCTTATCGTTGAGGCCTTCGACGATGGAATTCAGCGAGGCTTTTTGCACGACACACGCGGAATCTTTGCCGGAACAGCAGAGCTTGGACTCGGCGCAGCTACCGGCGTGGCAACATTCCAACAAACCATCAAACACCAAACTCAGAGCAATCAACAAAATGACCTTCATCTTCGTTATCTTTGCGTTATACTCGTGGCGATGAAAAACAAAAATTGCAGAGCTGTTCGATCGGTCGACAAATCGACGAATTTTTATTGCCGAAGAATCAAACTTTTATCCGCATATTTTTGACAGTCGAAAGGACGAGAAAGTTTGGACGGCCGGCAAGAGAGTGACAGAAGGTACGAGGGAGATTGAAAAAGTTTCCGATGGAGCTCTCACGATGTCGAAGGGCCTCGAGGCTCCACGGCCTACGCGATACAACTGCGAAGTGTCGACGGACGCTGCGGTGTTTTAAGAGTCAAAGCTTTGCCATTGAGAGGATACGAGAGGAGGGGGGAGGGAGCGCTCCCCACCACTTTACGTTGCACCCTGCACCGCCATCCACCGCAGAGCACCGTGAACCCTCGCGAGACTCGTCCTTTGTACCCTCGCTCGTTTTTCCCTCTACCGTCGTCTACCTCCTTAATCTACTCTCCTCTCCTTTCTCCACCTTCGGTCTCATTACACCAGCCACTCGCTGCAATTACACCATTCACCTTCCACCAAAATGCATTCATCGCGCTTACTTGCAACCACCTCGCGAGCAAATCTCCCGCTACTTCCGGTCGTTCTACGGAGGAAAATTCGAAAACACCGCACTTCCGGAAATCTTGTATTTTTGGAGTAGAATATTTTTTTCATTTTACGGTGAAAGGATTTCGAAACATCTGACGAGTGGATTCACTTTTACAATTTATCTTTTTTCCTCCTTGACTTTGAAGATTCTTGACTCGTTTTTCTACATTCACCTTTGCCATTTATCCTTTTCTTTCTTGGCTTTGAAGGTTCTTGACTGTTTTTTCTGCATTCACTTTTACAATTTGTCCTTTTGAGATTCTTCTCTCCTTATTTTGGATTCAATTTTACAATTGATCCTTTTCTTTCTTTCATTTTGAGGTTTTTTCTTCCTTTTTTTGGATTCATTTTTACAAATGATTCTTTTCTTTCTTTCCTTTTGAAATTCTTGTCTCTTTATTCTGGATTCACTTTTACAATTGATCCTTTTCTTTCTTTTATTTTGAGATGTCGTGAAAAAATGGACATATATAACCATATATAATTATTTATACTAATATATAAGGCATTCCACGTCACTTTAGCCAGTAAAAAAAAATCCACAAATAATTTTGCACAATCGAGTTACTTTATTGAAAAATATTCACCGAATATTTTTAGATAAAATAGACGTTTTTTCTCGTTGATTACCATTTTTTAAGATTTTTCCATTCAAATGACTGTATCTTTGGCAGAATTTGACGTATTTACATTCGTAAAAAACGAAAATCTGCGTCTTTTTCTAGCCTTCCAGAAAAAAAATAATTTAGATTTTATTGAGCAAGTCGAACGTCCGTTTCAGGGCAAAATATGAAAAATATTTTTTTTCTCAAGGAAAGACACTCGTTATTTTATTTTTAAGAATTTCCCCGAATTGTGAATACGAAAAAAGGATTTTTGGTGTTTTTTATATTATGGGATTCCTAAACACCGTGAATTAACAGCTATTTTTATTTAAATTTTTTTAATTAATATTCGATTGAAGAGTGTGGAGCTCTCGCTGTATGTTTACCAGGTTTTTGAAATACATATGACATGTATGTCATATGTATTGGAGCCTTGGAGTGCTCCACACTCTTCAATCGAATATTAATAAAAAAATAAAAATAGCTGTTACTTCACGGTGTTTAGGAATCCCATAATATAAAAAATACCAAAAATCCGTTTTTCGTATTCACAATTCGGGGAAATTTAAAAAAATAAAATAACGAGTGGCTTTCCTTGAGAAAAAAAAATATTCTTCATATTTTGCTCTAAAACGGACGTTCGGTTTGCTCAATAAAATCTAAATTAATTTTTTTCTGGAAGGCTAGAAAAAGACGCAGATTTCCGTTTTTTACTAATGTAAATACGTCAAATCCTGCCAAAGATACCGCCATTCGAATGGAAAAATGTTAAAAAATGCTAATCAAAGAGAAAAATCGTCAGAATTTTTTTTAAATTTCAACACTCGGTGAATATTTTTCAATAAAGTAACTCGATTTTTCAAAATTATTTGTGGATTTTTTTTACTGGCTGAAGTGACGTGGAATGCCTCATATAACATTATATACAATTATTGACATCTTAGCCTTAACATGACATCATGAATGATCATATATATAGATATATGATCATACCATGTATAGTATTTATTTTTTCTGGGTGTGGACCATATATGCCCATATATGATCATGTATGTTCAAAAGTTGGTACTCTGAACTTGTATATGAACATATGGTTGTATATAAGAACTCATATATGATACAACATGTACTATATATGATGTACAAACTATTTTGGTGTCATATATAATCATATATGTAATCGTAATTTTCCGCAACAACCATATTTGAACGTATATAATAACGAAAACATATATGACTATGGATATTATGCCATATGTAATGCCGCATTAGTGAAAGATTATACGAAGAATCTTTTACTTAATGTATATACATATTGAATTTGCGATACACATGACCATATGATTTTTATAAAAATACAAAACCTGTTTTCTCGTAATTTCTTTCCTGAACGTGGTTATATATCCTTATATGCAATAGTATATGAGTATATATAATCATATATGATTACATGTGATCATATATCGCTATATATTACTATATATGATTTATAGAGATAACTTTCGTTCATGATCATTTATGACCAGATCATACATGATTATTTATGTTTATGTATGTTAATTTTTTCCCGGGATTTTTTTCTCTTTATTCTGCATTCACTTTTGCGATTTAAACGTTCTTTTTTTAGTTTCTTTCTTTTTTAGGTTGGTTAATTTTTTTATCAGTATTTTATCAGTATTTTTTATCGATGGTTTATCAATTTTTAAATCCGTTCACGCCGATATTTGATTTTTCTGTCATCGCGTTAGTGACGTTAAGGCAACTTTTGCAAGTTCGTGTCACCTCAATACTACTTTTACGATTTAACCGTTCCTTTTATAGTTTCTTTCTTTTTTTAGGTTGGTTGATTTTTTTATCAGTATTTTTCATAAATTTTTTTCATCGATGGTTTATCAATTTTTTAATCCGTTCACGTCGATATTTTATTTTAATTTTAATGTGTTAGTGACGTTAAGGCAACCTTTGCAAGTTCGTGTCACCTGAACACTTTGCAAATTTTCCGATCGAAGAAATCGACTTTTTACTCAGTCCATCAGTTATTCTTTTAACGACGCACTGTCCTTTTTTTCCATCGGGGAATTACTCTCCGGTCTTTAATATTTTCGATATTATATTAATTCTTATAAACTCGTTCGACATTTAATTAATCCCATGAATATTCGGTCTATTATTAACCCACGTAATTTTCTGTCATCAAACTTTTAATTCGGTCCCCTTATATGCACAGGGAAATGTTATTGTCGTATGGAAGCTTTGATTTGTTGGGCAATTTGGCACGTCGGCCAAAAAAAATAAAAGTGCGATACGCAATAATTCGGGACACATAGGCGATGGCATCCACACCGGAAACGAACAAATATTGCCAAATATCTGCCAATTTACTTGTAAATTTATTGGCCACGTGTATAATTTTGTGTACATTTATACGTCTGGTAGATAACGATATGCATATCGAAATTTTATGTGTGTGTATGTATGCATATATGTATTTGCACATATTGTGCACTGAAGTGGAATTGATGCTCCACACTTTTCAAATAAAAAAAAATCGCGTTCATTGATCATTATTACGATATAATCACTTACTTGTATTTTATATTCATATCAAAGTAGGCTGATTGAGGCAAAAATTAAGTAGAAACATTGTAGATAAAAATTAAAACATTACAGTATCATTTCGGTGTGGCAGAATATACATTTTCTTCGTGAATATTTTTTAAAAATGGTAACTTCTCTTAAAAGTGTCCGGAATTAAGTCCACGAGTGTACAAATGCATGTAAATAAGTATATCTAGGATAACAATTATAATGTGGCCATGTGTTTTTACGAGTCTAGCATGGAGATTTTGTACCCGAGAAAAATATGACTGTCAATAGTTCCTTAAGGGGCTATACCAGTGTGACACTTTCAAATAATCGATTTTTTGCCTTTTTCGACAGTTTATACTTTCAAGAATATCATTATCATTTATATCAATATAATTTAACTTTCAAAAATCGATAGTTAAATCTTAAAACGCGTTTTTCTCGAAATGAGATTTTTCAAATTTGCTGACATTGTAACTCAAAGAGCAATTATCCGATTGACTTGAAATTTGAACTGAGTACTCTTGAATATATTTACTCTACAATGACGTAGGATATTTTTGATTAGATGAAAATTGACGATTTGGCATTGAAAAAACCGACCATTTTATAGGCAAGAAAACAGACGTTTTTTTCATAACTACGCCATTTTGTTAAATTTTGATATTTTTGGAAAATCCTACGTCACTGTACAGGGAATACCTTCCAGTTTAACGACATTTTTTCTTTTTTCGGTTTCAGCTACTCAATCGGCCGGAATCATGTCAGCAGTGGAGGAACTTTTTTTTTGGCGCCTCCGAAGGCAGCGCATAAGTCGCTTGGATCTCAATATTTTTCTATGAAAAAATTATGTTATATAGGTCAAATATAGGCAAATATATTCTTCATTTTCCGAAACATTTAATTGAGTACTTTTCTTCCAAAAAATTCCCGAAAATCACCCTTCATGAAGATCATCAAAGATGGAATTTCAAAGTAGATTCATAGAATTTAATCTCATTAGAAAAAAAAAGTTTACTAGGAGTGTTTCGAAATCGAAATTTAATTATCGTCATCCTGCTGAACTTAAGGAGAGATATAATACGCCTTGATGGTCGAGGTCGAGGATTTAGAAGCTATGAACATTCCGTCGACCGCAGAAGACCTCCACTATGAGCCTGGTATCGATGATTCCACGTAAGTTGACAAATTCCACGATTTTTTCATTCCCAAATTTTCAAACGCGTTTTTCTCAAAACCACGTTTTTCAAATCGGTACCCAAAATTTCTCGAAAACCAATGAACCGATTGCCTTGAGGTGTTTTGTGGTTATTCTATACACCATTATCTAGTACTTGTCATAGGATTTTTTTTCCGTTACTTAGTTTTTGTTTTATAGGCAAAATAGTAACTAATTTTTGGCCCAAAAATCACTATTTATGTTCAAACGTCCGCCATTTTGTCATAAATCGATATTTTCAAAATCGGCTATGACAAGTACTAGAATATAGTATCTAATTTAATAATCTTTTTGGTTTTTTTTTCAGATGATTTTTGAAGAAACGCCAGTGGATACCGTATACGCAGATTTTTTTACGACGCTCCAAGGATCATACAATATCCTTGTATATTTTTCATATTTTTAAATAAAGAAAATTCAACATATTTTTGAATGTATATACTTTTAGTTAATTAAAACCCCAATCCGAAATTTCAAATAGTTTTCCTTAAAAAAATTCACAAAAATGACCTTTTTCCGTCTCCTAGGCGTATATCTCCCCTTAAAACGGTTTTTGCTTTTTTTCAAAAAGTTTTCCGAGCATTTCCAGATTTCCAGAGCAATGCCAGAATTGTTATTTCGTGTACGTGCGCGTGTGCGTCTGTGTGGTACGCACAGTTGGTATGACGTGCGACGAACGGTCGGATACTGGGATGCTGAGTGCTCCAGCGCCGAAGCTCTACCCGCCACTATGTGAAAATTTAGCCAGCGCTCGCGCGCCTTCCTCGCACTCCTCGAACTTTCCTCCTGGGGCGCGGGTGTGAGGTGTACCGTAGAGTCGGCGAGTTTCACCCGCGTGAATCGCGCGCGTTCCCTTGGTTAAAATACGCGAGAGCATGCGCCGCAATTTAATTCCAATACGAGGAGAGCCTTACGTTTCGTACGTGTCTATGTTTGCGCGAGTATTCGGGTGAAATTCACCGCGCGAAACTCACTTTCCTTCAACTCGGTAATTCAGCGAGTCATCCCGGCGAATGATCTCCACGCTCCGCGGAAAATGATCCACCGTACACACGAGTTCGCCCGAACAAATTGTGTAATCTCTTGCGCGGTGTAGACAAGCTTGAAATACTCTTAGAACAGGTATGGGATACTGAATGCGCGAATGCAGAGCGTACAATTGACAAGTATTGGTAGTTGACAGTCGCTGATTTTTTTTTTTCATTTGTTGAGCATGTATTTTGTAAAAACTTGGTGGATGACGTTAATCAAAGGATTTCCCTCGGATGTTACTACTTTTATGGAGTGAAGTTTGCGTCGTTGGAATGCAACGGAAGTTTTTTTAAAATTCTTTGTTTTTGTAATCTAATTTTTATTTATTTATTGAGGTCGTAGATCTCTACTAAAGGTAGGAAAAATCATTTGAGTGATTTTCGTACCCTAAGTTAGGGGAAAAATATGTGAGCAATTAAAAGATCTTTCGGCCCCGGAAAAAAAGTTCATTTCTGAGTGAATGTGTTCATATATGTTTCAGATCTTGTCATATATGTTTCAGATATTGTCATACAGGTATCAGATATATTTATATCTGACATTTTAAAGTATCATATGTGATTAGGTCTGATCATATTCCACATGACATATGCATATAGAAAATAATATCTGATCAAATACAGTATCTGGCTTGACCATGTATGAACTCATATCTGTTTATATCTGGCTAAGAATCAAGGCGAGTTGGTACCGTAAATTCGTATCTGAACATACATGATGTGATATGTGAACGTATCTGTTCGTATAAGATCATATCCGATCAAATACGGTACCAGACTCCGCTATATAGATCTCATATATGTTTTTATCTGGTCAGGTACCAAGGCGAGTTGGCAGCGTGAAACCATATCTGAACATATATGATGTGATATATGAGCAGGCACGTTCATATAAAATTTTATCCCATCAGATACGATACCAAACCTGGAAAATATACGAAGTCTTATACACTCATACCTTGTCGTATATGCAGTTCAGTTGTTCACACATGAACACATCTGAATATATGAAATGATATATGAGGATATGAGACGATATCCGATCAGATATGGCACCTCACCTGACTGTATTATATGTGATCATGTGAGTTACTATAATATTATTAATTATTAACACGTCAAGTGATGACGTGTTAATAACCCCGCTCTATATATGTAAACATTTTAATATCTTCATGACTGCACTAACAAGATTTGATCTGTCTCAACAGGGCAAGATTTGCTCTGATATAATCGGAGTCATACCTGGTCTGATGGTTCAGATAAACTGTGATTCTATCGTATGGGCAGGTCTATTGTTCATCGATGTCCAGGTCTACTGGGATCCACGGTATTTTATTCTTGTACGGACAAACAGATCTGGTCCAATAAGATTATATTTGCCTGACATGATCAGATCTGGCCCAATAAAATCAGATCTACCTGACATGATCAGATCTGGCCCAATAAAATCAGATCTGGTCCAACAAGATCAGATCTTGCCTGGGGATTGGATCTGGTCAGACCTGCTGCGATATGGACGGGTCTGCTCCCAAAATTATCAAAATGGGTCTGATATGATCATACATGCTCAGATATAAGCATACATGATCTGTCATGACACTACATGAACAGATATTGCCAATTTTCTTGTCTGATCTTATCTGATTCTACAGATATGATTCAGATATATTCAGATATAAACTTTTTTTCCCGGGGGTGCATTCTCTCTGCTGGTCATCTACTGGTTTGTCTACTTATTTTGTAAAAATTTGTTGGATCACATTGATTTTGTGGAAACTTGTTGGATTGCATTAATCAAAGTTTTTTCCCTCGGATGTTACTACTTTCTCCCATCTCTCTGGCAGACTCATCTACCCGCTTCTGCACTTGCTCGTAATAGCGGAAGTGTGTATTTGTAAACCCAAAATCAATTCCTCACGGCGAACTTTCAAGAATCGTGTTGCAGTATCGACAGAGCTATCCTGGATTTGCAATTGCACAATTTTCCTACACCGTTGAACCTGACGTAAGACAATTACACACGATAAAAGAAAAAATGTTGAAGCCTTTGAAAACCTTTATTTCTGTGGAGCGACCGAGTTTCGTTGTGCAGGATTTTCAATCGTGTTTTAAAGCGATCGGTGGCTCGAGGCCATAATAGCGAAGTGCTCGCGTCATTGACTAAATAAAATTAGTATTCAATAAAAAATTCGCACTCTCTCTGCTCTCGGAGCGAAAATATAGTCCCTGGGGATTAAAGCTTTGCCGTTCGTTCAATTAATCCCACAAGCCTATGGGGGCACATGTAGGCTTTTCACGCGGAATGATGATGTAGCGTCATTGGGGGAGTCAACTGGAGCAAACCCGAGGGAGTGAGGGAGAGAACGAGCGAGAGCGGGATAGGGGAAGGGAAAGAGAATAAAAATAAGCGATAGTGAGAGGCCATTAGGGTAAATTGAGAATTAGAGAGAGTATTTTCTCATTCGAATTTTTCGAGTTCATCGTCATTTACATCATGGAAGCACTGGAGAATGAAACACTGAAGCACTAAGGGAACAACGATTTTTTGTCTATTTGAAAAAAAAACAAGAACAAGAGAGGATCTTTTTTTTTTTTGCGAAATAAAAATTGTGACGATAACCCTAATTTTCTGTAGCGATGAGCCAATTACAACGATACGAAATATATCATTTAGTTCTAATTTCATTTAAGGTGGGAGATACCTTTAGGCAAGGGAAAAATTTGCTGATTTTCATGATTTTTTTTATTAACGATATCATCACCTTTTGAAACTTACCGTATGTTCTTCTAAACTGCAATTTCAAAACTAGTGTGACGTAAAGCTAAACAACTAATTGGTCGATTCTGATGAAAATTAGTATAATTTTTTCTAACCTTATTGTCTAAAACATGACCCTACATGTTTTCGAAAATACAAAAACGCATAAACACAAATATATATGTATATTTTTCAGGCGTAAAAATTTATAAAAAATAATTTGGATTGTATATATTTGAAAATTAACCTGCGATCCATTTTTGCCAAACTAACAAGTTCGGCTACGCCAAAATTATATCTTGTCAACAAAATAAGAACGTGATCCTTTCCAACATAAAGTTTGAAAAAACTACATATGAATTGATAGTCCTTAAACTTACAAATTTTACCACGAGGGCTCTTCTGCAATTTTTAATACAATTAAATATAAAGAAATCCGTTTTAACGGATATTCTTCCAAATATTTAGAAAAATTATCTAAATATTTAAATATTTATTAATAAATCTAACGTTTTATAGAAATAACGATGTACATTAACAGAAAATTAGAATTGATTTTAAAAATGTTAAAATAATTAAACGAACTAAATAGTTCCAGTTTCTAGTTTCCAGTTTGGTCGTTTTTTTTATTTCTTACTTTATATTCTTACTATTATTATTTATTACTTACACACTATACCCATCTACATTTTTTTCTTACACATTATGTACTTGAGTTTCCGCCTAAATGAGATAAATATTATTTATTTAATATTTAAATAATGTCTTTTAGTAATAATAATTAATTTAATTAATAGTAGTAGCAAGGGTAGTAACTGGGGTATTATTTTTATACCCTTTTAACGGACTTTACATAATACTCTCTTCTGATTTGCATCAATTATTATTTATTGATTTTCTTATAGTAGTAGTAGTAGTAGTAGTAGTAGTAGTTTTTATTTGTATGATCTTTATGGCCTTTTACAAAAATTGTAACAATATCTCTCTCTCTCTCTCTCTCTCTCTCCCTCTCTCTCTCTCTCTCTCTCTCTCTCTCTCTCTCTCTCTCTTTCTCTCTCTCTTTTACAATCTATTTGGTTCGCCATCGCATAAATCTTTGGTTCGCACTCGCCTTGTAGTTAGTTCTTCTGTTCGCTATTCTCAACTTATATCTAACGCTATTGTTTTCTATTATTAACTTACATCTATTGCCTTTTTTACTCTATAATTAACTTAAACCTAATTCGGAACTGCCGCTCTCCATTATAATCCCTTCTCCTTTTTACGCATTTTTTCTATTTCCCTGAAAAATTGACACGACTCTGTATCGATTTCTCCTCTTATCGTCCTTATCAATTTCTTCCTTATTTCTCTTCCATCTTGTTCCTCATTTGCCCACATATATATATACGCCTTCGCCCCATCGGATAATAGCTGTCTTCCTTTTTCGCAAGCGATTAGGTGCTCCAGTGTTTCTCTCTCGGGTTTGCAAATCCTGCATGTCCATTCTTCCTCTCCTTTCTTATCATCCCTCCCTATGTTTCCGCATCTTAATCTCGCCTATGTTTCCTTATCTTTTCCCGAG
Organism: Ophion obscuratus; assembly: GCA_964007375.1. Taxonomy (NCBI): domain Eukaryota; kingdom Metazoa; phylum Arthropoda; class Insecta; order Hymenoptera; family Ichneumonidae; genus Ophion; species Ophion obscuratus. The sequence goes on from OZ023313.1 coordinate 6,418,561, forward strand.
ATGTCCTTCGCCGCCCAATATTGCCATGGGGTTTCGATATGTTCTATTATTTCTTTATATGCACTATTGTACGTCGAATTTTGTATCTGGTCTTTTTCTTTCTCTATGGTCTTCCTTATTAAGTTTTTATGCCCGTTTTCGTGATTTTCTTATATTTATCCTAGTTACCAGTTTCTCAAATGGTCTGATGTAAACGCATAGTTATTTCCCGCCTTTCTGTCATTTCAACCCAATGCTATTTCCCAGCCATTGGCCCAGTTGATTTACTATTTCGTGGTGTGGTTTTCCCTTAAGGATGTTGTGTCCAAAATTAAAAACGATAATAACATTTTTTAAATTTGATACGTCATTGTGTAAAACATTTGAAAGGTTGTGTAAAAATTTCACGACGATTAGGAAGCTGACTACTGGAAATTAGAATTCACAAATTACACGCAGTCTTATGGAAACTGAAGTAACTTTGCAATTATTATGAATGATGTAAGTTTGCAAATATTTATGAATGATCGTTTTTTTTTATTTCGAATATATCAAAAACAAAGGTGGCTTTATGGTGCAAGAAACGATTTCGTCCGTGAACGAAAATGAGTATTTGAATTTCCCGCTACTTTCTTGCGGTGAAAACCACATACTTCGTCTTTATTATTTATTTTCTAGAACACGAGCTTACTAAATATGTTGAAAAAATTACACAATGCTTCTCATATGTTATATACAAACTTATATACAAAAAAAATAATAATTGCAAAGTTACTTCAGTTTCCATAAGGCTGCGTGTAATTTGTTAATTCTAATTTCTCAGTAGCCAGCTTCCTAATCGTCGTGAAATTTTTACACAACCTTTCAAATGTTTTACACAATGACCTATTAAATTAAAAAAAATTTATTACCATTTTTAATTTTAGACACAACATCCTTAACTTCCGTACAGTCGCAAATATGTTTCATATTCTACATTTGGCGTCCACATACCCTTCATTCACGTTATTTCCAACATTGCCACATCTTATCCTCGCCCACGTTTCTTTTAATTCTACGCTAATCATCTTGTCCTCCAAACATTTTTCCACATACCTGTTTCCCTATGTTTATATTCCTTGCAGTATGTTGACCCATCGATTTTGCTCCAATCGCATTGAATTTCTGGTTCAATTTTAATTTTCATTCCTTTTTCAATTTTTCTTTCCAGCTCCCTTACTTTTTCACTCCATACTGCTTTCATTAAGATAATTAATTTATCTCAATTAATGAACTGAATTAATGTGATTAACTAAATATTTTCATACAATATTTAATATAGAAGTATTTTCATTTAAAAAATGAACATATTTATTCTTCCACGCAAATATTCACAGTTAACTATAACTTATCATCCTGAACGAAATATTCCTATATTTACCGCAAGCAAAAAAGAATCCCAATGTTTTGAAATTCTGATAGGAAAGCTTTCTAATAAACTCGAGAAGCAGCTAAATTTAATTTCCGTAAAATATTCGTTCGAAACGCAGAACTGAAGAAAATTAGATCCGAGGGAAGACAGTTCGCGACGAGTGGTGGGACGATTAGCCGGAAACTAGCAACGTCGAGTTCCGGGTCTATTTTCGCAATGCGCCTATTAAAGCGCCCCAACCCATATAAACGCGCTAATCGTCTAAAAAGTCTACCCGTATGCGTAATTTCCTCCCGCCATTAATATCGCGTTACCGGATTATGACGATTTGTTATTTTGGACGCGGGAGCAACGTACTCGGCGTTACTTACGCGCCGCCGTGTACTCGTTTATTATGGCTAATTGCAATCATCGTTGTGGAGAAACACGCAAGCTTGCACAACGCATTGTAATCATCGGAATAATTGACGAACCGTACGCATGTTTCAATACACACGCGTGAGCAGATGCGCGTGTCCGTTTCCGCATGAACGCGAGGTTGTTCATGCCAAATGTAAACTGTATATTTGCGATCGTACGTATGTAGGCTTAAGGCGAGAAATCCCTTTACAATTTTCGAAAAATCGATTTTTTTTACATATTTCGAAAGTATGATACCCAAAGAATGTACTGACCAAAGGAAAACTCGAAATATTGAATATTTACGGAGTTATCGCATATAGTCTAGAGCGCGGGGACAGCATGCGACCAGGTAGCGAGTCACATGTTGAAACTTTAAACGCGATTATCTCGAAATTAGTTTTTCAAAAACTGCTCGTGTTGTAGCTCAAAAAGTTATCGACCGATTTGGATGAAATTTTGGAAGGTTACTCTCAGTAATATTATCGGAAGGATATACCTAAAGTTTGAAAGGTTGCGTGTAAATAAATAATTTTTTTGGGGTCAAATATGTCGAAAAAATGGTCGAAAATTCGAAGTTTGGAGTAAAAAGGCCCCCAAATTTTCAATTTTGCACTTTTTCATCATTTTTTAGGTATATCCTTCCCCTGAATATGTCAGTAAATGAATGACACTTATTAAATCTTTTTCACATCAACCGAAAAAGAGTGACAACTGCAGCACTTTTCGATGTCGCGGAAAACAGACGTCCGAAGACCCTTAATAACGCCGCCATTTTGTTGGTCATCCCAAAAAAAAAAAATTATTTTAACTTGACAGTTATAATAAATTCGTGTCCAAATTTGAAAATGATCAGATTATTTTATCCCCTCTAAAAAAGGGCCCGAAAAATACCTATTTTTCACGCTCCTAAAGGGATTTCTCGCCTTAAGTATAAAACGCGCCAGATGCTCATCGTGTTTAACGCACGAAGTAACAGTGATTTATAATTGGCAAAAACAATGTTCATCGCGCGGGAGAACTGGTGTCGCAAAACGGGTGTCTCAAAATGGTCTGACATTTTAATTTATCAATAAAACGTATTATTTATTTGAAAAGTACGAATATTTTTATTTTAATATAAAGTACAAACATGGAGGTTATGTATCGAACAAGATCGTTCGATTTGACGGCATTGGACATCTTTCTTTGGGGTTTTCTAAAAGGGAAAGTGTATGCCAATGATCGACAGAACATTCCGGAGCTGACGGAAGCAATTGGACGCACCATTGAGGGGTTAGGCCACAGTAACGGGTATAAAATCATGTGCGAGTTTAACAATTTTTTTCGTATGAAAAAGTGATTCACTCATAAAATTAATCACACATCCATTTAGTATGATTATCAAGCTGTTAGAATTTTTTTCGATGTACAAAATAGCCGACTACTCGAAACTTCTCGAAACAGCTTTTTTCCAATTGGCGTGATAAATAACTTCGACAATTTTTACTCGATTTACTTCAATTTTAAAAGTTATGTTCCTAATTGCATTTCGCAGAGAAGTACGTACGGAATGTCTGATTAATCGGAAACTTTTCATTTTATGAGCAGTTATAACGAAATTTTTCACGGAAAATTCATTTCTTAAGTTCAAATACCTACAACTTTTGGATAAAACAATATTTTTTAAATTCCGTGCGTACTTCTCTAGGTATTCTAATGTAGATTGACGAGAATTTTTGTTTTTTGTTCTAGGTAAAAAATTGTGGATGCTAAATGTCACGCCACGGAGCGTTTAAAAAAAAGATAACAAAAGAAAATATTAGTAGTCGGCCATTTTGTACATCGAAAAAAAATATATATTTTTTCTAACAGCTTTATATTCATACTAAATAGATGTGTAATTAATTTGATGAGTGAATCACTTTTTCATCCGAAAAAAAAATTGTTGAATTCGCACATGATTTTATACCCGTTATTAACCCCTTAATGAAATTAGTCCGCAATTATGCCAAAATGTTATTGAAAATTTCGTCAAAAGAGTAAACGTTTGCTAACAGCGACGAGGCGGTCATTTATCGGATATTGTGTTCCCCACATAACCTCGATGTTTGTACCTCATATTAAGGGGTAAGGCCACTGTAAATTTTTTGAAAAATCGATTTTTTTTTATTGGCTTAAAAAATAGTTTAAACCCTCTAGAATAAGAAAAAAAAGGTCCTGTGCGACGTCTTTTTTAAATTTTTTCCAATAAAAAACTATTCGCAAAACTTTAAACGCGTTTTTCTCGAAACATGGTTTTTCAAAATGGCACGCAGCATAACTCGAACAATTTTCATTTTTTTTACTTGAAATTTTAACCAGATGTGAACATTTACATTATCTTGAGAATGTCGATCGGAATTTTCAAGAACTTTATTTATTGATTTTTTATTAACAAAAAACTTGCCGTTTTTTTCGTCAAAAATCAATTTTTTTTTTTCAAACGCACGCCAAATCCACAAAAATTGATACTTTTTAAAATCCGATCGACATTCTCTAGCTATAGCCCTCTAGATTAATGGTTTTTTTTTGTTCTAGGTTCAAAAGTGCACCAGTGGTGCTGCGTGCCGCGGAGCCCTGGAAGCAAAACATGTCCCGGGAAGATAGCTGTGGAACCGCCATTTTGTTTTTTTTTTACTGTAAAAAAATTTTATAATAAAGTTTAATGTATGCCCGATAACACCATTAAAAGTTTTTTTTCAAATACCTTCAATTTCGGGAGCAAAAAATTAGTGAAAAAACCTTTTTTTTTGGCCGTTACAGTGGCCTTACCCCTTAAAACGAAAATATTTGCACGTTTCAAATAAATAATACGTTTTATTAATAAATTAAAATGTCAGGTCATTTTGAGACACCCTATATCCATGAAAAGAGGAAGAGACCACTCGTAATCTTGCCGTGCGGAAAAGATCCACTCAAATTCGTTCTCGATTTCATCTTATTTCCGGTCAGAGCGAGTGGATAAGTCGTGCAGCGCTGCAAGCGACCAGTACGACGACACGATCGAAGACCAGTCGTAATCAGACAAAAGAGGAAACCGACCAGTGAATGGACGAATAAGATTCAGAGGGACTGTAAAATGGATTCTATAGGATTCAGTTCTATAGGATTCGATAGGATTCGACATTATAGGATTCAGGTGGACTTCAGAATAAAAATACTGTGCATTTCTTTTAACTCCTATAGCGAACCCGAGATACTATTTTTACAAAAAAAAATAAGAACAAATTCATTAATCGCTATAGCTATCCAAAGGTATTAATTTGATAGTAGAAAAAAACAATTCGAAGTAATTGCAACAAATAATATTGGAGGAATGATAAATAAGTAGCAAAATGATGAAATCGTCAGTGAATGGACGAAATTGACAGTAAATGGACACTCGACCGCCAGTAAATGGACTTGTAGTGTGGATGAACGCTGTAAAGAATAACGATTTATTATTTATTTAGATTAAATGCTAGATTTAGAAATTACTTGCACAAAAATCATAATATTCTCATATATATGACTATTATATTTGTTACTACGATTTCGTAGAAAAAACACAAAACTTTTTTGCATCTTAACGTGACATTCTCAAAAAAACTACCAAAGTTTGTTTCCAAACAGAAATAGAAAGTCAAATTTTCTCAAAGTTGATACAAAAACGAATGAAATGATTTTATGACAACATTTGATTAAATGTACATTGTCGTCTCTTAACAGTAATTAATTTAGAAATTTTCAGCATATCAGCTAACAAGGAACATCCCTCAGGTGACACCCTTCGATTTTGATGAAATTTGGATGTTATAAAGCATCGAAAAGTAAGCGATAAGTATTTTTTATCGGCGGAAAACGGTTTTAAGGGGTGAAATCGCACCCTCAAAAATGGGGATGTTGTTCGTTTTTCGTCGATAACGTTTTAACGGTACGAGATATTAAAAAAAAATCAAATTGCAACGTTCATTTTTTGTGCACTATACATTGGAGATGAGAACGATAACGTTGTCGACGAAAAACGAAAAACACCCCTATTCTCGAGGGTTCGTTTCACCCATTAAAACCATTTTTCCGCCGATAAAAAAAAATACGTATCGCTTACTTTTCGGTGCTTTATAACATATCCAAATTTCAACAAAATCGAAGGGTGTCACCTGAGGGATGTTCCTTGTAAGTATTTTACTCTGCTTTGAGAATTAGCAGAACCCGTATGTTTATTCACTGGAAAGAGGTTAGAATACAGCACCAGTGGATAAACATGTCTAATTCTGACCTATTATTGCGAATTTATTTTGAAACTTCGCAAAAAATCAAAGGTTGATTCTATCTTGAGTAACGAAAGTATTATTTATCCTCAAAACTCATGAAAACGATTGTTTTCGTCTTCAGAACGACTACTGTGCACAGCCGTATCGTAACGAAGTTGCGCGGTGTGCCAATGCCTCAAACAAAAGAAATTCCGCGTCGCGTCAAAATTCGTTATTAAACTGAGAACTTGCTTTCAACAAAACCCGTGATTCTTTTACTAAATCATACTGATTCGCGTTTTTATAGACAATTCATATTCTTTACTTATTTCAAATATAAATCCGCTTTCGTCCGTTGACTGGTCGATTTACCCTACCGACGACTAACAATTACCGACTTCGAACGTTGTGCCGGTGACATCGTGCGGACCTAAAACCGTGAATACTGGAACGCAAGAGTCTCAAGTCCCATGCATCGATGCCATCGCATGGTTGATACAAAAATGTTCCACGCGGCGCTCCAGTCAACTAAACTCCAAAAAACTACACGCCAGTAGGCATATTCTGTAACTCGTTATAACTCGATAACGACAGCTTTCGTTATCGTTAGCTAGCGACAGCCAATAAGAGGCTCCCTTTCTTTTTTGATCGTGCATGCGATTGGCTGTCGCTAGCTTACGATAACGAAAACTGTCGCTACTGAGTTATAACGAGTTACAGAATCGCGCTACAGAGGCGCGTCCAAATCTTTAACTTTAACAGCTGACGCGCCTAACCTCAACGCCCGCCTAACGTACGTAACTTGACGTTCCAATTCTCAATAAAACGTTGAAAAACATTTCCGTCTTGCACGTCCCCATAAATAATTAAACGATCGACAAAAATGGCGGCACCGCGCAATATTTCGTTTCAACCGCGACACCGCTACCGGAAGTCGCAGCTTCGTAACTCATCTCGTGACTTTCCGTGATCATTCGAAAAGATATTCGCTGTGTGCGCATAGAGCGTTTGCGCACGCAAAACAAGGTCGTTCGGCGTGTCATTGAGGGGTTATCGGGCGATTATTTCGTGCCAGTAACACGTACGACCGAGTAACCGAACGGACGAAAACGACACACTTTTCTTTTTCCCTCCAAAAAGAAAACTAAGACAGAGTCATCATGCTGCCACGGTTTATCAAACCGACAATCGTCGTTGCTCAACAGAGTGCGAAACAATTGTCGACCAGCGCTCAGGTAAGACGCGTTTGTGACATTCTTTCGTTTCATTCGATACTTTCATCCCTTTTCATCGATCCACGCTTGTTTAATTTCACTCCAAAGCCTCGTGGCTAGTCCAGCCGCAATTCGAAGCCTCCCTGCAATTTGCCCCGTGCCCTGCCCCTGACAACGATCTTCGCACCGTGCGACCCTGATCTCATAACGAGATCTAAATCCCAAAAGTATTATGCAACTATTCGGTCAATCGGAGATACGTTCTCGCCTGGGAAAAAAAGCACGACGCTCAATACAATTTTCCAATGCACTCTCCGAATACGATTTTTCAGCACAATTATTGTCCCGAGCTGATATTCACGTATTTTTGACATTTTCCGATGCCTCCGATGTCCGCCCTTTAGATCAATATTTCCAACGTATCTATCCTCATTTTCTCCTCGATCCATGGGACTCCGATCCCCGTAGAACGTCCTCCGAACGTGGAACTTAGAGCACCGATGCGACAAAAAATAATCCCCACCTCCATCCGTATCCCGTGACTGCCAAAACGTCGGCACTTCCAGAGTTGACCAAAGCGTCGGATTTTGCTCGACAGCGCAATGCCAAAGTCGCCGTCATGGGGGCCAGTGGAGGCATCGGCCAGCCGCTCTCTCTGCTTCTCAAAAATTCACCCCTCGTTACCGAATTGTCGCTCTACGACATTGTCAATACTCCCGGAGTCGCCGCCGATCTTTCTCACATCGACACCCCCGCCAAGGTCAAGGCCTTCAACGGAGCCGACCAGCTGAAGGATTCTCTACGCGGAGCTCAGGTGAGGCTTACCGACTGATACGGAATAAAAAATGTACTTTTACTTTCACGATAAAACTCGCTTACCACCAGATACTTCATTGGAATTTAGAAATTACGGAAATGGCAAACTGTGAAGAAAAAGCTCGATTTTCGAGCAAGAAAAACAACCAATCATATATTTTTGACAAATGGATAAATAGCAGTCGTTATCATAACTGAATTTTCTTCGATTTTTTTCAGGTCGTTATTATCCCCGCCGGAGTACCCCGCAAGCCTGGTATGACTCGGGACGATTTGTTCAACACAAATGCATCGATTGTGCGCGATCTTGCCATTGCGATTGCCGAAGTTGCCCCTAAAGCTTTCGTCGCCATTATCTCGAATCCCGTGAACAGCACCGTTCCCATTGCCAGCGAGGTGATGCAGAAGGCCGGAGTTTACGATCCCAACAGGATCTTCGGCGTGACGACTCTCGATATCGTCAGATCGAATGCCTTCATCGCCGAAGCTAAGGTGGGCCAATTTCACCGAATGTCGAAAAAGACTTCGTGATCTGCTTATTCCCGCGTGTTTTTTCGGAAATGAAAATAGTGACTCCAGTGAGATCGAAAAATGTCGCGTAATTTACATTTCTCACGAATGGCTGTTCTTTTCGCGAATTTCGACAGCTCTCAATGGGAGCCTAGAGTTATCAAGGGGTTAAGCCACTCTAGAGGCAGAAGTAGGCTTTTTGGGGAATTTTTTTTTTCAGAAAAACTACAAAATAATTTGGGATTACAAAAAAGGGTGTTTATCATACATATCAGTGACTGTACACAATAATTTTTTTGAAGCAATTAATTTCAAAATGGCGGCTGTGCTGCGTTTATCTCAAAATTGTATTTTTTAAGGGGAGGTATACAAATAGGAGCCGGAAAAAAGGTCATTTTTGTGAATTTTTTCAAGGAAAACTATTTGATATTTCAGATTGGGGTTTTAATTATCTAAAAGTATATACATTCAAAAATATGTTTAATTTTCTTTATTTAAAAATATCAAAAATATACAAGGATATTGTATGATCCTTGGAGCATCGTAAAAAAATCTGCGTATACGGTACCCACTGGCGTTTCTTAAAAAATCAGCTGAAAAAAAAATCCAAAAAGATTATTAAATTAGATACTGTAATCTAGTAATTGTCATAGCCGATTTAGAAAATATCGATTTATGACAAAATAGCGGACGTTTGAACATAAATAGTGATTTTAGGCAAAAAATTAGTTATTATTTTGCCTATAAAACAAAAACTACGTAAGGAAAAAAAAATCCTATGACAAGTGCTAGATAATGGTGTATAGAATAACCACAAAAAACCTCAAGGCCATCGGTTCATTGGTTTTCGAAAAATTTTGGGTACCGATTTGAAAAACGTGGTTTTGAGAAAAACGCGTTTGAAAATTTGGGAATGAATAAATCATGAAATTTGTCAACTTACATGGAATCGTCGATACCAGGCCCGTAGTGTAGGACTTCTACGGTCGACGGAATGTTCATAGCTTCTAAATCCTCGACCTCGACCATCAAGGCGTATTATATCTCTCCTTAAGTTCAGCAGGATGACGATAATTGAATTTCGATTTCGAAACACTCCTAGTAAACTTTTTTTTCTAACGAGATTAAATTCTATGAATCTACTTTCAAATTTCATCTTTGATAATTTTTTTCTCCGTGATGGAGTGAAAAAAAAACAAATTTTCCGGAGTGTTTCGTAATCGGAAGTCAATTATCTTGATTCTGCTGTACGCAAAATGAAATTGTGATTTTTTTCCAGAATGCTCGATTTTTTTCTGGTACATACTACTCATCACGAAAATACGCTATGTATCTTTTTTTTATAAGAACTTATAAAAACAGCGTCACACTATACCAGTGTGAACGCTGAAAATTTGGGTGATTTTGGGGAATTTTTTGGAAGAGAGGTACTCAATTAAATGTTTCGGAAAATTAAGAATATACTTGCCTATATTTGACCTATATTACATAATTTTTTCATAGAAAAATATTGAGATCCAAGCGACTTATGCGCTGCCTTCGGAGGCGCCAAAAAAAAAGTTCCGTAGGTCTTCTACGGCCGGAAACATAAGTCAGACAATTTTCAACCGATTCACTTGAAAAATACATTGTCAATGGATGTACGTAGGATTTTTTTTTATATTGCATAGTTAATTCGTTATTAACAATTATCTAACGATTTTTTAGGCAATTTTTTCACTTTCCGAAAATTTGCCTAAAAAATCGTCAGATAATTGTTAATAACAAATGAACTATGCAATATAAAAAAAAATCCTACATACTTCCATAAACAATGTATTTTTCTAGATATGTTCACCATTTCAAGTGAATCCGTTGAAAATTGTCTGAGTTATGTTTCCGGCCAACTTAAAAAATGCAGTTTTGAGGTAAACGCTGCAGAGCCGCCATTTTGAAATTGATCGCTTCAAAACATTGTATACAGTCACTGATATGAATGATAAACACCCTTTTTGTAATCTCGATTTTTGTAGTTTTTCTGAGAAAAAAATCCCCAAAAAGCCTATTTTTTTGGCCTCTAGCATGGCTTAAGGCCTTAAGGGCCTAGAGGCCCGAAAAAATGGCCAAATTCGGATTTTTTTCTGGGAAAAGGTCGGTGAAAAAGAAACGCATTTTTTTAACACAAAGGTACATATATTGAGAGCTTAAAAAAAATCACCATAATATACAGTAAAACAACAAAAACATGGCCGCCGGAGGATGATGGAATTTTTTCCGCGACGTTTGGTAGTGGAGACTCGCCACCTTAAACGGTCCATCCGAAATCTAAAAACCAAGCGGGTTATTCAAGTTAACAATAAATACGAGTCGTTGACGATCGCCTATTTTTTTAAATCATTTTTTGTCGACGACCTGGCAATGCATTGAAACTAGCATACAAAATCTATGAAAAAAAGGCATAATTTTTACGTAGCTACACGAGTCGCGAAAATTAAAGGATACAAAAAAATTTCAAAAGTTTTAGATGATCTTCGAAAGGCTAAAACCCGGCGAAAAATGGTCGTAAAGCAATTAAAAAAAGGAAAATCAAGTTTGAAGTTTTGAGTTTTGCGATCCGGAGGTCAACTATTTTTATCGTTAACCGTTCCCGAGTAAGCTCAAAGAGATCAGCGGGAAAAAAATGTCAAACTTTTTGCTTGCCGTTCGAAAGGCCCACGGGCTTGAATAAAAATTTGTTCGGCAATTTCACTTTAGATCTCTTCCAGTTTGATTCTTCCTCTTTAATTTGAGCGGTTCGTGAGCTTTGTACGATGATTATTCGCTGTGTTATCGTCGCTCAAAGCAAGGTTGACCTTTTTGGCTTTGATAATTCATTACTCGGGAACTAATGATCGTACAGAAAATAAAAGCAGGGTTTCGAAAACTTCAAAGTATCCTCCATTAGGCGAAATTATGGTTCTTCGATAAACAAATATTTTTCGATGCAAGAAACTTGATTCCAAAAAAGTTTAAAAATCGCGTTTTTAAGGATTTCTGCTAAATTTGAGATAACTTTACAAATAATGGATAGGCTAAGGATATTTTTTGGTTTTTTCTCAACCTCAAAGTATCCCAAAGAAACCCTGAAGAATCGAAAACGCTGCGATTTTTCTTTCATTGTGATCAGAATGATTGAAATTGTCACTTTTGCTGAAAATCAATTAAAGGATTAATTTTGCATCTTTTATTCATTTCTTTGAATTGAAAATGGTTTTTGTTCGCAAAAGTTAATTTTTTTTAATATCACGAACTCGAGATATATCCACCGACTTTGAAAATAGTGTTTCGAAAAAAACGCCTGTTAGAAGCTGCAGCTCATACAATTTTAGGAATATAGCTAAAAGCTGATACTATCGAATAAATTTTTTTTTGAAAAATGCGTTTTTTGACCCACCTAAGTGTATCTCGTTAATTGGGGAAATGAAATGTTTTCAGAGCCTGGACCCGCAGAAAGTTTCTGTGCCGGTGATCGGTGGCCACAGCGGAATAACGATAATCCCGTTGATATCCCAAGCCAAACCGAGCGTGACCTTCCCCGATGACAAGCTCAAGGCGCTCACCGAGCGAATTCAGGAAGCTGGAACCGAGGTCGTCAAGGCCAAAGCGGGAACGGGCTCGGCGACGCTCTCGATGGCGTACGCCGGTGCTCGTTTCGGTTTTTCCCTCATCCGCGCTCTCAACGGTGAACAGAACGTCGTCGAGTGCTCTTACGTCAGGTCAAACATCACGGACGCCAAGTACTTCTCCACGCCCGTTCTTCTCGGCGTAAGTTTCGAATCGATACTTCGCAACGTAAAAACAAAAACAAAAGCAAAAAATCATCGAACACCTTTTTCTTCCAGAAAAATGGAGTCGAGAAGAACCTCGGTCTGGGCAAGCTCAGCGCCTTCGAGGAGAAATTGCTGCAGGCGGCGATTCCCGAACTCAAGAAGAACATCCAGAAGGGCGAAGACTTTGTAAATAAGAAGTGAATAATTCGCGCGACAGTATCATAGAATATCGCAAATCAAGTATTTCGATTTAAAAAAAATCGTATGAAAAAGTGATTGATTCGAGAAGAAAAAAAAACGGACCATCCCAATTTTAAAAAATCCAGACAATACTTCGGGCGATTATACTCCGCAGCATTTAACGTTATTTAGTGTTCAAGAATCGTGTAACTATACTGTTAAATAAATATCGTTCCGTTCGAAAAATTTGACTTTGTTCTTTTGCTTTTGAATTTGCATGGATTATTCCACCTATAGTCGTCGAAAAGTTGTGCAAGTTAGATTTTTTTGTTTTTTCTCTCTACTGATGCAAGTCAAGGGCATGCGCAATGTCAACATAACCTCACGAATTTTTTAAGTCAGTTTTCTCATAGATGGTCGTGTTTTTTTAGGAAAAACAGAGAATCATGCTTCGGGGAACTCCCTGGCGCGGAGCTTGACGATTTTATTTTGTTCAAAATATCATTCATCTTCGAGAAATTTCTGTTCGAAAATTTTCGTCATCTCCCTCGCACTTATGTGTCACGTGCACGGTCTTGCAACCAGGTCTGAAACAGCCGTTTTTTAATGGTGGGAGGTATCCACGGTCTTATATACAGCTCTGACCATGGAGCCTAGATACCAGGAGGTTCAGCGGCAATGCAAAGGCGCTGAAAAAAGTGTCCCCGAAAATGTCCCGAAGTGATGGCGCTGGGGTGCAGCGCGACCGACATATATAGTAATACTAGCTATGATACCCGGCTTCGCTCGGGAGTTGATATGAGATTACGGGGTAGTTGAAACAAAAAAAAATAAACTATGACGTAAAAAGTAAAAAAATTTATTGAAAACATTTTCTCATTATTTACACTATTTGTTTATAAACAACATTACATACTCTTACATTACATACTTACATACAATATTACTTACATACTCTTGAGCAAGCTACATATAGTTGACCGTGAGAGAAGCAGAATTCTTTGAGGTTGATGCCACAATATTTTAAAGTTTGCCCTTGCGCTTTGTTAATTGTAAAACTAATGGCTAATTTAATTGGAAACTGCAATCTTTTAAATTGAAATGGCAATTCAGTAGAGATCAGTGGTATTCTAGGTATAAATACTGTGTGTCCTTTGTTCTTTCCAGAAATAAATTCAGCTTCAATGACGTTATTCGATAGCTGTTTTACGATCATCCTCGTTCCATTACATATTTTTGGGGAGTTGAGATTTCTGAGTAGTATGATTGGTGATCCAAATTTCAGGCGAAGGCAGTGTAATGGCATTCCTGGTACTTGTAAAGAGTTTAAAAATTCAGTAGGGAAGTTGACACTTTCTTCAATGGATACTATCGTGTCGATCGATTTATATATTTTTTCTCTTCACCAGGTATTTTCTTTAGAATATTAAAATTGATATCGCCAACAATATTATTTTTAGTGGCCAAAATTGCTCTTTGACGTAAACACTCTACGTTGGTATAGTTCTGAATAATATTTGGATAAATTTTGTCGATTAGTTCGTTTTCAGTAGTGGCTATGTTACAGAAATCATTATTGAGTTCAATGAGGCCGGTCGTTTGGTCAGTAGGATATGTACCTTCGCCTATCTGTAAAAGTATTTTAGCAAAATGTGCTGTTGTTTCATCTTCTGATCATTCACCTCTCATGTTTTTTGTTAATTGCAGTATTTGTGCTTGTGGCCAGAGATGTGACTTTTTTAAGCATGCATTGATCTCGTCTGCTGGTGTTGACTTGGGAATAACTGGAAGCGTTTGTCGAAAATCTCCTGAGAGTATGAGTAGAGCTCCTTCCATTATTTCAGAGTTTTTTTCGCAATTCTTGTAATGTTCTGTCTATGGCTTCTAGTGATTTTTTACGGGCCATGGTGCATTCATCCCAGAAGATAATGATATATTGTTACGTAAACGTGGGGTACGTTGAGACAAAGAAAAAAAAATTGTTTAACCTTCAAGCGATCGCGTATATTTTGTTTACGGCCAAAAGTATATAGAAGGCATTGATTCAACGTCTCGCGACTGCTTGAAGGTTAAGGAAATTACAATTAAAAGAAAAGAAAAAAAAACCATTAGAATTAATTAAATACACTATTAACCCCTTGAGCGGCAAGACCAATTCGCCTCATAGTGCCCAAAATGCGGGAAAAAAAGTATTCAGATCGTTACGAAATTTTGTACTCGGGGGTTTTCGGGGTCGCTGATTACGAATCCGCTCTCAAAATTTCGAAATTCAAAATGGCGGATCCAATATGACGGCGGAAAATGCAAAAATTCATTCGAATCGGATAAAAATTGGTACTCGGGGGTTTTCGGGGTCGCTGATTACGAATCCGCTCTCAAAATTTCGAAATTCCAAATGGCGGATCCAATATGGCGGCCGAAAATGCAAAAATTCATTCGAATCGGATAGGAATTGGTACTCGGGGATTTTCGGGGTCGCTGATTACGAATCCGCCCTCGAAATTTCGAAATTTAAAATAGCGGATCCAATATGGTGGTCAAAAATCCGAAAATTCATTAGAATCGGTCGAAATTTAGTACTCTTCGGGGTCACTGATTACGGAGTATATAAATTGAAAATAGAACATTCTCTACGACATATATGAATTGATAATGTAAAATTTTTGCAATGGCACCTTTCTCTTCATATTGATTTTATATTAAAAAAGCTTTCCACAAAATTGAACTTTTATGTATAAATTAGAAAACTCAATATGTGTAAACAAATTACGATATTTTACATTCGGTGAAAACGTTGAAAGAGTAAAGACGGTAAAAATCTAACGGATCTGTTGGAATAAAACTTAATGCTATCAGTTTAGTATCAAAATCTACAATATTTCATAAAAAAAATTGATAATTCGTAAGTTCTAGTTACATGTTCATAATCAGCAACCAACACTACAAAATTTCCAATTGCTGGATTTCAAGAGCAGTTACATCTTTTTCAAATGAATTTGTATAATTTTGGTCGAATTATGAGATATTCTTTTTGAATTGTAAATTTTGAGGACGGATTCGTAATCAGCGACCCCGAAAACCCCCTGAATACTAATTTTTATCCGATTCGAATGAATTTTTCCTTTTCGGCCGCCATATTGGATCCGCCATTTTGAATTTCGAAATGTTGAGGGCGGATTCGTAATCAGAGACCCCGAAAACCCCCGAATACTAATTTTTATCCGATTCGAATGAATTTTTGCATTTTCGGCCGCCATATTGGATCCGCCATTTTGAATTTCGAAATTTCGAGCGCGGATTCGTAATCAGCGACCCCGAAAACCCCTTGAGTACTAATTTTTATCCGATTCGAATGAATTTTTCCTTTTCGGCCGCCATATTGGATCCGCCATTTTGAATTTCGAAATTTTGAGAGCGGATTCGTAATCAGCGACCCCGAAAACCCCCGAGTACCAATTTTTATCCGATTCGAATGAATTTTTGCATTTTCGGTCGCCATATTGGATCCGCCATTTTGAATTTCGAAATTTTGAGGGCGGATTCGTAATCAGCGACCCCGAAAACCCCTTGAGTACTAATTTTTATCCGATTCGAATGAATTTTTCCTTTTCGGCCGCCATATTGGATCCGCCATTTTAATTTCGAAATTTTGAGGGCGGATTCGTAATCAGCGACCCCGAAAACCCCTTGAGTACTAATTTTTATCCGATTCGAATGAATTTTTCCTTTTCGGCCGCCATATTGGATCCGCCATTTTGATTTCGAAATTTTGAGGGCGGATTCGTAATCAGCGACCCCGAAAACCCCCTAATACTAATTTTTATCCGATGCGAATGAATTTTTGCATTTTCGGCCGCCATATTGGATCCGCCATTTTGAATTTCGAAATTATGAGAGCGGATTCGTAATCAGCGACCCCGAAAACCCCCGAGTACCAATTTTTATCCGATTCGAATGAATTTTTGCATTTTCGGCCGCCATATTGGATCCGCCATTTTGAATTTCGAAATTTCGAGGGCGGATTCGTAATCAGCGACCCCGAAAACCCCGAATACCAATTTTTATCCGATTCAAATGAATTTTTGCATTTTCGGCGCCATATTGGATCCGCCATTTTGAATTTCGAAATTTTGAGAGCGGATTCGTAATCAGCGATCCCGAAAACTCCCGAGTACCAATTTTTATCCGATTCAAATGAATTTTTGCATTTTCGGCCGCCATATTGGATCCGCCATTTTGATTTTCGAAATTTTGAGAGCGGATTCGTAATCAGCGACCCCGAAAACTCCCGAGTACCAATTTTTATCCGATTCGAATGAATTTTTGCATTTTCGGCCGCCATATTGGATCCGCCATTTTGAATTTCTAGATTTTGAGAGCGGATTCGTAATCAGCGACCCCGAAAATCCCCGAGTACCAATTTTTATCCGATTCGAATGAATTTTTGCATTTTCGGCCGCCATATTGGATCCGCCATTTTGAATTTCGAAATTTCGAGGGCGGATTCGTAATCAGCGACCCCGAAAACCCCGAATACCAATTTTTATCCGATTCAAATGAATTTTTGCATTTTCGGCGCCATATTGGATCCGCCATTTTGAATTTCGAAATTTTGAGAGCGGATTCGTAATCAGCGACCCCGAAAACTCCCGAGTACCAATTTTTATCCAATTCGAATGAATTTTTGCATTTTCGGCCGCCATATTGGATCCGCCATTTTGAATTTCGAAATTTCGAGGGCGGATTCGTAATCAGCGACCCCGAAAACCCCCGAATACCAATTTTTATCCGATTCGAATGAATTTTTGCATTTTCGGCCGCCATATTGGATCCGCCATTTTGAATTTTGAAATTTTGAGAGCGGATTCGTAATCAGCGACCCCGAAAACTCCCGAGTATCAAATTTGGTGACAATTGATTGACTTAATCACGAGATAATCGATGTGCGCCATATGGCGTCATTGCCGCTTTGGGCCCAGAAAAAATGTGCGCCATATGGCGTCATTGCCGCTTAAGTGGTTAAAAATACTCACATTTGATATTTCACAATAAAGGCTCACAGACAACTTATTTCTTCTTCACTTCGAAATTGCTTGTTTCGCTGTTCAAATCAAACTAACTCTGGCGGGGGACACCGGGCTCTTATATATTCAGAGAGCTAGGCCCTAGGATATTCGAGAAAGTTCGGGAATATTTTCTTTCTCACACCTTCTAGAATGTTCTCAACATAAACTTTATTGTTGACAATTTTTTACCACAGATTAATAAGTAGTAGCACGCTAGTTGTTGACTGTCGGTTTTTATGCCAAGTAATGCCATCTAGTGACAAAAGGGGCAAAACCAAATAAAAGTCGTCAACAGATGGCGCCACTACACTTAATTTCCAAGTTGAAGGGTTGGAAAAGCCCTTATATCTTTAAAAACACGCCCTTTAGGTTAAAACGGGAACTTTCTTGTTCGAGGGGGGATAAAGGGCTATCACACTATATAAGTCCCTTTATCGTGCTGGGACTCCTTTTTAAGTTTTATCGGCACGCACATTTTATCAACTTAGTTTTATTATATATAATGATATGGGTCAACGAGGTGAAAGTGATCGGATGAGTTTCTAACCTCACGACAGACCGATTGTGACATCAAACGTCGAAATATCCGCCGATTCATAATTTCCTCATGACGGTTCGGAAAAAAACGCAAAAGCGAGAAAAGATCTCAAACTCAAACTCAAAATGGCGGCAATATAGTCCATCTAGGAAAACGTGTTTTTTTTACATATAAGCTTCACGGGAGAACGGTTTTATCGTAAAATATAAGACCTGAAACAAAAACCAAAAAAATGATATTATATATTATTAGCTATGAGACTACCTAGAAATTTGCTTTTAATTTTTTTTTAAATAGCACACTTTGAAGGAAATAAATCGATTTTTTGCCAAAAAAACAGTAAATTGTTTATAAAAAGTTTACATTTAATCAAAAAACGGGTACGTTCTCCCATAAAGAATATAATTGTGAAGCTGCTGTCAAAATTTCAACCTCGAAATCGATGCATGCAAAGGTGGTTGAGTAATCCGTCTTCCGAGATCGAAAAAAGTGGTTTCGAGAAAAACGCGTTTAAAGTTGTACGAGCAACTCAGCGCGCGCTCCAAGGCGCTGCGGCCAAAGCGATAATTGAACCTTTAAATAAAAAAAATTGCTACAGGACCAATTCCGTATTGCTTTTATGATACCAAAGTATTTTTAGGAAAGAAAACGTCTTTCCAAAATCCTAGAGTGGTGTTATCCCTTAACACTAATGAGGGTTAGGTACATCATCTGTGATCTTTCTTAGATCACACCCATGTTTAGCGTATATCTATATACATATAGGTTGCGGAGCACCCCAGCGCCATCATTTCTTGTTCTCGTTTTGGGGACGAGTTGAAAGGCCTCGCTGAACCTCCTGGTATCTAGGCTCCATGGCTCTGACAACGGTGGCAGTGGAGGTAGGCACTCAGCTGTTCTGTTTTTTATTGCGATTTCTGCCGCTTGGTGCGTGACGGCAAGGGGAAGTAGTGGTGCGACGAAGAGAGAAATGGCTCGTGTCCGTTTCTCTCCTAAACGCAACGTATGCGCCGTTTTTCGTAACTTAATTTACCGTACTGTCGTGTAAACTGCATAATATACGAAACCAATAAAAAAATAATATGTGGATTAAAAAAAAGATGACTACATTCATCCACAAAAAACTGAAAACTTTTTGAATACATTAATTCATACCAGCACATACTACTGTGTCCAAAAAATAAGGTGACATTTGAATTTAAACTGCGCGCGTCGAAGGATTTGGGGAATTTTTTTTTTTTTTAGGTTGGTAGTACTGTCAGTGACATCTATGTCAAATTTACATGTCAAAATATTCATTAGTGTTTGAGATACGCGTCGTTTTGTGAGCTGCTAAAAGTGAGTTTTTCGTTTTTTGCGATGTCGAAATTTGTTGAGCAAAGAATTTGCATTAAATTTCGTTTGCAGAATCAATTTTCTGCTGCGGATACGTTTCGCCAAAAACTCAACCCATATCGTTCCGCAACCACTGTATTCACCTGATCTGGCGCTGTGCGACGTCTGGCTGTTCAGCAAGCTCAAAAGATCGCTCCGGGGACACCGTTTTGATACGATAGAGGAGATTCAAGCCGCAGCGAAGACGGAACTGAAGGCCATCCCGGAAAGTGACTACAATCAGTGTTTCGAAGATTGGAAAATCCGTTGGCATAAGTGCCTTGCATCGGGAGGGGATTACTTTGAAGGGGATGAAATTGATTTGGAAAAATAAATAAAGAATTTTCGAAATAAATACAATGTCAGCTTATTTTTTGGACACAGTATTATTACGACCATTTACATTCTTTTTTCTCCAATGTTTCACAATACACCGTTCTTCGAAATGTTTTTTCGCACACGTACTGAGACTCTTTCAGTCCCGGAATAGCATCGAGCCATTTTTTGTATCGTTCGACGTTTCTGGGCACGCGAAACACGGAGCATTTTTGCTTACAATTTTTGTACCCCGTTTTACAATTGTGAACGGCGCAACCCTTAGCCATTTCGCATTTTTTTCGCAAACACTACCAAAAAAATTCACACTTATGCATAAAAACACGATAAAAAATGTATCACGGTAATTCGCGTAGAGCCTTCTGGCATATGGTAGCAAATAAAGGTTATTTCAACAATCGCGCCACAAAAACATACGTAAACACCTTGGTCACATTCGTGGGTAAGAGGTAAGGGGGAAACTACTTCCCCTTGCTAGTAGCGACACGTAGCGGCGCCTAGTGAATCGAAAAGTGGAGCCGAACCGCGTGCCTACCCCCACCACGAAAATTTAGCTTCGTTGCAAGACCTCAGTACAGTCGTGCTGTATATTGGAATCGGAAAAAATTAGAAGAAGGCTAGTTTTTCGACAGGTGATTTTGTAGGTGCCACGGGTGTTAAAACCAAGTTTGCCTAAAAATAGGGTTGTAGGGTTTTTTAGGGGTTGGGGGTGGATTAATTCCAAAATACAACCCCCACGAGGTCGGCGCCGGGAGACAAAACGTTCAGAAAAATTCGGGTTTTATTTTTGTCCATAGCGCCGAAGTCGTGGAAGTTCATTTTGGGGGTGAAAAAGTGGGGTGAAAATTTTGAAAAATCAGTTTTTATTCGATAACTCTTTAGGACAAATTCATACATTTTTTGTTCAAATGGAAACGTTGTAGCTCTTGAAAAGACGCGTCGATCGAGTATTCGATCAACCCTCTTCAATATTATCTTCACCCCCAAAAGAATTGTTGAAGAATTAACAAAAAAATTGATTATTGAATAACTCAAAAACAATCGATTTTTCGGGGATGGTTCAAACGTACGAAATGTAGAGAATAATTTTCTCTATATTTTAGTTCCTATGGACAACCCTTGAATTTTGCTTTTTCGAACCCCTCTCAGGGGTTGAAAATTCAAAATGAAATTCTGGAAAAACTATTTACCGAAACTAAAAAGATACGAGTTTGGCGCTTTGGACAAAAAAGTAGCTGAGGGTTCAAGCTACAAATTCTTCCATGGCGGCGAATTCGTGCGGTCAATAGTTTTCCTAGAATTTCATTTTGAATGTTCGACCCCCGAGAGGGGTTGGAAAATCAAAATTCAAGGGTGGTCCATAGCAACGAAAATATGGAGAAAATTATTCTCTACATTTCGTACGTTTGAACCATACCCGAAAAACCGATTGTTTTTGAGTTATTCAATAAACAATTTTTCTTTTGGTTTTTCAACCATTTTTTTGGAGGTGAAGATATTATCGGAGAGTGATGATCAAATACTCTATCGACGCGTCTTTTCAAGAGCTACAAAGTTCCCATTTGAACGAAAAGTGTACGATTTTTTAAAAGAGTTATTGAATTAAAACTGATTTTTCAAAATTTCACCCCACTTTTTCACCCCCAAAATGAACTTCCACAACTTCGGCGCTGTGGACAAAACTAAAGCCCGGATTTTTCTGAACATTTTGTCTCACAGCGCCGACCTCGTAGGGGTTGTAGTTTGGCATTAATCCACCCCCTTCTCCTTTCATCCCCTAAAAAAGAACCCTACACCCCGATTTTTAGGCAAACTTGGATTTAGCACCCGCGGTAACTACAAAAACCTGTCAAAACACCTGTCAAAACACTAGCCGTCTTCTAATTTTCTCCAATTCCAGGCTTTTTCAGCGACAGCATGACTGTACTATGTATGTAAGACCGTGCCGTAGTTCCACTAGATGGTTTCTTGCGATCGACGCGCCACTCTTATTTCCCGCATTTCCAACTACATTCGTATCACCCCGTTTCTCCATTGGAGTTTGGACTTCTACTTGCAGACTTCGTGGTGTAAACATACAAATCTTCCGTGTACCAGCGAAAAAAGGGATGACATGTGAAATTGCTTGGCCCTCGTTGCAAAATAAGATCGTGAGAGCAATTGAAAAGGGGCTCGAAGTCTCCTTCGGCCGGCCATCGGGCGAGCAGTTTTTTTTTCGCTCGCAACGGAGATGTGTGATCGGTCGTTCGGACGGGGACGTCGCGACGTTCCGTGCGTGTAGGGGTAATGCGCGGAAAATTTTTCGAGTGGCCGTTGGCACCTCATTGGTGCAACATGGCTGCTGAAGGCCAGTTTTCACGCTGCCTCGGAGTCATCGAGAACGTCAATATTGCGCTGCTGTCTGACTGGCTCGAAAAAAAATCATCGGATACCCGGAATATCATGAACGAGCCTCATAGCGAACAATTCGTTGCGTCGTCTCGTTAAAACACGTCGGTGTTCGATTAAATTTGAAAAAAAAAATAATAAAAATAAAGAATCTTCTGAATGACAGAAGTATCCCGACGAGTACACAAGGGCGCGCGCGCGCGGCCCACCATAGCGAGAAGGCCAAACGTCTCTCATAGTTGCCGGGAATATCCTCGGATATCGTCGTCAAAATGTCAACGAGATCGCAACTGACGAAAGATCTCAACGGTCAGTTCTTTCACGCCGATTTTTTTCTTCCACGTATACACATTTTCGTGCAGCCTCGTGTCATCCTTGACCCGATACACCCGCCAAAGTTTTTCTTTTTTTTTTTTTTTACAGAATCGGTCAAGGCGCTTCTCGGAAAACACGTCAAGATACTGTTGAAGAATGTCGTGAAACTTGAGACCAAGCAGGATAAGCAGGAAAATCGCGTTTTAGTGAGTATATTCTACGATTCGCACGCTACCCCATTGCGTCTATTCGCTATTAGAATTTACACTTGCTGTTCGAAGCATACGCATCAATTGTTCCTATAATTGTCCGTGAAAACTCAAACAAATCCAAACGAAAATAAAATACAGATATTCGTTTACAATAACCCAAACAAACTAAAACGAAAATAAATTGTACAGATATTTGTTTACAAAAAACCAAACAAATCCAAACGAAAATAAAATACAGATATTCGTTTACGCAAACCCAAACTAATCTCAACAAGTGCAAACTATCATAAATTTTACATTTATTTGTTTACGAAAACCGAAACAAACTAAAACCAAAATAAATTGTACAGATATTTGTTTACAAAAAACCAAACGAACTCAAACAAAAATAAAATCCAGATATTCGTTTACGCAAACCCAAACAAATCTCAACAAGTGCAAACGATGATAAATTTTATATTTGTTTACAAAAACTCAAACAAATACAAGTGAAAATCAAGCAAGCCCGAACAAACATCAATTTTACAGATAATTGTTCACGAAAACCAAAACAAGCACAAAAAATAAATAGATTATATATATATATAATCTATTGATCTGTTGATGAAAACCCAAACAAACCCGAGCATGTACGAATAAAAATAAGATGAACAGATAATTGTTCACGAAAAGCCAAACAAAAATAAATTGTACAGATACTTGTTTACAAAAACCAAAACAAATCCAAACAAAAATAAATTACAGGGATATTTGTTTACGGGAACTCAAATAAACCCAAACCATAATAAATTGTACAGATATTTGTTGTCAAAAATCCAGACAATCCTAAACAAAAATTAATTTCACAGATATTTGTTCACGCAAATCCAAAAAAAAAAAAACAAAACAAAAGAAGCTAAAAAAATTAATAGATTGTACATACATTTGTTTACGAAAACCCAAACAAGCAGAAAAAAATAAATTGTACATATATTTGTTCACCAAATTCAAAACAATTTCAAACAGAAATAGATTGTACAGATATTTGTTTACGCAAATCCGAACAAGCACAAACAATAATCAAATGTACACATATTTGTTTACGAAAACTAAAAAGAGCCCGAACAAAAGTAAATTATAGGGATACTTGTTTACGGAAACTCAGACGAACACAAATTAAAATACATTGTACAGATATTTGTTGACAAAAACCCAAATATGCCCAAACAAAAACAAATTATTCGTTATTCGTTTGCGTGAATTATTCGTTCACGCAATCCCAAACAAGTGCAAATAAATTGTACAGATATTTGTTGACAAAAACCCGAATAAGCCTAAACAAAAACAAATTATACAGATATTTCACGCAAACCTAAACAATTGCAAACAAAAATAAATTGTACAAATACTTGTTTATAAAAAACCCAAACAAACCCAAACAAGGACAAACAAAAATAAATTTTACATTTATTTGTTCACGAAAACCCAAAAAAGCGCAAACAAAAATAAATTGCAAAGATATTTGTTTACGCAAACTCAAACAAACGAAAACCAACGTAAATTGTACGGATAATTGTTGACAGAAACCGAAACAAATCCAAACAAAAATTACTTTGACAGATATTTGTTCACCAAGACCCAAACAAATCCAAACAAGCACAAACCAAACTAAGTTGTACAGCTATTTGTTCACGAAAACCCAAACAAAAATAAAATGTCCATTCGTTTGCGAAAAGCCCACCAGAGCTCTTTTTCCAAAGATCTTTCAAGCCGCAGGTACGCCCGAAAGCAATGATTCTCAAATTAACCGAAGTATGCAATTTTTCCAGGTTTTTTCACCATGTCGTCTATTTCTGCTAACGGCCAAAGTACCTACAAGGGTGAGTAATACGACCGACCGACCGAGGAACTCGAGTGCTCAACGAGATTCGCATATTTTCAGATCGACTGTCATTTTCACTATTTGGAAATAACGTCCGTCGAGTCGAAGAGAGCGAATCAGCTGTGCCTCGTGGTAGGCGACAGAAGTTACAATTTCACGACGACAGGCGTGGCTGGCGTCGGTGGCGTGGATACCAGCGAGGTAGACGCCATGATAGAGGCTCTCCACACGGCGATCAGAAACATATTTCCTACCGTACCGCTCAAGTGTGTAAATCAGCTCAGCCGACCAGCTGAATTCGTCGAGAACGCGGAAAGATTGATTAATTTATCGATTTTCAGTTACATAATACGAAAGATCGATGTGATACCGACGAGCAGATTGCAGAGCATAAGAGGCAGTGAACTGGCGAGGAGTACCGAGGCTACGAGAAACACGGGCCCTTGCGGCGGATTTTCGACGCAGTACGCTTGCATGTGCGATCTCCACTGCGTCCAGTATCGCGAGGAAGTCGCTTGGGTAAGCACGAACCAGGGTTGCGAAATTTCTAATGAAAAAGTCACGCATTGTTCATTACTTTTTCAATGGGTAATGAAAAAATATTTCCTTACGTTACATTCAGTAATGTAAAAAAATGCCATTACTCATTACATTATATTTTATAATGTAAACAATTTCCTTTACTCGTTACATTGGATTTTGGAATGTAAAAAATTTTCATTATTTACATTATATTTTGTATTGTAAAAAATTTCCATTACTCATTATATTGGAATTTGTAATGTGAAACATTTTCATTACAAAATACATTGTGAGGGGTAATGTATTTTTTTACATTACATAGTGTAATCTAATGAGTAATGTAAATTTTTTAAATTACAGAATTTAAGGGGCCAGTCCATTTTGGAGCCACAAAAAAAGGCTATTTTCGCGATTTTTTTGAGGATTTTATGAATGATATGAATATAAAAGTTGTTGGGCTTGAAAAATAAAGTCTTGAAATACATTTTAAAAAAATGTAGTTCATTTTTATTCATTTTGAAGTACAAAAACTATAGTTTAAGGGCGGGGTAAAGTATTAGATTTTTTTTTTTCATTTTTGTTTAATTTTTTAAATGAATGCATAATATATCAAGAATATTGTGTTAAAATTTCAAGTGGATCGGAGCAAAATTGACGAAGTAATGAGTATTTGAGCGTCTATTGCTCCATGCCGTTCTCTTCTCTTCTGCGTTTTTCAAACCGTTTTTCTGAGACTTGTCATATTTGAAGTCCGTGTGCACGATAACTCAAAATCTACTGGACCAATCGCTTTGAAATGTTGCACAGTACTTCTTCACATAATTCACCAGGTATTGTCGAGAGCTTTTTTGTTTTTTTTTTTAATAATTACTAATTTTTCAACAACAAATTAGCCAATTTTTTTAGCGAAAATCGGGTTTTTGGCTCCCAAGTGCTACGAAAAATCGAAAAATCGAAAAAAAAAAATCCTCCCGTCATTACCTCGAGAAACATCTCCTTTAACAAATGCATTTTGATTTTTTTGTTTCAAATGATTCTGTTGCGAGTTACGGTGCACACCGCAAACCAACTTTTTTTCGACGCGCCTCCGGGGTTTAATTTTCACTCGCTCAATTTTGAATATTTTGCAATGCAAATTTAGGAGAATGTTGTTCAAATGTTACTTTATTATATGTAAATTTTTCAATAAACGAACACTATTCGTTACGCCAAAAAAAAATCTTAAAAACATGCCTTTTTTTCGCCGAATTAACTTTACCCTGCCGTTAACGTAACGCCTCAAAAATAGGTGGGCTAGGTAGCTCCGTCACAACTCGGCAACGGCTTATCTGAAACAAAAAAATCCAAGTCCATTAGATTCAGTATAACACCAGCTACAAAATGACCCTCGGATATAAAGTTGTATCAAAAAATAAAAAAATGGCAGATGAAAAACGAAAAAAGTAAAAGAAAACGCGTTTTTTTCGCAGTTTTTCGCAAAAAAAAAGAGTAAACGTCAAAATTTTAAGACCATCGAGGGTCATCTTGTTGCGAATCATGTTTACAATATGTTGTTCAAATTTCAAGAGTATCGGTTTATTAGTTTTAGAGATACGATGGAGCTAAATTGTGAAAACGTTGTTTCGAGAAAAAACGCGTTTGAAGTTTATACTATGAAAAACTCTTACCCAAACTCAATCGGCAATTCCTGCACCGTACAAAATCCTTTCTGATTGCTCATCATCGTCGATTTCATCAAGTCTCGCTTGCTTCCGATTTTTGGAAATTTTCAAAGTGGACTGGCCCCTTAATGTAACGAGTAATGGAATTTTTTTTACATTACAGAACTTAATGTAATGAGTGATGGAATCTTTTCACGTTACTAATGTAATGAAAAAAATCTCCATTACTCATTAAAAGGTAATATGGATTATTATTCGTTTCCCATCGGGTCAGATCGACCCAGTGCAAAAACCGCTTTCCCTAATGGGTAACGTAATTATCCTCTAATTATGGTAATAATCCCTCATTACATTGTAATGAGTAATGGATCTTTTTTGCATTGCATTGTAATGTGAAAAAATTCCATTACTCATTACCTTATATTTTGTAATGTAAAACAATTCCATTGCTCATTACATTACATGTTCTAATGTAAAGAAAATCCATAATTCATTACATTACATTTTGTAATGCAACGTATTTCCATTACTCATTTCATTGGACTTAGTAATGTAAAAAAATTTCACATTACAAAATGTAGTGTAATAAGCAATGGAAATTTGTTACATTACAAATTCCCATGTAATGAGTAATGGAAATTTGTTACATTACTGAATGGGTAATGATTTTTTTTTCTGAATGATTCTGATTTTTCTGAATTTTTTTCGGATTTTTTTTCTGATTTTTACATTACTGAATGGGTAAAATGTTAAGCAATGAGTAATGAAAACGCTAATGCATTACAAAAAATAATGCCCTATTTGCAACCCTGGCACGAACAAGCGATCAGGAGACCGAGACGCCGTGACGAGCATTCGCAATAATTCGGCTAAACGAATTTTTAGGACGTAGATACAATTTATCTGTCGCACGATACGAGAGAGCTCAACTTACGCGACTTTGACCACCTCGATCAAAAGGATCTCGTGCCGATCATCTCCGCGCTCGAGTACAACACGTGGTTCACGAAACTTCGAGCCTCCAATCTTAAGTTGAGCCACGAATCGCTCGAGAGGATACTCCACGTTGTACGCAGATCTCTGTCCATTCAAGAAATTTACCTCGACAATATCGGCGTCAAATGGTAGGTTTCGAATCATGAAGATCTATCGATCCTTCGAGTCTGTTTTTCATTCGGATTGCTCCGTTTCACAGGGACTTTGCCCACAAGCTGTCGTTGGCACTCATATCCAACGGAAATACGACGCTGCACACCATCGACCTGTCCAACAACATCGTCGAAGACAAGGGTGGGTAAGGCAACACCATGGCTGTTACGCATATGGACAAGCGGGAAAACTCGGGGAATTTCTTTCCTCCTGAAACAATCGGGGAGTTTTTTAAATTCCGTCGAATTTTTCCAGAATTCACTTTTTGCAATTACGAAAAAATTAAACCGACTTGAAAGAAACATTGAAAAGTTTCAAAATTAATATTTTTGTATATTTTGAATATTTATATTATTCTTCATTATTGACAGAAAAAAGTTATGGCAGTGGCAAATATTGAAAATTTCAAAAATTAAAAACTAATTTACTTTGGAGCTCTATATATTTGCATTCGGCAGGACTCTATTCTTTATTTCTCTATTCTCAGACATCTCCTTAAGGGGTTGGACCACAGTAACGGGTATAAAATCATGTGCGAATTTAACAATTCTTTTTTCGCATGAAAAATTGATTCACTCATAAAATTAATTACACATCTATTTAGTATTAATATCAAGCTGTTAGAAAATATAGCTGAAAAAAAAATCCACAAATAATTTTGAAAAATCGAGTTACTTGAAAAAAATTCACCGAGTGTCGACATTTAAAAAAAAATTCTGACGGTTTTTTCTCGCTGATTAAAATTTTTTAATATTTTTCCATTCAAATGGCTGTATCTTTGGCAGGATTTGACGTATTTACATTCGTAAAAAACGAAAATGTGCGTCTTTTTCTAGCCTTCAAGAAAATAATTAATTTAGATTTTATCGAGCAAGTCGAACGTCCGTTTCAGGGCAAAATATGCGAAAATATTTTTTTTCTCAAGGAAAGACACTCGTTATTTGATTTTTAAGCATTTCCCCGAATTGTGAATACGAAAAACGGATTTTTGGTATTTTTTTATATTATTGGATTCCTAAACACCGTGAAGTAACACCTATTTAAATTTTTTTATTATTATTCGATTGGAGAGTGTGAGGCACTCGCTGTATGTTTACCAGGTTTTTGAAATACATATGACATATATGTCATATGTATTGGAGCCTTGGAGTGCTCCACACTCTTCGATCGAATATTAATTTTAAAAAAATAAAAATAAAAAAATAGCCGTTACTTCACGGTGTTTAGGAATTCCATAATATAAAAAATACCAAAAACCCGTTTTTCGTATTCACAATTCGGGGAAATTCGAAAAAATAAAAATGGACTTACCCCTTAATATATATATTTTTTTACTTTACAGTGTTTACATTCTTTTTCGCATTTAAGTTGAAAAAAAAACATTATTTTAATATTTAGCATTTTCATATATGCGATTAAAAAAAATGATGTTCCTCATTTGACCCCATTTTCCCCGTGATATTTGCAAAACGTTGAAAAGTCATGGAATTTCTGCGTCAATAATGCGTAACAACCATGAAAACTACTGCCCAAGTACAAAGTTGACTAATTAACGTGTATTCTCTTCAGGAGCGGCGAGCTTGTGCGGGATAATCGCCAAACTAACGCAAGGTTCGTTCGCGACGAGCCCTTGTCCGATCGCCTCCGATTGCGGATAATCTTTGTCTGATAGATCGGTTTTTTGTGTCTCTCGAAGGTGGCGCGACTCTGTTGAGCGGGCCGCTCGGCAAGCTGGCGAAGGGTTTGCAGAAGTTGAATTTGTCACGATGCGGCCTAACGGGGAAAGGCATCGCTCAAATAGCGCACTCCCTCAGCCTCAATCGCAGCATGACGACGAGCCTTCAGTATCTCAATCTCTCGGAGAACACCCTCAAGGAGGATGTCAATGTGAGTTGGTAGAGACTGACGAACGGAGCGTAGAGAACGACAATAACCCTAATTCTCCAAATTCGTAGAACCTGTGCAATTTTCTGGCTCAACCCAACAGCCTGACTCATCTCGACCTTGCCGGCACGGATACGACCCTCGAATGCGTAAGTACAACTGGTAACGGCGCGAAGATCGAGACTATCCGAGAATATGTGGTAAGCGGGCTCGCGTAGCTCACGAGGAACGTCACTTAAGGAGTAAGGCCACTGTAACGGCCCAAAAAAAAAGGTTTTTTCACTAATTTTTTGCTCCCGAAATTGAAGGTATTTGAAAAAAAACTTTTAATGGTGTTATCGGGCATACATTAAACTTTATTATAAAATTTTTTTACAGTAAAAAAAAAACAAAATGGCGGTTCCACAGCTATCTTCCCGGGACATGTTTTGCTTCCAGGGCTCCGCGGCACGCAGCACCACTGGTGCACTTTTGAATCTAGAACAACAAAAAAACCATTAATCTAGAGGGCTATAGCTAGAGAATGTCGATCGGATTTTAAAAAGTATCAATTTTTGTGGATTTGGCGTGCGTTTGAAAAAAAAAATTGATTTTTGACGAAAAAAACGGCAAGTTTTTTGTTAATAAAAAATCAATAAATAAAGTTCTTGAAAATTCCGATCGACATTCTCAAGATAATGTAAATGTTCACATCTGGTTAAAATTTCAAGTAAAAAAAATGAAAATTGTTCGAGTTATGCTGCGTGCCATTTTGAAAAACCATGTTTCGAGAAAAACGCGTTTAAAGTTTTGCGAATAGTTTTTTATTGGAAAAAATTTAAAAAAGAAGTTAAAAGGATTTAAACTATTTTTAAACTAGAGGGTTTAAACTATTTTTTAAGCCAATAAAAAAAATCGATTTTTCAAAAAATTTACAGTGGCCTTACTCCTTAAGGCCTTAGGCACGGTCTTACATACAGGTCTGGAAACTCTGCCAGAATTCGCATAGTGGGGGTAGGCCGCTTACTGACGAAAATATTCGTTGAGAATTGACACTACGCGGCGCTGCAATCTTGCCCCCAGTTGAACATAACCACCAAAAATAATTTTTCTAAACAAAAGCGACTCATTAGTGAATTTCCTGTGCTATTGACTTATCGAAAGTGAAAAAATGCTGAGAATCTGTGTTGTGCCGGGGTGCAAAACTGGAAGCAGAATTGAACTATCGAAGCACTCGTTATTTCACGTGCCAAAAGATACAGTGCGGTTGAAACAGTGGGAAAACGCGATCCCGGGTATTTCAAAATTAAGTTCGTTGAATGTCATTTGTGACAAACACACACACACACACACACACACACACACACACATATATATATACTGCAGAACCAATAATTGAAATGAGGTGTTACGGTGACAGGCAGATGTAGAGTATAGCGGCGATTACCGCTGTCTTTTTTCACTATCTCCGTCTGCTCCCGTACCGCACTTCGCCACCAACTCTTTTAAGGCGTTACCCCCACTTGTAGCGCAAAAAAGGCCTTTTTCATGAATTTTTTAAAAGAAAGCTACAAAACTTTTTTAATCGATCAATATACCATCTTAAAGAACACATCTTGAAGAACTTTCATTAATTTTTTTATTGAAAAATATTACATTTTTTAGTGGCAAATGGCCGCCAATGAAATAATGTTTTTATATACACGGTTTGCGGTGACCAACATTGCGGCGAAGTGGATCATCTGAAAAAAAAAATGCGGATGGATTTAGTCAAATATAAGTATAAACTAGTCTTTAATCGAAGAATTTTAAAAAATATTCATTTTTCACAAAATGGCGGACAGTCAAAGTTAATGGTTCGATTTTAACGAAAAAAAATCGAACGATTAAAGACTACATTTTTATGTATTAAATAAGCCTGCAAAATTTCAAGAAGATCGGTTCATTAGTGTTCGAGTAATCTTGGTCACCGACTTCAGAAATGCCATTTTGAGAAAAACGCGTTTAAAGTTTAATTTTCCGGTCGTTTACATAACGGATTCTTCTTTTTCAACGCTCATATCTCAGTCAATTATGTTCGGATCGACTTGACATTTTCAGGACATATTCTCAGATACTTGTACTTCAAAAAAATGCAATAAAAAAATCGATTTTTTCAAAATCGCAAGTAGGGGTAACCCCTTAAGATAGCAGCGCCTCTAGCGGCCAGTGTATTAAAACATTTTCGTCAGTAAGCGACCCTCCTCATCCGACGGAGTTTCCAGACCAGTATATAAGACAGGTCTTAGGCCACAGGTAACGGGTATAAAATCATGTGCAAA
The DNA here is from genome assembly GCA_964007375.1 of Ophion obscuratus. Lineage (NCBI taxonomy): Eukaryota > Metazoa > Arthropoda > Insecta > Hymenoptera > Ichneumonidae > Ophion > Ophion obscuratus. The sequence continues at coordinate 6,450,717 of OZ023313.1, forward strand.
TTTAACTCTCATTAAATTAATTACAAATCTACTTAGTATGAATATCAAGCTGTTAGAAAATATATCTTTTTTTTTCGATGTACAAAATGGCCGACTAATATTTTCTTTTGTTATCTTTTTTAGGCGCTCCGCGGCGTGATATTTAGCATCCACAATTTCTTTACCTAGAACAAAAAACAAAAATTCTCGTCTATCTACATGAGAATACCTAGAGAAGTACGTACGGAATTTAAAAAAATATTGTTTTATTCAAAAGTTGTAGGTATTTGAACTTAAGAAATGAATTTTCAGTGAAAAATTTCGTTACATCTGCTCATAAACAACTCATAAAATGAAATGTTTTCGATTAATCAGAAATTCCGTACTGCTCTGCAAAATCCAATTAGGAACATAACTTTAAAATTTGAAGTAAATCGAGTGGAAATTGTTGAAGTTATTTGTCACGACAATTGGAAAAAAGCTGTTCGAGAAGTTCCGAGTAGTCGGCCATTTTGTACATCGAAAAAATATATATATATATATTTTCTAACTTGATATTCTCACTAAATAGATGTGTAATTAATTTTACGAGTGAATCACTTTTTCGTACGAAGAAAAATGTTAAATTCGCACATGATTTTATACCCGTCACTGTGACCTAAACCCTTCAAAAATGTGTCTGAGTTTTCAATGCTCTATCAACGAAACCAAAGGCGGAAACTTCAGAGATGTTCCTTGTCAGTCAGAGCAATCGTCAATCAAAATCGGGTACAAATCCTAGCTCAGAATCGGCCCTCATTTTTTCGAATAGTTATCTGGACTTTCTCCGTCGTTAAAAATGGCGCCCAAGCCGGGGTATTCATTTTTTTCGAGTTTACAAACTACAAACTCTCCGATCGCTATCGTCGCGTCTAACAGCTTAATTACTCGCAGCTCTTCGGTGCTCTCTTGCGTGGATGCGCAACCAATCTAGTCCACTTGAACGTTGCGCGCAATTCTTTCACGAGTAAAAAAACGAAAGAAATACCGCCGAGTTTCAAGCAGTTCTTCACGGCGACGTTGTCCCTGAAGTACCTCAATATATCATACTGTAAATTGCCATTGGAAGCTTTGAAGCATCTTCTTTTGGGACTCGCTTGTAACGAGAGCACCGTTGGCCTCGAGCTCGACATGAGCGGCAACAATCTCGGCTCAATGGGCGCTCACGTTCTCGAATCGTGCATCCACGGTGTACGTTGTATCGCAACCCTCGACATTTCCGACAGCAGTGCGTACAACTTCTCCGTCAATTTGTTCTCTCCGTTATATTTCGTTTGCGCGATAACGTTAAAATCCCGGCGTGTTCAATCGTGCAGATATGGACATGGATCTCGCTCAGGTAATCACGGCGATTGGGAAGAACAAGTCGCTGAAGCACCTGTACATGGGCCGCAATACAACCGGCATGAAGAGCAAGCACATCGCGGTTGTAATGGACGCCCTCGTCCAGATGATACAAGAGGACGATTGCGTTCTTCAGTCTCTTTATCTGCCTGACTCGCGACTCAAGGCCGATCTCTACAGTCTCATAGACGCCCTCGGTAGCAACGCATGTCTTCACACTCTCGACATTAGCGGCAATCAGATCGGCGATCCCGGAGCTCGCTTACTCGCCAAAGCCTTGCAGATCAACAATCATCTGAAAACAATCATTTACGATAAAAACAATATAACGGTCTCGGGCTACGCCGATATCGTTCATGCTCTGGAAAAGTGCGTGTAAATATTTACTTTTGTTAGGTGTACAACTTAGTTCGGTCCGTTTTCAAAAGATGGCTCTAGGGGCTGTAAATGGTTGACGGCAACAGCTGATTTTTGCTGTATCGTGAAGTATCAACATCTCTCAACCAAATATCGTTTACAGACCTTTGAGTTTTGCGCGTCAAGTCTCATTTTTTACTGCGGTGAAAATGTCGAATTTCGTCACAAATAAGCACCGTTTGCGGGAAGTGTTGATTTTCCGTGTCAATTGGAAGAAAAGTGCAGCTGAAGCCCACCGAATGCTGGTCAAACCATCACTGTATCAAAAATTGGCTCGATTCATTCTTGGCTTCAAAAGATGAACGGCCTCTTCCGCGACGGAATTCATAAATTACCAGAAAGATGGGAAAAAGTAGTGGCTAGCGATGGACAATATTTTGATTAATGTATCGATTCATTTTATCATTCAAATAAGTGCGTATTTTGAGCAAAAAAACGGACCGAATTAAGTTGTACACCCAATATACAGACGTTTCATCTTCGTTTCATCACTTTTCGTTGCACTTCGCGCGTGGCTGTTGCAGAAATTACAGTGTCAGACACATGCCATTTCCTATATACGATATGCAACCGTGCATGAAGGCGTCGGCCGAGAGAACGGAACATCTCGCGAAGAAGATACAAGAGTTGTTGCAGCGAAACGTAACCCCCTCGAAGTACAGCCACGGACAGGCTTTCAGACTTCAGCAGGGCTTCTTGCTCAGCTCCACCCAGCAGGTTGTCGATCGATTGGTCGTGCAAACTCAGGACACTATTAAATCTCTCGCCGCGGAAAGTTGCGACGCGAACAATGACATCAATTACGCGACCGGACTCATACAAGATGCTGATAATTCCAAACAGGTAACGCGAGACCGTCTTTGATCCTTCGCTCGTTCTTTAAGGGCGGGGTAAAGTATGTAAAAACTTTTTTTTTTTTCATTTTTTGAAATTTTTTTAAATGAATGCATAATATATCAAGAATATTGTGTTAAAATTTCAAGTCGATCGTAGTAAAATTGACGAAGTTATGAGTATTTGAGCGTCTATTGCTCCATGCCGTTCTCTTCTCTTCTGCGTTTTTCAAACCGTTTTTCTGAGACTTGTCATATTTGAAGTCCGTGTGCACGATAACTCAAAATCTACTGGACCAATCGCTTTGAAATTTTGCACAGTACTTCTTCACATAATTCACCAGGTATTATCGAGAGCTTTTTTGTTTTTTTTTTAATAATTACTAATTTTTCAACAACAAATTAGCCGATTTTTTTAGCGAAAATCGGGTTTTTGGCTCCCAAGTGCTACGAAAAATCGAAAAATCGAAAAAAAAAAATCCTCCCGTCATTCCCTCGAGAAACATCTCCTTTAACAAATGCATTTTGATTTTTTTGTTTCAAATGATTCTGTTGCGAGTTATGGTGCACACCGCAAACCAACTTTTTTTTCGAGGCGCCTCCGGGGTTTAATTTTCACTCGCTCAATTTTGAATATTTTGCAATGCAAATTTAGGAGAATGTTGTTCAAATGTTACTTTATTATATGTAAATTTTTCAATAAACGAACAGTATTCGTTACGCCAAAAAAAAATCTTAAAAACATGCCTTTTTTCGCCGAATTAACTTTACCCCGCCGTTAAGGGGTTACATCTACCTGGAGACCCGACAAAAATGGCCAAATTCTGAATTTTTTTCTGGGTAACGGTTGGTGAAAAAGAAACGCATTTTTTAAAACACGAACAAGCCTTTTTTGCTCATATAATATTTAATTGTTAATTTTTATATTTTATCTCATACTCTATATCTTTGATATGTTATTTTTTGTACTTTATAGCTGCTTTGCTATACTGTGTAACGTTTCATTTCGCTTATTTTTATTCTACTATTGGGTATTTTGAATTTATTTTCAGTTATTCTTTTGCTTTTTTTTTGTTAATGCCTTACATGTATTCTATTGCTTGAAGGTTCTTACCAAGGCATATATTAAACTATTGGTCAATCAATCTCTCTTATTTGCAGCTTTTGCCGAGATTGCATGAAGTATTGCAGAGGAGAGACGACAGCAATCCGATAGAAATAACTCTGCGTGATATGGCTGAGCAAGTTCACAGCGTTGTATCGTCGTATCTGGAGGTATGTGTGTACGATTGATTTTGGAAAATTCTTCGAAAACAATTGCCCGAATGACAATTTCTCTAATACAATTTCTCAAAAGCAGTTTCTCGAATGAACAATTTCCCAAACACAGTTTATCGAACGGACAATTTCTCGTACACAATTTGCCGAATGAACAATTTCTCGAATACAGTATCCCGAATAGACAATTTCCCGAATGGACAAATTTTTTGTTTGGGTTAAGGTAAACTTCACACTAGTCATACCACTGATCATACTTGAGACTTGTACAATTTATTTTTCTAACATAGGCAAAACAAAATAATTTGTAATAACTAAAATTTTCCTTGTGTACAATGTTTAACGAATGTTCACATTTAATTAGAAAAATGAAGAAATAGTTATTCCAACGATTCGCGCAGTATTTGTAGGTGTGATATTCGGCAACATTGGTCCTATCTCCGTCTCTTTTTACTCAACCAGGCGAGTTTAACCTCCATGCTTATCAACGTCGATCTGTCAAAACAATGTCAGGTGCGGGAAATATAAAGCATTTTATTCGGTCCACGACTGGTTAAAAGCGTGGAAAATTTGTGTCGGCGAAATATGACGGTTAAAAATGAAATATGTGTGGAAATTCGAATGAGTGAGATGAAGTTAGGACTACAGTCAGCTGTTGCCTTGCTGTCACGTCTCTTTATCGTAGCAAGTGGTAATTAAGGGCGAGGTAAAGTATTAAATTTTTTTTTTTTTTCATTTCTTTTTTATTTTTTAAATGAATGCACAATATATCAAGAATATTGTGTTAAAATTTCAAGTCGATCGGAGTAAAATTGACGAATTTATGAGTATTTGAGCGTCTATTGCTCCATGCCGTTCTCTTCTCTTCTGCGTTTTTCAAACCGTTTTTCTGAGACTTGTCATATTTGAAGTCCGTGTGCACGATAACTCAAAATCTACTGGACCAATCGCTTTGAAATTTTGCACAGTACTTCTTCACATAATTCACCAGGTATTGTCGAGAGCTTTTTTGTTTTTTTTAATAATTACTAATTTTTCAACAACAAATTAGCCGTTTTTTTAGCGAAAATCGGGTTTTTCGCTCCCAAGTGCTACGAAAAATCGAAAAATCGAAAAAAAAAATCCTCCCGTAATTACCTCGAGAAACATCTCCTTTAACAAATGCATTTTGATTTTTTTGTTTCAAATGATTCTGTTGCGAGTTATGGTGCACACCGCAAACCAACTTTTTTTCGAGGCGCCTCCGGGGTTTAATTTTCACTCGCTCAATTTTGAATATTTTGCAATGCAAATTTAGGAGAATGTTGTTCAAATGTTACTTTATTATATGTAAATTTTTCAATAAACGAACACTATTCGTTACGCCAAAAAAAAATCTTAAAAACATGCCTTTTTTTCGCCGAATTAACTTTACCCCGCCGTTAATCCAATACCGGAAGGTCAAATTAAACTTGATATTACATAAAAATTAGGTCAATAAGCGTAATTTTTGCTGAAAGCATTCGGTTACTACAAGTGTTGAGTATGTAAATCTGATTATTTTTAAGAATCTGACGGATTCCCACTATTATATACACTTTTGTAGCGACCGGAAATTGGGTTTTTGTATGTCATCCTGGAATTCTTTCACAAAAACAAGCAATTTTAATATTTTCTTTCTCTGTAATTAGGTCGATAACCGACCCTGAAATTTTACAGAGACGATTATTAATATATTTAGTGAAGCTCAAAGAAAAATTATGAAAGTCCTATGCATTGAAGCCTGGCGATAGGATTACCTTGAACATAAATATAAATAAAAGAGTTGAAACTTTTTTTAAATGAATAAAAAAAATGTAAGATAAAAGAAATGAAAAAAAGGAAGAAAAAAGTAGTCAAAACCCACCACGTCCACGTCGTTGATTCTGGGTTATGCTAAGTGTGGGAACGTATATTTCTGGCGCCTGCTAATGCCGAAATCAATAACAGGAAAATTAAGGCGAAAGGCCACAGTAACGGGTATAAAATCATGTGCGAATTGAACAATTTTTTTGCGTATGAAAAAGTGGTTCACTCATAAAATTAATTACACATCTATTTAATATGAATATCAAGCTGTTAGAATATATATATATTCGATGTACAAAATGGCCGACTACTCGAAACTTCTCGAAACAGCTTTTTTCCAATTGGCGTGACAAATAACTTCAACAATTTTCACTCGAGTTACTTCAAATTTAAAAGTTATGTTCCTTATTGCATTTCGCAGAGAAATACATACGGAATATCTGACTAATCAAAAACTTTTCATTTTATGAGCAGTCCATGAGCACTTATAACCACATTTTTCACTGAAAATTCATTTCTTAACTTCAAATACCCACAAGTTTTGAATAAAACATTATTTTTTAAATTCCGTGCGTACTTCTCTAGGTATTCTAATGTAGATTGACGAGAATTTTTGTTTTTTGCTCTAAGCGCCTAAAAAAACAAAAGAAAATATTAGAAGTCGGTATTTTGTACATCGAAAAAAATATATATATATTTTCTAACAGCTTGATATTCATACTAAATAGATGTGTAATTAATTTTATGAGAGCATCACTTTTTCATACGAAAAAAAATTGTTAAATTCGCAAATGTTTTTATACCCGTTACTGTGGCCTAAGACCTTAATGCAAGAAAAAATCGACCCGAGAAAATTGGTTTCCCGAAAAAATCGTCGAAAATTATTGTTCGAAAAATGTTTTTATTAAAGGAATCGTTCATTCGGGAAATTGTCCATTCGAGGAATTGTCTATTCGGAATATTGTTATCGAAAAATTGTTCATTTTAGAAATTGTTCGGTAAATTGTTTTCGGGAAATTCTATTTGAGAAATTATTTATTCGGGAAGTTATCGAGAAATTATTATTTGGGCAATTGTTTCTCGAGAAACTTTCCGCAAAGCGTGCACGTTAGGTGTGTTAGGATTTGCTTACCGTTTTAACGTCAACCGTATGGCTCGTTCCGTCGAACAGGATTCTTTGGACGCGATGCTCAAATGTGCCAATGACCACTGCCCAACGGTACTATCGCAGACTATCGTCAGGGGCGACGACAGTGAACCGATCTCGGTCGAGGACGATCTTCGTAACGCCTGTAAAGAAAAGAATCAAATAAGCTCGGAATTTATCAGCAGCGTGATAGTCGAACAGGCCGGCACCGATGTCATTAATCGTGTCAAGTAAGTCTCAACGTTGGAATTAGAACTGCGCAACAGCTTGGATTATCCAATGATCGTATATCGATGAAAAAAATGCAAAAAAGCGGAAAAATAGCCACTTTGGACGATCTCGGATTTCTCAATATACCGAAAACGTGTGTTGCTTTTTCCAGTGAGCTCAATCTCTCGGTGGCTGCACACGTGTCTGATCGAATAACGGACGAAGTTATCGAATCGCTCTCTCGAAGTTACAAGACTCTGGTAATTGAAAATGGTCGCTGATTTGCGTAAGCTTTGAAGTCAGTGCGATGATGGAGTGAAATAGCGATATGGTTATTTATTTCCAAGCATACCCTTGCGGGTTATTAAACTGTTCCCTCCCTCGGCACATTGATGCCTTTTTACACGTTTCCTTTTTTTTAAGGGACCATCACAATGTAACGGGTCGAAAAACTGCTGATCTTTGCGTGTTTTTTTTTTTCGATTGTTAAAATACGCTAATCAGTCAGATTTTTTAAATGTCTAATCGGAACACTCATGAAGAACGAAAATGAATTTTTAAACGTTTATTTTTATTACATTTTTTTTAACGGTTGAAAATGTCGGAATAAAAAGAGTCATGCACGGTTGTGGCCGTAAATATTATCTGAGACAAAATTTGTAGAAAGATTATTAATCAGTATGAAAACCGTTATCTTGCTATGGAGGTTTAAAAAAAATGAAAACTGACGAAATGGCGGCGGTTTGAAAAAAAGTATCGAATTTAGCCTATTTTTTGTTTTTCGTTAAAAAAATATATGAATATAAAAAAAAGCTTCCAAGCAAGATAAAGAATGGCGTGGGGAATGTTGTGTCAAAATTTGAGAAGGATCTCTTGAAAACTTTTACTTTGTGAGTGTGCACCATTTTGAAAAACGACATTTCGAGAAAAACGCGTCCGCTCGCGCCAGTTCTCACACAGTTGGTCGAATTCGTTTTTGGTTTTTCGAAAATCGGATTTTCAAAAATTCGATTTTTTTAAAATTGATTTTGATTAAAAAAAAAAAACGATTTTTCGAAAAAATTTATTTTGTTTAAAAAAAAACGATTTTTTGAAAAAATTCATTTTGATATTCAAAAAATCGATTTTTTGAAAAAATTGATGTTGATATTCAAAAAATCGATTTTTTGAAAAAATTGATTTTGATATTCAAAAAAACGATTTTTTGAAAAAATTGATGTTGATATTCAAAAAATCGATTTTTTGAAAAAATTGATTTTGATATTCAAAAAATCGATTTTTTGAAAAAATTGATTTTAATATTCAAAAAATCGATTTTTTGAAACAATTGATTTTGATATTCAAAAAATCGATTTTTTGAAAAAATTGATTTTGATTTTAAAAAAATCGTTTTTTGAAAAAGTTCATTTTCAAGAAATCAATTTTTTGAAAAAATTGATTTTGATTTTGAAAAAATTTTGAAACGATTTTTTGAAAATGTTACACTGTTGATTCTTTAAACATTTGTCTTCCGTCCTTTTTTCTCCTTTATGCTTTCTCTTCTACCATGAATTCGAAGGCTCTCACATACCGCTCAATTCTTTCATCGGTTTTTCTTTACTTCTTCCCTCCTTAGTTCATTAACTTAGTTCTAGAACTTTAGTTCTTCCCTCTATGCCCTTCTCTTCCCTGTACTCCTCCATTTTCATTTTTTCAAATTCATCCCTTGAGGGGCAAAAAGGCGTGGCAAAGTTTGTATGGAATTTTTTCAAAATCTGGTCGTTTTACTCGCATTTTGGTATTCGTCCTTCTTGACACAATTACTAAGCCACGTATTTTAGCGTTTTGAGAAATTCAACCCCCAAAGGGAGAAAGAGGGGGGCAAGGTTTGTATGTACAATAAAAAAGAATCTGGTCAGAAGGTTTACTTGAAACTTCGTATGCTCTTCAACACAATTAATAAAACACATATTACAGCGTTTTTCGAAATTCAACTCCTAAACGAAAGGGGCTGACAAAGTTTGTATTAAGGCGGGAGTCGGTATTAGAAAGTCCAAAAAAGCGTTTTTTCGGGAATTATTTTAGCAGGGAAAAGACAAGTGAGCCCAGTAAACATTGAGATATCTTTCCATGTATATTTAAAACGTATAAAAAAATGTCAACATGACACAATAAACGACTGCACATTTATCAGCCTATTCCATGTGCGTCTTGCCACTGCAGTCCCCAATCGGCACGAAAGATGCAGCTCGTAATTCTTGACTGAACCAAATAAACCAATACAATTTTCAATTGTCATATATTTTTCTTCTAGGTGAATTAAGAAAAAGCTGAAAAAATCCTAAACTTATATCTTTTCTCAGGTTAAAAAAAATGTGTTAAAAAAAACACTTTAACGTGCTATAAAACTTATTCAAAAATACTTTTTCAACGACTTTTATTTCACTCTTAAGGGATTTTCATGCTCAAGAAAATAAACTTTGATTTGCCAATTTGGAAAAATCGTGAAAATGAAAACTGGAGAAGACGCGCTTCAAAGTTTTCGATAGGAGCAAATATCAATCGCTTCTCTGCTTTTGGCCTCGTATCTTCGAAAATATTTACAATTGGCCTCTGTAGCTTTGTAAATATATTCTTGGATAGTTTATCTGCCGATTTAAGCAACAAAAAAACGATTTTTCGGACTTTCTAGTTCAGGCTCCCGCCTCAAATATAATCATTCTTCCAGATAGGTGACGCGGACAATCGTACACGCAGTAGTACACCGGACGTGCTGAGGCCGAGCGCTGGTTCCATGAGCAGCGGGAGCGTCATTGGCGTTCTGGCCGGGGCGAACGACCCATCGAACATCTCAATGAGCATTGCGACGCGACAGGGATCAGGTGTAACCTCCGAGGATGATTCCTGCCAACCATCCTCGCACAAGCTACTAGTTGGCTCTACCCTTGGCCAACGCATCGATCATCAATCTCCCATGGTACAGACTTCCCTCTTTATTGTCGCTTTCCATTATCATTGATCGATCAATCGAACTGACTTCGCCCACTGCATTCTTTCACATGTCTCTATCGCTAGAAACTGGATTATTTGAATCTCGTGAGTACGGGGAGTGCCAGTAAAGTAGATCAAGTACCAGGTCTGTAAAGTGAGTTTTATTTGCTAAAATTGTACACACTGTCGACAGGCTACTCCTCACTTGTCCAACAAGCGCAAGAACCTGCACGGCAGAAAATTGAGACCAAAGTCCGTGGTGGATTCGGTCGAAGGCCTATCGGCGGACGACATCCCGGATCTACTGCCTTCGTTGCCGAAAAATCAAACCGAAGGTACGCACGTGCCATGACAATAGGGTATATATAAAAAATATCTATATCAAATCTATATCTATAAAAAAATTAAACAACTAAAAATGAAAACAAACTAAGGTGCGCGACTAAGTTTCCGGGTTTTTTTACCAATAAAAAATCGAAAATTTCAAGACAAATGCAAAAAATGGTTCATTCGAAGTATCGTCCCTCGCTATTTACGCATTTTTGCCATCTTTCTGGCAATACATAAATACCGCGACGATAAAAAGACGCGTCTTTGGACTGAAAGCATTCGTCCAACCAATTTTGTACTGCATCGTAATTGGCCAAGTGTAGCCCACCCAAGCCGTGCGACATCGAGCGGAACAAGTGATAGTCTGAAGGGACCCGGTCTGGCGAATACGGCGGGTGCGGTAGCAGATGCCATTTCAGTGTTTTTATGGTGTCCTGAACGATGGAATTGCGATGGCACGGAGCGTTGTCGTGTTGCAATATCACACGTTCGTGTCTCGTGTCCCATTCTGGCCGTTTTTCGAGCAATGCGTGGTTCAAATTGATTAGTCGTTGTCGGTAGCGATGCCCATTGACAGTTTCGCCCGATTTCAGCAGCTCATAGTACACGATTCCTTTCTGGTCCCACCAAACGCAGAGCATTGTCTTTTTTTCCGATGCGATTTGGCCGTGCCGTCGATGTTGACGCTTCGCTAAGTGAAAGCCACGATTTTCTGCGTTTGGGATTCTCGAAATATATCCATTTTTCATCGCCAGTAACAATTCGATGCAGGAAACTCTTTCTGTTCTGTCGCAAAAGCAAAATTTCGGAAGTGGCTCGTCGATTTTCCATTTGTCTCTCAGTCAACTTATGGGTACCCACTTTCCTTCCTCGTGAATTTTTCCCATGTCGTGCAAACGTTTCGAAATACATTGCCGAGCCACATTTAATGCCTCGGCAAGTTGATCTTCTGTTTGAGTGTCGTATTCATCCAATAACGCTTGCAGATCGGCGTCCGCAAATGTTTGCGGTCTTCCCGAGCGCTCCTTGTCCCCAGTCTCAAAATCGCTAATTCTGAACCGCTTGAACCAATCTTCACACGTTCTTTTTGATGGTATATGTTCGCCGTAGGCCTCCTCAAGTAACCGACGTGCTTCAGCTGCTGTTTTTTTTAGGTTGAAGCAGAAAAGCTATGCTTCCCGCAAATGCTGTTTATTTGGCACAAACTTTGACATTTTCGAGGTTAGAAAAAAGGTCGTTGTGTTGCGATATTTGTTTATATTACGACTGGGTATTCTTAACAGATGTCCAAGCTGTAAAGACACCCAATTTCAGACCTGTATGCCGACTACATGTGTCGCTAGCGCCGTCTATGTGTGTAACCTGGGAACTTAGTTGGGCACCTAGTATATCTATAGGTTGATAAAATTTTTGTCGCAATAATTTCAATATAATTTATTTATTTATATATCTTATACAAAGCATTTCTAATCAACAATCTATTCGCCATCGGTTTCTATGACACTCGACCATCTAGTTGGCAACTCATTTATTTCCTTTGCCCAAAACTGCGGCGGCTGGAACTCAAAGAAATTTGAAATATCCCTTCTGAGATCGTCGACGTTTTTGAAAGTTTTCTTTCTCCAATATGCCTTCAAATGTCTGAGCAAATGGTAGCCAGATGGCGCGATGTCGGGAGAGTATGGTGGATGAGGAACGGCATTCCAGTGAAGCTCAGTGATTGTTTTGTGGGTTTCCTTTGCGACATGGGGTCTCGCGTTGTCGTGAAGAAGGTGCACAGTCGCGCGTCTTGGCCGTTTTTTTCTTATAGCTTTTGCCAATTCCTGGAGATTCTCGATGTATCGTGTAGAGGAGATTGTCTTACTTACAGGGAGAAAATTGTGAAACACCCTTTGCGTCCCAGAAACAGCACAACAAAACCTTTTGTGAGTGACGATCAGATTTCGGTTGGTGTGGCGGTTTTTCTCCGATAGGAAGCCAGTAGGCTAAACGCGTTCCGTTATCATACAAGACCCAGCTTTCATCTCCCGTCACAAGATCTTCTAAAAACTCCTTGCGATGGTGGCGAAGCAGGAGAGACTGGCAGATGGTCACGCGACCGTTCTTATTGTCGTCGGTGAGACGGTGGTGGTATTCATTGAGCTAGCACCTTCCTGTATCCCAAGTTGTATAAGTGATTGACTATTGACGGTTGGGTGCAGCCAAGTTCTCTTGCTAGCTCGTGCGTACTTGCTTTCGGTTTTTCTTTGATGCAGCGGAGTAATGCTTCATCATCGATGGTCGACGGTCGTCCGGAACGTTCCTTATCTTCAAGGCTTGTGTCTCCAGATTTAAAACGATTGAACCAACGCTGGACTGTTCGATGAGAAACTACGTTCTCGCTGAATGCATCCTGTATATTTTTAGCAGTTGTGCTTGCGTTCGTGTCGCGCCGCCACTCGTAAAAAATGATCGCTCGAAGTTGCTCCTGCGAGATCGAAGCCATTTCTGTCCACTAGAACGCGCGCTCGCCCTTTTATACCCTGTCACGCGGAAGAGTAGAAAACATTCTAGAATATTCTCGACATAGCTCGATGTCATATTGCGATGTCAATACGTGAAAAGACATTTTTAAAATTTTTGCGACAAAACTTTTTTATCAACCCGATATATAAAAAATATCATTCATTCTCTTCTCATCTTAAATGAATAGTGTTTAACCTTTTCACACCTGACGGGGCAAATGCTGTCGCAGTCCGGAAAATTTTTGAAATTACGGGTGGGCCAACATATGTCCCAGTTGCTGACAAACATAGGCGCATCTCAGTGGTGAGGAATTCGCACCCTTATTGAGCAAGTTTGAGACAAAAAAGTTATTTCATTGTAATAATCACTTGGAGGAGAAATAACTGTTTTCAGTCATGAGGCGCAAACTGAAACTAAACTGATTTTTTCACCATATTCAAAGAGTTAAAACGGATTTTCTATAATTGTATCGAAAAAAATATGCATTATTTTCGTTAATTTCAATTCTTAAGGGATCATCACAGTATAACGCGTCGAAAAATAGCGAATTTTCGCGATTTTTTTTCGATGGTTACAATACGCTAATGGGTCAGATTTTTAAAAACGTCAAATCAGGGCACTCATTTTTTTAACGGTTCAAAATGTCTGAAAAAAGGAGTCCTCGCGGTGTACACGGTTGTGGCCGACAATATTATCTGAAACAAAATTTGTAAACAGATGATTCATCCTATGAAAGCCGCTGTCTTGCTATGGACGATTTAAAAAAATCAAAATTGACAAACTGGCGGCAGTTTGGAAAAAAGTATCGAATTTACCCTATTTTTGACAGTTTTTTCCTTGAAAAAAATATGAATAATTATTTTTTAAAAAGCTTCCAAAGCAAGGCGAAGAAATTCAATAAATTTAGCCTATTTTTTCGACATTTTTTCGTTAAAAAAAATATCAAAGTTTGAAAAAAAGCTTCCATAGCAAGATAAGGAATGGTGTGGAGAACGCTGTGTGAAAGTTTGAGACGTGTGTGAAGAATTGAGTTAATAACAAATTAACTATGCAATACTAAAAAAATCCTACGTACTTCCATAGACAATGTATTTTTCAAGATATTAGGTGTACAAATAAGTTTTAGGACAGTTTTCAAAAAATTCAAGATTTATTAAAAAAGAAGTAAAACACAGTTATTCATCGAAGTAATCTCCATCGCACTGACTGACCTTCAGCCATCTCTCAGGTAACTCGCGGATGCCTTTCGCAAAGAAATTTTCGTCTTGCGAGGTGAGAAATTTAGCGACCCATTTTTCCACTTCTTCAAATGTTTTGAATCGCACGTCAGACAAATCGTTCTGCATTTTCCGGAATAAATGATAATCGGATGGGGCTAAGTCTGGTGAATACGCCGGGTGTGGTACAGTTTCCCATCCAAGCGCTAGTAACGTATCCTTGACCGGTTTACCCACATGAGGCCGCGCGTTGTCATGGAGCAGTTTTACTGGACGTTTTCCTTTACCAGAAAATGGACGTTTCTTCTCAATTTCTTGATTCACTTGCATCAATTGATGACAATAGCGATCGGTAGTAACTGTTTGACCAGGTTTGAGAAGTTCATAATACAGTACGCTTTTCATATCCCACCATATGCACAGCATGACTTTGTTACAATGAACATTGCGCTTTGGCGTGGATGTTGTCGGCTCGCCGGGGTCAACCCAATGATATTTGCGTTTCGGATTATCAAAATAAATCCACTTTTCATCGCCGGTCACAATTTTCTACAAGAAAGACTTTCTATGTTGCTTGTTGTAAAGACTCACACAAATGTTAAGACGGCTGTTTTTATTTTCTTGAGTCAGAAAGTGTGGTACCCACTTTGTTCCTTTTCGAATCTTACCCATTGCTTTTAAACGATAAGAAACAGTTTGTTGAGTTGCTCCAAGCTGTTCCGAAAGTTGTTTCTCCGTCTGACAAGAGTTTTCATCCAGCAACGCTTGCAGTTCCTGATCGTCCAGCTTTACAGGAGGCCCCGTGCATTCACGGTCACTAACGTCGAAATCACCTTCTTTGAATCGCTTATACCAATACTCACATGTACTTTTAGATACAATGTTGTCTCCAAGAACAGAACATATCGATTCACACGCTTTCCTAACACTTTTTCCTTGATGGAATTCATAGCGAATGCAATGTCTAATAAATAGCTTATCGGTCTGCATGTTTAATTTACAGAATTTATAGGTTATGTTTATGACTCCTTTACGTTTCGATACTACATATCAAGCGCCATCTATGATAAGTAAGCGGGACCTTTGAATTAATTTAGAATAGCTGTTATGATACAAAATCGAAGTGTCCTAAAACTTATTTGTACACCTAATATATTCAACATTTCGAGTGAATCGGTTGAAAATTGTCTGAGTTATGTTTCCGGCCAACTTAAAAAATGCACTTTTGAGATAAACGCTGCACAGCCGCCATTTTGAAATTAATCGCTCCAAAAAAATTATTGTACACAGTCACTGATATGTATGATAAACACCCTTTTTGTAATCTCGATTTATTTTGTAGTTTTTCTGAAAAAAAAAAATCCCCAAATAGCCTATTTTTCGGCCTGTAGAGTGGCCTAACCCCTTAAGATGATTTCCGTACAACATTCGAATAGCCTATTCGCGATTGCGTATCCCATGCGTAGAGAGGCTTAAATCTCGAAACAACGCTTAATGTCTTCAGCTATATCCGAGAACGAGCATTCGCTGACGGAGTCCCTGGACTCCGTGTCGGAGCTGCCAAACACGGGAATGGGCCAGCAATTGCAGCACCTGGTAAAATCGCGTCCGCGTCGTGCAAAAACGCGAGCACCCACGAGGCCGATGCTCCGCGGTGATATACCAGTGGACGGTATAACATTGGGCGAAGGCTTGGACGTATTTTTCCGACCAACGACACCGACGACGCCTCTAATATCGCCAACGAGCGACGACAGTTCGTTGCACACGTTTCCCACCGACGGCAGTCCAAACTTGTCGCTCGCGAGTCATCGGAGCGTACCGCCCGAGCTCGACAAGAAGCACGGCAACTCCTCGATGCTCAAGACCCTCCTCGAGCCCGCGCCGCGTTCTCGCTCGACCGACAATCTCGAGAAATTCTCGCCTCTCGTCGGCAGACGTTCGCAGGGCGACACGCCGCTGACGACGTCGCCGTTGGCGCGACGAAACACGACGGAGAGCAGCCACCACAACAAGCAGGCACCGATCGTTGGCGACGTTGAGAAACGCTCGACTCTACCGATAGTCGGATCCACGTCGCTCGGAGGCTCCAAAGCGACGCGCGACTGTGCCCCTCCCGAGGAGACCACGGATAGCCTCTCGTCGCAATCTTCCTGCCCCGAGGCGACGACTCGCGAATCCTCGGCCTCGCACAATCCCGTTGGCGCTTCGATCAAGCTCAGATCGGCCGTTTTTTATCTGCGCAGTCCGACGCACGCGGGCGCGAGCAGCCCCGGCTCGAAAACACCCGCGAAGATCGCCAACGATCAGGCGATCAAACAGTCCGGCAGCAACGGCAGTGGTGCCTCGATGAGAAGCAACAACGGCGGAAAGTGCAGCGGACAAGCACCGGCGACCGCACCGAAACCGAGACCCTGGAGCATGACGACGGATCGCAAATCCGGCGAATTTAATAATTTACTCAGCGACGGCTCGAGCCCGAATACCTCGGCCGGTAATACACCCGATTCCGGTGATGCACTCGACGAGTCGACCGACAGCGGCGTCAGCGGACCGGCCTCTCTGCCACCTACACTCTCCACCAGCAGCACCTCGAGCTCGCTCAGCAATAGCAGCGTCGAGAAGAGATCCGTACGCGAACTCGCAGCCAGCTTGACCCGGGACAGGGCGAAAAATCTTACCGCTCCAAGTGCTGCCAATAGTAATAACGACAGAAAAAACGCGACGGGTAAAATTACGAATACTTTACTTTCGTTTCGTTTTTTTATTTCATTTACCTTTGAGGTGGAACGAGCGCGCGCTCTTGATTTCTATAGATTTTGGTCAAATTTTAACCAGGCATTGTTCATATCGTGCATGCTTGACTGAAATTTCAGAACGGTCGATTATTTAGATTGGGAGATATGGGGTTTTAAGGAGTAAGGCCACTGTAACGGCCCAAAAAAAAAGGTTTTTTCACTAATTTTTTGCTCCCGAAATTGAAGGTATTTGAAAAAAAACTTTTAATGGTGTTATCGGGCATACATTAAACTTTATTATAAAATTTTTTTACAGTAAAAAAAAAACAAAATGGCGGTTCCACAGCTAGCTTCCCGGGACATGTTTTGCTTCCAGGGCTCCGCGGCACGCAGCACCACTGGTGCACTTTTGAATCTAGAACAAAAAAAAACCATTAATCTAGAGGGCTATAGCTAGAGAATGTCGATCGGATTTTAAAAAGTATCAATTTTTGTGGATTTGGCGTGCGTTTGAAAAAAAAAATTGATTTTTGACGAAAAAAACGGCAAGTTTTTTGTTAATAAAAAATCAATAAATAAAGTTCTTGAAAATTCCGATCGACATTCTCAAGATAATGTAAATGTTCACATCTGGTTAAAATTTCAAGTAAAAAAAATGAAAATTGTTCGAGTTATGCTGCGTGCCATTTTGAAAAACCATGTTTCGAGAAAAACGCGTTTAAAGTTTGTTTGGGTTTTGACACGCTTGGCGGCGACCTTCATTTCCTAAGGACAACAAATTTTTTTTCGCACAGGACCTTTTTTTTCTTATTCTAGAGGGTTTAAACTATTTTTTAAGCCAATAAAAAAAATCGATTTTTCAAAAAATGTACAGTGGCCTTACCCCTTAAGGCGGGATATGCCATATGCGGGATATGAAACCGGAATTTCCCTATAGATGGTGCTAGCCATCAGTTTAGGGCACGGTCGTATATACAGGTCTGGGCACTCCCGTATATTCCGTATACCCCAAAGCGTGCCTCCATCTGACGCCTCTCTTTGCGGTACTGGCCGCAAAAGCGTGGAGCGCTGCTGTCTCGGAGGCGTGTGCGACAGAGCGCGATGTATGCGCGTATGCGAATTGTCTTTCCCTTCACGTGGCTGTGATGAAAAATTAATACATCCTTAATAATTAGTCGAACACAAAGACTAAAAGCATAAACCGAAAATATGAGCGATGAGCCATTAGTTAACGGCGGGGTAAAGTTAATTCGGCGAAAAAAAAGGCATGTTTTTAAGATTTTTCTTTGGCGTAACGAATAGTGTTCGTTTGTTAAAAAATTTACATATAATAAAGTAACATTTGAACAACATTCTCCTAAATTTGCATTGCAAAATATTCAAAATTGAGCGAGTGAAAATTAAACCCCGGAGGCGCCTCGAAAAAAAGTTGGTTTGCGGTGTGCACCATAACTCGCAACAGAATCATTTGAAACAAAAAAATCAAAATGCATTTGTTAAAGGAGATGTTTCTCGAGGTAATGACGGGAGGATTTTTTTTTTTTTCGATTTTTCGATTTTTCGTAGCACTTGGGAGCCAAAAACCCGATTTTCGCTAAAAAAATCGGCTAATTTGTTGTTGAAAAATTAGTAATTATTTAAAAAAAAACAAAAAAGCTCTCGACAATACCTGGTGAATTATGTGAAGAAGTACTGTGCAAAATTTCAAAGCGATTGGTCCAGTAGATTTTGAGTTATCGTGCACACGGACTTCAAATATGACAAGTCTCAGAAAAACGGTTTGAAAAACGCAGAAGAGAAGAGAACGGCATGGAGCAATAGACGCTCAAATACTCATAATTTCGTCAATTTTACTCCGATCGACTTGAAATTTTAACACAATATTCTTGATATATTATGCATTCATTTAAAAAATTTAAAAAAAATGAAAAAAAAATGTTTAATACTTCACCCCGCCCTTAATGATACTCATCGTCTTTGACATGGATATGCCGATTTAACTATCGCTCAATCCAATTAAATTTTTTTTCGTTTACGGAAAAGAACATTCGAAATTTACGTGTAGCACGCATTCCTTTCATTAGTAGTAGTAGTAGAAAAGTAGTAGAAAATGTCAGTAGTCATCATTGGGAATTTTAAATAATGAGAAGTGCTCCGGGTTATTTATGGATCCACTTCTGCAGCCCGGAATCATGCACAGCTTCGGCATCGCAATATATAGACACTTCATCTTTTGTTATTCCGTATTGAATAAAAACCGTGGCTACGGTACACTCGAGATCACCCCGCCAAAACGAGCTTAGGCCACACTTACATACGACCGTCACCACAACAACGTGCATGCCCCCGTAAACGCGGTATAAACAAAAGTGCCTCCCCTGCACTAGCGCCGCGGTGGAATGCGCAAATAGAGGCGTCACTTAAAGTCACGCATTTTTGAACGGAGTGCCCAGACCTGTATATACGACCGTGGTTTTTTAGGGGCCGTAAGACCGCTTCTGCAGCGCCATCATTTCCCTCTAACGGCTAACGAAGATTTTTAACACTCAACAACCCAAGTTCCCTGCACCGGTATATTTTTCTATAACCTTAAACATGTCGAGTTTTGTGCCTACGAACTACGATTTGCGGACAGCATTGGTTTTCTGTTATCATTTGAAAAAAAAAACTGCGGCAGAATCGCATCGAATGCTTGTCGAAGCTTACGGTGAACATGCTCTTGGTAAAACGCAGCGTTCCGAGTGGTTCGAAAAATTCAATAGTGGTGATTTTGACGTGAGAAACGAAGAGCGTGGGTAACCACTGAAAAAGTTCGCAGACAACGAATTGCAAGCCTTATTTGATGGAGATGATACTCAAACACAACAAGAACTCGCGAATCAGTTGAATGTGACGAAGAAAGCCGTCTCCATTCTTTTTTATCATGTTCAAACAGACGTGTGAATTTTACAAACAAATTCCGGTTTCATACTTCTACACCTGGTACATTAACAACGATAAAAAATCGATTTATTTTGTTTCTTTGTTTAAACGATAGAACTATATATGTAGAATATTTTCCCAGTTTTGAAGCTAAATTCGAAAAACTTCAAACGTTACAGCCCGTCAACGCTGTGCCTCACCGCTCGGATTCGGAGCGGGCGTGAACGTTAAACGCGTTTTTCTCAAAACTGCAGTATCGAAATTGGCGTGCAGGGTTACTCAAAAACTATTAAAGGGAGGGTAGGGGTTTCAGCGTGAAAAGAGACTTTTTTGCGAATTTTTTTCATCTATATGGATAGAGTAAATTTATTGAAACCTTTTGTACATTGTTAAGTGTCATTTCAAGAACATTCCGTGAAATTTGTACGCGAAAATATCCACAAACAAGTCGGTGACAGAGCTTTTCCAAGAACGCCTTTGGAAAAACACGATTTGCGGTGTTCACTGTATCTCAGCTAGAAATTATCTAAAATCAAGTACCATTAAATTTAGTCAAAGTATCATCAATCCTTCCCCCAACGGTCTTTGATAATTTTTTTTTCATTTCTAAATTTTTGGTGGTCATGTAAAGTGAAAAGTGCTGTTTTTCACGAAAAATTCCGCCATTTTGGGGGTGGAAAACCCCCTCAATGTAAAAAAATCTCAAAGTAACCGTTGGGGGGAGGTATTTCATATGAAGAAGGTGTGTACCAAGCTTGAAATAAATCGGTCATGTAGTTTTCAAATGGCAGTGAACACGGACTTTGAAAAAGTGGTTTCGAGAAAAACGCGTGTGAAGTTTATGCAAGTCGGAGCTGCAGTGTTAGAGGAGCGGGACTAAATAGTCAATAACTTCGAGAGTTTTGCTCTGATTGACTTGAAATTTTGGGATTATATTCTTGAAATGTTTAACTATAAAAAAAAGACAAAAAATCGATTTTTCAAAAGTGCAAACCCCTACCTTCCCCTCAAGCCGATTGAGTTGAAACTTGGTAGAAATATTGATAACATTGGTACCTTTTACTTGACGAAAATTGTTTTTAAATAATTGGAAACAAAGCTACTTTTTTAATCCACATTTTACAGAAATGTTGCGTGAAATGTTGATTTTTTTTGTAAATGCGTGTCATTTTCTCACATTTGCATTTTCGTCATTTTAATTACGGTCACATAGAAACTATACATGGTCAGACTGAAAAAATGTTTGAACTTTTTTGCAAATCAAAGTCTGCGGGAAGCTAGACGCACGCCGAATTGCAACTCGCGCGGCGACCTTGCTGTAACACTCTGTCACAGCTCCGCCATTTTGATGATGAATTAATTTTAAAAGATTGTTTCGTATACTCGAACATACTATTGAAGTATACCTAAAGTTTGATAATTGTAGAATAATTATTTCTTAGATTAAAATATCGCTCAATGTGGCTTTTTTTCCTGTTTAAATGTACTACTGTGTCCAAAAAATAAGGTGACATTGTATTTATTTCGAAAATTCTTTATTTATTTTTCCAAATCAATTTCATCCCCTTCAAAGTAATCCCCTCCCGATGCAATGCACTTATGCCAACGGATTTTCCAATCTTCGAAACACTGATTGTAGTCACTTTCCGGGATGGCCTTCAGTTCCGTCTTCGCTGCGGCTTGAATCTCCTCTATCGTATCAAAACGGTGTCCCCGGAGCAATCTTTTGAGCTTGCTGAACAGCCAGAAGTCGCACGGCGCCAAAAACTCAACCCATATCGTTCCGCAACCACCGTATTCACCTGATCTGGCGCCGTGCGACTTCTGGCTGTTCAGCAAGCTCAAAAGATCGCTCCGGGGACACCGTTTTGATACGATAGAGGAGATTCAAGCCGCAGCGAAGACGGAACTGAAGACCATCCCGGAAAGTGACTACAATCAGTGTTTCGAAGATTGGAAAATCCGTTGGCATAAGTGCATTGCATCGGGAGGGGATTACTTTGAAGGGAATGAAATTGATTTGGAAAAATAAATAAAGAATTTTCGAAATAAATACAATGTCACCTTATTTTTTGGACACAGTAGTATGTCCCGCCTTAAAATGGCAACTTTCAACACTGCACGGTCTGCATTGAGATTCAGACTGAACAATTTGGACAGAACCAACACTTTTATTTGTTAATGAAGATAACATAAACAATATAAAATATTTATATTCATAACGTAAATATTTTTTTTATGATAAAAGATTTTAACATCAGGAACACGATAATTTTTTTTCTCGAAATATTGAACAATACTGGTCTGCGGTGTTGCCATATGTCTTCTTACTATAGGGGACAAATATTTTTCACGGAGAGTTATTCTGTCTTTACTGAACGTTTTTAGCAAAACTGAATAGTAAAGGCAATTCAAACTTTTTTCCCTCTTTCCGTAACTAGTTGGCTGTCTAAACGTAAGTTTTTTTTGTAATTCGTACATAATTTGAACAAAATCTATAATAATTTGTACGTAATTTGAACAAAATCTATAGATATCAAGAGCGCGCGCTCGTTCTATCTTAATTTCGTGCACGCGTTTTCACGCTTTATCGCGTATCATTTTTATCTAGAACAATCTGCACCCGCTGCATGGAGATCGATGCTTCATCGTCCCGTCGACCCTTATGCTATTAAGGTATTATTGGTTTCATTTGAATGTTTTTTTTTAGTCGTTAACGGAGACTATGTCCTTGGAGTGCCATATTTCAGATGTTTACATTTTTTTTTTTTAAGGAAACGAGTAAAGTTTTTTGAGTGCGGTTTTTTTTTCTTGCTTTCATTCATGATATACAGAACGTTAAAATTTTTTTTTTTAAACCAAAATGGCTGCCGTTGCAGCTCCGCGAAAACAGGTCCTCAAATCGCGGGAGGTAAACGGCTGACATCACTGCCCCCTCTTTGTTGATCTGAAACACAAATTCAAAGCATATTATCAATCTGTGACCCTTTGGTCATGGAATGACGGATGGGTTTTTCGTTTAGTACAAATTGCGGAAAATGGCGGCACTTTAAAAAAAATCGAATTTTCGCGTTTTTTTTCGCATAAAAAGATAAATAATAAATGCAAAAATGTATCTATCGAAAAAACGATCCGTCATTCCGTGAAGACACATTTTCTGAGTATGCTCTTCAAATTTCAGGTCGATATGTTAATTACAGCGGTCAGGAGAATGTCAGCCATTTTTAAAAACGTGTCTTCGAGAAAAACGCGTTTAAAGTTTTGTAATGTGTTTACACAAATGTGTTTATAATTACCGCTAATCGGCAATGCCTGGTCCATAGAGGCATCCCTCCTCTTCTTCTAGCTGCTCATGTTGAGCCGCTAACATCTTTTTGAAAATTTCAACGACAAAGTCTCCCTTATATCGGCCATCTGTATCTGCCCCGAAAGCCCTCACGTGAAATATCGGCATGAAGTTTTCCATCGTTGGAACGCAACGAAAATTCTTTTTGATTTCTTATTTTCGTTGTCGTTCAAAATTATATTCTGCGGATTTGTCGTAGACCGCTAAATGAGAATCCTCAAAAAAACTGGCAAAGAATCATTTTCGTTGGGTTCCAACAGGAAACTTCAACGTCGTCATGAATTCGCGTTTTTGGCGATTATCTTTCGTTACGTTAATGTAGATTTTTGTCCGAATGCTCCGAATGATAATAACAATTTCCTTGTTATTATCAGTGTATTATTTTCATACATTCGATTATCATTGTTTTCAAAATTATGGTTATTTACCTATTATGGTTTTTCACAGTCGAATGTAGACAGAAAAATTAATGTACATTTTCTATCATACGTGACTAAATATTTCAAAATTGGAGCAAAATGTAGCGGCTTTCCAACAAAGCAACGCTTCAAACTTCTTTCTCCATCGTACATTTCACGTGACTCAAATTTTTTCCATCGTACTTTCCACGCAACACGTTCAAACGAATATCTAAATACGTTCCACTAAACACGCAAAGCGTTCGCTTCTATGCGTATAAATTTCACAACGACGATGAGCAACTATGGAAAATCAACGGGTTTATTCGATCCTTTGTATTCCAACAGGCAACGGAGGCACGGAAAACGGTTGACGAGGGACGCGCAAGTTTTAAACTCCGACGCGCCTCGATCTTACGCGATTCCAATTTCAACTACGACAATGACGTTGTTGACGTTTGATCGTTGTCCAGGAGCGGAGAAACAGCGGCACACAAAGAGCAGTGAACTCCGCTACGAGATGCGTAACGATTTAGTGAAATTTACTGTTTTTGCCACGGACAAGTGTGAACGGCGAATCGTGCAAAAAGAATTAAGCTAGATGCACGCATTCACATATACGAGGTAACACACATACGCGCGCGACATTCCATGTTACAACCAATAATTCCGCATCTGTGCCATATTAATGTTCGTTCGCGTAATGCGAAAACGAGATGGGAGCCGGTGACGCGATATTCGGATCCCCTCCGTAATCTATATACTATTTAATCCAGTATTCAAAAATACGCAAACGAAACGATAGTCGGTTGTAAGTTCACGATCATCTCGGGCGGGTGAGCTATTGTAGGCATTTTTGTAACATTTTAATTATAGCGGCCTTTTTTTTAAATCCTTTTATCGTCATCGACGACAGACTTGTCTCGCGATCAAAACTTTATCATAATTTTTATTGCGCGTTAGACGTGCGTCTTCCACGTGCAGTACTCATTCCCATCGTATATGATATATATATATATATATATATATATATATATATATATATATATATATATATATATATATATATATAATTGTTCCACTGTAAATATGAAGGATGCGAATCGCGACCATTTTTTTCACCGTCACCTCACGACGGCAATGAGATTCGCGAGAAATTATTATTGGACGAATCGTGGCCAAGATGATATATTACGAGCTACGATGTTGACAGCATATAACGACGTAGAAATGACATTTACAATACGAAATCAATTTCAATCAAGCAGGAAATAAATACGGTTTACCACTCGTGTCTCTTTGGTGTTCTTTTTACCCGCTGACAGCGAAGATCGCGCTCCATACGCCCTGTATTTTCCTTTTAAGATCAATTCTGAACGCGATAAACGTTTCTGCAGATATTTGACGATTCTAGAAATAAAAATCGGATGTTTCGGGGTAAATTAAGGCGGGATATATGTTTACAACGATTAAAAAATCGATTTTTTTGTTCTTTAAACGATAGAACTGTATACCAGGTGTGTAAGTATGAAACCGGAATTTGCCCATAGGTCGCGCTAGATGTCGATGCAGTTACCGACACATCACGTCAGCGGTGTCTTGTTATTGTATTGATATCCGACAAAGATTTCCAACTCACAATAACACGAGTTTTATTCAGTAGCATTAGTTTATTAGAGATAAACATGTCGAGTTTTGTGCCAACAAATTACGATTTGCCGACAGCACTACTTTTCTGTTTTCATCTGAAGAAAACCGCAGCCGAATCGCATCGAATGCTTGTGGAGGCGTTTGGTGAGCATGCTCTCGGTAAAACACAGTGTTTCGAGTGGTTCAAACGGTTCAAAAGTGGCGATTTTGACGTGAGGAACGAAGAACGTGGAAGACCACCGAAAAAGTTTGAAGACGCTGACCTGCAAGACTTGTTGGACGAAGATGACGCTCAAACACAACAACAACTGGCGGATGTACCTACGGTAATGATATGATACTTTGTATCATATCATTACAATAAACGTGTTTTTTCTGTACAAAAATTCCGGTTTCATACTTACACACCTGGTATATGGAATATTTTCCCAGTTACAAAGCGAAATTCGAAAAACGTTACAGCCCGTCAACGCTGTGCCTCACCGCTCGGATTCGAAGCGGGCGTGAACTTTAAACGCGTTTTTCTCGAAAATGCATTATCGAAATTGGCGTGCAGGATTACTCAAAAACTATTAAGCCGATTGAGTTGAAACTTGGTAGAAATATTGATAATATTGGTAGCTTTCATTTGACGAAAATTGTTTTTAAGAAATGTGGAAAAAAAACTACTTTTTTAATCCACATTTTACAGAAATGTTGATTTTTTTTTGTAAATGCGTGCCATTTTCTCAAATTTGTATTTTCTTCATTTAAATTACCGTCACATGGAAACTATACATGTTCTAACTGAAAAAAGGTTTGAAATGTTTGCAAATCAAAGTCTACGGGAAGCTAGACTGCACGCCGATTCGCAACTCCCGCGGCGACCTTGCTGTAACACTCTGCCACAGCTCCCTCATTTTGATAATAAATTAATTTTAAAAAGTTGTTTCGTATACATAAATATACTATTAAAGTACATCTAAAGTTTGATAATTGTAGAATAATTATTTCTTAGTTTAAACAATCGCTCAACATTTCTTATTTTTTTACTGTCTAAAAGTATATCCCGCCTTAATGGTGAATTTGTATTACGGGGTCAACAAAATATCGATATAGTTGGAAATAAAAATGTTTAATAAAAAAAAAAGGCAAAAAAGTGATTTCTCTAAATCATCGCGCAGTTTCCTTCGTTCTGCGCACAAAACTCCGGTTTGGGCGCATTTTTGTTAGGAATCGTTTTCTCTTTGAAATGCCGTTTGTTTCGTGGAATTCGAATGGTTTTCCGATTTTTGGCAGAATTTCAAAGACGGATCATCGATTTTTGCCAATTTTTTCCATAAAATTTGACTTCCGGAAAAACTAGTAGAAATACGGCTGTTGGAAATTAGTCGATTTTGGCGATTGCGGAAGAGTGGCCAAGGGTCGAAAAATGTTTTTATCAAATTTTAGAATGTTGGAGGTGTCTAATCGGAAATTTTCTGCCGATTACGAATGTGACCGAGTTTTTGCCGAAAGTTGAAAATTAAGAGGGGAAAACGTGTCCCGATACATTTCCGACGATTTTTCATGAAAATAAAGGGTTTAGGGCGACTAATGGTGAATTCGTGTTCAGGCGATACAAATATTTTCAAATGGATCTGTACAAAAAATATTTAATATCCAAACTTTTTTCCCATCTCGGTTACAAATAAGTTGCTTCACTGAATAGTCGATAACTCCTGTACACTTTGGATTTGGAATCCCACACTGTGCTCATTCTCTTCGTTGTCGTTTTCTCTATCAAGTACTTTTTCGTTCATTGAGCCGACTACAATTTCCGATTTTTGGCAGAATTTCAAAGTACGACCATCCCTTTTTGTCAATTTTTCCATACGTACCTTTTGCCCCTTTTTGGCCATTTTTCAAGTTGATCTTTATGGAAAACTAATATAGATATCGGGGTGAATCCAACGCTATTCTCTGAGTCTTTACAAATTCCACGATTTAGGCGGTTGCGGAAAAGTGGCTAAAAGGGTCGAACAACGTTTCTTTTTTCCATCTTGTAAACAATGTCAAGTGTTCACCTAATGAGAAATCTTCCATTGATTACGAATACCACCAAGGCACAAATTCTGTATCGCATGATGTGACAAACATGTAAATTCTTCAAATAAACTTATTTAAACTAAATTCTAAAAAAAGTACACTAAAAAGTAAAAAATAAGTAAATAGACTACCACAATTACTTAATAATTGAATATTTTACTTTACTTAATAATAAATTAATTCAATTATTACTCAATCATTAAATTCATTAGTTTCTGTAGTTAGTGTGAAGCAAACCAAACCCAAACACGTTCGAACCGCGCGTACTGAACACCACGTACGTTCGATTCGGCTGGGCATCGATTTAAAAAATGAACGATTTTAGTTATCAGGTAATAATTAAATACATAATTGATAAATAATTGTGGTATTCTATTTAATTATCTTTTACTTTTTAGTGTACTTTTTTAATTTGAGCTTTTTCTAAATAGTACAGTCGTGCTGTCGCTGAAAAACCCCGGAATCGGAGAAAATTAGAAGGTTAGTTTTTTGACAGGTGATTTTGTAGGTGCCGCGAGTGCTAAATCCAAGTTTGCCTAAAAATCGGGGTGTAGGGGTTTTTTTAGAGGATGAAAGAAGATGGGGGTGGATTAATGGCAAATTACAACCCCTACGAGGTCGGCGCCGCGAGACAAAATGTTCAGAAAAATCCGGGTGTTTTTTGTCCACAGCGCCGAAGTCGAGGAAGTTCATTTCGGGGGTGAAAAAGGGGTGAATGTTTGAAAAATCAGTTTTCATTCAATAACTCTTTAGAAAAAAATCGTACACTTTTTGTTCAAACGGGAAAGTTGTAGCTCTTAAAAAGACGCATCGATCGAGTATTTGATCATTACTCTTCGATAATATCTTCACCCCCTTAAAAATGGTTGAAATACCCCAAAAAAATTGTTTATTGAATAGCTCAAAAATAATCGATTTTTCGGATATGGTTCAAATGTACGAAATGTAGAGAATCATTTTCTCTATATTTTCGTTCCTATGAAACACCTTTGAATTTTGATTTTCCAACCCCTCTCGGGGGTTGAAAATTCAAAATGAAATTCTGGGAAAACTATTGACCGCACGAATTCGCCGCCGTGGAAGAATTTGTAGCTTGAACCCTCAGCTACATTTTTGTCCACAGCGCCAAACTCGTATCTCTTTATTTTCCGTCAATAGTTTTCCCAGAATTTCATTTTGAATTTTCAATCCCTGAGAGGGGTTCGAAAAAGCAAAATTCAAGGGTGGTCCATAGGAACGAAAATTCAGAGAAAATTATTCTCTACATTTCGTACATTTAAACCATCCCCGAAAAATCGATTGTTTTTGAGTTATTCGATAAACAATTTTTTTGTTTATACTTCAACAATTCTTTTGGGGGTGAAGATATTATTGGAGACGGATGATCAAATACTCGATCGACGCGTATTTTTAAGGGCTACGACGTTCCCATTTGAACAAAAATTATATGCATTCTTCTTAAAGAGTTAGCGAATTAAAACTGATTTTTCAAAATTTCACCCCACTTTTTCACCCCCAAAATGAACTTCCACGACTTCGGCGCTGTGGATAAAAATAAAACCAGGATTTTTCCGAACATTTTGTCTCCCGGCGCCGACCTCGTGGGGGTTGTAGTTTGGCATTAATCCACCCCCATCCCCTTGCATCCCCTAACAAAAAACCGTACACCCCGATTTTTAGGCAAACTTGGATTTAGCACCGGCGGCGCCTACGAAATCACCTGTCAAAAAACTAGCCTTATAATTTTTTCCGATTCCAATATACAGCGCGACTGTACTATAAGTTTATTTTTAGATTTCATTTTCAGTGGCAACAAGCCAGGTTGATAAGCAAACGTGGGTAGACCCACTAAACATCCTTCTCGTATGAGAAAGTTTCGTGAAGTTCTCGTCGAGGAGTACTGCGGAATATCTTCGGAGTCCATCGTCAGGTCTTCGCTAAATTTGTATGAGACCACCTCGGGACTACGTACTAAATGGAAAAAAAATCGTCCAAAGCGGTTAATATTTGTCAGATTCATGCATGAACATATATTTTAAATATATATATACACACACACACACACACACACACACACACACACACACACACACACACAGTCGAATTGAGAACCTCCAACTTTTTAGTAGAAGGTTGAAAAATTCTCCAAATTCGCGATATTCGATCTTCGTCCAATCGAACAATACATCGAAACCATTTATTTCAAATATTTTCAGTAGGCCGAGTCAGGTAAACAGTTGAGTGGAATTATTGGGTTGGTAAGAAAGTCTTGCGACACTTTCCTTTCGATTAAAATATGTTTTCTTCTAACGAAGTTCTACAACATTCGAGAGTAGTATATTCAAGACTAGTCTAGAACCTTCCATGCCGTAGGGTATATAAGCGAGTCAGTTGTTCCGCGCAGACAGTACGAGCGAAGATGGATCATAGTGCACTTCGATCGATTGCATATTACGAATTTTTACAAGGGCGTTCTGCAAGAACCGCAGCCGCTAATATGTGTAGTGTGTTCAAGGCCAACGTAGTTCATCATTCAACGATATCCCGTTGGTACCAGCGTTTCCGTTCTGGCGATACATCTTTTGAAGACAAATCTAGGTCCGGCAGGAAATCAACTGTTGACGATGAAGAACTACGAGCACTTACAAAGGCAAAGCCTAATACGTCGTCACGGGAATTAGCTTACAAACTCGGCTGTAGCCATCCCACGATTCTCCAACATTTACAAAATCTCGGATACAGAAAAGTTGTTTCTTCTTGGATACCACACGATCTCAGCAAATCAAACAAAGCGACACGCATGTCCATCTGTCTTTCACTCCTGCAACGTCCACACAGAAAGGATTTTCTTCAAGAAATAGTCACTGGAGATGAAAGCTGGGTGCTTTATGTTAACTACACACGTAAGCGACAATGGCTACCGAAAGGAGAAAAACCAGATCCGACCCCTAAGCTGCCCCGTGAAGTGAAGAGAGTTTTACTCTGTTGTTGGCGGGATTCTGAGGGCATGCTATATTACGAACTGCTCCCATCCAACACCACGATAAATGCAAATACGTACTCTGCACAACTGCAAAAGCTGGCTGAAATTATCAAACAAAAAAGGCGTAAACGTCTCCAAGTTCGGCTTCTCCACGGCAATGCTCGACCCCACGTAGCTAAGATGACACAACAATCTATTTCGCAACTGGGATGGGAAGTTCTACCGCATCCACCGTATTCACCAGACCTAGCACCTACCGACTACCATCTGTTTCGAGCTTTAAAAAATTATTTACAGGATAAAAAATTTGATGATGTCGCGGATCTCAAAAATACACTGGTCGACTTTTTCAATTCACGACCCAAAGAATTCTGGAGTGCAGGCGTGCAAAGTCTACCAGAGCGTTGGGCACGAGTTGTAGATACAGAGGGAGCATACATTACTGAATAATTGTTTACTGTTAAAATAAAAGGTTTTTATATTTTACTCATATTGTGCGTCGCAAGACTTTCTTACCAACCCAATATTTAATCGTCGCCCACAATTTTTATCCCCTGCGGATTGCGTTCATTGCAAACACGAGCCGGCTTTCGACGCTCACCTCATTTAACGCCAGTCCCTCGAAACAAATATACAAGAGGGCATCCCTTTCACACAGGGGGAAGCGTGAAGATAAAGACTGGTTTTCGCGTGATAGGATGTTCTCCTTCGATGAGTTCCAGGCCGATTCGATCCTTGGTGTATTGAATCATCGCTTGGGCTACGATACGGTTATTTTGAACGATACTTGGATCGCTCGCGTAATCCTCCATCTGCACAATTGAATACTTCATTAATTTATCCCTGGTCTCCCGTAACTTCCACTTTTACAGGGTAAATAAATTCGATCAATACCTTCCTCCATGTACATTCGGCGATCTCGCGTTCGCACTTGTGAATCTCACGGGTTAGTGGCCTGAGGCGGGCTACCACGTAAATATCGGAGCAGTCGAAGGCGTAATCGTGGGCATGCCTGAATCCAATGAGACTGACAAATTCCGTGAGAATTCCCGTTTCTTCGCGGACCTCCCGCATCACTGCCTCCGGTATGCTTTCACCTGAAGAAAATGATCGTTTCACGGATATCGCGAGATTTTTTTACGGGATACATCTATCTGGGTGGGTCAAAAAATTGCATTTTTCAAAAATATTTTTATTCGATAGTATCACTATATAATGTAGTATATATTATATAGTGATATATAAACTATAATGTAGTATATTATTTTAGATATATTCCCTGAAAATTTCATTGAAATATTCATAAAATTGAACTTCTAACTTCATTTTTGCGAACAAAACTCATTTTCAATTCAAAGAAATGAATAAAAGATTCAAAATTTATCCTTTAATTGATTTTCAGCAAAAGTGACAATTTCAATCATTCTGATCACAACGAAAGAAAAATAGCAGCGTTTTCAATTCTTTAGGGTTTCTTTGGGATACTTTGAAGTAGAGAAAAAAAAACAAAAAAAATAACCTTAGTCTATCCATTATTTGTAAAGTTATCTGAACTTTAGCAAAACTCCTTAAACACGCGATTTTTCAAACTTTTTTGGAATCAAGTTTCTTGCATCGAAAAATATGTGGTTATCAAAAAACAATAATTACGCCTTACAGAGGATACTTTGAAGTTTTCGAAGCTCTCCTTTTATTTTCTGTACGATCATTAGTTCTCGAGTAATGAACTATCAAAGCCAAAAAGGTCAATTTTGCTTTGAACGACGATAACTCAGCGAAAAATCACCGTACATAGCTCATGGACCGCTCAAATTAAAGAGGAAGAATCAAACTGGAAGGGCTTTAAAGTGAAATTGCTGAACAAATTTTTATTCAAGCCCGTGGACCTTTTGAAAGGTTAGCGAAAAGTTGGAAATTTTTTTCCGCTGATCTCTTCGAGCTTACTCAGGAACGGTCAACGATAAAAATAGTTGACCTCCGGATCGCAAAACTCAAGACTTTCAACTTGAATTTGCTTTTTTTTTATTGCTCTACGACCATTAGGGATGTACATTCAGACGGGAAAAAATTAGGCAATTTTGAGAGATTTTCTAAACAAAGTAATAATTATTCTACATTTATCAAACTCTAGGTATACTTTAACAGTATATTTGAGTATACAAAACAATTTACAAAAATTCATTTACAAACTCAGTTGCGAATCGGCGTGCAGTCTAGCTTCCCGTAGACTTTGATTTGCAAAATAATTCAAAACATTTTTCAGTTAGAACATGTACAGCTTTTATTTGACCGTGATTGAAATGAAGAAAGTGCAAATTCAACAGAACGGCACGCATTTACAAAAAAAGGCAACATTTCACGCATATTTTCTGTAAAATTTGGATTAAAAAGGGGAATTTGTCGCTAATTTTTCAGAAACAATTCTCATTAAATAAAAGGTAGCAATATTATTGATATTTTTACCAAGTTTCAATTCAATCGGCTTAAGACGGAATGACACCTCATCGCGGTCGGTATGGTAGAACAATTATAGATTCCCAAAAATCTCTGAAACGGCTCTTCTGATCCCGTCGAAACTTTGCCAAACGACGTCAAATACATAGACGAATAGCTGTCTGCCCCTCAAATTTTCTGAATTTGAGAAAAAAAATGTAGATTGGCCAATTTAGTTTTTGTTTTCACAAGTTCAGAAAACTTGAAGGGCAGACAGGTATTCGTCTATCTATTTGACGTCGTTTGGCAAAGTTTCCACGGAATCTGAAGAGCCGTTTCAGAGATTTTTGGGAATCTATAATTGTTCTACCATACCGACCGCGATTAGGTGTCATTCCGTCTTAATAGTTTTTGAGGAATAGAAATATTTTACATTACAAAATGTAATGTAATGAGTAATGGAATTGTTGTGCATTACTAATGCAATGCAATGCAAAAAATCTCCATTACTCATTACAACGTAATGAGGATGATTACTCCTTTCTCATTAGGGGCAGCAGTTTTTACACTGGGTCGATCAGAGAAACGAATAATAATCCTTATTACCTTGTAATGAGTAAAGAAGTTTTTTTCCATTACATTGGTAATGTGAACAAATTCCATTACTCACTACCTTATACTTTGTAATGTAAAAAAATGCCATTATTCATTACATTGCACTTTGTAACGTAAAAAATGCCATTACCCATTACATTGCATTTTGTAATGCAGAAGTTTCACATTACAAAATTACTCTAAAACTAACGAGTAATGGACATTTTTCACATTACAAATTCCAATGTACTGAGTAATGGAATTTTTTTACACTACAACATATAATGTAATGAGTAATGGACATTTTTTACATTACAAAATCCAATGTAATGAGTAATGGAAATTGTTTACATTATAAAAGATAATGCAATGAGTAATGGAATTCTTTTACATTACTGAATGTAATATAATGGGTAATGAAATATTTTTTCATTACCCATTAAAAAGTAATGAATAATGCATTACTTTTTCATTACAAATTTCGCAACCCTGCTCCCTACTAGTCCCAAACAGACCTGGATCGACGATACCGCCGGGCAATTTCCATCGCGCCGGCCCGCCCAGCATCGAATGTTTCTCCTTGACGATTAGTATCTCGTTGGTTCCGTCATCCAGCACAAATCCGCCCACACCAAGATTCGTATGAGCGTACGTAGGTATATTGCTCTCGACGTCCGTCCGTAGCCACTTGTACATCATCGCGTAGCCTTCTTTCGCGTGATGGAACTGGAATCCCTCTTTAGCCAGGGCGGGAATCCAATCGGCGTTGGAAAGATCAACGCGAAACCATATAGTCGATTTATTCTCGCCGTTCCACCGTTTCAGGGATTCTGCGAACGTTCAACAACATGCTCGGATACACGATCGGGTCGTATCCTTCGGGCCTGAAAGAGACGGCGATGTACCTCCGAGGCACTCCGCGAAGTTTGTGTACCGACAGTTCTCCAGGCTGGAGTCAACGGTGACGCCGTTGTAACGATCCGCGCTCCCCACGAACAAATTCTGTCCGTCCACGAGACAAACACCTTCCATCCTTCCTTCGTTGTCTTTCCTGGCACTTTGGGTGAAACTTTGCCGCCCCAATGCTACGGCCAGGATGTTGGATCGCTGACAACGCTGTTCCTTCGCTCCCTTGAATGCACTTCCGAATGTCCGCACCGTCGATGACACCAATCGAGATACGATGGTGCGCATTTACACGAAGACTGAACACGCACGGTCTTCGTGCTCGGCGTAATTGCTCCCACTGGGAGATCCACTTTTCTAAGAGCCTTCAGGGTGACCCCGGCTCTCATTGGACGTCGCTTATCGCACGAGCAGCTGAATGTGTTAAAAAGTCCTATCGACCTTCAATCCAAGAAATATTCTCGATAAAACCCGCAATCGTATTTTAGTGATTTTTTTTTACCTTTTAGCAGCCCTCGGTTGAAAGCTCGTTCCAACGTACGTTTGAAATATTTCATTTTCGGCACAGCGTACCTTTTGCTTCAGGATGAGACAAAAAAATTAAATTAGCGTTTGAAGGTGGATTTTTTTTGACAGGAGTCTGCCTTTGGTCCAATAGCAGAATCACGAGACCGGTGCCCAGCACAGCACGATGCTGCGACGAGCGACGACCAATCAGAGCCGCGCTACACGGGAAAGTCCCTAGGCAAGCGGAGCTCTCATTGGACGTCGCTCGATTCGGACATAAATCGCAACCGGGCGTATCTCGCGTCACATTAATGTAAGAATTGTTATTTATCAATTCGTTGTTCACCAATTGGCAAAGCTACAGGCAAATTATCGCCGTATTTAAAAATCATCGCCAACCATACGATGGATCTATTCTTACGAATTAAACTGTCGTTTTGTGAATAAACAAAATGCTCAACTCGCGAAAACGTTTCGCAGTCGATTGCAATCGAGTCGAGTGAAGAATAATAATTTCGTCTGCTAGCTATACCGTGATCGCGAACCGTACGAATGTGACTAGATCTCGGTCGACTTGTCATTGATGTTCGCGTTGTCGCGCGACATCCGTCAGACCCGACGTCGCGCCAATATTACGTTCGTTACCGAACGATTCGTTTTTTTTTTATTATTTACAATATTAGTCATCCAAAATAATGGCAAGATAATGGACAGAGATCCATGACATCTGCGAGGAACGAAAGGCGCAGCCCGAACATCGAAACCAAACGACCGGTGGTAATATTCATTACGACGATTTTTCGTGATACGACTTTTTTTTTTTTAATCAGAATCAAACTCGTTTCTTTTTCTATCAGAATTAAACGCATTTTTATTCCAATTTTAATCGATCCCCAAGCTCACATCTGTGATATGCAAAGCGTCGTCGGACTGACGTTCCTTCTCTCCGCTGTTGGAGCGACGTCTCTTCTAGCCAGCCTAGCTCTGCAGCCCATAGTCATTCCTGCAGACTACGAGATATTATACAATGAACCTATCAATTACACAATCGAATATGTGTTCCTCTATAGCGTGAGTATTGTCCGAAATCACGAAATTCAATGTCAAAATTCACAGCGCCGCCATAGTCGAATCGTTGGCTTTCGGTGTTAGAAAATACCAGCGGTCGGAGCGCGCATCACAGTGGAAAGCAACGCGACGGAAGACGAGCCTCTGACCATCGTCGTGAGTCAGAGAAGCGGAATCCTGTCGTGGCAAATTCCTTTCGTCGTTCAGAGCTCTACTTCCGTTATTCCTCCGTACGATTCTACCAGTCGCACCTTGTGTACGACAGGGTGCGAGCTCCATAACAGTACGGACCAAGTTTACATAACTGTCAGTATTTCTACCAGCAGTTCCGTCAGTGTTGACTTCAAAATTATCATACGGCAGGAAGATTTCAATATAAGGTGCGTTATATATCCAAAGATATCGAACGAGTAATCTTCGCAATGCGACAAACATAATTTTCCATCATCGTGAGCAATGGACTATTTGAATATTATTATGGGGTCACCTACCTTTAAGCAAGAAACAAATTGCTGATTTTCACAATTTTTTTCTTTTACAAAGATTTCTTCATCATTTTTAAGTCTTGGAGTATGTTTCATTATTACTTCTGGCTGTAACATGGTATTATTTATTAAACTTAAAAATTACATTGCGCTCCCTTTAACGAGAATGCAACATTGTAGGGTACAGCTAAAAAAAAGTCTTTGTAAAGGTCTATTATTTCTGAGTTTTCGAGACGATTTCACTTTATTCCGTTCTCTACCTCACGATTTTGCCTGTAGAGGGAAAAATCCCTTCGGATCATCCGCAAATATTTTCATCCATTGTTTGCCAACTCACGTGTCTAACCTTTACTGTTTGCGTCAATTTTATTCCCTTTTGACATTTTTTAAATAGCCCAAAGTCTCAAAATCCGAAGAAAAAAAAACGTTTTCTTTGCATTACCTGGTGCATGGATTGCCAAAAATGACTGTTTTTCATGATTTTTTTTATTAAGAAAAGATTTCTTCACCATTTTTGAGACTTAGGGTATGTTTTATTGCTACTTTTGGCTGTTACATGGATTTTTTTGTTTTTTTATTCATATTTAAAAATGGTGGACGTACGGCACAATCTTGTAAACGGGTTGCAGCGGATGTTGTCAGACGCCGTGACACGTAGCGTCGGCGGGATTTATCTGAAAAAAAAACCGACAACGATTTTTCTTTCATTGACACTTATACGCAGAATATGAACCAAGAAAAACAGAGAAATGTTGAAAATCGATGAAATAGTACGCTTTGTTCCAGAGGAATTGAATTCTCCAAAAAATACGTTTCTTGTTCAATTTTCAGAAACATTGAGGTTCACGTTTTAGACAATAAAGTTGAAAATATTTATACGAAATTTCATCGAAATCGGTCGGATAGTTTTTTAGCTATGCGTCACGCCAGTTTTGAAAATGCAGTTTAGAAGACCGTGCCAGAGCTCCGCCATTTTTAAAGATTAAGAGGGAATGATACCTCATCGCGGTCGGTATGGTAGAACAATTATAGATTCCCAAAAATCTCGAAAACGGCTCTTCAGATCCCGTCGAAACTTGGCCAAATGACGTCAAATGGATAGGCGAACAGCTGTCTTCCCCTCAAATTTTCTGAATTTGAGAAAAAAACTGTAGGTTGGTTTATCATAAGCAAATCTAGTTTTTTTTCTCAAATTCAGAAAATTTGAGGGGAAGACAGCTGTTCGTCTATCTATTTGACGTCGTTTGGCAAAGTTTCGACGGGAACTGAGGAGCCGTTTTCGAGATTTTTGGGAATCTATAATTGTTCTACCATACCGACCGCGATGAGGTATCATTCCCTCTTAAGGGGTTAGGCCACAATAACGGGTATAAAATCATGTGCGAATTTAACATTTTTTTTCGTATCAAAAAGTGATTCAATCATAAAATTAATTACACATCTATTTAGTATGAATATCAAACTATTGGAAAAAAAAATATATTTTTTTTTCAATGTATAAAATGGCCGACTACTAATATTTTCTTTTGTTATCCTTTTTTTTAGGCGCTCCGCGGCGTGACATTTAGCATCCACAATTTTTACCTAGAACAAAAAAACAAAAATTCTCGTCAATCTACATTAGAATAGAGAAGTACGTACGGAATTAAAAAAATATTGTTTTATTCAAAAGTAGTAGGTATTTGAACTTAAGAAATGAATTTTCAGTGAAAAATTTCGTTATAACTGCTCATAAAATGAAAAGTTTTATGAAAGAAATTATGATTAATTTTATGAAAGAATCATTTTTTCATACGAAAAAAAAATTGTTAAATTCGCACGTGATTTTATACCCGTTACTGTGGCCTAAGGCCTTAATAAAACAAAACACCACGTAACAGTCAAAAGTAGTAATAAAATATACCCCAAATCTCAAAAATGGCGAAGAAAACTTTCCTTTAAAAAAATAACCACTATCATTTTTTTACTCACCTAAAGGTGAGCACACAGCAGTGTATTTCAAACGTAGAAAACTGGCCGGTTGTTTTATAATTGCGATATCTTCACGTTCTCTTCGATTACGAATGAATCTACTGATGAAAACGGTCTGATAAACCACCCGTTATCGTTACTCCTGATCGTGCAATGATCGTTTTGTCATGTGCTTTTTTTTACAGCATAGGCGATCCTAAGAACATTACCATATCGCCCGCAGACCCGATCTATTACGGTTACAACTTTACTGGAGAAACGGACAGTTCGTCCGTGTTGGTGCAGGTGGAATCTGATTCGGACATATGCATGACGATATCCGTTCAGAACACAACGGTACGCTAGCCATTGATTTTGTTGCCGGCCTCCATAGCCCAAAAAGCCGTTTTCCGCCTCACTCGTTGGCTTTTTTTTTCAGTGTCCAGTTTTCGATTTGGAGAGAAACGTTCAGTACTCGGGATACTGGCAGACCGTGAGCCAGCGCGGAAGCATCACGATATCGGTTAGTCGCGTCATTGAATAAAATCATTTACCAACTCCGTACTAACCACGAAACGTGAATTGCATCGATCGGTTGAATAATTTCGTCGTTTCGTCAGAGAGAAGCTTATCCGCGTGGTTTCTTCGTGGTTCTGGTCGTGAAAGGGGACGATACCGATTGCACGGGAGCAATCGGTAATCCCAATCGACGAAAAGCCGTCAATCTCGTAATCAAATCGAGCATCAGCCAGGACGAATTCATCACCGCTTCCGCTGTGGCTCTGGCCGTGGGGGTTGGATTTTGCACCGTTTACGTTATCGGAGTTATCACGCATCGTGTTACGAAGAGAAGAAAGCTGAGGGAACGCTTGTTGAGCGACGTGGAAGAGTCGGAGCCACCGGAACGGCTACCGAGCCCATCGACCGTTGACGAGGTTGGACGTTTGCTGACGATCATTTTCAATGTTCAAATGATAAAATATTTTGCATCTGGGGGCCCGACCTCTGGTGTCCTTGGTGGAGGTCAACCCATTGTTTCTTTTCGCCAATGCAAGTCACGATATTTTTGTTCTCATTTAACGCGAATTAACCCCAGGCAGGTCCAAGTCAATGGACGTCGGTCGAAGACGACTCATCGCTGGACGAGGACGACATCGACATGCTGGAGGATGCACTCACCGATAAAGAGATCATCCGAACGAAACGCGTACTCTCGGTCTCCGATCTTGCACGGAAGGATCCAAAGATACTTCGCCAAAAATCACGTCTCTATCTATACTACTTGATCACCATAGCTATTTTTTACGCTCTGCCTGTTATGCAGCTGGTCATCACTTATCAGAACGTACTACACGTCACTGGCAATCAAGATCTTTGTTATTACAATTTTTTATGCGCTCATCCGCTCGGCCGTTTGTCCGACTTTAATCATGTCTTCTCAAACTTTGGCTACGTTCTACTCGGGCTCTTGTTCATATTTCTCACGTACACGAGGGAGAAGAATGACATCGGTCGTGCCGAAAAGATCAAAAGTTACGGCGTACCCCAGCATTACGGTCTTTTTTACGCAATGGGCACCGCTCTCATGATGGAAGGCCTGTTATCCGGGAGCTATCACGTTTGTCCGAATCACAGCAACTTTCAATTCGGTAAATTCATACGCCAATGAGCGATACACGTTGAGCTATTAGCCTGCACTTAAGGGGTAAGGCCACTGTAACGGCCCAAAAAAAAAGGTTTTTTCACTAATTTTTTGCTCCCGAAATTGAAGGTATTTGAAAAAAAACTTTTAATGGTGTTATCGGGCATACATTAAACTTTATTATAAAATTTTTTTACAGTAAAAAAAAACAAAATGGCGGGTCCACAGCTATCTTCCCGGGACATGTTTTGCTTCCAGGGCTCCGCGGCACGCAGCACCACTGGTGCACTTTTGAATCTAGAACAAAAAAAAACCATTAATCTAGAGGGCTATAGCTAGAGAATGTCGATC
Organism: Ophion obscuratus; assembly: GCA_964007375.1. Taxonomy (NCBI): domain Eukaryota; kingdom Metazoa; phylum Arthropoda; class Insecta; order Hymenoptera; family Ichneumonidae; genus Ophion; species Ophion obscuratus. Next base: position 6,490,853 of record OZ023313.1, read on the forward strand.
GGATTTTAAAAAGTATCAATTTTTGTGGATTTGGCGTGCGTTTGAAAAAAAAAATTGATTTTTGACGAAAAAAACGGCAAGTTTTTTATTAATAAAAAATCAATAAATAAAGTTCTTGAAAATTCCGATCGACATTCTCAAGATAATGTAAATGTTCACATCTGGTTAAAATTTCAAGTAAAAAAAATGAAAATTGTTCGAGTTATGCTGCGTGCCATTTTGAAAAACCATGTTTCGAGAAAAACGCGTTTAAAGTTTTGCGAATAGTTTTTTATTGGAAAAAATTTAAAAAAGAAGTTAAAAGGATTTAAACTATTTTTAAACTAGAGGGTTTAAACTATTTTTTAAGCCAATAAAAAAAAATCGATTTTTCAAAAAATTTACAGTGGCCTTACCCCTTAAGTTCAAATACCTACAATATTTTTTTAAATTCCGTACGTACTTCTTTAGGTATTCTAATGTAGATTGACGAGAATTTTCGTTTTGTATTCCAGGTAAAAAATTGTGGATGCTAAATGTCACGCCGCGGAGCGCCTAAAAACAAGAGAATAGAAAATATCAGTAATCGGCCATTTTGTAAATCGAAAAAAATATATATATTTTTTCTAACAGCCTGATATTCATACTAAATAGATGTGAAATTAATTTTATGAGTGAATCACTTTTTTATACGAAAAAAATTGTTAAATTCGCACATGATTTTATATACGTTACTATAGCCTTAAGGCAGGATTCTACTTTGAAACCATGAAAAAAACGCTATTTTCGTGAACTTTTTCTGAGAATACTATTAAAGATATCGATATGGGGTTTAAACTGTTCAATAAATACACTCTTTAAGTGCATAAAAAAAAATTTAAATGTATTTTATTCATTTTTTGTACACGTAAAATATGTTTAACGCCAACGCCTCGAAAAGCAGGTACCGTTGCCGTGGTCGTGAAATCTTCCCGACGGATGGTCTGAAATAAAAAAATCAAATAGTTTCATGTTCAGTATGTCTTCAGGAACCGACCTAACTAGAATATTTCATATACGTGCAAAATTAACAAAATGGCGGCTAAAATACGAAAAAAATGCGTTTTTTTTGGGTCTTTTTTTGCAATAAAAAAATAGTTCTAATCAAAATTTTAAGTTGATTGTAGTTAGGTCGGTTGGTACACACATATAGAATATGTGTTCCAAATTTCATAAGGATCGGTTCAGTACGTTTTGAGTTATCACGACCACGGTACTTGAAAATGTCGTTTCGAGAAAAACGCGTTTAAAGTTTTGGTGAGTGATAAATCGTAGAAAAAATTATCTTACCCTCAATCAGCGATGCCTGGGCCATATAATATGCCTTCGACGTGTTCCAGGTGGGTGTTTTCATCCAATTTCAAAGTTTCAAAGTTTCAAAGTTTCAAAGTAGAATCCTGCCTTAAGATTTTGCGTGTCTTTAGATGGTCGAAAAAGAAGGCTTTTTTTAATACTAATGAAACCATCAAAATGAGGTTTGGCGAGTTTATTTTACATATCTGGAGGTACTCAAATCAATTTTTGATTTTCCCAAAGAAATTCAAAGTGGCCGCTCGGTGGCCAGTATTTAAAAAAAACGCCTTTTTCAGGCCCTCCACGAGAGGACTCGGAGACGCACATGAGCAGCTCGAACAATTTTTCTTTTCGTAACTTACATCAATTTTGCCAGCGAAGTACACACGATTATTACAAAATATTGATATTTGAAAATTCAGCACCGTTTTGAAAAAAAGTCGCTTTTTCGGCTAACAAAACGGGCTCAATTCGTTTATAAAAACGCTAAAATTTACGAAGCCACAGTTGAATTGTTTTGTCAACCGGTTAAAAATTGTAGGAGCTACGAGTCCGCCCGATTTTTAAAACATGGTTTCAAGAAAAACCGTGTTTGAAACTTTTAAACCATTTGCCTTCGGACCATATGGTTCTTCGAATGTTTAAAACTTCATTTAAGGGGCTACATCTACCTAGAGGACCGAAAAACTGGCCTAATTGCGTTTTTTTCTGGGAAACAGTTGATGAAAAAGAAATGCATTTTTTTTAAGTACATATATTGAGAGCCTAAAAAAAATCACAAAAAAATACAGAAAAGGAACAAAAACATGGCGGCCGGTAGCTGATGAAATCTTTTTTCGCGACGTTTAGCGGTGGACACTCTCCACCTTGAACGGCCCATCCGAAATCTAAAAACCGAACGAGTTATTCAAGTTAACAATATATACAAGTCGTTGACGATCGTCGATTTTTTAAATCATTTTTTTAACAACGTGGCGTCGAATTAAAACTCGACCATACAAAATCTATGAAAAAGGTCGTCACTTTTACGTAACTATTAAAAAACCAAGATCGATTTTAAAAAAAGTGAGATCGTCAACGACGTTCAACTGTTTCTCATCGTACTCCTGTAAATGTGGAAACAATCCATCAAGTGGTACTCTCGATATCATGTCCACCGACTTTGAAAACAGTGTTTCGAGAAAACACTGCTTCAAAGGTGCTGCTACCAATTTAAGGAATATTTCAATGAAATTTTCAGGGAATATAGCTAAAAGGCTATCGTATAAAAATATTTTTCGTAAATGCCATTTTTACCCACCTAGGTAGATGCAGTTCTCGTTAAGCCGATAAAAAAACTGCATTTTTTTCTTCTTCAAAGTTATACAAGGCTTTAATTCGTTGATCTCTCTTTCAGATACGAGCTTCATGTACATTATATCGGTACTCTGTATGGTGAAGATCTATCAAACGCGTCACCCCGACATAAACGCCCGGGCCTCGGTGACCTTCGGAGTCCTCGCGCTCGTAATATTTCTGGGAATGGTCGGGGTGCTCAACGGTACGCGAAACTTTTGGATAATATTCACCATGGTTCATCTCATCGTGTGCATCGCCCTGACGGTGCAGATTTATTACATGGGTCGATTGAGAGTCAATCGAGGCCTCCTACATCGCATCCTCATGGTACCAAATAAATTCTACATTGCACGCCGTAATCTCTCCGCTCGAGGCAATTTTTATCCTCGAACCGCCATGTACTTCCAGACGCTGAAACACGACGCTCGAGCCGGACCTTGCAATTTCCTCCGGCCACTCTACGCCGGAAGACTCGTACTTCTTCTGATAGCGAATTCGTGCAACGTGGCACTCGCTGTTTACGGAAACATGCACCACGACAAAGACTTTGCAACCTTTTTACTCTACATTCTCATGTCCAATCTCATACTGTACACATTTTTCTACATTACAATGAAGGTACGTTGAATCCCGAAGCGTGCCTCTATGTGACGCCTCTCTTTGCCGAACTGGCCGCAAAAGCGTGGAGCGCTGCTATCTCGGAGGCATTTGCGACAGAGCGCGATGTATGCGCGTATGCGAATTGTCTTTCCCTTCACGTGGCTTTGATGAAAAATTAATACATCCTAAATAATTAGTCGAACGCAAAAACTAAAAGCATTAACCGAAAATATGAGCGATGAGCCATTAGTTCGTGATACTCATCGTCTTTGACATGGATATGCCGATTTAACTATCGCTCAATCCAATTACATTTTTTTTTTTCGTTTACGGAACAGTAGAACATTCGAAATTTACGTGTAGCACGCATTCCTTTCATTAGTAGTACCCTGATGGAAATCCGCTTATTGGAATTCGTCAGATTTTAACAAAAAATGTCAGATTTGATAATATTCCGTCAACTTTCAATGAGAAATAATGTCAGAATATATCATTTATACGACAAAATCTGTCATATTATTTTGAGATTTGACATTTTCTGTGAGAAGTTCATGATTTCTGACCGGAAATTGGAACATGCTTTACAGAATCTGTCATATTTTATCAGAAAAGTAATGTTATAATTTAGTAATTTCTGTCAGAATCTTACATAATATGTCATATAATGTCGTAAGAGTTTTCCATTTTATGTGAGATTTTCGTCATTTGATGTCATTTTTTGATGGAATAAAATGGAATTCTTCAACATTCATGAAATATTATGACCGAATCTGTCGAATTATATCATTCTTTCTTATTTTTTGTGAGATTTTCGTCATTAAATGTCATTTTTTATGGAATATAATGGAATTCTTCAACATTTATAAAATATTATGACCGAATATGTCAAATTATATCATTCTTTCTTATTTTTTTGTGAGATTTTCGTCATTAAATGTCATTATTTAATGGAATGAAATGGAATTCTTTAACATTCATGAAATATTATGACCGAATCTGTCAAATTATATCATTCTTTTTTATTTTTTGTCATATAATGACCGAACTTGTTAACTTTTGACATTTTGCATTATAAATATATGATATATTCTGATGAATTTTGACATTTAATTATCGATTCTGATAATAAATTGTCAGAATTCTGTCAGCTGAAATCTGTCAAAATTCAATAAAAATGTGACAACAAATTATGATAAAAATTATCGTTTTCTATCATTGCTTGACATTTTCTGTCATTTTTTTCGATGCAACAATATGTCAAAAAATGGAAAACTGATTAATCATTTTTTGTTAAAAGATGACATTTTCCGACATAAAGATGACAGAAAGTATCAAACTCTGTGATTTAATGACAGCTGAAATCTGTCAGAATTCAACAAAAATGTGACAACAAATTATGATAAAAATTATCGTTTTCTATCATTTTTTGACATTTTCTGTCATTTTTTTCGATTCAACAATATGTCAAAAAATGGAAAACTTATTTATCATTTTTTGTTAAAAGATGACATTTTCCGACATAAAGATGACAGAAAGTATCAAACTCTGTGATTTAATGACAGCTGAAATCTGTCGGAATTCAACAAAAATGTGACAACAAATTATGATAAAAATTATCGTTTTCTATCATTTTTTTGTCATTTTCTGTCATTCTTTTCGATGCAACAATATGTCAAAAAATGGAAAATTAATTTTATCATTTTTTGCTAAAAGATGACATTTTCTGACAAAAAGATGACAGAAAGTATCGAATTCTGTGATTTTATGACATTCCGTAAAGTTAACATAATATGTGAGGTTCTGTCCGATTTTCATAGATTATTTCCGACAGAATCTATCAAAATATGTACGATTCCATCAAATTATGTTAGAATCTATTCATTTTCACAGTTTCTGACATTTTTTAACAGATTTCAACATTATTTGTCGAATTCCAATAAGCGGATTTCCCCCAGGGATATAGTAGTAGAAAAGTAGTAGAAAATATCAGTAGTCATCATTGGGAATTTTAAATAATGAAAAGTGCTCCGGGTTATTTATGGATCCACTTCTGCAGCCCGGAATCATGCACCGCTTCGGCATAGCAATACATAGACACTTTATCTTTTGTTATTCCGTATTGAATAAAAACCGTGGCTACGATACACTCGAGATCACCCCGCCAAAACGAGGTTAGTCCACACGTACATACGACCGTCACCACACAACGTGCATGCCCCCGTAAACGCGGTATAAACAAAAGTGCCTCCCCTTCACTAGCGCCGCGGTGGAATGCGCAAATAGAGGCGTCACTCAGAGTCACGCATTTTTGAACGGAGTGCCCAGACCTGTATAAACGACCGCGGTTGAATCGCATACACGAATCGACCATACATCGTAATTTTTCGTTTTCCATTCTTTTTTTTGTCGTACAGCTTCTTCACAGAGAAAGAATTCTCTTCGAGGCCCTGTGCTACATCGTTCTCTCTTTCGTCACGTGGGGCGGTGCTCTCTATTTTTTCATCAACAAGTCCATATCGTGGGCCCTAACCCCGGCGCAATCGCGTCTCTACAACAAACCTTGCGCTCTACTCAATTTCTTCGATTCCCACGACATTTGGCACTTTCTCTCGGCCTTCGCCATGTTCTTCTCGTTTATGGTGCTACTCACGTTGGACGACGATCTGGAGGACACACATCGCAGTCTGATACCAGTTTTCTGACGAAGGTGCGTCTATTCCCTGCTTCCGTATTGCGCGTAGTCTTTTAACTCGACGATTTGTACGGAGAGAAATAAAACGTGAACAATTTTTATTCTTCTAAATGTATTTTTTACGGCAGTGTAAATTCAATAATTCCTCACATGTGCAACCCGTAGTAGGATCTTTATGCGCAAAGGTCACGAAATTCGTACTTCGATGTACAAAAGAAGGAAATTACAGAAGAGTGCACGCCGATCTGAGTCGCGTTACTTCTTTTCTTTCCATTGTTTCGCCGGATACATTTTATTGTTCTTGTTAAAAATAAATATATATATATTTATACAGACACATAATTGCGTGTTTGCCCGGTTTTCGTAAATTTTCTATTTTTTGTAGGCATATTTGCGTACGCATGCCCGTGCGTACATGCAAACACACACACACACACACACACACACACACACACACACACACACACACACACACACACACACACATTCACTCACGCCGTAAGCGAAACACGCTTACGATTTTTTTGTTATTCGCCGTCGACTATCACACCCTCCCCGTTGCGATATATGTACAAAATTATACGCGCATTCTCCCTTTACAATTAATATTCAACCGTTAATCGGATCCCGTTTGATTGGTGCTTTATTTTTTAATAACAATTCACATGCAAGTTCGTGCTCAAACGAATCAGCATTTTTCTCGCATCGGCCGTTCACGGTCTACTTTCGCCGTGACTAAACTATACAACTTATTGGCTTCCTGTTTAAAAAAAGAAAAGAAACTAACAAAAGTCCGTTTGGGTCATGAAACGCCGTAAGACGTGAGCTCAGATCTTTCGTTTTTCTTGGTTTTTTTTGTTTTTTTTCACGAGGAGTTACGAGGACGAGCTGGAGTCATTGTGGGGCTCCTGGCCGGATGCGTCCAGCTGCGTCAAGGTACGTTGAAGCTCAGCGCGCTCGGAGGACTGAAGTCTGTGAACGATCTCGAGAACGGCGTCGAGTCTGACGTCCGGACAGCACTCGAGTATATCCTTTATTCTCGTAACAACGCCGTCCCGTCTGACGCAATTGATGTTGCGCCCGACGACGCTGTTCTCGTTGTCGCGCTGCTCAACGAGCCACTGCACCGCACTCTCGTCCTGATCCCAGAGATAAGACTCGGTCGCGCCTTTGTCTTCGACGAACCAGCGTCTCAGCATCGCGTCGACTTGTCTCGCGCTCAAGGACGGTTGCGTTGATAGTACTTCCTTCCGTATCGATTCTTCCAGTATGCGACGACGCAAGCGCCAGTACAACAATCTTCGGGATTTGCGCCACGGTACGATCTCTTGTATGGCGTTCTTTTCCAGCATACGCTCGGGTGTGTCGTGAAGATCGGCAAAGTGCACGGCAACTTGATGATACATGGACTCTAGGGTGCCCTCGCGGGTACGAATCATTGCCTCGTAGTTTGTACGCTCTTCGGGGGACGTCGAGTTTGCGGACTTTTCCTGTCGTGCGAACAAACCGATTAGCGCGTGCTTTGGGCGTAAATTGAACTCGAAAATTGACGAAATTATGAGATGGCAGGAAAAAATCACGTTACGTTGGTAAAATGTCATTAGGTTTTCGATTATTCGACGCGTTTTCGCGTGACGTCGATTTTAAGTTGAAAAACGGAAGGGTCTCTCTTGCACAATGTTTATCTCTACAACGCTGCAAGTCCGTTGTTCAACTGTACAATGACTTATCTCTCATCTGTGCAAACTCGGCAATCCACCAACTGTACCACGAGTCTCAAGTTTACAATATTGAATCTCTACAACGATCTAGCCTTATGATCATCCCTACAACGTATTTATTCGGATATGTATCAACTACACAATGAGGCATTTGCAATATGCTTTAATTCTACAATGTATCAACTCTACAAGAACTTTGATTACTCAACGTTCAACTGGGCAATATTGTCAACTCTACAACAGCTGGTATATCAGGTGTATCAATTGAAGAAGAGATATATATTAGCCTATTAACGCCCAAGCGACTGTGTTTGAACACTTGAGAGAGAAAGGATGTTTTTTGCAGTCTACAGCAGAAATAATGCCCCCCACTCCAGGTAAAATCGCCTGTTCTTCCGATTTATGGTATCAACTTTGACTTTTGACCCTTCCCAAGGGACGAAAAAGGGGTTTTAACTTGAAAAGCGGGGTAAAATCAAAACATTCGTGGTTTTCAGCGATAGGTAGGTAGCAAAAGCATGCTTTTACTACCTACCTATCGCTGAAAAACAACGAACTATGTTTGAACACTTGCGACTTATAACGTCCAAGCGACTATGTTTGAACACTTGAGAGAAAAAGGATGTTTTTTGTAGTCTGCAGCAGAAATAATGTCCCCCACTCCAAGTAAAATTGTCTGTTCTTCCGATTTATGGTATCAACTTTGACATTTGATCCTTCCTAAGGGACGAAAAAGGGGTTTTAACTTGAAAAGCGGGGTAAAATCAATGTTTTCAAGTTAAACCCCTTTTTCAATTTAAAACCCGCTTTTCAAGTTAAAACCCCTTTTTCGTCCCTTAGGAAGGATCAAATGTCAAAGTTGATACCATAAATCGGAAGAACAGGCGATTTTACTTGGAGTGGGGGACATTATTTCTGCTGTAGACTACAAAAAACATCCTTTTTCTCTCAAGTGTTCAAACATAGTCGCTTGGACGTTTTAGGTCGCAAGTGTTCAAACATAGTTCGTGGTTTTTCAGCGATAGGTAGGTAGTAAAAGCATGCTTTCGCTACCTACCTATCGCTGAAAACCACGAATGTTTTGATTTTACCCGGCTTTTCAAGTTAAAACCCCTTTTTCGTCCCTTTGGAAGGGTCAAAAGTCAAAGTTGATGCCATAAATCGGAAGAACAGGCGATTTCACTTGGAGTGGGGGACATTATTTCTGCTGTAGACTGCAAAAAACATCCTTTTTCTCTCAAGTGTTCAAACATAGTCGCTTGGGCGTTAATAGGCTAATATATACCTCTTCTTCAATTGATACACCTGATATACCAGCTGTTGTAGAGTTGACAATATTGCCCAGTTGAACGTTGAGTACTCAAAGTTCTTGTAGAGTTGATACATTGTAGAATTGAAGCATATTGCAGATGCCTCATTGTGTAGTTGATACAAATCCGAATAAATACGTTGTAGGGATGATCATAAGGCTAGATCGTTGTAGAGGTTCAATATTGCAAACTTGAGACTCTTGTACAGTTGGTGGATCGCCGAGTTTGCACAGATGAGAGATAAGTCATTGTACAGTTGAACAAAGGACTTGCAGCGTTGTAGAGATAAACATTGTGCAAGTGAGACCCTTCCTGAAAAACGACTGGTGGCAGGCCATCTTACTGTACAAAGAGTACGCGGCGGCAAAAAAATTTATTCGCGTTTCTTGATAGGTGCATTTTGCGTCGTTGGAATGCAACGATTTTTTAAATAATTGTTCGTTTCTTTGGTTTCATGCTTATCCAAAGTCTGCTCTTTTGCAAATTGAGGTTACAAATCTCTAATAAGAATACGCCAAAGCGTTCGAGTGATTTTTACAGTCAAAAGAATAGGATCGATCATAGAGAATTGATTTATTGCGCGGTTCAACGATGCAAACTTCATCGTTGCTGGAAGAAAAGTTTGTGATGGAAGAAGCGATAACGGTACAACCGAGTTTACCTTCATGTCCTGTATCACCGGATCAATACGATGCATGGTTTTCAAGATATCCTTGCTCCTAAATTTAATCTCCACGATTCCTTCGGGCTCGAGTACACCCCCGCGACTCGTATTGTCGGCGAACATCTCCATGTGCTGAGGATTTATCGTTGGGTCGACGACCGCCCAGGCTCCGCCGCGGAGTTCGCCGTTCGGTGGAATGTAAACGAGCACCGGCTGCGCGTATTCTCTCAGACCGTCCACGATGTAAGCACCAAATTTCATAACTTGCTCGTACATATCTGTGCGAAAGAAACGCATTTTTAGTTCCCCTAGTTCCTTGCTGGTCGTCTTTCGAAGTCGAGCGAAACGAATTTCGGTCCAATTGAGGCGGGATATACATTTAGACGGGAAAAAATTAGCAATGAGGGATTTTTGAAAGTAAGAAATAATTATTCTACAATTATCAAACTTTAGGTATACTTTGAGGTGTTAGGCCACAGTAACGGGTATAAAATCGTGTGCGAATTTAACAATTTTTTTTCGTATGAAATAATGATTCATTCATAAAATTGATTACACATCTATTCAGTATGAATATCAAGCTGTTAAAGAAAATATTTTTTTTTTCGATGTACATAATGGCCGAACACTCGGAACAGCTTTTTTTCCAATTGGCAAATTTATTTTTTCCAAATAACTTCAACAATTTTCACTCGATTTACTTCAAATTTAAAAGTTACATTCCTAATTGCATTTCGCAGAGAAGTACGTACGGAATTTCTGATTAATCGAAAACTTTTCATTTTATGAGCAGTTTATGAACAGTTATAACGAAATTTTTCACTGAAAATTAATTTCCTGAGTTCAAATACCTACATTTTTTTAAATAAAACAATATTTTTTAAATTCCGTACGTACTTCTCTAGATATTCTAATGTATATTGACGAAAATTTTTGTTTTTTGTTCTAGGTAAAAAATTGTGGATGTTAAATGTCACGCCGCGGAGCGCCTAAAAAAAAGAAAATATTAGTAGTTGGCCATTCTGTATATCGAAAAAAATATATATATTTTCTAACAGCTTAATATTCATACTAAATAGATGTGTAATTAATTTGATGAATAAATCACTTTTTCATACGAAAAAATTGTTAACGGAGACTTTGTCCCGGATTGAGCAGCGGGAGATGTTAGCGGCTCAACGTGAGCAGCTAGAAGAAGAGGAGGGATGCCTCTATGGACCAGCCATTGCCGATTAGCGATAATTATAAACACATTTGTGTAAACACATTACAAAACTTTAAACGCGTTTTTCTCGAAAACACGTTTTTAAAAATGGCTGACATTCTCCTGACCGCTGTAATTAACATATCGACCTGAAATTTCGAGAGCATACTCAGAAAATATTTCTTCACGGAATGACGGATCGTTTTTTCGATAGATACATTTTTGCATTTATTATTTATCTTTTTATGCGAAAAAAAAACGCGAAAATTCGATTTTTTTTCTAAATTGCCGCCATTTTCCGAAATTTGTACTAAACGAAAAACCCATCCGTCATTCCATGACCAAAGGGTCACAGATTGGTAATATGCTTTGAATTTGTGCTTCAGATCAACAAAGAGGGGGCAGTGATGTCAGCCGTTTACCTCCCGCGATTTGAGGACCTGTTTTCGCGGAGCTGCAACGGCCGCCATTTTGGTTGTTTTTTCAAAAAAACATTTTTTAACGTTCTGTATATCATGAATAAAAGCAAGAAAAAAACCGCACCCAAAAAGCTTTACTCGTTTCCTTTAAAAAAAAATAAAAAGTAAACACTGTACAACAAATGTAACAAACGTTTTCATACCCATTACCGCGGCCTTGAAGAAAAAAAAAAAGAAATCGATTTTTCGATCGTTGTAAATGTATATCCCGCCTTAAACGGCTACATTTTGAAAGACCGATCGCGTTACCTTTCATACCGCTGGAGAAGCCTCGCCAATTGGCGAATATAAACAGCGGCAGTTCCTCCTTGTTGAAGTCTTTGATGGCCTGTGCGGTTTTGTAAGCACTGTCGGGAAACCAGACTTGGCCGGCTTGAGAGACGGTCTTAGCTTCGGAGTCGGGATTGGCAGGATCAGCGGGAAGATGAAGTTCGACGGTTCTCGTCTCGACGGCGATAACGCCGCACGGTATACCGCCCAAGCGGGCTCGTCCCGTAACCACGGTTTGTGCCCACGGTCTCATGATCTCTTCCCAGGATCCGCGATCGAAAAAGCCCGTCTCCCATAGCACGGAATCGGCGCTTGAATATCTGCCGTCGAGCATCCAGCGTGGATCGTAGGGTGTCTTGGTGGGTAGATAGCCGATATCGCGATCGATCGGATCGATCGGCGTTATTATTGGCAACGGTCCGCCTTTCCGTTTGGGCATGTAGCTCAGCCATTTCAAGACCGTCGCTACACCGTCCAGATCACGCGTTGCCGTCACATGCGACACACCGTTATTGTGCATTATCTGTACACCACCAAGTTGATTGTTACTCGCGTATACTTCGCGTCCCAGTACCGTGTTCAAAGCCCGATAACCCGTGAGAATGATGTGGGAATTTTCAATTTGTATCACTCGTTGCCCAAGGCGAATGAGATAAGAGCCTATACCGATCGCGCGACACGAAACAACCGAAATCGTCACTATGTCCTCGTAAGCCTTGGACGTTTCGCCGGCCGTCATGCCCGCGTACTTGAGATTCTCAACGCCGATTCCGTCCTCCAGGCCTATTATGTCGGTTATCCGATAGCGTGACTCGCCGCCGTCTTCGATGAGGCACGCCTTGAGCGAATTCAACGAGGCCAAGCGCGCGTAATCGTCCGGTGTGAGGTATATGTACTTGAAGCCTTTCTCAGGCTCGTTCTCGTCCTCCCAGGCGATTCTAAACACCGCTTTGACCTCCTCGGCGAGGCCGATTCGCGCCCCGGAATTAGCCGCGAAATAAACCCGCGGTATCGACAATTGTCTCGCGCGCTCGGAAGCTTTCACGAAGACAACGTCCTCCTTGGGCCCGAACGAGCCAATGAGATGAGTGATGTCGTTGGCGATGAGAATGATGTCTCGTCCGGCGGGATATTCCGGCGTGAAGAGGCTGAGCCTCCAAGCGACCATGCCAACGTCGTTTTCACCGGGCAGTCTCATCTGTTCGACGAGATTGTCACCGTCGAGAACGAGCTCGACGCTGTCGAGTACCGGACTCGGTATCGCAACATTGTCGAGATGAGGCCTATCCTCGTAGTACTTTGCCCAGCATTTCTCGATCTGTTGACGGAACATATCCGGCAGATCGTAGACGTACGTGGTGCCGGCGCTCTGCGCCTTGAATCTCTTCGACTGGAGATAATCCTTGGTCAGATAGGGCGTCGATATTGGAAGACCGTGCATCGGGCCTGGCCTCCAATTCACGTTGGTCGCCGAGCTCGCCGAGCCGTAAGACTCGAAGCGTATTACGCCGGTTTTCGGATCGGTCGCCTCGGTGTAGAGATGAAGATCGATGCTGTAGCCACTGTCGTTCGATATACACAAACGCACGTACGACGTTGGCTTGCCCGGGGCTGGACGTATCGTCATTTTTATCTCCGCCTGACGAACCCGCAATTTCCACAATCTCGGACCGTAACGAAGCACCATGCTCGTCACGCTCTCCTCGATTCGCGCCAAGTCCATAATGACCGTGGGAACGAAATTCAAGTAAATGTGATTGCAGTCGGTGCGCTTGGCGAGGGGATGCGAGAACGCGACTTCGAGCTCGTCCATCGCCTCGAGCAGCACCCTCTCACCTTCGTTGTGAAGATAATCGAAGCTCGCTTCCTTCGTCACGAGATCCGAGTGACGTATTATCGAACGTATGAAGAAACGATAGTCCGTGACTTGTTGGCCTTTGGCGACTTTAGCTTTGCCCAGATAAAGATGCATCTTTTGATTGGAAATCGGCAACGCCTCGAGATCGTACGTTCTCATTCGATTGAGCTCGAGTTGAAAAGCACAGCCGGGCTCGAGATGACGATAAATACGATCCTCGACGAAGCCGTCGCGCTGACGAAACGTAAAGAACTTTGGGAATTGTCGTCTCTTCAAGGCGCCAAACGTAACTCTCCGTATGCCACGTGCCACGAGCTCGTCCTTGTTCGTGGCGCACCAATCGCCGAAGAGTCTCGCCATCGTTGGGTCATCCTGATTACCGTTGTCCTTCACGACTATGCTGAGAATGTGAACGGGCTCGACGGGCCTCTCGCCTGTCTCACTCGGGACGCCGGCTTGCTCGGCCATGCTCAACGACACGTTTATCGACGTACTGTGGCGGGATTCACTGCCGGCGGCGTCAACGGCCTCGAGAACTTTGGCCGACACGGACGACGGCGAGGAGAGATCCTCGAGTAAGTCCAACACCTCGTCCGAGTACTGGCTAAATTGCTCGAGATCTTGGAAAGCCGCCATTGCACCGGTGCGATGATTTATCAATGACGTGTTCTGTCGATTCGGATGATTCGTGGGTAGCATAAATTGAAAGTGGACGAGCGGTATCTCGCCGGACAATTCGAGATGCTGGAGGCACGTTAGCTCGTAGCTTATGTAAGCGCGTCGTACGTAAACTTCGAGGGCGGCGTTGCATACGGCGCGATTCGTGTGATAGAAAAAATCGTGAAGTATATCGAATATCGAGGTTTCCGAGAGTATGAGCTTTTGCAAGTTTTCCGGATGAAAGTCGTGCCCGTACATGTCAACGGCCGAGAGAAATATGGACTCCATCTGATTGTGTCGTAGCTCGTAGGCTGGCTGATGCGCCGCGATGAGTACTTGTCTGGCGCGCAGGGCAACTCTGCTGTGCTCGGTGCGATTGAGACTCGTCAATTCGGTGAGCGTACTCGCCAGTTCGTCGGTTAGACCGGGCTCGTTTGCCCACAAGTGATCGATCAACATTGTCACGAGAACGTTCTTTTTCGTGACGTGATTGTGGCTGAATATCGTCGCGGTAACCATGGCAAGATCGTCCTTGTGACGCTCGACGAGGCCCGAGACGCACTTGTCGTAGTGACCCTGCTGAAATTGGCTCTCGACCGTGTAATACTGTCGCAAAAGCTCGTGTACGGTCGTCTTCATGCGTCCACGAATGCCGTTTCGATATCTCTGCACCAGCTGAACGATCGCCTGGGTCGTGAGGAAAAATACGTCTCGGTCGGAACGTTTGGACAACGTTGCCGCGTGACCGTCGATCACAGCGGCGATCTGTTGACTCGGGAATTGCGCCAGCACTGACGTTATGTTACGCTCGTAGAGGGACATCAATTTGCGGATTTTCTTCTCAACCGAAACGGGTATGCGACCGGAGATGGTTGCTATTACGTCCTGGAGCTCGAGAAGCGGCAAGCTCGGATCTCGAAGCGAGCACATGAATTTCTCTATGAGCTCCCGTAGGCGCGGCAAGTGATAAGGATCCGGCAGGCAATAACCGGCCAGAGTATTTTCCAACGCGGTGCGATATTTCGTCTGTAGATGATTGAGCTTGTCGGGTACAGCGGGTGTAGCAGCGGCCGGAAACTGTCCCGAGTATTCTTGAGCTTTGGTCACGAGGGTGGGATCGTCGAGTTCGAGATGAGCTATGAGAGTGCCAGCCTCGAGAACGGCACCGGGCCTCTTCACGTAAAATACGCTACCGGACTCGCTCGCGGTCAACGTCATGACCATCTTCATGACCTCGATCTCCGCGTAAGCCTGGCCGGCCTCGACGTGGCCGCCGTCCTCGACCGTGAAACTTATGAGTTTGCCGGCGGACGGCGAGCGCAAGAGGGACGGATCGTTGTCCTTCTCGAAGACGCACGTTTGATTGCCAATGACGATTCGATAACGATCGACTTCCTCTCTCATGTAAGTCGTGAAGCTCCCACCGTCCAGCGACATCAACATACCACCGTCCGACAAACGATGCACCTCGACCTCCTTGTACGAGCCGTTCATCACGAGAAAATAACTGTTCGGCCCGGATTTCGCAGCTTGCACTTTGTACTTGAAGCCTTCGTTGATGAGCTCGACGTCGACGACGTTGTTGAGATCGTTGTTCGCCTGGATTTGGCCTCTCTCGAGGGCCGTTTGAAAACCTTGAAAAGCACTGTTCACCGTGCGATCGGCTATGTGGAGAGCGCCGCAGGTTACGGCGAGCAAAACGTCGGGCTTGTCGCTACGAACGCGCTCGGCTATCAGAAGATCCAGCCACGCCGTGTCTATGTTGTTCGTTAGGAATGCCTCGGTCTCCAGCAACGTTATCAGATACTCGACCGTTGTTCTGAAGTCGCCTCTTATGCTGAGCTCTTTGAGGGCCACGACGAGATTCTCCCTCGCCTGATTGCGATCCTCGCCCCAGGAGAAACAATGGCCGAATTGGGAATCGGCGAACTCGTGAAGGCCGCCCGACGCGCCGACGGAAAAGTAGCCCCAGACGTTCTTCGAGGAGCGAAAATTGAGCTCCTGTACGGTGCCGGAACTCGGCTTGAAGCCTTCGTCGGGATTCTCGCTTGTTATTCTCGCGGCTATAACGTGACCCCAGGGTTGGGGCTTGTGACGCGGCTGATCGAAGTCTATGGGACTGTCGCCCCATGGACTCTCGCCGTACAACAAACGGATGTCCTTTATGTGATGAAGGGGCAGACCCATGGCGATTTGCAGCTGCGCCGCCGGTAAATTCACGTCCGAAACCATTTCCGTGCAAGGATGCTCCACCTGGAGACGGGGATTGAGCTCGAGAAAGAAATAACGCCCGGACGTATCGTAGAGATATTCCACCGTACCGGCGCTCACGTAACCAACCATTTTGGCCAGTCGCACCGCGGCTTTCTCCATTTCTTCGAAAACTTCGCTATTCGCCACGACCGCCGGTGCTTCCTCGATGATCTTCTGGTGTCTTCGTTGAATCGAACAGTCACGGCCGAAAAGTGATATGGCGTTGCCGTAATTATCCGCCAGCAGTTGGACTTCCAAGTGACGCGCGCATCTCGCGAGTTTCATGATGAATATCGGGGAACCCGGTATCTCGGCCTGTACCTGCCTGAAGGCGCTTGGCAATTCCTCGGCGTTCATGACCTGCCTTATACCCTTGCCACCGCCACCCTCGCTCGCTTTTACCATCACCGGGAAACCAATCTTATTCGCCGCCGACAAGCACTCCTCGACCGTCGAGACGCAACCCTTTTTGAACAATTCCGACGATATCTTGATCTTCTTGCCGCTGTATTGAGCTTTGAGGTCCGAGCCGGACCACTGGAGCGTCGGAACGTCCGCGGTTTGAGCCACTATGCTCGATGCTATTTTGTCACCCAATGCCCACATTGCTCGTTCGGACGGACCTGCCGATATTTACGGAAATCAGAACGGAATTCTTGCTTATGTTTCGGATACTCGCGGAATTCGCGTCGTACTTTTATGAAAATAATCTA
Source organism: Ophion obscuratus (assembly GCA_964007375.1). NCBI lineage: Eukaryota > Metazoa > Arthropoda > Insecta > Hymenoptera > Ichneumonidae > Ophion > Ophion obscuratus. The sequence goes on from OZ023313.1 coordinate 6,507,926, forward strand.
CATTGGTGTTTAAGGGCGGGGTAAAGTATTAAAAATTTTTTTTCATTTTTTTTTAATTTTTAAATGAATGCATTATATATCAAGAATATTGTGTTAAAATTTCAAGTCGATCGGAGTAAAATTGACGAAGTTATGAGTATTTGAGCGTCTATTGCTCCATGCCGAGTTTTATACCTGGGCGTTTTTCAAACCGTTTTTCTGAGACTTGTCATATTTGAAGTCCGTGTGCACGATAACTCAAAATCTACTGGACCAATCGCTTTGAAATTTTGCACAGTACTTCTTCACATAATTCACCAGGTATTGTCGAGAGCTTCTTTGTTTTTTTTTTAATAATTACTAATTTTTCAACAACAAATTAGCCGATTTTTTTTAGCGAAAATCGGGTTTTTGGCTCCCAAGTGCTACGAAAAATCGAAAAATCGAAAAAAAAATCCTCCCGTCATTACCTCGAGAAACATCTCCTTTAACAAATGCATTTTGATTTTTTTTTGTTTCAGATGATTCTGTTGCGAGTTATGGTGCACACCGCAAACCAACTTTTTTTCGAGGCGCCTCCGGGGTTTAATTTTCACTCGCTCAATTTTGAATATTTTGCAATGCAAATTTAGGAGAATGTTGTTCAAATGTTACTTTATTATATGTAAATTTTTCAATAAACGAACACTATTCGTTACGCCAAAAAAATCTTAAAAACATCCCTTTTTTTCGCCGAATTAACTTTACCCCGCCCTTAACGGGCTATATCTACCTAGGTGGGTCGAAAATTGCAGTTATCGACAATATTTTTATTAGATTGTATCGCCTTTTAGCTATTTTCCTTTGAAGTAGTCCTATCCCTTCACACTAGTCATACCACTGATCATACTTGAGACTTGTGCAATTTATATTTTTAACATATGCAAAAAATTGTAATAACTACATTTTCCATGTGTAAACTGTTTAATGAATATTCACATTTAATTAGAAAAATGAAAAAAAATAGTTATTCCAACGATTCGCGCAGTATTTCCAGGTTTGATATTTGGCAATATTGGTTCTATCTCCGTCTCTCTTTACTCAACCAGGCGAGTTTAACCTCCGTGCTTTTCAACGTCGATCTGTCGAAACAATGTCAGGTGCGGGAAATATAAAGCATTGTATTCGGGCCACGACTGGTAAAAAGCGTGGAAAATTTGTGTCGGCGAAATATGTCGGTTAAAAATGAAATATGTGTGGAAATTCGAATGAGCGAGATGAGGTTAGGACTACAGTCAGCTGTTGCCTTGCTGTCACGTCTCTTTATCGTAGCAAGTGGTAATTAATCCAATACCGGAAGTTCAAAGTCAACTTGATATTACATAAAAATTAGATCAATAAGCGTAATTTTTTCTGAGAGCACTGGATTACTACAAGTGTTAAGTATGTAAATCTGATTATTTTTAAGAATCCGACGGATTCCCACTATTATATACACTTTTGTAGCGACCGGAAATTGGGTTTTTGTATGTCGTCTAGGAATTCCTTCACAAAAATACGCAATTTTAATATTTCTTTTCTCTGTAATTAGGTCGACAAACGACCCTGAAATTTTACGGAGACGATTATTAATATATTTAGTGAAGCTCAAAAAAATTATAAAAATCCTATGGATTGAAATCTGGCGATAGGACTACCTTAAAATTTCATTGAAATACAAGTTTGAAGTATGGCGCTGTTACCGCTCGCCCGGACGACCGTTAGAAGTTGTAGCTCATTCAATTTTAGGATTTTTTCGATGAAATTTTAAGGTAGTTCTATCGCCAGGCTTCATTTCATAGGATTTTCATAATTTTTTTTGAGCTTAAAAAATGTTTGAGCGTAAAATTTCAGGGTCGTTTATCGACCTAAATACAGACAAAAGAAATATTAAAATTGCGTATTTTTGTGAAGGAATTCCGAGCAGGCATACAAAAACCCAATTTCCGGTCGCTACAAAAGTGTATATAATAGTGGGAATCCGTCAGATTCACAAAAATAATCAGATTTACATACTTAACACTTGTAGTAATCCAGTGCTCTCAGACAAAATTACGCTTATTGACCTAATTTTCATGTAATATGAAGTTCAATTTGACCTTCCGGTATTGGATCGATTACCACTTGCTACGATAAAGAGACGTGACAGCAAGGCAACAGCTGACTATAGTCCTAACCTCATCTCACTCATTCGAAATTCCACACATATTTCATTTTTAACCGACATATTTCGCCGACACAAATTTTCCACGCTTTTTACCAGTCGTGGCCCGAATACAATGCTTTATATTTTCCGCACCTGACATTGTTTTGACAGATCGACGTTGAAAACCATGGAGGTTAAACTCACCTGGTTGAGTAAAAAGAGACAGAGATAGAACCAATATTGCCAAATATAAAACCTAGAAATACCGCGCGAATCGTTGGAATAACTATTTTTTCATTTTTCTAATTAAATGTGAACATTCATCAAACAGTTTACACATGGAAAATTTAGTTATTACAATTCTTTTTTGCGTATATTAAAAATATATTAGGAGTACAACTTTGCAGTGACCGTTCTACTTAGAGAGCCACTGCGGTCGAAGTAGTGGCCCTAGCTGAATAAAAAAGTGGCATTTTAAACTAGAGGCTCTGCCGATGTAAACAATTTGAAAAAGCTAACGGATACGTGTATGCATTATAAAGTTATAGGCACTCAAACATGGCAACCTACGAGCCGAATTCTCAGCATTTGCGGGAGGTTATGATTTGCTTCTTCAACATCAAGAAATCTGCGGCTGAGGCCCACCGTTTGCTTGTAGATGCTTACGGGGAGGATTCTATTAGTGAGAAAACGTGTCGGCGGTGGTTCATCGACGCCCAAACCGAATATTCACGGATCCAAAGTGATGCTGTGTATCTGGTGGGACCAGCTGGGCGTTGTGAACTATGAGCTGCTCAAACCATCCGAAACCATCACAGGGGAACTCTACCGACGTCAGTTGATGCGCTTGAGTAAGGCACTCAAAGAGAAACGGCCACAATTCAACGAAAGACATGACAAGGTGATACTGCAGCATGACAATGCCCGACCCCATGTTGCAAATGTCATGAAGAAGTACTTGGAAACGCTGAAATGGGAGGTTTTATCCCACCCGCCGTACTCTCCAGACATTGCCCCTTCCGACTATCACTTGTTCCGGTCAATGGCACACGATTTGGCTGACCAGCACTTCGGTACTTACGAAGAAGTCAAAAATTGGGTCAATTCCTGGATTGCCTCCAAGGACCAAGACTTTTATCGACGCGGGATTCGAATGCTACCTGAAAGATGGGCCGAGGTCGTAGCTAGCGATGGGCAGTACTTTGATTACAAAAAATGTAGCCATTTTTTTATAATAAAGCCTTAAACTTTTGAAAAAAAACGGTCACTGCAAAGTTGTACTCCTAATAAATTGTACAAGTCTCAAGTATGATCAGTGGCATGACTAGTGTGAAGCGATAGGATTACGTCAAAAAGCGTTTTTTTCAATTGTAAATTTTAACTGTATAAATTTGCATCAAATGGTAACACATCAACATTTTTTTTTAAATGTATTTCAAGACTTTCTTTATCAAGCCCAAGAACTTTTATATTCATATCTTTTATAAAATCCTAAAAAAATCGCGATAATAGCCTTTTTTCGTGGCTCCAAAGTGGACTGGCCCCTTAAGCTGGCCCCCACCGCCAAACGTCGCGAAAAAATGTCATCCGCTGGCGGGTTTTTGTTTTTCCGTTTCTTTCGTTGATTTTTTTCAAGGCTCTCAATAAACGTCCCTTAGTGTTGAAAAAATGCTTGTTTCTTTTTCACCAACCGTTCCCCAGTAAAAAAAATTCGCAATTCAGCCATTTGCAGTCTTTCAGGTAGATGTAGCCCCTTAATATGAAATCTAAACGGCACGAATCATCGGAATTATTTTGGACAGCGGATAACAGACTCCGTAGTACTGTGAGCATTGAGCGTGAATTTTGCGACACACTTAACCGAAGTGACGTTCAGTTTGAGTTCGTTTCCGGCTTTCTTACTTTCGGATTTCGTTCAACTTTTGATATGTTATTCTTCATCGAAATCTAAAGACGCGCGTATCCTTTTTATCGACGGAAATACGGTCTCAAGGGGTGAAACTCACCCCAGATGCACTTACCGATAAAAGCAATTTCTTTTTTGTGCAATAATTCTGGCAATTTTGGATTTTCCGAGGCGTGACCCCATCCAGCCCAGACAGCCTGGACTTGTGTTCGCAGTGCGATATCAACTATAAGCTCGACATTGGCGTAATTATTGTTGTTCGAGCCGCCGGGCACGGGTACATATTGGTCCGCCATTTTTATGTACTCCGCGTTCGCCTTGAGATCCTCGGGTGTCACCATCACGACGAATCTAACGGCTCTCTCGTTTTTGAACATCTCGTAGGACCATCGTCTTATCGAGCGCATACACTTGACCGCGGCGATTCCGTTATTGGCGATAAGGACCTGCGAAAATACGCAAACAATGTGTCAACGAAAAAATAACGTCGCGTTGATCGGATTTTTCGGTCGAATTGGACATTGGTGGGGGATTTTTTTTTCTTCGTTTTGCGTAAGAGCGACGTTTTCTTTGCTTCTCGTATACATTGAGAATAAAATTCATTAGCATGCAGTTACTTCGTTAAGGTGTCGAGTCTGTGATGTCAACGCTACGCTAAGCAAACTCCAAAGTACAAAGCTCGGAGTTTAAACGAGCTGACACGTTCGACGCCCGTTCCATCCAACAATACCTCTTGCGCAATTACACTCAAAGCTAGCCAATAACCGATTCTCGTATTTTTCGACAGAGCAGCATATTTTATTTTCCATGTCACCCGCGGCATACCTTTCCCTAATGGAATCGGCAGAAATTTTCTCAGATTCGATCGTTGGAACTTTCTTTTTTTTTTCACAGCTACTTATTTGCGGATACCGTGATATGCAGTGATATCTTACTTTGTCGATAACTTTTGTGCCGTTGAAACGAAGAACGAATTCTTCCGGCGTTGCAACCGTGAAATCCTTCTCTTGCAGACGGCTCTGCGCTTGGATCATGACGGTGCCTTGTGACATGCTGGGTCTGCAACAAACGGAAGCGAAATTAAAATTTGACTCGAAGATGGAACGAGTGATGGAAACCTTTAAAAAAAAAATACCGTGCGCTGAAAAGAGGAAAAAATGATTCTCGACCTCAATTATACAAATTGTCCGATCGTGGGAGATTTTGTGAAGTGGGGTCAAGCCTTTTAATGGTGCTTTTTTGTATTTTAACCGCATAGCGGCGGATCAAGAGGCCCGGCAAGCCCGGGACGACAAGTAATTAAGGCCTCGGGCCACAGTAACGGGTATAAAATCATGTGCGAATTTAAATAATTTTTTTTCGTATGGGTGATTCACTCATAAAATTAATTACTCGTCTATTTAGTATGAATATCAAGCGGTTAGAATTTTTTTTTTTTTTCGATGTACACAATGGCCGACTACTAATATTTTCTCTTGTTATTTTTGTTTTTTAGGCACTCCGCGGCCTGACAATTAGCATCCACAATTATTTACCTAGAAAGAAAAACAAAGATTCTCGTCAATCTACATTAGAATACCTAGAGAAGTACGTACGGGATCAAAAAATATTGTTTTATTCAAAAGTTGTAGGTATTTGAACTTAACAGGGGTCGTCTAGTGTGTCAGATCGAAAGAAGAGAAAACGGCCTTGCGTGACTTCTTTGAAGAAGAGGAAGGTGGTACTCTATGGTCCAGGCATAGCAGATTGATGGTGAGACAATTTATTATGAATTACGTACAAATTTCAAACGCGTTTTTCTCAAAACACGATTTTTTCAAGCTGCCGCCATGATATCTCAAAAACGATTTGATTGATTCTGCTCAAATGTATGCAGCATCTTTAGTACATATATAACTACAAGTTGAAGTAAAATAATTAAGATTGCTTCGTTAGTTTTCTTTTTATCAGCTATATTTTTTTTTCTAAATCGTAAAAAAAAAAATATTTTTCGGAATATTCACTTTATTTTATTTCCATGTAGAGTCTCAAGTCTCACGATTAAAATTGCATTTGGTTTTTCGATTTCAGATAAGTAGAACGGCCGGAATCATGGCAACAGTGGAGCACCTCTTTTTATATGTGTTCCTGTTGGGTGGTGTACCTCCGGCTATATTCTATATAATGACTTCAAAAAATTCACAAAGTTTGTTTAAATGTTAATAAAAATGATGTACAATTTACAAATTATTTTATTTTAATGGTTTGTCAAAAAAGAAAATCCGGAAAAAAGCATTCAAAAACGGCCTTCACACTAGACGACCCCGTTGAGAAATGAATTTGCAGTGAAAAATTTCGTTATAACTGCTAATAAAATAAAAAGCTTTCGATTAATCAGAAATTCCGTACGTACTTCTCTGCGAAATGCAATTAGGAACGTAACTTCTGAATTTGAGGTAAATCGAGTGAAAATTGTTGAAGTTATTTGTCATGCCAATTGGAAAAAAGCCGTTTTGAGAAGTTTCGAAGTAGTCGAAAAAAAAAAAATTCTAACAGCTTGATATCCATACTAAACAAATGTGTACTTAATTTTACGAGTGAATCACTTTTTCTTACGAAAAAAAAAAATTGTTAAATTCGCACATGATTTTATACCCGTTACTGTGGCCTGAGGCCTTAAGGAGATTTTCATTTACGTCATTCTCGAACCGCAGATGTTAATTTAATTCCGTCTGAGCAGTGTATTCGTAATTATCTGAAAACAACCGCATTCGTTAGGCTACAGGGAAAGTGTGCGTAGTGTCTCCAACGAAAGATGAACGTAGTAGTTGAGAGAAAGTCATCGGTCTTTTGAAAAGCGTATACACTCTAGGGTGACCGCAATTAAGGTCGAACTTGAATTTTCGAATTCCCCACGTAAAAACACAATCAAGATATTTTTTAAAAAATGTGTGCAAAGTTTGAAGGCGTTAAAATTTTCGTTTTGATGGTGCCTGTAAGGAGTTGAATTTTAAATGACAAAACACATGTATTTTGCCGTGATATAACATATTTATTTCTTAAACTCGTAATAGTGGTGAAAAAAATCTAAAACTAGGCACACATATGGTGCACATAGTGATGATTAAATCATAATTTTTACAGATTTTTGCAGTGATAATTTCCACAATTTTGCGCTTTATGAAGACAGCCTCGAGGCTGACTTTGTAAAGCGTGTATTTATTAGAAATTATTTCTGTAAAAATCTGTAAAAATAGTGTTTTGAACATCGATATGTGTACAATATGTGTGCCTAGTTTTAGATTTTTTTCGCCACTATTACGAGTTTAAGAAATAAATATGTTATATCTAAGCAAAAATACATGTGTTTTGTCATTTAAAATTCAACTCCTTACAGGCACCATTGAACAATTTTTTAAAGCCTTCAAACTTTGCACACATTTTTTTTTTTTAATATCTTGATTGTGTTTTTACGTGGGGAATTCGAAAATTCAAGTTCGACCTAAATTGCGGTCACCCTAATACACTCCCGGAAAAATTGAATTCCTCGGCGTTGAGAGAAAGTTACGTCTTCAATTCACAGTCGCGAATTTTAAAGTGCAGTACGTCATAGATATTCAAGGCAATATTTCCCTCGGCCCTTTTCCTAGACTGTATGGGAAGCATTCGTAAAAAAAACAGCAGCATTTCATTTCACTGCATTCAAGTGAAGCTCTCTTCCAAAATGAACACCTACAGAGAGTCTCCGTCATTCGAAAGACGTGTCTTGGATTATTCGTTGATAAATCCACGGGAGATTTGTACCACTTGGTCTATCGGAAGTTTATTGGATTAATGAGAAATATGATTACGTAAGGCCTGGACTAGGTAGGGACAAGAGACTCATCGACGTCGAAGCCTCTTCGTCCTTCGAGACACCATCTTCACTTTTTGTCGAATTCTTTCTCGTTACGCCAGCGAAAAGATTGTCCGAGCTCTTCCAAATTGGATCTTTCTCGTCACTTTGCACAAGGACGAATCTTTTCATGCGTCGTACTGCTCGGTTCTCCATTATGGATATCCGCGTGTTGTTCAATTTCTCATATATCCAATTCGCACCCGGGAGACTCCGAGTTATCTCCGAAACTGCACTTCCGGTATTCACTTTGGCGAAAATGCTTTATGCCCTCCTCCACGGGCAATCTACGGCTTGACGTTTGTCGTTTTCTCGATCGTGGGAATGTTGTAAAATCGATACTTCCGTTTGTGGAGATCTTTGCTACAGTTTTTCAATGACTAGACGGTGTTTTTTTTTCGACTCGATGTACGCAATGCAACAGGCCCAGGTGCGGGGATTATTTTGAATAGTTGTACTGCGTTGCAATGTTTATCCGCGGACTCAACGAGGAAGAAGCACGTGTCCTTTCGGAGGTGGAGACGTAACTGTCGATCGCGTAGGTGAATAGAGGACACTTTCCGTCGCCAGGTGAGTCGTCCCCTCCCATACAGGCGAAAGTCTCGCCCATGGAAGTCATAGATGAATTCCAGGCACGCACTGCCATGGTTATCTAATTTTTTAATTTACGTCCAATTGAACGAGTGAACGACGAAGAACTGATAAGAAGGAACAACCAGATTGCTAATCTCGGTAATACTATTTGTCGATGTGCTGGATCGATATTAAGGGAGACTTTGTCCTTTGTGCCCAGCGGGAGATGTTGGCGGCTCAACATGAGCAGCTAGAAGAGGAGGGATGCCTCTATGGACCAGGCATTGCCGATTAGCGGTAATTATAAACACATTTGTGTAAACACATTACAAAACTTTAAACGCGTTTTTCTCGAAAACACGTTTTTAAAAATGGCTGACATTCTTCTGACCGCTGTAATTAACGTATCGACCTGAAATTTGGAGAGCATACTCAGAAAATATGTCTTCACGGAATGACGGATCGTTTTTTTCGATAGATACATTTTTGCATTTATTATTTATCTTTTTATGCGAAAAAAACGCGAAAATTCGATTTTTTTTTAAATCGCCGCCATTTTCCGAAATTTGTACTAAACGAAAAACCCATCCGTCATTCGATGACCAAAGAGTAACAGATTGATAATATGCTTTGAATTTGTGCTTCAGATCAACAAAGAGGGGGCAGTGATGTCAGCCGTTTACCTCCCGCGATTTAAGGACCTGTTTTCGCGGAGCTGCAACGGCCGCCATTTTGGTTTTTTTTTCAAAAAAATTTTTTTTAACATTCTGTATATCATGAATAAAAGCAAGAAAAAAACCGCACTCAAAAAGCTTTACTCGTTTCATTTAAAAAAAATAAAATGTAAACACCTGAAATATGGCACTCCAAGGACAAAGTCTCCCTTAAAACATCATTTATGTAGTTGTTCAATAAGAAGCCTGTACCAAGTATATTAAGGGCTTAATCAATTGTTTTCATTAAGGGGCCAGACCACATTGAAAATTTCAAAAAATCGATTTTTTTCTACTGTTTTCGAAAGTACATACGTTCAGAAATATTGTGTTAGAATTTTATGAAAATCCGAGCTCTCTAAGTATGGTTTTTTAACCTGAACGTCAGGACCTCATTTCGCCTACTCGAGCGTATAGCGCGCTCGGCCGACCCATAACCCAGGTAAGAGTTTTTCATAGTATCAACTTCAAACGCGTTTTTCACGAAACGTTTTCAAAATCTAGGCTCCATCGTATCTCTAAAACTAATAAACCGATTCTCTTGAAATTTGAACCACATATTGTAAACATGATTCGCAACAAGATGACCCTCGATGGTTTTAAAATTTTGATTTTTACTCTTTTTTTTTTGCGAAAAACTGCGAAAAAACGCGTTTTTAATTACTTTTTTCGTTTTTCATCTGCCATTTTTTTTATTTTTTGATAAAACTTTATATCCGAGGGTCATTTTGGAGCTGGTGTCATACTGAATCTAATGGACTTTGATTGTTTGTTTCAGACAAGCCGTTGCCGAGTTGTGATGGAGCTACCTAGCCCACCTATTTTTGAAGCGTTACGTTAAACTATAATTTTTGTACTTGAAAATGAATAAAAATGAATTAAAATTTTTTAAATGTATTTCAAGACTTTCTTTATCAAACCCAACAACTTTTATATTCATATCTTTTATAAAATCCTCAAAAAATCGCGAAAATAGCGTTTTTTTCGTGGCTCCAAAGGAGGCTGGCCCTTAATTATATTTAAATGTTGTATACCATAAGAAATTATAGATATTTCCGGTCATTATATCACTAAATACACTAAGCGCAACAATTAGAGGATCACTTTGTTTTCTACGAAAAATAGCCCTTTTTCAAACGACTGTAACTCAGTGAAAAATGATCGGAAAAAAAATTTAAAAAAAAAAGCATTTTGTAGCGTCAACCACTTATTAGCGCCATTTTTTATTATTCAATTTTAACCTCAGATTCGTAATGGACGACCTCGAAAACTGTCGAACACGAAATTTCGTGATTTACTCATTTTCTGTTTGAAAATCGAAAAATTTCACTTAGCGCCGGTACTTGAGAAATCTCGATTTTCGTGAATATTGACGGATCTTCGATTTTCTCGAAATAAACGGGGTTGCAACCCAAATAAAGAATAAAGGCAGCGATCTGAAATTTGGTGGAGTGTTTCTACATACCCTTAACTCAAAAGAAAAGCAAAAACCTTTTTTTCCCCTGCATTTGTTATAATGTTAATACATGATAAACAAAAAAGTGTAAAAACGGGCGGTTTACACACTTTTAAACAATAAGTTTTATGATGTTGAAAAAAAATTCAAAAAAATATCCAAAGTAAACAGGTTTGTAGGGGGGAATCCAAGCTTTCCAACGATCTCAGTCTGGATGCTGTGCGATAATTTGGACCAGAGTTATGACCGGTCAAAGTGGAAAAATGCATTTTTTCATTAAGCTGCGACAACTTGGCTAAAAAAAATCGCACAGAGGTTTGTAAAAAAGAAAATTGCAGGGGAAGGTACAAACTTCTGAATGGTTGGAGCAGATTTTTGAAAAAAAAATTCTGTTCCCCGTGCACCTTGTCAAACTTGCGCAAATTTTTTGATTTTATGTTTTGTTTTGCTTAGCAACAAATATCTTTATTAAAAAAAGACGATACATTTTTTTTATAATCAGATTATTAAAGTAAAAGGTTGACGCTACAAAATGTTTCTTAAAAGATTTTTTTTCCGACCATTTTTCACTGAGTTACAGCCGTTTGAAAAAGGGCTATTTTTCGTAGAAAACAAAGTGATCCTCTAATTGTTGCGCTTGGTGTATACCAATAATCGTCTCTGTAAAATTTCGTATTTTTGTGAAAGAATTCCGAGACGACATACAAAAACCCAATTTCCGGTCGCTACAAAAGTGTATATAATAGTGGGAATCCGTCAGATTCTCGAAAATAATCAGATTTACATACTTAACACTTGTAGTTAACCAGTGCTCTCAGAAAAAAATTACGCTTATTGACCTAATTTTTATGCAATATCAAGTTTAATTTGAACTTCCGGTATTGGATTAATTACCACTTGCTACGATAAAGAGACGTGACAGCAAGGCAACAGGCTGACTGTAGTCCTAACCTCATCTCACTCATTCGAATTTCCACACATATTTCATTTTTTACCGACATATTTCGCCGACACGAATTTTCCACGCTTTTTACCAGTCGTGGCCCGAATACAATGCTTTATCTTTCCCGCACCTGACATTGTTTTGACAGATCGACGTTGAAATGCATGCAGGTTAAACTCGCCTGGTCGAGTAAAAAGAGACGGAGATAGAACCAATATTGCCAAATATCAAACCTGGAAATACTGCGCGAATCGTTGGAACAACTATTTTTTCATTTTTCTAATTAAATGTGAACATTCATTAAACAGTTTACACATGGAAAATTTAGTTATAACACTTTTTTTGCATATGTTGAAAATGTAAATTGTACAAGTCTCAAGTATGATCAGTGGTGTGACTAGTGTGAAGCGATAGGACTGCCTTAAGGGGTAAGGCCACTGTAAATTTTTTGAAAAATCGATTTTTTTTTATTGGCTTAAAAAATAGTTTAAACCCTCTAGTTTAAAAATAGTTTAAATCCTTTTAACTTCTTTTTTTAATTATCTCCAATAAAAAACTATTCGCAAAACTTTAAACGCGTTTTTCTCGAAACATGGTTTTTCAAAATGGCACGCAGCATAACTCGAACAATTTTCATTTTTTTTACTTGAAATTTTAACCAGATGTGAACATTTACATTATCTTGAGAATGTCGATCGGAATTTTCAAGAACTTTATTTATTGATTTTTTATTAACAAAAAACTTGCCGTTTTTTTCGTCAAAAATCAATTTTTTTTTTCAAACGCACGCCAAATCCACAAAAATTGATACTTTTTAAAATCCGATCGACATTCTCTAGCTATAGCCCTCTAGATTAATGGTTTTTTTTTGTTCTAGATTCAAAAGTGCACCAGTGGTGCTGCGTGCCGCGGAGCCCTGGAAGCAAAACATGTCCCGGGAAGATAGCTGTGGAACCGCCATTTTGTTTTTTTTTACTGTAAAAAAATTTTATAATAAAGTTTAATGTATGCCCGATAACACCATTAAAAGTTTTTTTTCAAATACCTTCAATTTCGGGAGCAAAAAATTAGTGAAAAAACCTTTTTTTTGGCCGTTACAGTGGCCTTACCCCTTAATGGTGGAATACGAAAGGTACCACTAGACGAGAGCTAATACGATTTTAAATCACACTTCAACTGCTTTGGAACCATGGTGTTGAAGTTTGCATCGTTGGAACGCAACGAAAGTTCCGTTTTACATTTTACTTCCCATATTTTTATTATTATAAGCGATCTTTTTTTATAAATTTATAACGAAGATCGCCAAAGGAAAATCTTTAAAAATGGTTGAAGAACTTTTGCAGGCGAAATCGGCCGAAAGAAAATGAATTCGTTGAAGTCCAACGATGCAAACTTCAGCATCGTTTAGAACCTGCATTCGAACGCAAAAGAAAATATGCAGGAAAATAAACAAAAATCACAAAGCAAAACAAATTACTCTTTATAGCCTGTCCATTCAAAGCAGGAAGCAAATCAGCAATGGAATGCCCGGACATTAAAGTTGGACCGAATGCCGACAATTACTTTGAGGAGGCGGACGAACATCTCCAATCAGACCAAGATCCAAGACGCCAATGCAACACGGGAATAATTCTTCGTGAACGATCCCGAACAGCTGATAACCTCCTTAAAATCCAAGGCCTTTCAAGTAACCTAAAAACGTTACCAAAATCTTCTTCCACGAGGAAGGAGAAATTGGCAAAACCCTGATACATCATTTTGGGCAATTGATGCATTTTACGTTGATTTAGAATAGCTACAAAAAGAAGTAAAAACGATTTCGCAAGTCGAGCAATTGGCTGATTCAGCTGTCGAGATGATCGAAGCAACAACACATGGAACGAGTCGAGCGTTGAGAATTTATCGGCTGACCACCACCTGATCTTCAACCGACCAATCGCACTTCGTTTCCACTTCCAATTTATAAGGCAGCATGTGCCGTCCCTCATACGTCTGTCGAACTTTCTCACGCAAACCGTCCGAAACGTGCTTTGCGTGAATTAAAAACATGTCCCTCTTGAACAGTGCTTTTTTTTTCTCGTAATGTCTCCAAGGGACCTAAGAAAAAATTAGGATGCATTCTTCGTTGAAGTTGTTTTTCCAAAGAGAAACATCGAAATCGCTGACACCCCAAAACGAGACACAGATACGTAATATTGAGATCGCGACTTGTGACACGCTTGTCGAGCTATCAGACCGTAGTCCTTTTTCCGCTGCTTTTGAACTCGAATGAAGGTCATCGGGTGTACAGCGATATCATTTTTCGATAGTGACGTGGCGAGGTTAATGCAACATTTTACAATCATCATTTCCATGCAACCGATTGGTTGGAATTAATCCACCGCTTCGTTCTGTTTTCCTCAACTTTTTTTTTCTTTCGTTCACTTGTCGTCGACGTTTCTTATTTATTCGCCAGTGCAGACTTGTTTTCAAATAATGATGCAACATAGTGACGTATACAGGCGATCGTACGAGATTCGTGATATTTTATATGAGGAGTTTCAGGCAAAATCGAACGATTTCGTTCTTTATTTTTTAGAATTTGGCATCTTACTTTCACGTAAGAGAAACTTGATTTAGGGGACTTTATTTTTGCACAATTTCGCGGGAGATGCTTCAAGCATTTGGCTTACTAGTGGACTGTCACAGTCCTTCGAAACGTTCTATTAAAGGGTTAGGGTACTGTGAACATCTAAGGAGGTTGGAGCCATTCAGTTGAGTCAAATGACGGTTTATTCATTTTTTTTGTTTTCAATGAACCTCAAAAAAATGCATACGAGGTACAGATTTATTCTATATATGCTAATTTTTTTAAATATATAATTAAAGGGCAAAATTATGCATTTTGACATTTTTATTACGTAAAGTAGAAAAACTTTTGGCTTACTACCAACTTGAAAAAGCATAACATTATCGATGATTATTATGAAAAAAACTACGACAACGAATGTTTTATACAATTCACAATGAAATTTTGAGTAATTCATAATTATGCCTATTTATATTTACGTCACGAGATTATTGGCCCATGGTTTACGATGGGCAAGATGAGGATTTTTTTCTTCTAAATGTTCACAAAGGTTCAGTTTGCGTTAATCCGTTGTTAGAAATGGTTTATCTTGGTGCTAAATAACAATAAAAATTACATAACCTCTAATGTGAAAGTCTTGCCCATCTAACCGCACGTTAAATTACATACATTAAACTATTTTTTATCTCTGGTGTTTGGTGGTGAAAAAAGTTCAAAAAATTCGTAAAGACTCGGTATAGTGTACACAATAACATGTCTTTGTTATTAAATTTAACCTTGGATTGTGGCTAACGCTCCAACCTCCTTAAGGCCTTATATACGCGAAAATGTCAAAATTTTTTATTTATTTTTTATTCGGTTAGCTTGAACGGTTAGGAATATTTTAAGCTTTACAGAATTGAAAAATTCCAAAAATTCCAAAAATGAGGTAAGATTGCATTCATAATAGATAACGCGCGGCGCGCCTGACCGCCAACTTCAAAGCCGTTTTTCCACGATTCACTTTTTTGAACCTTGTGAACGTTCTAACTCTGGAACGAAGCTTCGGATCGCTTTGAAATTTTTACAACATATTCTTCGTATCATCACCTATCGTGTGAACAACAGAAACAAAAATTTCAATGACACAAAAAAATATAAAAAATAAAATACCGACGGAAAATTGAGTAAAAAATTTTAAGTTTCGCATTTTTGTTATAATAATTTTTTGAAAATAATATTGTTGGTTCACACTGAAGATACATTCATTATGCAATTATAATTATGTTCATTTTTTTCAGACACCCACATCGATGCCGAGAACTTTCACCGTCAACGCGCGCGCACAAAAATAAATTGCTTTATTATGTTATATCTCCGCCATTTGTTAATATTTCTCATTTTTTTTTACATATACTTAACCATGTTCATAAATGATCTGTAAAAAAATGTTGTCAATATATGCGTCATTTTTTTTAACCGCGTCTAGAAAAGTACCCTGGAAAATCGGCGAAATCGCGTATATAAGGCCTTTAAAAAATCGATAGTTGCTTGAGGCAACTGTAGTTGAAGAGGAAGGTATAGTGCAGGAATCGCAGATTGGAGGTTCACTTATTATTACAATGATAGGACTGCTAGTTAAACTTTCAACGCGTTTTTCTCGAAACTATGTTTTTGAAAACGGTGTACACAATTTCTCGACGTCTAATGTAGGAATCGGCTTTAAATTTGGTACACTTGTTCAGTGTAATAGTAGTTTAGTCTTGACCGACGTTTTTCTTCTCAACATTTTTTTTAAATTACTTAATAACAATAATGATATCATTTTTCGTCGTAAAATCGAAGAAAAAATTCAAAAATGTTTTTTTGATCATTGAAATAAGGTAGCAAAAAAAAGCTCCGTCAAGTCTTTGCCAATATTATCTATTTTAAGAAAAAAACTCGTTTTTTTGTTTCCGATCAACCAGATGCCGAAAATCAAGTACACCGTCCAGTCCCTCACGTTTAAAGGTCCTTCACGAGATTGTTAATAACTTCTTTAATTATTAATATTTTTAGATGAAATTTGGTACACAACTTTGTTAATGTACATACAAATAAATGTCCAAACTATTTTTTAATCATCTTGCTTATTCCTCCGAAAATAATGTTTTTAAGTAAACCTGATTTTCGGGTTGTCACAGTAGCTTGACCCTTTAATTCTTTAGTGATATTCGTTATCGTCCAAAAATGACGAAGTCTAATCAACTTAGAGCGATTTGATAAAATGGTTCACGTTCTACGAATTTTAAGTCTTACGAAAAAAAAAGAGAAAAAAATCTAATCGACCAACTGTTCGCGCACGACGGCACGTATATATTTTTTTTTTAATATTCAACCGACTATTGCCAAAGATTAATTAATTCAAACTAATACAGCGACCTTCTACCAATTTTTTAAGGGGTCTTCGCACTTTAGGCGCTAAAAAAAGGTTTATATTATAGATATTGATATAAAAGTTGTTACACTTAATAAATATGCTTAATAAAAATACATTTAAAAACATTTTTTTATGTATTTATGTAACCCAAACAAACTTTAAACGCGTTTTTCTCGAAACAGAATTTTTCGACGGCTCGTTGATCAAATCTTCGAATCTACCGAACCGATCCTTACGAAATATTAACCACAGATTCTTTATGACTATAGCTATAATGCATATCAAGAATTTTTTTAAATTTTGATATTTACTATTTTTTTTTGCAAAAAACGGTGAAAAAAAACAGGTTTTTTTCGAAAAAAGTCCGTCATTTTGTTACTTTTGCATATATCAAAAATCGTATGATATGCGTATAGCCATTGACATACTGAATCTAAAACCGTTTGATTATTTCGTTTCGAATGATCCACCTCCGAGATTTCATCAACAGCGCAGACCTACAATTTTTTAAGACATTTTTTTAACTGTTATTTTCGTCTATAAATAATGACTTGAAGAAATATTTCTTTTTTGTATTTCGAAAGTGTATTTATTAAGTGTAATAACTTTTATATCAATATCTATAATACAAACTTATCGAAAAATGCATGAAAATAGCCTTTTCTAGCGTCTAAATTGAGAAGACCCCTTAATCGATCGACTTCACGCGCGAGTGTCTCTCGTCGAAAAACTTTGGCAACAGTCCGTGTCTGATAGAATCGTACTTTGAAATTCGAACTTGATTTCTTTCGTCTCGGCGGTCACGCGATCATGTAATGAAAAATAAAAGCGAAGATTGGAACGGTGAATGCGTGTATTCGCATCAGCTGATTCGGACCACGAGAATAAATATTGGCTTCATTAATATTTCGCGATATTTTAATCTGCCACTTAATTATCCGAAGAATTTACGAGCATCATTTCTGCGCAGTTGAACGCTGGTCGCTAAAAACGTTGCATGTATTTTTCCTAGCCTCATGCACTGAGGAAAAAAAACCAAAATAAATGTCTGATGACGGAGTGCCACCGATATATGACACTGTTACAATACTATAAAATATTGGGAAATGGGATTGATTTTAATAACATATTATTTTATTTGAAAATCTCTTCTGTTCTCTCCATATCTCCATTATCTTTAAAATAAAATGACAATCTATTGAAATCATTCTATATACAATCTGGGGATGTATGGATGAAATAATTAAGGCTTTAGGCCACTCTAGAGGACGAAAAATAGGCTTTTTGGGGATTTTTTTTCAGAAAAACTACAAAATAAATCGAGTTTACAAAAAGGGTGTTTATCATACATATCAGTGACTGTATGCAATAATTTTTTTGAAGCGATCAATTAAAAAAAGGTGGCTGTGCAGCGTTTATCTCAAAACTGCATTTTTTTAAGTTGGCCGGAAACATAACTCAGACAATTTTCAACCGATTCACTTGAAATATTGAATATATCTTGAAAAATACATTGTCTATGGACGTACGTAGGATTTTTTTTATATTGAATAGTTCATTTGTTATTGACAATTGTGTGATGAAATTTTTCACTTTCCAAAAGTTTGCCTAAAAAATCCAACTTAAAAAATGCAGTTTTGAGATAAACGCTGCACAGCCGCCATTTTGAAATTAATCGCTTAAAAAACTATTGTATACAGTCTCTGATATGCATGATAAACACCTCTTTTATTAATCTCGATTTATTTTGTAGTTTTTCTGAAAAGAAAAAAAACCAAAAAGCCTATTTTTCGGCCTCTAGAGTGGCCTAACCCCTTAAGCGATTGCTACAACAATTTTTATTTCGTACAAAAATTTAATCAATCGAATGATGCGATCAAAACATCAAACGAATATGCGATCAGACGTAACATTTTCATACTCCGTACAATATCAAAAGTGCAATATCATGCAACTAGTATGAGATAGAGACAAGTGTATATTATGATTGAAATATCAACAATATGGATCTGAGATAATTGTATTTTTTTGCCATAAAGTACGGGTGTCATATGTAGCAACGCATTTAGTCTCCGGTAGAAAAAAATATAATATTCGATTAAATAAATGTTCATTGCAATCAAAAGAATATATTAATAATTGAAAGTTTTTATTTTTTTTAATCTTAAATAAAAAGTGAGCATTAGAATGATTATCCACGATAATGGTGGATGAGATCAGATATCCAATGGAATATCCATGGAGAGAATATCAGATATTCAACTGATAAGAACAGATACTACACTTCGATCTTAGCCACAGGCCAAGAAGCGATACTCTTCAGTTTCTCCGGCGTTTAAGTAGATTTTCGGTTCGCGCTACGCTTACGAGAAACGAGCGCGCGTGCGGCGTCTAGCGGTTACTCCGAGAACTACGGGTTTCCTCACACCTATAATTTCGGTGGCGCTCGGCCATGATTTGGTTGAATTTTTTCAACCAAATGCGCAAGAAACAAATTTTATTTTCGCATAATTCTTTAACCAATTCAGACATTTGCTTAATATTTTTCAATAAAAATAAAATATTCATATTTTAACGAATAATGTATTTGAAAATCAATATCGGATATGGTGAAAAAAATTAAATAGCATATTTACTCAATAGAAATTGTATCTGAACCAAACGAGCGAAATTCAATTTTTCTTGTGTACTCGAATCGACAATATTCACGTTATGAATTGAAACGCTTTTTTTCGTTGCAGAAAATGCATTCAAAACTATATAATTTGTTTGCGATAATTTTTTATATAGTTTCAATAATATATTGTTCTCGGCTAACAATATACCTTTTGAATGAAAAAAAAAAGACTTTCAATTTTATCATGTTATTAAAGTCAATTGGACTTTGTTCGAACTAAAAAATCCGATTATTCAAACCAACAATTTTACAATTGAATCCACGAAATTTCATTCGATAAGACCAATGATATTGGATCAATGATTTTTTTTTCTCAGTGTGTTAAAAGTTACACAAATTGTTCCTACGAAGAAAAAAATAAATAATAAATTTCACCTGAGTCGTTTTCGTCGTTCGACCAGACCCGGCACGACCGGTGGTTGTTGTTGATTGTATCCATCGTCTCCATGGCCGGCAAAGCTATCCTCCGTCTCAAGTTCCTCGGAGGGATCGGGATCGCCGACGACGAAGCTGACTGGTGTCTCGGACATCGTGTCAACGTGTCGTCCTTCAACGGCTCTTTTCGACCTCGAGCCTTCAGACTTTACGCGCTCAACGTCAGCTGACGAGTCTTCGTCTTTGTTATCCTCGTCTTGCGGTATTGGGGCACCTCGTATTTTAGCCTCGTGCTTGGCGTTACCTTCAAAATGACACACAACATGCCCCCACCATCAATCTCTATGTCCCCATCGGCGTATTTCACTTTTTTTTTCTCTCTGTCTTATTTTCAGCGCGGTCCTTTCCCGTTACCATCACCAACAAAAATCATTCAACACTTTTGCACATGACGTTGCAAGAGAATTTTTTCGTCCAACCCAATTACACAACCTCCTGCCGTCGCCGTTGGTCGGAGACTTTCCGTCCGGTGTCTTTGGGGGTTTCAATAGTCGCTCGAGTCTTCTCGTTTGAGATCTAGATTTTTACGTGTCGATTTTGAAAATGAATTCTTCGTGGGACGATTTCGTTCGTTGCTCGCGAACGTTTTATTCCTCGAGCTTTGTAGATGCTCGCTAACATGCTGTGCCTTCGATGTAGCCGATGGAATTTGGGGACCAATGGCTCTTTGTTAATTTTTGTTATGCCTCGGAGGTGCCTCGGAGGTGCCTCGGAGGTGCCTCGGTGATGCCTCGGAGAGGTGATTTATTTTTATTAATTCATTCACCTGGCATGCGATGAATTTTGTCCAGATGTCGTTTCAACCCATCAATTGTCATGCATTTCTGGATAAAACCAAGCTCAATGTCACTCCCCGGAGGATGTCGGTTTTGTCCGATTTTTGCTGAACGGGATTTTCAATGGTCTTTTCAGAGTTGATGTTGTTTGTTGACTTTTCACCGTATGGCGGGGAAGCAAGGCACATTTGCATCCCTCGCAAATTTACTATGCGAGTTATGTCGATTTACAGCTTAAGCGCATGCATCCGAAACGCAGTATATTTTTTATTTTTCACTCATACTTGGCCATTTTCTCTCATGATGGTGAAGTTTGCAACTTTGGAATGCAACGACAATCATTTTTGGTTATTTTACAAATATCCTCGGGCAGGTTTAAGCCGGGAAAATAAAGCAAAGATTTTTTAGGATTCTTGTTTAGCCATCTACGAACTTAATCTGCAAAATACGATTTTGAACGACAATGAAAGTAAGAATTTTAAAAAGGGGGCTGTGTTGAGATTCCGAACTTTGAATGATCAGGACGCTTAAAACTCCGAAAGAATTTTACACGAAAGACGAAAACTCCGAAAATCTGAACACCGTGAAAATAATTCGACTATGGAAATTTCAAAAGCTTCGAAATTTTCAATAAATCGACAAATTATTTCAAGATTTTTTGTTGATGTTAAGAAGTGATTGCGTCAATTTTGAAATTTGTCTAGACAATGTTACACGTTCTACATCATTTACAGTCAACTGTGTGGACTTTTGCTGGCATGATCTTGAGATGGGGGCTGGGTTGAAATTCCAAACTTTGAATGCGCCGACGGTTTAAAATTCCTAATTTTAATGTTCCGAAATTACAAGGTTCGTCAAGATCGTGCCAGCGAAAGTCTACACAGTTGACTGTAAATGATGCAGAATGTATAACATTGTCTAGACAAATTCCAACATTGACGCAAAATCACTTCTTAAGGGGTATAGTTGAAATTTTCGAAAAATCGATTTAAGATTTTTTTTCGTAATGTACATATATTTAAGTACACACACAGAAAATTTCTTGTCAATCCGGCGAATATTCTCGAAGTTACCCGCAATGACGTGTCAGCGCGTTCGAAAGTGCTTTTGAAACTTTAAGGGGTTACCCCCACTTGCGATTTTGAAAAAATCGATTTTTTTTATTGCATTTTTTTGAAGTATAAGTATCTGAGAATATGTCCTGAAAATTTCAAGTCGATCCGAACAAAATGGACTGAGATATGAGCGTTAAAAGAGAAGAATCCGGAAATTGAAACTTTAAACGCGTTTTTTCTCAAAATGGCATTTCTGAATTCGGTGACCAAGATTACTCGAACACTAATGAACCGATCTTCTTGAAATTTTGCAGGCTTATTTAATACATAAAAATGTAGTCTTTAATCGTTCGATTTTTTTTCGAAAAAAAATGGACGTTTTATAGCCAAAAAACGGCCGTTTTTTTTTCGTTAAAATCGAACCATTAACTTTGACTGTCCACCATTTTGTGAAAAATGAATATTTTTTAAAATCCTTCGATTAAAGACTAGTTTATACTTATATTTGACTAAATCCATCCGCATTTTTTTTTTCAGATGATCCACTTCGCCGCAATGTTGGTCACCGCAAACCGTGTATATAAAAACATTATTTCATTCACGGCCATTTGCCACTAAACAATGTAATATTTTTCAATAAAAAAATTACTGAAAGTTCTTCAAGATGTGTTCTTTAAGATGGTATATTGATCGATTAAAAAAGTTTTGTAGTTTTCTTTAAAAAAATTCATGAAAAAGGCCTTTTTTGCGCTACAAGTGGGGGTAACGCCTTAAACGCGTTTTTCTCAAAACTGTATTTTTAAAGTCGGCGAGCAAGATTTCTCGGAAACGGCTGAACCGATCAGTCTCAAATTGTAACACAATCTTTTCAAGTATATTTTTTAGTAATTAATCGAGAGTCTTTTCTCACCGATAAATATTTTCCATTTTATAAACAATTTAAGGCCTGAATTTTTATAAAAAATCGATTTTTTTTTAGAAACCCCTATTTTGTCAAAAATTGTTATTTTTCTTATTCCTGCGATCAATTACGAGATAATCCATTATATTAAAGAAATATTTTTGGTTTTTTCATTTTAGATGATCCAGTCAAGAAATATCGTGCTCACCGCGAGACACCTCTTTTTAGAGGTGCTCCCGAAATCAGCTATAGCAGCTTTCAAAATAATCATTTTTACAAATAAGAAATGTTCAAAAACAGTTAAAAATTACCATGATATGTGTACAAATTTTTACGTTAATAGATTTAAAGGTCTTCTCAAGAACAATTCTCGTAAAAACGAACTTTTTGGGCTTCCTGACTGTTGTAACCCCTTATTAAAAAAAAATCTTGAAATAATTCGTCGATTTATTGAAAATTTTGGAACTTTCAAAACTTCCATAGCCTAATTATTTCGACGGTGTTCAGATTTTCGGAGTTTCGGTCTTTCGTGTAAAATTCTTTCGGCGTTTTGATCTTTCGGGGTAGTATTCTTTCGGAGTTATGAGCGTTCTGATCATTCAAAGTTCGGAATTTCAACCCGGCCCCTTAAAAGGAACTTTGCATTCGAACGATGCAAACTTCAACATCGTTTTCACTTTTTAAACGATGGTGTCGAAATTTCCATTGATTTTTTAAAATTCCTTTATTTTTATTACTATTAGAAGTTCTCTTTTGCACGTTTAGGTTAGGGATCCCTAAGAAGGATCTTCAAAAGTATTTCGGTAATTTTAGTAGCCTAAATGGGCAGGAAAAAAATATTGCATTCCAAGGATGCAAACTTCAATACCATTCAAAACTACGGTGGTAACTGGGGAACTGATTAGAAAATCAATCACTCAATCAGACTGTTGTCCAAACTGGACAACAAAAGCTTCAATCATCATTCAGAATAAGCGACAACCCAACCATGCTCCTTGGGATAAACTGCCTTTGTAATAATTCTAAGCCAAAAAGAATTGGTTCATCGAAAACGATGAAAATTGATGCAAATTTATATCCCATTTTTTATAAGCCATCAAACAGTATGAAACAATTTTTAGTCATTTCTGTGATCACAGAAGCAGCTTAAAAAATATCCAAACCAAAGCACATTGCATGCGGTCGATCCTTCGCGAAGGGCTGATACGTTAATAGAGTTAGCGACACCAAAACGTAAATACGTCTTCGAGCATTTTTCTAATATCACTACCCGAGCGACGATTTCTTTTCCACCAAATTTCATGGAAACTTTTGTCGAGTCATACGACTCTCTGCGTCGAAGATTTTTATTTGCAGCTTCAGGTCCGTTTTCGAGGCAAATACATAATTATTAGAGCAAATTTATAAACATCTAAAGTATACCGACTAAAGAATTCGGGCGAAAAAACATTATTTTACACGAATAAAAAAAAGATAAGTGTATTTCTGAAAGTTTTTTTTTTAACTTTTATCATAACTCACTAGGTGTTTAGTTTTTCTTTGAAAATATTACGACCGATACTTCGGTACTGGCCTCCCGTAATTTTTTAAATCCGTGAATGGATCTCGATGCAAGTCCGAATTCGATATTTCCAACGACTACTCACCGCCATTGACAGTGCAAGACTGCGATGCGTCGTGGACCTTTGGCAAAATTGCACGAAAAGTATGGTCGTTGTGCGATAACGATGGAGAGAAGCTTTCAGATGAATTTTCGTGCAAGGCACGAAACGCAAACCCGACGGTCCAAAGAGCAGCAATCCCGATCAC
Source organism: Ophion obscuratus (assembly GCA_964007375.1). Taxonomy (NCBI): domain Eukaryota; kingdom Metazoa; phylum Arthropoda; class Insecta; order Hymenoptera; family Ichneumonidae; genus Ophion; species Ophion obscuratus. Next base: position 6,532,154 of record OZ023313.1, read on the forward strand.
CCCGCATAAAGCACAAAAACCTTGAAGATTTTATAACGGAATATTGCATCTTTAAGGGCGGGGTAAAGTATTTAAATTTTTTTTTTCATTTTTTTTCATTTTTTTAAATGAATGCATAATACATCAAGAATATTGTGTTAAAATTTTTATGCAATCGAGAAGTGTTCTCAAACTTATGTGCAATGAGCGCTAAGCGACCAAACTACTCTTCTGCGTTTTTCAAACCGTTTTTCTGAGACTTGTCATATTTGAAGTCCGTGTGCACGATAACTCAAAATCTACTGGACCAATCGCTTTGAAATTTTGCACAGTACTTCTTCACATAATTCACCAGGTATTGTCGAGAGCTTTTTTGTTTTTTTTAATGATTACTAATTTTTCAACAACAAATTAGCCAATTTTTTTTAGCGAAAATCGGGTTTTTGGCTCCCAAGTGCTACGAAAAATCGAAAAATCGAAAAAAAAAAATCCTCCCGTCATTACCTCGAGAAACATCTCCTTTAACAAATGCATTCTGATTTTTTTGTTTCAGACGATTCTGTTGCGAGTTATGGTGCACACCGCAAACCAACTTTTTTTCGAGGCGCCTCCGGGGTTTAATTTTCACTCGCTCAATTTTGAATATTTTGCAATGCAAATTTAGGAGAATGTTGTTCAAATGTTACTTTATTATATGTACATTTTTCAATAAACGAACACTATTCGTTACGCCAAAAAAAAATCTTAAAAACATGCCTTTTTTCGCCGAATTAACTTTACCCCGCCCTTAAGCCAGTGCGATACCTCTTAATATTCACGGCTAATCGTGATGTATTATAAAAAAATTTTAAACTAATTTTATATTCAATTTCGCGTATAGACTTAAGGCGAGAAATACATTTACAACGATCAAAAAATAGATTTCTTTTTTTTCGTTAAACGATAGAGCTACATATGTAGAATATTTTCCCAAAGTTTCAAAGCGAAATTCGAAAAACTTCGAACGTTGCAGCCCGTCAACGCTGTGCCTCACCGCTCGGATTCGGAGCGGGCGTGAACTTCAAACGCGTTTTTCTCAAAACTGCATTATCGACACTGGCGTGCGTGATTACTCAAAAATTATTAAACCGATTGAGTTGGAACTTGGTAGAAATATTGATAATATTGGTAACTACTATTTGACGAGAATTGTTTTTGAAAAATAAAAAAAAAAAAATACTTTTTTCATCCACATTTTACAGAATTGCTGCGTGAAATGTTGATTTTTTTTTTTGGAAATGCGTGCCATTTTCTCAACGGGAAATATACACCTAGCTGGTCGAGGTCGAGGATTTAGAAGCTGTGAACATTTCGTCGACCGTAGAAGATCTACACTATGGGCCTGGTATCGATGATTCCACGTAAGTTGACAAATTTCATGATTTATTCATTTCCAAATTTTCAAACGCGTTTTTCTCAAAACCACGTTTTTCAAATCGGTACCCAAAATTTCTCGAAAACCAATGAACCGATTGCCTTGAGGTTTTTTGTGGTTATTCTATACACCATTATCTAGTACTTGTCATAGGATTTTTTTTCCGTTACTTAGTTTTTGTTTTATAGGCAAAAAAAAATAACTAATTTTTGGCTCAAAAATCACTACTTATGTTCAAACGTCCGCCATTTTGTCATAAATCGATATTTTTAAAATCGGCTATGAAAAGTACTAGATTATAGTATCTAGTTTAATAATCTTTTTGGTTTTTTTTTTTCAGATGATTTTTGAAGAAACTCCAGTGGGTACCGTATACGCAGATTTTTTACGACGCTCCAAGGATCATACAATATCCTTGTATATTTTTGATATTTTTAAATAAATAAAATTAAACACATTTTTGAATGTATATACTTTTAGATAATTAAAACCCCAATCCGAAATTTCAGATAGTTTTCCTTGAAAAATTTCACAAAAATGACCTTTTTTCCGGCTCCTAGGTGTATATCTCCCCTTAAATTTGCATCTTCTTCATTTTAATTACCGTCGCATAGAAAATATACACGTTCCAACTGAAAAAATTTTTGAACTTTTTTGCAAATCAAAGTCTACGGGAAGCTAGACTGCAAGCCGATTGGCAACTCTCGCGGCGACCTTGCTGTAACACTCTGCCCCAGTGCCGCCATTTGGGTGATGAATTAATTGAGAAAAATTGTTTTGTATATTTAAATATACTATTAAAGTATACCTAAAGTTTGCTAATTTTAGAATAATTATTTCTTAGTTTAAAAAATACCTCAATATTGCTTATTTTTTCCTGTCTAAATGTATATATCCCGCCTTGAGATCGTAACAGCAACATTTTTCCGTGTTTCGAATAATAATAATAATACGTTAAAATAATAATAATAACAATGCCAACGTTAATATAAAAATAAATAACGTTACAAGATATAATAATAATAATAATAATTTTTTATTTATTTCGATAGTATTAATATTTCGATAGTAATAATTTACGATATTTCTTCGTATTTCGATAGTATATAGTATCGAAATACGAAGTAATAGTAATATATTTCGATAGTAATAATTTACGATATTTCTTCGTATTTCGAATTATTTCTTTAATTTATCATACAATTTCCAACCATTTTTTTCGTTCAAAACGGCTAACCAAACCGATCAGATCGGCAAGAAATCGCAAGAGAATTTCTCTTGTGTCAACAACTATTTTTTTCTAACAAAAAAGGTTCCCATCACTTTTCTAAATAAGGGTCTGTACGTTTTTTGACGGAATTCAATAAAAATCTTCGACTCTCGCTTATATTGAATTTTTATCACGGTTATCACGGTCGCTTGAAATTAAAGGGAAAGTTACCCTACCGGTGTATTTTATCCACAAAGATCTAGTTAAAAAATCCGGCCGATAATTTCTCAGCTGAATCTTTTATTTTATAGGCTTTTTCGCAGTTTCTTGATTGTCTACAGTACTTTAAATCCGAAAAAGGCTATTTTTAAAATTTCCTTATATTATTTGAAACATATACATTGGTTGTAAATATTCGAAATACTCGACAGAGTGGTCGGAAAAATTGGAACAACCACCCGATTTTCCGTGGGACTTGTGTCGCCCAAGAATTTTTTTTTTAATTTTCTGCCGCTCTTTATCTCGGTGAAAAAAATGCCAAAAGCAAATAGAACGCGAAAATTCCGTTAAATTCGCGAAATTTGAATGGTCGAAAAGGTAGCGTACTAAAAAAAGCGACATCGACGAAGGAGCAAGTAGCGAAACATTAATTTCAGCTGAATACCACACCGCGGACGAAATTTCTCGTAAATGTACCGTTGACGGAATCAAGAAGCCATCGAAGCATACCGTCGAACGCTTTTCCACCGTAGTTATCCTTTTAATTCGTTGAATTTTTTTTTTTTTTCGTCCTCGCGACAAAAATTTCCTTCCCACTCAATTTCACTGTATTACGAGAGTATTTTTTTTTTTTTTTTATTACGAAAGATAATGAAATCACACTATAATTCACCAATTCGTAAATATAATTTAAACCAAAATAGATATGGAAATATTTATTTTTATAGTGGTTTAGTATTTATATTATTTTCATATTGGACCTGTAGCAAAGGAAATAAAATTGCCCATTCTCTCGGAGCGTTAGAGCCACTTATTAGGTTGTAATATTTCATTCAAGTGTTTTCGTACGCGAGTACTCCCAAAGCCCGTCACTTATAGACTGAACGTTCCTCTCGTCGATTGATAATAGGAGCCCGTACGAAAATCGGCATAAGGGGCACAGCGGTTGAAGAGCAGCCAAAGACAGAGAGGGAAGAGAGCAGACCCGCAGAGGCTAAACCAACGACGAGAACCCAAGGATGACCGGACGATGGTTCAGGGGTCGTGCCACTTCGGGATTCACTCGCTTCCGCGTGTGTTCGTGTCCACTATCAATTTCTATGCATCTTTATGTACGCGTGTTTATAAACCGATACGTACGACGCGTATCAACGAATACGGAATCCACCTATGCTTGCCAACATTTTTTTTTTTACAGACCTGCCTCTTTTTACGGGAATTAAAAAAAAAAGTTGATTTTGGCACTGTGACCTTTCAGCAGGCAGTTTGGTTCGGCGAATCCTGGTGAAGACGAACGAAAATTCCAGTCGACCAGATTTCACATTCGAGACGATGAAGAAAAATTTCGTTTGCCAGAATTTTATTGGTGTTTGATATTTGCATCGTTAGAAAACGAAAATATTGCTCTATTTTTTCATTTCTTTATTTTTAGTAGTATCCAAATCCTTTTTTTTCAATTTAGATTATAGAGCCCTAATAAGAATTTTTTAAATGGTTTAGGCGATTTTTGTAGCCTGAATGTGGCGAATAATTGGGCAAGGCGAAAAAAAATACTTCCGGTGTATACGAACAATGCAAACTTCATCGTGAATTTTGTGGGTAAGTTTGATAATTGTTTTTCAGACGAAAGGATAGAAGAAGGATTAGAAAACTTAAGGGGGGAACCTCCTACGGATATCTTTTTGTTATTGCTTCAAAAATTCATTTAGGATCTGAAGAATATATTTCCAAAGTTTGACGCCCAACAGAAAGTCTTAAAGGTCCTTAGGAAGTCACCGAAGTGATACCCTCCAAAAGTACCGAGAGTAGGTAAACGAGCGCGCGCCCTTTGCGGCCTCTACCTTTTAATTTCATAGCCAAACAAGTTTGCTTGTTTACTTTTTGAATAATACACTTCCGACGATTGTAAAGAAAAATTCGGCCTGTGTAAGCGTCGTTTTTCGTTTACACACAAACAGTTCACACAAAAAGAGAAAAATGCAGCTCAGATTAGTGATTTCCTAGAAGGCTTGCTTTACGGCCCTGGCCTCGCAGATTAACCTTGGGTAATTATAAATCACTCTGAACTCTACTTTTCAAGAACGAAAACATCAATCGAATTTTTCTCGAAACGTTTTTTTTTCCGTGCCGTGAAATGTAACTCAAAAAGTAATGAACCAATCAACTTGAAATTTTGTACAGATATTCTTTAACTTATCGGCCTTTGCATAAACCTAAACTTTCGAATAAATTGTTATAATAAATATTGTTTTTAACGATTTGTTTATAAAAAAAGGGTTTTTTTAAATTGTTGTCCTCAAATTTTTATTTTTTTTTTGCTAAATTTAGGTTCATCCAAAGCGGAATGACTTATTTTCATGAATAAAATTTGTTTCGTTGATTTTAGTTAACTACAAGGACATGGGCGTTCCACGGCGCGAACTTTAGGAGCCAAGTTCGAGCACCTCTAGCGCGGCCATTTTGTTTTTTTTTCACTCATGAAAATTTCTTTTTGTACTCATTTGAACGTCAATATTATTATGTAATTTGATTCATTGCAATGAATGCTTTCAATTATTTGTGAAAAAATGATTGAAAAACCTGTCGTCTGGAGGAGGTTCCCCCCTTAAGGAATCATCACAGTGTAAAATTTTCAAAAAATCGATTTTTTTGGCATTATCCGATAGTATACACGATTATGAACGTTCTGTCCAATTTTTAGATCGAAATTCGAATTATTTCGGTCGCTGCAGCCTTTCTTAGAAATTTAAACGCGTTTTTCTCGGAATGGTGTTTTTGAAAACGGTGGCCACTGTCAAAGGAAGAGTTTTCAAGCTATCCGTTTGAATTTTTGACATAACATTCTTCGCGTCATTCCTTATGTTGCTATGGAAGCTTTTTTTTTAAATATTCCTATTTTTTTTACGAAAAACTGTCGAAAAAAGGCTAAATTTGATCCTTTTTGTTCCACCGCCGCCATTTTTCTCAAATTCTACAAAAAAAAACCTCCATAGGAACATAGCGACTTTCCTACGGATTAATAATCATTTTGAAATTTTTTTTTCAGATAAAATTTACGGCCGCAATCCCGGCCACCATGGGACATAATTTTTTTCCACGCAATTTTCCGCAAATAAAAACAATGTTTAACAATAAATTAAAAAATTACGAAAAAACAATTTTGTACTGTTTATCGGTGCTTCGATTTGTAAAAAAAAATTAGACCAATTGGCTTATCCTAACCACCTAGAAAAAATCGCGAAAACCGGCGATTTTCGGGCGGTCAGACTGTGATGATTTCTTAAAAAAGGACATTTTGAGGAAGGAAGAGGCAAAAATAAGTAAATCAATGTACAATGAAAAATACAAATATATTGTGGAGAGCGAAAAAAGACCATGGATATCGTGCAAAAAGGGATATGCGAGTATTTTAGGGAAATAGAGGAAGTGTGCAGAAATATGTGCAAGGAGGGAGGGCGAGGAGAAAGAGATGGAGGGGAGGATTAAACTAAGAGAAAGAGAAAAATGTTAGATAAAGACAAGGGAAAGAGTATGCAGAGTGGAAAATAAGTTAAGGGGCTATACCAGTGTGACACTTTCAAACAATCTATTTTTTTTGTTGCCTTTTTCGACAGTTTATACTTTCAAAAATATCATTATCATTTATATCATTTATATAAAACGCGTTTAAAGATTTTAAGTTTTATATTGATATCAATATAATTTTATTGATCAATATTTTATGATTATATTGATATCAATATAATTTTATCTTGCAAAAATCGATAGTTGAATCGTTAAACGCATTTTTCTTTAAACTTAAAACTAAAAACTTTAAAAAAAAGATTCAACTTTTTTTATTTTTGCAAGATAAAATTATATTGATATCAATATAATTTTATCTTGCAAAAATCGATAGTTGAATCTTTGAACGCGTTTTTCTCAAAGTGAGATTTTTCAAATTTGCTGACATTGTAACTCAAAGAGCAATTATCCGATTGACTTGAAATTTCAACTGAGTACCCTTGAATATATTTAATCTACAATGACGTAGGATATTTTTGATTAGATGAAAATTGACGATTTGCCATTGAAAAAAACGATCATTTTATAGGCAAGAGAACAGACTTTTTTTCATAACTACGCCATTTTGTTAGATTTTCATATTTTTCGAAAATCCTACGTCAATGTACAGGAAATATCTTCCAGTTTAACGACATTTTTTCCTTTTTCGGTTTCAGTTGCTCAATCGGCCGAAATCATGTCAGCAGTGGAGGACCTTTTTTTGGCGGTTCCGAAGCGCATAGTCGCTTGGATCTCAATATTTTTCTATGAAAAAATTATGTAATATAGGTCAAATATACCCGAATATATTCTTGATTTGCCGAAACATTTAATTGAGTACTTTTCTTCCAAAAAATTCCCGAAAATCACCCAAAATCTTCAGCGTTCACACCGGTATAGCCCCTTAAGGATGTAGTGCCCGTACATTCCCTACCAAAAGTGAATTTCGGCGAGAATTTTGAGTACTTTGCGATGAGATTAAACATTTTTTTTAAATCAACCACATTGAAAATGCTAAAAACATTAATTTCCGGTAATAATAATGCAAAAAAGTTATACTTGAATTGTTGAAAAAAAAAGTTCAACTAATGTCCGGTGAACTACTTTTTTTATATTATTAAATGAATTCGTAGATTTTTCTGAATATGTATGAATTTTTAAAGAATTTTCTTTCTATTTTAATTTAATTTTTTTTAGTTAAATCAAATGGATGACGAGTCACACATTTTAAATATGCTTTCGGAGCAATGTTTCATATTAAATTCAAGAAATGTTGGGGGTATTGAACGAACAGTCACAGGTACAGCCTCTGAAAAATTCCAAAAACGGAATTTTCGAAATGAAGAGAAAATTCGTTAAAAAATCATATGCATTCGGAAAAGTAGCATAATTCATTTAATATCACAAAAAATCAAGTTTAAAGGAGATTTTTTGAACAATGTTTTGTTTAAACAATTTATTTATAAATTTTTGTTTGGGTTCATTTCTCTTATTATTCAAAACGTAGAAAAGTAGCATAATTCATTTAATGTCACAAAAAATCAAGTTTAAAGGAGATTTTTTGAACAATTTTTTGTTTAAACAATTTATTTATACATTTTTGTTTGGGTTCATTTCATTCTTATTATTCAGAACCAATGTTCGTAGTATCTTCAATACGGGTGATATTTTTCGGATTTTAATGGTATCGCAAAGTACTCAAAATTTTCACCGAAACTCAGTTTTGGATGTACGGACAATAACATCCTTAAGGTAGAGAGATAAGGTAAGAGAAAAAAAAGCATTTTGTAAAAAAAAAATGTTAAAAAAAAGTAGTGCAAATAAAACTCGATTTGATTCAGTGATCATTATTTTTCATATTTCGTGTTTAATCGAATTTAGTTATCGGGATTGATGAATCTTCGAAAGTGAGTCTTGTACTATAGCTCGAATTTTCAAGTGTATACAACTGGCTCGCGAACAACGGTCGGAAGGTAATACATTGAAATTTTCACTCGTTACGCGTGAGCGGATACAAAGTCTTTCTAAGAATTGAACACTCGACCGAACGAATTCTAATATTTTTAATAGTACGATTCAATATAGAATAATATTATTCCAATAGAGTATGCCAAAGCTGATTTTAATTGTTGGCATTCAGGTTGAACTCATAGTGTTGAAGTTTGCATAGTTGAAATGCAACGAAAATCCTTGTTTATTTTTTCCTCTCCGTTTTTCATATTCAATTTCACAAATACGTAATCTGCACCAGGTTATGGTAAATTCACAGGATTGGAGTTTGCATCGAATGCGACGAAAATTCTTTTCATTTTTTATTCTCATTATTATCCAAAATCATATTTTGCAGATTTATTGTAGATCGCTAAATAAGAATCCACAAAAAAGTTTGCGTTATTTTCGTAGCTCGAATATGCCAAAGGAAATTTGTAAAGTCATAATTAATTTTCACTCATAAGTAAAGTCAATATTAATCAGTAAAGTCATTAAGTCTATATTAAGTCAAAAGTTAGTTAAGTCAAGTTAAGTCAAAAGTTAGTTAAGTCAAGTTAAGTCAAAGTTAATTAAGTCAATATTAATAAGTAAAGTCAATATTATTTTTCATTAAATTTCAACGATGCAAACTTCAACCTCATGGATTAGCTACTTTTTATACAAATCACGAAATTACGACGACGACAAAAAGTTCAATTTTTATTAAATTATTTCTCTATGCTTTTTCGGTTGAAACTTGAATGAAGTCAATCGATTATTTGAATTTAATTATTTTGGATCGATTTTTTTCTGGCTACGCCAATACCTAAACCTGCAAAATATGATTTTTTTACAATAATGGAAGTAGGAAATTAAAATCCTGTTGAAATTTGCATATTTGGAATACAACGGAAAGACTTTTCTATCTTCTTCCTTCTCCATTCTCTCTGCTATCGAAAATTTTGTTTGACAGATTTAAGTTGTTGATCTCCAATGAGGATCTTAAAAAAGTTTGCCATAGCTCTTGATCCATCGAAAAAATATTGCAATGAGAAACAAATGATTTATTGTTGCGTTCCAACGATGTAAACTTCAACATCGTAAAATGAAAAGAATTTTTATCGCGTTCCAACCACGCAAATGTCAATCCGATTTTTTATACTTGAACCAAACGCATCGTGCTGTGTTTAAAATTAAAAGAAGATGCCTTCCGGGAGTTGGACCATAAAAATTGTGGCAATATTTACAGTTTTGCACTCCAAATCATGGATTCCAAGTGGGCTTTGGAGCGTCAATCAAACAAAACACATCTCCAACCCGAATCTCTCCCGGCAAATATCGTTCTAAGCCTAGTGTACAGTAATTCTTGCTTTCAGAGTAAAAAGGCAACTCGTGTTGAAGTTTGCATGTTTGGAGTGCAGATAAATTTTTTTTTCCGTCATTCAGTCTACAAATATCCTTATGAGGCATTCATAATCTGAAACTGCAAGAGGAGTCTTAAGAATGAGGTTGAAGTTTGCATGGTTGGCATGCAACGGAAAATTAATATTCCTGAATTTCTTTCATTTCTTTTGGCACATTATGCCTCCAAAAAACCTTCAAGCATTTTTTACGCTATTTATTTACCGATCTACAATGTAAACCTATAAGAAATTTTTTTCAATAATAATAAATACACGAAAAATAAAATATAAAAAAAAAACATTCGTTGCGTTCCAACGATGCAAACTTCAGCAGCATGTGTTAAGATACTAATACAAATAAAGAAATGAAGAAGAGAAAAGATTTTTATCGCATACAAGATTGAACTTTGCATAGTTCGAATGCAACGAAAATTATTATTTTTCAACTGCTTAAATTTTTCATGGCAAATCATTGTTACGAAAAACCCTTAATCATTTATTGAGTTGCTCATTGAGAGAATTAGAATTTTAACCTGCCAAAAAAGATTTCGTAAAATAATAAAAATTAGGAAGTAAAAATATAAAAAAGAATTCCGTTGCATTCCAATTATGCAAATTTTGAGATAATCGTTGCATTCCAACGATGCAAACTTTGAGATAACCGTTGCATTAAAATTATGCAAACTACCACACCGTTTCAACTCTCCTGAATATTAACTAGTAACTTTTAAAAACGATGTCAAAGTTTGCATTGTTGGAACGCAATTCTTTTTTTTCCTTCGTTTTTCATTTATTTACATTTTCCATCATTCAGAGTCTTCTTTGCAAATTGAGGTCGTAAATCTCTATCAAGAATATGTAAAAAAAATTACTAATTCGGCCAAATAAAATTTGTGCAATAGAAAGAAGATTCATTTTCCTTGCGTTCCAACGATGCAAACTTATGACATTGAAGTTTGCGTCCCTGATATGTAACAATATTTTTTTCTTCATTTTCATCATTATCCAAAGCTTTTTATGCAAATCGAGGTTGTTGCTGTCCAATAAGAACACGTAGAAATATTTGAGCAATTTTCACGGCCTACATTGGCCATAAAAATGTTAAGTAATTAAAAATAATTATTTTCCTATGCATTCCAACGATGCAAACTTCAACTCTATATTTCAAGGTGCAATCCGACACGGACTGCAACTTCCGAAGAGATAGCTGCGACCGATTTTGAACATTTTGCAGATGGTCCTCGGAATATGAGGTGCCGAACCCTTTTCAACCCTTCGGCTGAACTTTGCATCCGTCGAGCCGAGTTTGTACGGGTCAACAGCGTCATTTACATTTGAAAAAAAATTTGTGTCAACCGTGCTATCATATACTGACGTAACGCAGTGGGAGAACCGTCAAATGTTTCAATCGCCAATACTCTGTGCCTCAGCTCCCTTAGTCCCTACAATTCGTGTACAATAACGAGTCCGGCTCTCTGCCACTGTCGCAACGATTAATTCACCGTTAATCAACTATCGTTTTCAATGAATTTTCCGAATTTTCGCCCATCGACATTCGATTTCGCATCACGAGTGCGTACTGCCGTAATCCTATGACTATGCAAATATCACGCTAAAAATCCAACATAGAATTTACGTTTGAAACGTGTGTAACCGAATAGCTAGAAGCTTCGACGCGTGATTGGAGGATATCGGTGTCAGGCGAGAGTGTAGACTCGTCCGATTGGATTACGTCGGTCTTTTCGACCACACACGGACGACCGCTTTGCCGCAACAAAAAAGTATACGATATAAAAATTCACACGTTGAATTTGTCACATCGGTCACTCGGTACGTCGGCATCCTTGTCGTTCGTATTTAAACAATGCGTCTTTGGGTGTGCGCGTTTTTCGAGAAGGGGAAAAAAAGGCTTCGATGTGCGAGAAATACTCACCGGTGACGGATCTTGCGTGTTTGAGCCTCTCGCTCCACCTGGAGGTTAGGTACGCTTCTCTCCTCGTCGCCTGACATTCGATACACTTTGTTTTATCACAATTCCTCAATGGACAGAGTAAACAACGCGCTTTAACGTATCCGACGACGAATAATCGAGAAAATAAACACTCGCCGGCTTTGCACTATCAACTTTCACGAGAAACACCTTATACACGGAATATCACGCCGGGATTGTCTTCTTCAATTTGTTTTTATCTTCGATTCTATCCTGTGATTTACACACGAGCGTGTCAAAAAAAAAGTACGAGTTACGTTTTTATCGTACACCTCCGCACCTCCGTTTACCGACGCGCCGTCGAGCGGTAGAAAAAAAAAGTTAGTCGCAGCGCGCGCGATTGAAGCGCTTTTCCCCCCGATTTTTTGCAGTCGATAAGTAGGTACTCTGACTTACCGACGGGGCGCTTCGTGGTACGTGAAAAATCCGCCAGATGGCACGGTCCCCGCGCCACGGCCTCGCCGAACTCGGCATTTGAACGCGTCTCCAAAATCGCAAAAATTGAGGGCGGCCGTACCTCGAAGCATGCTATCTATCTTACGCGTGTATGAAAAAGATCTTTGGCCTTTTTTTCGCCGAGTTCATTTTTGCGCGTTATTTTCAAGGCGATTGTCGACCAGGGCCGCGAAACGGCTCTGTTTGTAGACAGAAGACAGTCTTTTTCCCGGCGCGTGCGCAGTAAGAACCCTATGGTTTCTCCCGTCCGTCTCGATCCTGCGCACTCGTCTCGTGCGCAGTGCAGTCCACGATGCATTTTTTCGTCCAGTACGGCGAGGAGAGCGAAGCAGGTCAGGTTGGGCGGATTGATTGACAAGCTTTAACTGCTCTCGGCTCGCAATTGGTGATAGACCCAGGGTAAATGAGGCTCACTATACGCGTCGTACGGGCGTGTAAGTTTCGCGATCGTAAAACGGCAATGAACGCGAAGAAAATCGTTCACGGGCGTGATAACATCGTGCGGTTGCTCGATCTTCGGTAAGAGTACGAGACACGAGAAACGGACCGCTTTTAGTCGCGTCGTAACGTCGCGAAGAGTAGGGGGAACACAAAGCTGCGCGGTCGGGCGGGAGGGCGGGGGGCGGTTGCTCCCTGAAGGTCCGGTAAATGTTTTCGCTCTGGAGCTGTGAGTGTTCAGTGTTTCTCAACCACGGGAGTGTCGGTATGTTTTGTCGTATGTACGGAATGTGCCTTGACTAACAAACGGTTTATTATTCGCTTTATGGAATATCGAGAAGGGGCAATTTTTTTTTCATCGTCCGCAGAACACGAACCAGCGCTCGCGTATCATCGGAAAAGCGCGTGTAGTTTTTTTTTTTCGGGAGCTAACAAAACTCAGGGAATTACCATTTTTTCGTCGTTAGGCAGTTTTCGTTTTTTTTTTCGTAAGGATAGTGTCCAATAGTCTCATTTAGGTGCGCCCTCATTTGTCGGCAAACTTTCCACCGAGTATTTTTTAATTTTTGCAATTTTATTTATAAAAATTATCATTGCGGTTTTGTTTATCGTAAATTCGTGTTTTCGCAATTGTAATTGCGAAAATTATAATATATTTGTATTTTTGCAATCAGGCTAGTATCAATATTGATTATTATTATATTATTAATGAATAATAATAATAATATAATGAATAATATTATTACATTGTTATTATATATGATATTATATTTATATATTATAGTATTAATAATTTGCGAATATATATTTATATTTTTGCAATTAGTGTAGTATCAATAATATTTATTATTATTATGTTATAATGAATAATAAATAATATTACCTTATTATTATTGTATATTATATTGTACTTATAGTAGTAGTATTTTATTCCTTGTATGCTCTTTTTTAAGGTGTTTACGTAAATGCCCCTCCCTTTTCATTTACATCAATTATTTTACATCGGTTTTCTTATATCTATTTTAGTTCCTAGTTTCTCAAATTGTCCGCTATAATCGCATAGTTGCTTCGCCTGTTGCATTTTCCATTGTGCTTCTATTTTCTGGTCAATTTCCAATCATTGCTTACCATTTCTTGGTTTAGTTTTCTCTTGCGTCGCGGAGACTCGCGAATATGTCTCAAATTTTTAATTGCCTGCTCGCGTATTCTACATATGGCGTCACACAGCTGTTTTGTCGACTTTGCTGACATTACCGTGTCTTATACTTGTCCACGTTTCTTTTAATTCTTGGCTAATCGTTTTGTTCTTTGAATATTTTTCAATGTGTGTACCTGTTTTCCTATATTTATATTTCTTGCAGTATGTCGACGCATCGATTTTGCTCCAATTGTTTCGAATGTCTTGTTCAATTCTAATTTTTATGCCTCTCTATTTTTGTTCCCAGCTCCCTCATATTTGCATTCCATACGGCTTGTCGGATTGCTCCCTCACCCACGCTTTCCATTGCTTCTCTTATTTCTTTCCCCGATTTTGATGGGTTAACATTGAGCTCTTCTTCCTTTAGGCGTTTTTTTGATCACCTACCATCCTCACATCTTCATTATTTCACGTAGATACCTTGCAGCCTTTATATTTATATATACAGTAGAACCTCGATTATCCGAACGATAACAGCGGTTCATCAATAAAAAATGGACAATTTTCTTTAAAACAAATATAAACAAAGACATTCGATTTTTTCAGGTGTTTTATATATATATATATATATATATATATATATATATATATATATATATATATATATATATATATATATATATTTCAACGTTAACATGTATGGCAAATTTTAATATATATGTACTGTTTTTATGTAAAAAGGTTTATGATCTAATCCCAAAAAATCCACGTTTCGATTATGCCAACTAGTCTCAGCCCCAATTGGTTCGGATAATCGAGTTTCTACTGTATCATGAATTGTCATAGTATTTAAAATTTATAATTATATTCATATTTTTGCAAATATAATTGCGGAACAAAAGGAAAATCGCGGCTAGCGGTCAATTATTCATAGCGCAATGACTTGTTTCCCCACGTGAATATGTAACAAAACATCGCCACTAAAATTCTGGGGCTATTGACAACAAAAATTATAAACCGTGGATGCAGATTACTGTGCTAAAAAAAGATCTAAAATATTTTGCGTTATTTTCAATCAAGATGTTAGCGTGATAATTTCCTTCACACCAGCTCAAAAAATAATTCCTTATTATGTAATTAGCAATGAGTAGTCAAATTGAAAAAAATATTATGGACAACTGTTGATTGCTTCTTTTAGACTAATTGTGGTCTATGAAAAATGTAGATATTTGGAAAGAAAAAGGTTGACAAGACATCCGGAATATTTGGATGACGTTGAAGTTTGCGTCGTTGGAACGCAACAAATGTTTTTTTGAATATTTTATTTTTTATGTATTTATTATTATTGAACATTTTTTCTTATAGATTTATATTGTAGATCGGTAAATAAATGGCTTAAAAAATGGTTGAAGGTTTTTTGGAGATAAATCTGCCAAAAGGAATTCAGAAATATTAATTTTCGTTGCATGCCAACGATGCAAACTTCAACCTCACGAAGTTTGCATCATTGAAATGAAACGGTTTTTTCCTTCATTTTTCATTTCTTCTTTTGTACGCTTATCCAGAGCTTTTGCAAATTGAGGTCGTATTCTCTAACGAGAATACGTAAAAATGTTTGAGTGATTTTCGGAGCCAAAAAATCGAATAAATAAAATTTTCGTATTGTTTTCCTTGCGTTCCAACAATGCAAACTTCAACATCATAAATTTGGAAAATCAATCATTACACTTTACTCGCCCTGTGAATCCGTTCGAAACGTTCACCAGGAATTTTATTTTGCTTCTTTTCAAGTTATTTCTACGCTCTCTTGGGTATTCGCTTTCGTACCGCGTAGTTACGATTATTTTTTCAATGTTAAAAATATTCGCAACCATCTGAAAATACATGTATAGAAATAACGAATAACGTTCGAATAAAACTATCGTAATCTCCTCGACTTGTTGCCAATGGAGCATCAATTTATCCGAAGTTGATGAGAATTGAGGATAATTCAGAAGGTATTATTGTTTTCAGCGAGTCGAAGAAGCGAAGAGGAGAATGATGTTCCCCGAGTAAAGATTTTTCGCGAGCGAACGATAAGAAGAACCATCCCAGTTTCACCTTGGCGCAGATTCAGGATGTCATGAGAGACCTGGAGCGTCCGGCGTCGTCCACGGCTTTCAGCTCGGCGGACAAGTACCACGCAAGAATGCCTGGGCCTATACCAGAGAGGCCTCGTGCTCAAAGGCTCAACGATATCGAGCAGCACACATCGAGGGTAAGTTGTTCCGATCTTGGAAACAAAAATCAACGATATCATCGTAGACTGTGCTCTGAACCAAAAGACAAAATTCAAAAAAGAAATATTGCACTTTTCAACAACGACAAAATGTCGTTTTTCATCGATTGATTTTGTACAATCGAACGATCGTTTAAAAATTGACAGAATAGATTTGTGTAGTTGCAGTACGAGGACGTTTTCCGGGGGAAGAATACATCGACTTTAAGGGGTTAGGCTACTGTGACGACCCGAAAATTAGAGTTATTTAAACAAATTAATTTTGAAGGAAAAAGTAGGATTATTGAAAAATCGCTTGAACATTTATTCCCAATGAGGTTGAAGTTTGCATCGTTGGAATGCAACGAAAAATAATATTTCTGAACTCCTTTAATTTCTTTTGGCAAAAATTGCCTACAAAAATCCTTCAACCATTTTTTGCCATATTCATTTAACAATTTACAATATAAACCTATAATAAAAAGGTCTTGCATAAGAATGAAAATATGGAAAATGAAATGTAAAAAAAACTTTCGTTGCGTTCCAACGATGCAAACTTCGATACCATTATTTTTATGTACATTGACGAAGGTGTGTGCCAAATTGCTTTAAAAAATGTTAACAATTAAATAAGTCATAAACAATGTCGTGAAGAACCTTTAAGGAGGTTGGAGCGATTCAGTTGAGTCAAATGACGGTTTATTCATTTTTTGTTTTCAATGAACCTCAGAAAAATGCATACGAGGTACAGATTTATTCTATATATGCTAATTTTTTTAAAATATATAATTAAAGGGCAAAATTGTGCATTTTAACATTTTTATTACGTAAAGTAGAAAAACTTTTGTGTTACTACCAACTTGAAAAAGCATAACATTATCGATGATTATTATGAAAAAACTACAACAACGAATGTTTTATACGATTCACAATGAAATTTCGAGTAATTTATAATTATGCCTATTCGTATTTACGTCACGAGATTATTGGCCCATGGTTTACGATGGGCAAGATGAGGATTTTTTTTTCCAAATGTTCACAAAAGTTCAGTTTGCGTTAATCCGTTGTTAGAAATGGTTTATCTTGGTGCAAAGTAACAATAAAAATTACATAACCTTTAGTGTGAAAGTCTTGCCCATCTAACCGCACGTTAAATTACATGCATTAAATTATTTTTTATCTCTGGTGTTTGGTGGTGAAAAAGGTTCAAAAAATTCGTAAAGACTCAGTATAGTGTAAACAATAAATGATGTTGAAGTTTGCATCGTTGGAATGCAACGAAAATGCTTATTTTTCAATTCCTCGAATTTCTTGTGGTAAATCTTCGTTACGAAAATCCCGCAATCATTTTTTAAGTCGCTTATTCAGAGATCGAGAATATAAATTTGCGAAAAACGATTTTGTTAAATAATTAGAATAGGGAAATAAAAATATAAAAAGAATTTTCGTTGCGCTCCAATGATACAAACTTCAGCCCCGTAACAATAAAACGTATTTTTTTTTAAATTAAATTTAACCTTGGATTGTGGCTAACGCTCCAACCTCCTTAAACGCGAGGGACTCAACGGAAACAAAAAAAAACGCGTTTTTTCTTAACATAGATAATATTGGCTAACAGGGAACATCACTTAAGGGGCTATACCAGTGTGAACGCTGAAAATTTGGATGATCTTCGGGAGTTTTTTTCGGAGAAAAGTGCTCCAATAAATGTTACGAAAAATTATAAGAATATTCGGCTATATTTGACCTGTATTGCATAATTTTTTCATAGAAAAATATTGAGATCCAAGCGACTTATGCGCTGCTTTCGGAGGCGCCAAAAAAAAAAGTTCCTCCACTGGTGACATGATTCCGGCCGATTGAGTAGCTGAAACCGAAAAGGGAAAAAATGTCGTTGAACTGGAAGGTATTTCCTATACAATGACGTATGATTTTCGAAAAATATCAAAATCTAATAAAGTAACGTAGTCATGAAAAAATTCTGTTTTCTTGCCTATAAAATGGTCGTTTTTTTTTTCAATGCCAAATCGTCAATTTTCATCCAATCAAAAATAAAATATTTCAAAAGGATAGATTTCTGTACAATTTTTCAGACTTAGGGTATGTTTTATTATTGCATGGTATTTTTTTTTACTATTCTTCAAAAATGGCGGATGTATGGCACGGTCTTCTAAAAGGGTTGCGGAAAATGTTGTCAGACGGCGTGACACGTAGCGTCGGCGGGATTAATCTGAAAAAAAAAAAAAAAAAAACCAACGAAGATTTTTCGTTCATTAAGAATCATACGCAGAATATGAACCAAGAAAAAATGAGAAACGTTGAAAGTGCATCAAATGGTACGCTTTGAAACAGAAAAAATGAATTTCCGAAAAAAGGCTTAATTTTGTAATAAAAAAATAGTCTTTTTTAAATTTAGGCTTACTTTTCAAACAATAAGATTATAAATGTTTATACCAAATTTCATTAGAACCGGTCGATTAGTTTTTTAGCTATACTTCACGCCAGTTTTGAAAATGCTGTTTAGAAAGATTAATTTTTCTTTAAATACAATCTAACAGCGAAAATATTAATAAAACATACCCTAAGTCTAAAAAAAAAGGGAAGAAATCCGTTCTTAAAAAAAAAATCGACAAAATCAGCGAATTTTTTCCTCGCCTAAAGGTATGTCCCCCTTAACGTTTTACTAGTAGTTCTATCTTTCTAATCATAAGTCACCTTCGAAGTGTGATTCCCGCACCATACGTTGAACCTTTCTCTTGAATTTGAATTGCCTCAATCGACGAACGAGAGTTAAAAAATCTTTACAGTAGCCCAACCCCTTAAGGGGTCTTCTCACTTTAGACGCTGAAAAGGCTATTTTTATGAATTTTTTTTGATAGCTTTATATTATAGATATTGATATAAAAGTCGATACACTTAATAAATGCACTTTGGAAATACATTTAAAAAAAGGTTTTTTATGTATTTATGTAACCCAAAGAAGCTTTCAACCCGTTTTTCTCGAAACAACGTTTTTCGACGGCTTATTGATAAAATCTTCGAAATTTTAACCACATATTCTTTACAACCATAGCTATAAAGCATATCGAGGATTTTTAAATTTCGATATTTACTATTTTTATTTCCAAAAACGCTGAAAAAACACGTTTTTTTTTTTTCGAAAAATGTCCGCCATTTTGTTATTTTTGCATATATCAAAAATCGTATGATATGCGCTATAGCCATTAAGGAGTAAGGCCACTGTAACGGCCCAAAAAAAAAGGTTTTTTCACTAATTTTTTGCTCCCGAAATTGAAGGTATTTGAAAAAAAAACTTTTAATGGTGTTATCGGGCATACATTAAACTTTATTATAAAATTTTTTTACAGGCAAAAAAAAAACAAAATGGCGGTTCCACAGCTATCTTCCCGGGACATGTTTTGCTTCCAGGGCTCCGCGGCACGCAGCACCACTGGTGCACTTTTGAATCTAGAACAAAAAAAAAACCATTAATCTAGAGGGCTATAGCTAGAGAATGTCGATCGGATTTTAAAAAGTATCAATTTTTGTGGATTTGGCGTGCGTTTGAAAAAAAAAATTGATTTTTGACGAAAAAAAACGGCAAGTTTTTTGTTAATAAAAAATCAATAAATAAAGTTCTTGAAAATTCCGATCGACATTCTCAAGATAATGTAAATGTTCACATCTGGTTAAAATTTCAACTAAAAAAAATGAAAATTGTTCGAGTTATGCTGCGTGCCATTTTGAAAAACCATGTTTCGAGAAAAACGCGTTTAAAGTTTTGCGAATAGTTTTTTATTGGAAAAAATTTAAAAAAGAAGTTTCGGAGAAACTTAAACTATTTTTTATTTTAAACTTAAACTATTTTTTAAGCCAATAAAAAAAAATCGATTTTTCAAAAAATTTACAGTGGCCTTACCCCTTAAGATACTGAATCTAAAACCGTTTGATTTTTTGTTTCGGACGACCCATCTCCGAGATTTCATCAACAGCGCAGACCTCCAATGTTTTTAGTAAATTTTTTTAACTACCATTTTCGTTTAGAATATGGATCTGAATACATTTTTTTTAACAAAAGTGTAGCAACTTTTATATTAATATCTATAATATAAACGATTGGGTTAGAATATCCATAAGTTGAATTTCCATAACCAAATATCCATAAGTACGAATATCCATAAGTCGAATATCCATAAATGCCAATATCCATAAGTGAAATATCCGTAAGTACGAATATCCATAAGTGAGTATAGAGTATAAATGACTTCCCAAAATGGCGGGAGTTAGTGGAAAAGTGAGTATAGAGGGAACCCAAACAAACCCAAACAAACTCACTTATCTCTACCTCCCGCCATTTCTGGCACTCATTTATGCTCTAAACTCACTTATGGATATTCGACTTATGGATATTCGACATATGGATATTCGACTTATGGCTATTCGTACTCATGCATATTTGACTTATAGATATTAGTGCTTATGGATATTCGACTTATGGATATTCAACTTATGGATATTCACTTATGAATATTCGACGACAGTGAATATAAGCCTATCGAAAAAATTCATGAAAATAACCTTTTTTTTAGCGTCTAAAGTAAGAAGACCCCTTAAGAAGCCGACAACGACCGCCCTCCGGAAAACGGTCGGGAAAATTCCAATTACCGCCTGAAATCCCATTACGATGAAGTAATCACCGCGTGAAATTCCCGGTTTCTAAATTGCTTCTGCCGTATTGTCAGGTAGGGTCGCCAGGGGCGCCAGCTGGCGGTAATTCCTGCCGCGTTCCATCGATGTGCTCGTGGTATGACGGAAAATTAACGGACCTCTTTGAATATCGCAAACTATCGATATTTTATTTATAGAAGCAGAATTTTATTTCTCCAATTGTACATTCCACGGACTTGCGATCCGGAGCCACTTGCCAAGAAGCCCCCATCATGCGAGTCTTTTCGGGTCAGATTTTAATGTTTTTTTGGCCGGCTACCCCTGACAATAACGTGCTCCTTTCCGGGTAGAGCGCCCTAGCAAGACAAGCCGCGGGGCAATGCGGAAGTTGGCTCTCAATTTCGTCTCGCTCGCTCTTGAGCTTGCTTGGGTTCTTCCTGCCCGCGAGAGCAAATCGATAAAATCTCCCGCGTCTCCGTCCTCCCTCCCGCCACTCGCTCCATTACCACGGCGTCATCCCCGTTGCTTTTCCGCAGCATTTGGCATACATGGAGCGGCCTCTCAAAATCCTTCTTTTTCACCCGTTAGTACGAAAGTGGTGAAAAAATGTCTCAATTTTTGATTCGGCGAAACATTGATTCGAACAAAGCCAAATGTACGTCCAGGCAATTTCGAAGACGAAAAATCTCACGCGTTCGTGCCTTTACCTTAAGGGTAAAAGTGTTTACCAACGTCGGATAAAATCACTGGCCATTTGTGTACTGTACAATGGTAACGAGTTGCACGGACCAAACGTATGGTGCGTGTTAATTAGCTAATTAGAGAAGAAACTGTGCAGCCCTGTTAAGGCTTTCCTCGCACATTGCCTACACTCGTTTCTCATTTATGAAACTTCTTTCATTGTTACCGCAACCGCGGGGAAAGTCCCGACGAATCGGAGCTACGATTTTTACGGTGGCTTCCGAACCACCAAGTGGGGCGTCAAATTCCATTGACGTTGCCGAGGGTTCAAACCCTGGTCCAAATCAAAATCCAAACCGTCCAGGGCCTAATTATCAACTGGAATTCAATGTCCAGCAGTCACGGTGGACTTTTCGTTATTATTGTTATCCAGGAACCACTGAACAGAGACTTCACCATCGACTTGATGTGAATACAGAACGCGAAGTTCGGAAACTACGACTAAGTCCACCGTGGCCGATGATCTCGAAGAGAGCAAACAATGAAACGACCAATGAACTATCGGTAGAATAATTTTCCGGTCGACGTTCTACGCGAGATCACTAGGTCACGGAAGATGCGCCTGCAGTCTTGGCTCGCCTGCTCCAATGTACTATTCATCTTACGCTTCTCTCAAGGTCACTTCGGTCGCCGCAAAACCCTCACGCGGCATCATTCGGCGCTGAATTTTTGCAATTGTTTTTCTTATTCCCGTGCGAATGGGTTGTGGACACGCACTGAGTGAATACATAACCGGGAACGGAGTATCGCAGGAAATATTGTTTTATTCGTAGAGCCCCGATTTCTTGGCTGGCGTTTCGTCTGTAAAGATCTATCCCGGCGGATTTTTATGTACGTACTTATGAGTAGCACATACGTATATGTGCATATATATCGTATGTACTGTTATATATATATATATAATCGAAACTACGGAGCTATGCTCACGCTCAGTGACCCAGTTTCGGCTCGGGACGCGCGATCCCCGTGGTGCGAGAAGCACGTTCGCATTTGCCCTCGCTCGATGTGCCCATACGTTGTCGTCGTTTTGCCAGCCTCCTCGATACTTCATCATTGCTTCTGTTTTTCTGTCGAAACGAGAAAGACGTTTTCATGTTCATGTAACTCAACGGGTTATGCCTAGTTTTAATAGCCGGAAACAACTCATTTTTGGGATTTTTGTTTTTTGAAATCGTGATTACAAATGTCTACAAAAATTAGGGATTGGAATTTTTTTTGGGACTTTAGGGATTTTTTTTAGAAAATCGTGATTGTAAATTTCTACAAAAATTAGGTATTTGAGAAAGTATGATCTGAAGAGCATTGTAATTCTTTTGTGTAAAAATGTATCATGATCGATTTACAGCCGGGAAGCACTTTTCGAAAACGTCTTTTGTGGTGATCGATGCGCAGGAATCAGGTCATCTAATATCGGAAAAGCAAACAGATTTTGTTAGTGTTTTGGCGTATCCTATGATCAACCGAAGGGACTTCCGAAATATTATATTTAAGCCTTGTCAGTCACGTCTCCAGATTGTGACGCAATAGTTATTGGGGGTGTAATCAGCCCCACTCACTTTGGAGAGTGATTAATAATTGAAGAATTGAAAAAATAATACTACAATGCATTTTCAATCCTTGTGTGTAAGACCACGCCGATTATTTTTAAGTCGTGTAATTTTTAATATAAAAAATGTCCTATTTTCTCAAAATTCCTGGAAGGTATCGCAGGTCGAAAAACGGCTGGGGTTGATTCGACCCCCGATGACTGTTAACGGCGGGGTAAAGTTAATTCGGCGAAAAAAAGGCACGTTTTTAAGATTTTTTTTGGCGTAACGAATAGTGTTCGTTTATTGAAAAATTTACATATAATAAAGTAACATTTGAACAACATTCTCCTAAATTTGCATTGCAAAATATTCAAAATTGAGCGAGTGAAAATTAAAGCCCGGAGGCGCCTCGAAAAAAAGTTGGTTTGCGGTGTGCACCATAACTCGCAACAGAATCATTTGAAACAAAAAAATCAAAATGCACTTGTCAAAGGAGATGTTTCTCGAGGTAATGATGGGAGGATTTTTTTTTTTTTTTTCGATTTTTCGATTTTTCGTAGCACTTGGGAGTCAAAAACCCGATTTTCGCTAAAAAATCGGCTAATTTGTTGTTGAAAAATTAGTAATTATTTTAAAAAAAACAAAAAAGCTCTCGACAATACCTGGGGAATTATGTGAAGAAGTACTGTGCAAAATTTCAAAGCGATTGGTCCAGTAGATTTTGAGTTATCGTGCACACAGACTTCAAATATGACAAGTCTCAGAAAAACGGTTTGAAAAACGCAGAAGAGAAGAGAACGGCATGGAGCAATAGACGCTCAAATACTCATAACTTCGTCAATTTTACTCCGATCGACTTGAAATTTTAACACAATATTCTTGATATATTATGCATTCATTTAAAAAAAATTTTAAAATGAAAAAAAAAATTAAATACTTTATCCCGCCCTTATAAGGGTTAAAAAAAAATCGCGCGTGTTCAATGTTGAGAGTTTTAATGCTCGCGAATAAAAGAGAGCATTTTTCGTTCATCAAATCGAAAGTGCGTCGGAAAAAAAATCTTTAGTTTATTAAAATACTATAATTTTATACTAAAGTATACGTCGGACAAAAAATCTTCATTTTATTAAAATACTATATTTTTACGTCTAGAAAAAGCCCTCAACATTTTCGTTATCGCCCTCAAAGATTTTGAAATATTTTCCTCACCGACTTTGGAAATGTTCTTTCGAGAAAAACGCGTTTAAGGTTTCGAACGACGTTCCGTGCGTTCCGACTGGTCTCAACATAAATTAGCCCATAGTCAATTTTGATCCGATCACCTTGAAATTTCCAGAGAACATTTATAAGACAATATACTGTTAAAATATATTACTTTTGGAAAAAGTGATTTTTCGACTTTTACAACTATGCACCCCTTAAGGAAAAGCAACTAAAGTCAAACATTTTGGCTATTTGTCCAGTTTTTCGAAGCTGTAAATGCGCCTCTCCAAACTTATAGTTAGGTACGACCTCTTAAGAGTTTTCGCAGCAGTTATTGAATACAATTGAGTGCCTGGTACGTCCTCATATTTTCCCGCGCCGGTGTTGCCCGAAAAATGCAGGAAAATTTATTCGCTCCAATCGATCGAGAATTTAAAAAGAAAATTCATTGAAGCCGTGACTCCAAAGAACTCCAATTGAAAGAAAGCGGAAAAAAGACGCACGCACCGCATCTTAAATTTGCGACCCAGAATAATTCGCTGAGCTACTTCGGCTTCAATTGTCAACGCAGGCACGTTTCGAAGATCGTATTTCCCGTTTGATTCTATCGTCCCCTCGCAGTTGCGGTTTCGTTCGATCGGTCAAAATCCTACGGCAAAATTTGAGTGCCGAAACGTTCTATTTCGTTAAAAAAATATGCTTCTCAGTTTAAGACGTTAAACGAGGCTGTGAAAAAAATGTTGCAGGGCTTTTTGTTTTGTTGTCCCACCGAGCGATAAAAAAATCGAACTCTAAGGTTCATCACGGTCTGTCGATGGAGACCCGAGTTACGTGAAATATGCGATGAATTTCGTCAACCAGGATTTACGTTCTTTTGCAGGGGCTTGGTTGTGGACGCGCGGAGGATTTCGGAACTCCGGTCAGTTCGGGCAGCAACATGGGAAGCGTAGCGCGATTTCCGAAGCTCGACGAGTGCGCCCACTTTCATTACGAGCACGTGGAGCTCGGGACTCTGGAGGTACATCAATATCTATTTCCTCGTGTGTCTGTATTATCACTCACATGCATTAGGTTGGCACAAATTTCAGCTTTATTTTTTCCCCTTTTTCTCACTGTCCAAAGACCTGATTTAAAGAAAAAAAAATTGTCGCGAAAGCCGCGAGCGGTCAAAATATATTTATAAATATAATTATAGCAAAAATATATAATACTTGAGGTCGCTCAAGCATCCCGAAAATTCTAATTTTCATTTAAAAAATCGATTTTTTTTTCGTCCACTTCTCACCCATGAATTTTACGCTTTATAATTTTTAAATTAAGCTTGCGAAAGCTCTCGCCGGCCAATGAATATTTAGGGGTCGCTCAAGAGCTTCAAAATATCCAATTGTCGCGATTTTTTTATCTACTCACTCGTAAATTTAACACTTTGTAAAATTTTCAAAACAATTATTTTCTTAGGGAACGGATTTTTTAAATTTACCTCACACTTCTAACCCGATAAAACGGGGGACCTGTAATTTTGTTTACGGACAAGAGCTTTAAGGCCTTAGGCCACAGTAACGGGTATAAAATCATGTGCGAATTTAACATTTTTTTTCGTATGAAAAAGTGATTCGCTCATTAAATTAATGACACATCTATTTAGTATGAATATCAAGCTGTTAGAATATATATATATATATTAGACTGATTCAAAAAAAAAAATTCCTTCTGGATTCTCGTGCTATTGTTGGGCACTGATAAAACAAAATTTCTCTAAAACGATGGGCGCGGTCACTCAATTTTTCGAGGTGGCTATCTCGACTGTTTTGTATTTGAATTTTTTTTAACGAACGCGTTGCATTTAAGCATAGTCATGGCTTCGGATTACGGATAAAAATCACATCCAGCAGCTTTTTCGTAACAAAAATAAACTCTAACAATTTGAAAAGATTGCAATATTCACAATTCAAATCCAGGTAGATCAATAATGGCGTCTATACTACTCTCGTTATTCATGTAGATTTATTTATACGCATTAACATTTAGCACTTTTTACGAAAAATTAAATTATAAGCTTTTATTCATAAATCGTATATTTACATTTTCAAAATGCTACGCTTATGTTATCTTCGAACTCATTTACATTTCTTCCTAGCCATTCTCAAGTTCGTTAACATTTTGGGCAGAACGAAAATGTGCAACGTTGAACAGTTTGTCCAAATCTCTCTTAAATTTACGCTCCTTCGATATTTGTGACGGCAAATTCTTTTTAACCCGATTTTTTAAAAGTTGTTTCTAGACTAGATGGAGTTTTATTGATTTCAAGATTGCGTTATTCAATCGAAGCGTTGGATTTCAGCACATTTCCATTGTTCGAAAATTTCTTTCATCGTTTCGTGTGCACTTCGACGTATGGTCAGTTTTTCTCTGTTATGTTTGTAAAAGAACAAACTCAAAACTTTTCCGATTTTTATACGTAACCCGAAGGCATGACTATGCTTAAATGCAATACGTTCGTTAAAAAAAATTCAAATACAAAAAAGTCGAGATAGCCACCTCTAAAAATTCAGTGACCGCGCCCATTTTTTAGAGAAATTTTCTTTTGTTAGTGCCCAACAATAGCACGAGAATCCAGAAGGAAAAAAAATAATTTTTTTTTTGAATCAGTCTAATATATATATATATATAATTTTTCGATGTACAAAATAGCCGACTACTAACATTTTCTTTTGTTATCTTTTTTTGAAGCGCTCCGCGGCGTGACATATAGCATCCACATTTTTTTACCTAGAACAAAAAACAAAAATTCTCGTCAATCTACATTAGAATACCTAGAAAAGTACGTACAGAATTTAAAAAATATTGTTTTATATAGTAAAAGTTGTAGGTATTTGAACTTAAGAAATGAATTTTTAGTGAAAAATTTCGTTATAGCTGCTCATAAACTGCTCATAAATGAAACGTTTTCGATTAATCAGAAATTCCGTACGTTGAAATTCCGTAATTGAACTTCTCTGCGAAATGCAATTAGGAACATGACTTTTAAATTTGAAGTAAATCGAGTGAAAATTGTTGAAGTAATTTTTCACGCCACTTGGAAAAAAAGCTGTTTCGAGAAGTTTCGAGTAGTCGGCCATTTTGTACATCGAAAAAGATGTATATATTTTCTTACAGCTTGATATTCATACTAAATAAATGTGTAATTAATTTTATGACTGAATCACTTTTTCATACGAAAAAAATTGTTAAATTCGCACACGATTTTATACCCGTTACTGTGGCCTAAGGCCTTAAAGAATTATTTTATGAGAACAAGGATTATAATTCTTGGGTTAGTAGTGTGAGCTAAATTTGAAAAATCTGTTTCTAAATAAAAACGATTAATTGTTTTGAACATTTTACAAAGCGTCAAATTTATGAGTGAGTAGAGTAAAAAAAAAAAAAAATTGGCGAAAATTAGAAATTTCGAAGCTCTTGAGCGACCACTAAATATTCATTGACCGGCTTTCGCGAACTTAATTTTAAAGTTATAAAGCGTAAAATTCATGAGTGAGAAACGAACGAAAAAAACATCGATTTTTTAATGAAAATTTGAATTTTTTCAGGCTTGAACGACCTGTAAATATTTTTTGACCGCTCGCAGCTTTCGCGAGAATTTTTTTGTTTCCTTAAGGGGTAAGGCCACTGTAACGGCCCAAAAAAAAGGTTTTTTCACTAATTTTTTGCTCCCGAAATTGAAGGTATTTGAAAAAAAAATTTAATGGTGTTATCGGGCATACATTAAACTTTATTGTAAATTTTTTTTACAGTAAAAAAAAAACAAAATGGCGGTTCCACAGCTATCTTCCCGGGACATGTTTTGCTTCCAGGGCTCCGCGGCACGCAGCACCACTGGTGCACTTTTGAATCTAGAACAAAAAAAAACCATTAATCTAGAGGGCTATAGCTAGAGAATGTCGATCGGATTTTAAAAAGTATCAATTTTTGTGGATTTGGCGTGCGTTTGAAAAAAAAAAATTGATTTTTGACGAAAAAAACGGCAAGTTTTTTGTTAATAAAAAATCAATAAATAAAGTTCTTGAAAATTCCGATCGACATTCTCAAGATAATGTAAATGTTCACATCTGGTTAAAATTTCAAGTAAAAAAAATGAAAATTGTTCGAGTTATGCTGCGTGCCATTTTGAAAAACCATGTTTCGAGAAAAACGCGTTTAAAGTTTTGCGAATAGTTTTTTATTGGAAAAAATTTAAAAAAGAAGCACAGGACCTTTTTTTTCTTATTCTAGAGGGTTTAAACTATTTTTTAAGCCAATAAAAAAAAATCGATTTTTCAACAAATTTACAGTGGTAAATTTAATTGTTTAAGGCGGGATATACGTTTACAACGATCAAAAAATGGATTTTTTTTGTCTTTCAACGATAGAACTCTGTATGTAGAATATTTCGTGAACTTCAAACGCGTTTTTCTCAAAACTGCATTATCGAAATTTGCGTGCAGGATTACTAAAAAACTATTAAGCCAATTGAGTTGAAACTTAGTCGAAATATTGACAATCTGGTACCTTCTACTTGACGAAAATTGTTTTTGAAAAATTAAAAAAAAAAAAAAACTACTTTTTGAATTCACATTTTATAGAAATGTTGCGTGAAACGTTCATTTTTTTGGTACATGCGTGCCATTTTCTTAAATTTGCATTTTCTTCATTCAAATTACCGTCAAATAGAAACTATACATGTTCCAACTGAAAAAATATTTGAACTTTTTTCCAAATCAAAGTTTACCCTGCACGCCGATTCGCAACTCCCGCAGTGACCTTGCTGTAACACTCTGCCACAACTCCGCCATTTTGACGATGAATTAATTTTTAAAAATTGTTTCGTATACTCAAATATATTATTAAGGCGTTACCCCCACTTGTAGCGCAAAAAAAGGCCTTTTTCATGAATTTTTGTAAAGAAAACTACAAAACTTTTTCAATCGATCAATATACCATCTTAAAGAACACATCTTGAAGAACTTTCAGTAATTTTTTTATTGAGAAATATTACATTGTTTAGTGGCAAATGGCCGTCAATGAAATAATGTTTTTATATACACGGTTTGCGGTGACCAACATTGCGGCGACGTGGATCATCTGGAAAAAAATGCAGATGGATTTAGTCAAATATAAGTATAAACTAGTCTTTAATCGAAGGATTTTAAAAAATATTCATTTTTCACAAAATGGCGGACAGTCAAAGTTAATGGTTCGATTTTAACGAAAAAAAACGGCCGTTTTTTGGCTATAAAATGGCCATTTTTTTTCGAAAAAAAAAAATCGAACGATTAAAGACTACATTTTTATGTATTAAATAAGCCTGCAAAATTTCAAGAAGATCGGTTCATTAGTGTTCGAGTAATCTTGGTCACCGACTTCAGAAATGCCATTTTGAGAAAAACGCGTTTAAAGTTTCAATTTCCGGTCGTTTACACAACGGATTCTTCTCTTTCAACGCTCATATCTCAGTCAATTTTGTTCGGATCGACTTGAAATTTTCAGGACATATTCTCAGATACTTATACTTCAAAAAAATGCAATAAAAAAATCGATTTTTTCAAAATCGCAAGTGGCGGTAACCCCTTAAAGTATACCTAAAGTTTGATAATTGCAGAATAATCATTTCTTAGTTTTAAAAATCCCCCAATATTGCTTATTTTCATTCTGTCTAAATGTATATCCCGCCTTAAAACAGATGATTGGATGGTGAGAAAAAGGGAAAAAAACATAGAGCTGAAATTTGTGCCACCCTAATATGCATTTCTTGCAAAATGCAAGATAAATTGACGAATTCATCGGTATAATCTCCGGCTGTATCGACCTGTAGGTGTCAGTGACTGAGGTTCCCAACGACGCGGGTTACGCCGTTCGCGTTACATCGGGCGACGCATGCTGGACGCTTCAACGTTCCTACGAGAACTTCGTCATGTTCGACAAGCAATTGCATCGTTGTATATTCGATCGGAAATTCTCGTCGCTGGCCGAACTACCGGACTCACAGCCGGCCAACGTGAGTGACATTCTCACGGCGTATCTGGAACGTTTCTCGCAACTGGATCCCGAGGGCTTGAACTGTGGCCCCGTACTCAACTGGCTGCAACTCGACAATCGCGGTAGAAGAATTTTAGTCCCAGAGTCAGACTCCTGTCCGATAAATACACCGGCGGTCGCGGCCGCTTACGCCGTACGTCCGTACACCGCTCAAGCTCAAGATGAAATTTCCTTTCAGGTAAGGGCGAGAGGAGAAGAAAAATTCATTTTCCCGGAATCGCACGGGTTTAAAGGGCTCGAAAAAATTGCCAAAATTTGTTCTTTGCTGGGAAACTGCTGGTGACAAAGAAACTCATTTTTTTTAAAGACGAAGGTACATATGTTGAGAGGCTGAAGAAAAATCACAAAAAATACAGAAAAACAACAAAACATGGCCGCCGGCAGTTGATGAAATTTTACCCCCCCCGTTAACCCTTCCTTGATACACACTTATATTTGCCCACGATTTTGACACTGCGTCAATTTGACCCGCAATTCATCCACCTGCCACACAGGGTGGGGATCCAAATATCGAAGGACCAAATATAGATCGACAAATATTTCGAAACGACAGAATTATGAACTCTCAAAATAACGAAGGTTTAAGGAGGTACGGTGATGACCACGCTAGTAAACTAAGAGTCTATTTTTCGCCATAATACCATTACGTTTTAGACATATGTGTGTGGCCTATATTTCGAGAAATATTTTTTAAGTATTGAATTTCAAGCTACTTATTATTTTTATAATATGAAAACAAACGTAATAATCTACTACTCGACTTCAGTAGTACGCCATATCTTTGACGTTTAGCATCGTTGCATTTTCGATAGCTGTCATCGGTCCCACGCGCTCGGCTTATTATTTTTGGTAGCCGGTAAACATGGAGAATGAAAATAAGTACTGTAGAAGTTTATCAAGAGAGTAACAGGATTGTACCTGAAGTCCAGTTTAGAGACAAAGGTAGATTCTGTCGGACAAGAATTAGAGAGTGAAAAGATGATATTGCGAATGCAAATGAAAAACGTCGCGTTGACGTTAACCTCAATATCCAATGTCAAATCTGTCCGAAGTCAAAACATATTTCATCGATTGTTATGTTATTTTTCTCTTTCCTAATTTTCACAATATTTGCAGATATAAAAACGAACGTTCATTTTATATGACGGTTTTTCCATGCTGACTTTACATATAAATGCGTTGTATGCATGTCGCCAGAAAGATTGAGATGCCTTAGCTATACATAAAAGAACTTTGAGTAAATATCGACGAAAGGCCTTTTATAATCGATTAAAAAACGTACGGCTTCACACAACCATATTTTTAATTCGCGTTGAAAATATCCGATAGAAGAATCAAATTTGCGCGGGTATCCGGCGTTGCCACACTTCGAGCAAGATGGCTGCGGTTACGTCACGAGACGTCTCTCTCGCCGAATACTTCGGTTTTTCGCGACTTTATTTCTAAATTTATTGCTTATTTCTGCGGTGAGCTTTCCAATTCAAGTTGCCTTATTGATCACAACGAACCAACGAACGCAACCGTCAGTTTTTTTTACGCGTGTCTTGGCTCCAAGTAGCACAAAAAAATCGATATATGAGAGGACAGGCACATTTTGTCGTCTACGTGTGACTAATTGACCAACTTTAACAATTAATAACTCGGAAACTGTACGGTAAATCTCGCGGAAACTCCGCATACGCATGGACCTAGCTCTCGACAATGTTATTTAAAAAAATCGGGCTTTTATCTTGGACTCGCTCTAATCACCGTACCTCCTTAATTATTCGAAATGTTATGTTTTGATCGTAGAAAAAATCGAACGACCATAAAGCAAAGCATAATTTATTCGAGAACTCATTTATCTGAAAACGTATATTCAGATCGTCTGCAATTTGAGACATACAAATATAGATTGGAACAATCTATAGCATCCATATCTCCGAAACAGAAAAAAGCGAGTATCTAATATTCGTAATACCGCCTATAGCGAAAAGCAATATATCGAGACGCAAAATATCGATGGTCCGAAATGGCGAATGCCAAAATGGCGAACATGGTATGGATGCCGTCCCGGCCGACCGCTAACGCTATCTGCCTCGATCACAAGTTTTCGCCATCCGGGCCGTTCGACATTTTGACCCTTTGCTATTTTAACCACAGGACTTTTTGGCCGTTCGATTTAATGCTTTCTGTTTTTTGAACCGTTGCTATATTTACCATTCGAAGATTCGTCTTCTCGAATTATTTAGTGTTATTTGTATAAGCAATTCGATATTGTGTATCTGAATATTTTTTAAATCGGTTTTCGTTTTTCGCTATATTTCAACTTCGAGATATTCGTATTCGGAATTTTTATTTACGACTATATAAACCCTCCGAACATTGATCTATCTACATTCAAACATTCGACATTTTTTAATTCGATATTTCAGCCCATCCGAATATTGATCCATCGATATTTCGACTCCCACCCGCCACACAAGCCTTCGGTCGGTTTTTATTGAAAAAAAAAATCAACGATACACTAAACATTTCTTAATATGTCAGCATAATTGAAATTCTGAAAGAATGACATTGAATTGTGAAAAATTATTGAAAACTTTCAATTTTGGGAAAGTGAGAGTTTTATTTATTAGGTGTACAAATAAGTTTTAGGACAGTTTTCAAAAAATTCAAGATTTATTAAAAAATAAGTAAAACACAGTTATTCATCGAAGTAATCTCCATCGCACTGAGTGACCTTCAGCCATCTCTCAGGTAACTCGCGGATGCCTTTCGCAAAGAAACTTTCGTCTTGCGAGGTGAGAAATTTAGCGACCCATTTTTCCACTTCTTCAAATGTTTTGAATCGCACGTCAGACAAATCGTTCTGCATTTTCCGGAATAAATGATAATCATATGGGGCTAAGTCTGGTGAATACGCCGGGTGTGGTACAGCTTCCCATCCAAGCGCTAGTAACGTATCCTTGACCGGTTTACCCACATGAGGCCGCGCGTTGTCATGGAGTTTTACTGGACGTTTTCCTTTACCAGAAAATGGACGTTTCTTCTCAATTTCTTGATTCACTTGCATCAATTGATGACAATAGCGATCGGTAGTAACTGTTTGACCAGGTTTGAGAAGTTCATAATACAGTACGCTTTTCATATCCCACCATATGCACAGCATGACTTTGGTACAATGAACATTGCGCTTGGCGTGGATGTTTTCGGCTCGCCGGGGTCAACCCAATGATATTTGCATTTCGGATTATCAAAATAAATCCACTTTTCATCGCCGGTCACAATTTTCCACAAGAAAGACTTTCTATGTTGCTTGTTGTAAAGACTCACACAAATGTTAAGACGGCTGTTTTTATTTTCTTGAGTCAGAAAGTGTGATATCCACTTTGTTCCTTTTCGAATCTTACCCATTGCTTTTAAACGGTAAGAAACAGTTTGTTGAGTTACTCCAAGCTGTTCCGAAAGTTGTTTCTCCGTCTGACAAGAGTTTTCATCCAGCAACGCTTGCAGTTCCTGATCGTCCACCTTTACAGGAGGCCCCGTGCGTTCACGATCACTAACGTCGAAATCACCTTCTTTGAATCGCTTATACCAATACTCACATTTACTTTTAGATACAATGTTGTCTCCAAGAACAGAACATATCGATTCACACGCTTTCCTAACACTTTTTCCTTGATGGAATTCATAGCGAATGCAGTGTCTAATAAATAGCTTATCGGTCTGCATGTTTAATTTACAGAATTTATAGGTTATGTTTATGACTCCTTTACGTTTCGATACTACATATCAAGCGCCATCTATGATAAGTGAGCGGGACCATTGAATTAATTTAGAATAGCTGTTATGATACAAAATCGAAGTGTCCTAAAACTTATTTGTACACCTAATAAAAACCGTTCGAGTCAAAATGACCCAGTGTGTCAACGTAAGGTTAAGGGGTTTTCCCACTTTAGACGCCAAAAAGGCTATTTTCGTGAATTTTGTTGATAGGTTTATATTATAGATATTGATATAAAAGTTGTTACACTTAATAAATACACTTTCGAAATACACAAAATAACTTTTTTTATGCTTTTATGTAACTCAAACCAATTTTAAACGCGTTTTTCTCGAAACAAACGTTTTTCGACGGCTTGTTGATAAAATCTTCGAAACTACTGAACGGATCCTTATGAAATTTTAACGACATATTCTTTACAACTATAGCTATAGCGCATATCAAGGTTTTTTTAAACTTTGATATTTACTTTTTTTGCCAAAAACGAAAAAAAAACGTTTTTTTTTCTTCGAAAAATGTCCGCCATTTTCTTATTTTTGCGTATATCAAAAATCGTATGATATGCGCTATAGCCATTAACATACTGAATCTTTTTTTTTTTTATTGT
Source organism: Ophion obscuratus (assembly GCA_964007375.1). Lineage (NCBI taxonomy): Eukaryota > Metazoa > Arthropoda > Insecta > Hymenoptera > Ichneumonidae > Ophion > Ophion obscuratus. The sequence goes on from OZ023313.1 coordinate 6,566,758, forward strand.
TTCGTTGGATTTTTTTGTTTCGGATGATCCATCTCCGAGATTTCATCAACAGCGCAGACCCACAATTTTTTTAGGACATTTTTTTAATTGCCATTTTCGTCTATAAAGACTGACTTGAATAAATATTTAAAACAAAATGTTATGTATTTCGAAAGTGTATTTATTAAGTGTAATAACTTTGATGTCAATAACTATAATATAAACCTATCAAACAAATTCATGAAAAAAGCCTTTTTAAGCGTCTAAACTGAGGAGACCTCTTAACGGCGGGGTAAGGTTAATTCGGCGAAAAAAAGGCATGTTTTTAAGATTTTTTCTTGGCGTAACGAATAGTGTTCGTTTATTGAAAAATTTACATATAATAAAGTAACATTTGAACAACATTCTCCTAAATTTGCATTGCAAAATATTCAAAATTGAGCGAGTGAAAATTAAACCCCGGAGGCGCCTCGAAAAAAAGTTGGTTTGCGGTGTGCACCATAACTCGCAACAGAATCATTGGAGACAAAAAAATCAAAATGCATTTGTTAAAGGAGATGTTTCTCGAGGTAATGACGGGAGGATTTTTTTTTTTTTTTCGATTTTTCGATTTTTCGTAGCACTTGGGAGCCAAAAACCCGATTTTCGCTAAAAAAAATCGGCTAATTTGTTGTTGAAAAATTAGTAATTATTAAAAAAAAAAGCTCTCGACAATACCTGGTGAATTATGTGAAGAAGTACTGTGCAAAATTTCAAAGCGATTGGTCCAGTAGATTTTGAGTTATCGTGCACACGGACTTCAAATATGACAAGTCTCAGAAAAACGGTTTGAAAAACGCAGAAGAGAAGAGAACGGCATGGAGCAATAGACGCTCAAATATTCATAACTTCGTCAATTTTACTCCGATCGACTTGAAATTTTAACACAATATTCTTGATATATTATGCATTGATTTAAAAAATGAAAAAAAAATTTAAATACTTTACCCCGCCCTTAACGGGGTCGTCTAGTCTGAAGGCCGTTTTTTAATGCTTTTTTGCGGAATTCTTTTTTGACAAACCACTAAAATACAATAATTTATAAATTGTATATTATTTTTATTAACATTTAAACAAACTTTGTGAATTTTTCGAAGTCATTATATAGAATATAGTCGGAGATACACCGCCCAACAGGAACACATATAAAAAGAGGTGCTCCACTGCTGCCATGATTCCGGCCGTTCTGCTTATCTGAAATCAAAAAACCAAACGCAATTTTATTCGTGAGACTTGAGGCTCTACATAGAACTAAAATAAAGTTAGAATTGCAAAAAAAAATTTTTCACGCTTTAGAAAAAAAAATCGATTTTTCGTACTTTTTTGGGGTCTATATAGCTGATAAAAAGAAAACTAACGAAGCAATCTTAATTATTTTAGTTCAACTTGTAGTTATATATGTACTAAAGATGCTGTATAAATTTGAGCAGAATCAATCAAATAGTTTTTGAGACATCATGGCAGCAGTTTGAAAAAATCGTGTTTTGAGAAAAACGCGTTTGAAAGTTGTTGTATATAATTCTATTAAAAAAATGGTCTCACCATTAATCGGCTATGCCTGGACCATAGAGTACACCTTCCTCTTCTTCAAAGAAGTCATGCAAGACCATTTTCTCTTCTTTTGATCTGACACACTAGACCACCCCCTTAAATATACGGGTTCGTGAAAGGAATACCTTAAGGGGTATGCATAACCTTGGAATTTCAAAAAAACGATTTTTTGTTTATTTTATTTTCTTATTGCGTAGTCTTAACTTCAATTTGGTTAAAAGATTTTGTAAACATTCCAAAAATTTACCGAGTTACGCAAAAAAACATTTTTTTTTTTTTTTTTTTTTTTCGAAAAATGACCGCCATTTTGTTATTTTTGCTTCTATAAAAAATCGAATGATATTCGCTATAGCCATTAACATACTGGATCTCAAACCGTTTGATTTTTTTGTTTCGGATGATTCGTCTCCGAGATTTCATCAACAGCGCAGACCTACGATTTTTTTAGGACATTTTTTTAACTACCATTTTCGTCCATAAATAGTCACTTGAATAAATAATTTTAAAAAAATGTATTTTGAAAATGTATTTATTAAGTGCAACAACTTTTATATCAATATCTATAATGTAAACTGATTTTTAGAAAATCATAAAAATAGCCTTTTTTAGCGTCTAAAGTGAGAAAACACCTTAACGATTCTGAAAAGAATTTTTCCAGCATCGATCCAATAAACGGTGTGATGAGTGAAAACGTTTCTTCATTGCAGGTCGGAGACATGATATCCGTGATCGACATGCCACCGCCGGGGGAGAGCACCTGGTGGCGTGGCAAGCACGGCTTCGCTGTTGGATTCTTTCCGGCTGAGTGCGTCGCAGTGATCGGTGACAAAGTACCGCGTCATTTGACCGTATCGACCACCGTCAGATCGAGATTACCCGTCAAACCGGTGCTGAGAAAACACGGAAAGCTCATTGCGTTCTTCAGATCCTTCATACTCAACAGGCCGTCCAGACGGCGATTGAAACAGTCTGGCATACTCAAGGAGCGCGTTTTCGGATGCGATCTCGGTGAACATTTATTGAATTCCGGACACGATGGTGAGTGTTGAAAAAAAAAAAAACTTTTCAGCAATGGGCTCGTGTGTGTGTGTCGGAAATTCGATCGATCAATATTCAGAAGGACCGAAATTTCGAATTCATTAATGACGAACGTTCCAATATAGAGAGATCAATCTTACGATAGTCTGTAAATTAGTTAAGGGGAGGGTAGGGGTTTCAGCGTGAAAAAAAAACACTACTTTGCGAATTTTTTTCATTTATATGGATAGAGTAAATTTATTGCAACCTTTTGTACATTGTTAAGTGTCATTTCAAGAACATTCCGTGAAAGGCCATAGCCGGGTAAGTAGGGAAAAATTGCCCCCGCATTTTCTCCAGCAAAATTAGGAGTATATTCTGAGGTATAAAAAAAAACAAATTTCCTGAAAATTTCATCCCCGTCAACGCAATGGTTTTGGAAAAATGAATTTTTTTTTAATAAAAAAAAATAAAAATTCCGGAATCGCTTCAGTGGATCGATTCGATTTTTTTGGTACTTGTTACGATCAAACGTGTTACGAAATGAAATTATAGAACATCTTGCGAAAGATTAAGGTTTTTAAAAAATAATGTTCCTTGTTTTATTTTTTTTTTACTATAATCCACTTGGGGTACAATAACGAATTTTTTTTCATATAATCTTTGGGCACCTTATTAGATTATATAATTTTTTCAAAATGATCGGTTTGGTATGCACAGTGAAAAAAAAAGAAACAGACTTTACTGATATATTTTAGTTATATATCTATATAACTAAAATATATCAATGAAGTGTGATTCTTTTTTTACACTGTGGCGTACCAAGCCGATCATCTAGTCACATATCAGACTTTATTGATATATTTTAGTTATATATCTATATAACTAAATTATATCAATAAAGTTTCTTTTTTTTTTCACTGTGGCGTACCAAACCGATCATTTTGAAAAAATTATATAATCTAATAAGGTGCCCAAAGATTATATGAAAAAATTTTCGCTATTGTACCCCAAGTGGATTATAGTAAAAAATAATAAAACAAGGAACATTATTTTTTTTCAACCCTTAATCTTTCGCAAGATGTTCTATAATTTTATTTCGTAACACGTTTGATGGGAACAAGTACCAAAAAAAAATCAAATCGATCCACTGTACCGTTTCCGGATTTTTCTTTTATGAAACAAAATATCATTTTTCTAAAACCATTGCGTTGACGGGCATGACATTTTCAGAAAATTTGTTTTTTTTATACCTCAGGATATACTCCAAATTTCGCTGGAAAAAATGCGGGGGCAATTTTTCCCTACTTACCCGGCTATGGCCTTTGTACGCGAAAATATCCACAAACAAGCCGGTGACAAAGCTTTTCCAAGAACGCCTTTGGAAAAACACGATTTGCGGTGTTTACTGTATCTCAGCTAGAAATTATCCGAAATCAAGTACCATTAAAATTTAGTCAAAGTATCATCAAATCCTCCCCCCAACGGTCTTTGATAATTTTTTCATTTCTAAATTTTTGGTGGTCATGTAAAGTAAAAAGTGTTATTTTTCACGAAAAATTCCGCCATTTTGTGGGTGGAAAACCCCCTCGACGTAAAAAAAATCTCAAACTAACCGTTGGGGGCAGGTATTTTATATGTAGAAAGTGTGTACCAAGTTTGAAATAAATCGGTCATGTGGTTTTCAAATGGCAGTGAACACGGACTTTGAAAAAGTGGTTTCGAGAAAAACGCGTTTGAAGTTTTAGCTGTCGGAGCTACAGTGTTAAAGGAGCGGGACTAAATAGTCAATAACTTCGAGAGTTTTGCTCTGATTGACTTGAAATTTTGTGATTATATTCTTGAAATGTTTAACTATAAGAAAATACAAAAAAAACCATTTTTCAAAAGTGCAAACCGCCTACCCTCCCCTTAATAAAAATTGCGAATACAAATATCTCGAAATTCATTTATAGCGAAAATAAATATAAGATTCGACAAAATAATGAGAGATATAATATCGACTTTCTGGTATAAATAGAACGAACAATTCGGGGCCGGGTTGAAATTCCGAACTTCGAATGATCAGAACGCTCAAAACTCCGAAAATCTGAACACCATCAAAATAATTCGGCTATGGAGGTTTTAAAAATTACAAAATTTTCAAAAAATCGACGAATTATTCCAAGAATTTAAACCTTTGATTAATTATTGAAAAATATACTTGAAAAGATTGTGTTAAAATTTGAGACTGATCGGTTCGGACGTTTTCGAGAAATCTTGCTCACCGACTTTAAAAACACAGTTTTGAGAAAAACGCGTTCAAAGTTTCATAAGCACTTTCGAACGCGCTGACACGTCATTACAAAGGTGCGTGTAACTTCGTGAATATTCGCCAGATTGCCAAGAAATTTTCTGTGTGTGTACTTAAACATATGTACATTACGAAAAAAAAATTTTAATCGATTTTTCGCAAATTTTAACTGCACCCCTTAAGAAGTGATTTTACGTCAATTTTGAAATTTGTCTAGACAATGTTATACGTTCTGCATCATTTACAGTCAACTGTGTAGACTTTCGCTGGCACGATCTTGACGAACCTTGTAATTTCGGAACATTAAAATTAGGAATTTTAAGGCCTTATATACACTTGCAGCGGGCGAAGGGACGTAATTTTCTTGATTTTTTTTCGACGGGACAATAAATGTTTATTGAAAAACGGTAAACAACATCGATTAGTCCATATTTTCATGTACTTGTACAATATTTTTTATTCAAAAATATTTCAAAATGGCGGAACTCCAGCTGTCTTCCGGGAGCGCCTTCTTTTGAGCATCAGTTACGGTGGACATGATAACTCGAGAAGGGTTCATCTGAAATCAGAATTTTAAAAAGATTTCATTAGTATATTGCATTGGCTTGGGCATGGACGAAGGATTGGTAAAAAATTTTATTAAAAAAAAAACTACGATCATTTTAACAAAATATTCACTTTTTGAAGTGCTAAATTTTCGGTTTTTTTGTTACAAATTTTTTTTTTTTTCAACAAAATTCAAAATCCTTCGTCCAGGCCTTAGCTATTATCATAATAAATATGTGGTATAAATTTGGTATGGATCGGATTAATAGTTTTTTATTAGGAGTACAACTTTGCAGCGACCGTTTTTTTCAAAAGTTTAAGGCTTTATTATAAAAAAGTGGCTACATATTTTTTAATCAAAGTACTGCCCGTCGCTAGCTACGACCTCGGCCCATCTTTCAGGTAGCATTCGAATCCCGCGTCGATAAAAGTCTTGGTCCTTGGAGGCAATCCAGGAATCGACCCAATTTTTGACTTCTTCGTAAGTACCGAAGTGCTGGTCAGCCAAATCGTGTGCCATTGACCGGAACAAGTGATAGTCGGAAGGGGCAATGTCTAGAGAGTACGGCGGGTGGGATAAAACCTCCCATTTCAGCGTTTCCAAGTACTTTTTCACGACATTTGCAAGATGGGGTCGGGCATTGTCATGCTGCAGTATCACCTTGTCATGTCTTTCGTTGAATTGTGGCCGTTTCTCTTTGAGTGCCTTACTCAAGCGCATCAACTGACGTCGGTAGAGTTCCCCTGTGATGGTTTCGGATGGTTTGAGCAGCTCATAGTTCACAACGCCCAGCTGGTCCCACCAGATACACAGCATCACTTTGGATCCGTGAATATTCGGTTTGGGCGTCGATGAACCACCGCCGACACGTTTTCTCACTAATAAAATCCTCCCCGTAAGCATCTACAAGCAAAGGGTGGGCCTCAGCCGCAGATTTCTTGATGTTGAAGAAGTAAATCATAACCTCCCGCAAATGCTGAGAATTCGGCTCGTAGGTTGCCATGTTTGAGTGCCTATAACTTTATAATGCATACACGTATCCGTTAGCTTTTTTAAATTGTTTACATTGGCAGAGCCTCTAGTTTAAAATGCCACTTTTTTTATTGAGCTAGGGCCACTACTTCGGCCGCAGTGGCTCTCTAAGTAAAACGGTCACTGCAAAGTTGTACTCCTAATAGTAATCGTATCCACCGCAAAGGTGCTTCTCAAAAAAGACGATTCTGAGATAATCGCGTTTAAGATTCACGTATGGTTTTTTTTACATTTCCAGTTAATTTATTCATACTACCACGGAGTCGTCGATTCCGGGGTTATACAGTAATGCTTCTGCATCGTCTGCAGCCTCTAAAACATATTGATTTGATACTGCCTACGAGCCATTCTTCCTTCTCTCGTGGCTGCTTGTGCTTGCTGCTCGGCAAGCGTAACACGCGACTTGCGCGGTCGTGCGCTTGAAATACCTATAACTGCGATTCTAATGCTCCGATCTTTATGAAATTTGGTGATAATATTCTTGAGATATTGTACTTGAAGAATATGCAATACATTTTTTCCCAATTTTCCGACCATCACAAGTGTATATAAGGCTTCAAACCGTCGGCGCATTCAAAGTTCGGAATTTCCACCCAGCCTCCATGTCAAGATCTTGCCAAGGAAAGTACACAGTTGACTGTAAATTATGTAGAGCGTATAACATTGGCTAGGCAAATTTCAAAATTAACGCAAAATCACTTCATAATTTAAAAAAATCGCGAAATAATTCGTCGATTTAATGGAATTTTTGAAAATTTGAAAACTTCCATAGCCGAATTGTTTTGACGGTGTTTAGATTTTCGGAGTTTTGGTCTTTCGTGTGAAATTCTTTCAGAGTTTTGAGCGTTCAAAGTTCGGAATTTCAACCAGGCCCCAACAATTCGAGACGACAAATCATCGAATTGTAAATATTATGATGGTTTACAATCCAAAATTCATTAAGGGGTTAGGCCACTCTAGAGGCCGAAAAATCGGCTTTTTGGGGATTTTTTTTCAGAAAAAATACAAAATAAATCGAGATTACAAAAAAGGGTTTTTATCATATATATCAGTGACTCTATACAATAATTTTTTTGAAGCGCTTAATTAAAAAATGTCGACTGTGCAGCGTTTATCTCAAAACTGCATTTTTAAGTTGGCCGGAAACATAACTCAGACAATTTTCAACGGAGTCACTTGAAATGTCGAATATATCTTGAAAAATACATTGTCTATGGAAGTACGTAGGATTTTTTTTTATATTACATAGTTCATTTTTGATTAACAATTATCTGACGATCTTTTACACAAATTTTTGGAAAGTGAAATATTTGCTTAAAAAATCGTCAGATAATTGTTAATAACAAATGAACTGTACAATATAAAAAAAAACCTACGTACTTCCATAGACAATGTATTTTTCAAGATATATTCAACATTTCACGTGAATGGGTTGAAAATTGTCTGAGTTATGTTTCCGGCCAACTTAAAAAATGCAGTTTTGAGATAAACACTGCACAGCCGCGATTTTGAAATTATTCGCTTAAAAAAAATTATTGTATACAGTCATTGATATGTATGATAAACACCCTTTTTTGTAATCTCGATTTATTTTGCAGTTTTTCTCAAAAAAAATCGCTAAAAAGCCTACTTTTTCGGCGTCTAGAGTGGCCTAACCCCTTAAAGCGAAGGGGCCAAAAAGTCGATCAGTTAAAATAGCGATAGGCCGAAAAGGCGAACGGTCCGGATAGCGAAAACTTATGATCGAGCAATACGTTACTTGCGCTTCAGAGTGAGACTGGCAGGTGGCGCTGCTGGTCAGTCGCGTACGGCAATCATCCAATGTTCGCTGCTTAGGTGTTCGCTATTTTGGACCATCGATCATTTGCGTATCTGAGATTCTACACATTCGAAGTTTGTATTCTCGATATTTAACATTTTGCTACAGATGTTATTACCAATATTAGATACTCGCGTTTTTCTATTTCGGAGATATGAATGTTGCAGAATGTTCGAATCTGTATTTGTATGACTCAAAATGCAGACTATCTGAATACATGTTCTCGAATAAATAATCCTTTTGTGTAATAGTTATTCGGTTACGTCATTGGTTGAAGGATAAAATTTCGAATAATTTAACTTTCGTTATTTTGAGTTTATAATTCTGTCATTTCGAAATCTTTGTCGTTTTATATTTGGCCATTCGGAATTTTGACCCTCACCCGGGCCCGTAAACAGGAGAATAAAACGGAAAAATTCGCCAATAATTAACGGAGACTTTGTCCTTGGAGTGCCATATTTCAGGTGTTTACGTTTTATTTTTTTTTAAAGGAAACGAGTAAAGCTTTTTGAGTGCGGTTTTTTTTGCTTTTGTTCATGATATACAGAACGTTAAACATTTTTTTTTTTGAACCAAAAACCAAAATGGCGGCCGTTGCAGCACCGCGAAAACAGGTCCTCAAATCGCGGGAGGTAAACGGCTGACATCACTGCCCCCTCTTTGTTGATCTGAAACACAAATTCAAAGCATATTATCAATCTGTGACCCTTTGGTCATGGAATGACGAATGGGTTTTTCGTTTAGTACAAATTTCGGAAAATGGCGGCAATTAAAAAAAAATTGAATTTTCGGGTTTTTTTTTCGCATAAAAAGATAAATAATAAATGCAAAAATGTATCTATCGAAAAAACGATCCGTCATTCCGTGAAGACATATTTTCTGAGTATGCTCTCCAAATTTCAGGTCGATATGTTAATTACAGCGGTCAGGAGAATGTCAGCCATTTTTAAAAACGTGTTTTCGAGAAAAACGCGTTTAAAGTTTTGTAATGTGTTTACACAAATGTGTTTATAATTACCGCTAATCGGCAATGCCTGGTCCATAGAGGCATCCCCCCTCTTCTTCTAGCTGCTCATGTTGAGCCGCTAACATCTCCCGCTGCTCAATCCGGGACAAAGTTTCCCTTAATCTTTGAGATTGATCACTGAAATTTGCGATCATACAATGCTTTCATCTGATCACAACATTGTCGAGTCAAAGTCAGAATCATTTTATTGTTATTCCTTTCGTCGTTGTTCATTCAGTTCCGGCCGTACTCACCTGCTGTACCGAATTTATCGAGAACCATGGCCTGGTGGATGGGATCTATCGATTGAGCGGGGTCACTTCGAATATTCAGCGACTTCGTCACGCGTTCGACGAGGATCGTGTGCCTGCTCTGCACTCCGACGAGGGCATACTGCAGGACATACATTCGGTCGCCTCGTTGTTGAAAATGTATTTTCGCGAACTACCAAATCCATTGTGCACGTACCAATTGTACTCGACTTTCGTCGGTGCTGTGCAGGCGAGCAGCGATGCTGAGAGACTGCGGAGGATGAGGGACGCAGTGAGAAAATTGCCACCGCCACACTACCGGTCAGTTCTATAAGATCTACGTTAAGGGGTCAGGCTACTTCGACGATCCGAAAATTCGGGTTATTTAAATTACTCATTTTGAAGCAATAAGTTAAATGATGGGAAAATAGACTTGAAGTTTGCATCCTTGGAATGCAACGATTTTTTCTTTAATTCATTATTTTCATTATACAAAATCATATTTTGCAAATTTGTCGTCGATCGCTGAATGATAATACGGAAAAAAGTTTGCGTGATTTTTGTAGCTCGAATCTGTCAGAGGGAATTTGGGAAACAGGCGAAAAATTATTTTCGTTTCAATCCAATGATGCAAACATCAACGTCGTATCAAAAAATCGTTTTTACATTTATTTGTATGTACATTAAGGGGTAAGGCCACTGTAACGGCCCAAAAAAAAAGGTTTTTTCACTAATTTTTTGCTCCCGAAATTGAAGGTATTTGAAAAAAAACTTTTAATGGTGTTATCGGGCATACATTAAACTTTATTATAAAATTTTTTTACAGTAAAAAAAAAAACAAAATGGCGGTTCCACAGCTATCTTCCCGGGACATGTTTTGCTTCCAGGGCTCCGCGGCACGCAGCACCACTGGTGCACTTTTGAATCTAGAACAAAAAAAAAACCATTAATCTAGAGGGCTATAGCTAGAGAATGTCGATCGGTTTTCAAAAAGTATCAATTTTTGTGGATTTGGCATGCGTTTGAAAAAAAAAATTGATTTTTGACGAAAAAAACGGCAAGTTTTTTGTTAATAAAAAATCAATAAATAAAGTTCTTGAAAATTCCGATCGACATTCTCAAGATAATGTAAATGTTCACATCTGGTTAAAATTTCAAGTAAAAAAAATGAAAATTGTTCGAGTTATGCTGCGTGCCATTTTGAAAAACCATGTTTCGAGAAAAACGCGTTTAAAGTTTTGCGAATAGTTTTTTGAAAACTATTATATAGAAAGTGCGATATAGTTTTTTGAAAACTATTATATAGAAATTGCGAAAACTATTTTTTAAGCCAATAAAAAAAAATCGATTTTTCAAAAAATTTACAGTGGCCTTACCCCTTAATGAACTTGTGCCCCGAATTTCATTTTAAAAAAATGAATAATTTAAAAAGGTGTAAACAATCTCGTGAAGGACTTTTGAACGTGAGGGACTCAACGGTGTACTTTATTTTGGCTACTCTGTTGATCTGAAACGAAAAAGAAAACGAGTTTTTTCTTAATCCTACGTTGACGCACTGATTCATTTCGACCCGGACAAATTTGAAATAAAATGCTCACTTTCGCATAATTCAACCTTTGATAATTTTTTACAGTAATTCAATTTTATACTTTCCGAATTTCAATTATGCAGACACATTGAAAAATGTCTAAAGTGTGTCGCCGATTTTTTTTTCAATAAAAACCGATCGAAAGTTTGTTAATGACAGGTAGATGAATTACTTTTCGAGTCAAATCGAATGACCTTGATGTTTGCATTATTGAAACGCAACGAAAATTAACTCTTTATCATTGATAAAATCTCGCTTTGGCCGTTGTGGGCTATGAAAATCATTCGAACGTTTTTGCGTATTTTTATTACAGATTTACGTACTCAAGTTGCAAAAAAGGCTTCGAATAATAATAATAAAAATATATAAATAATAAACAAGTCGTTGCATTCCAACGATGCAAACTTCAACGTCATTCAAATTGACCCAGTGTGTCAAAATCGTGGCCAAATATAAGTGTGTCAACGAAGGGTTGAAATAGCTAAGACTTGCTAAATTTGCTAAGACTTGATCGAGATTTTTTTCGTTATCTTGTTTTAATTGTCAAAAAAAGGTTTTTTTTTCGATTTTCGATCCGTGGGAAAATGACATTGTTAATAACTAATGACAAAGAAATTTAAGAAAAGAAGCCGGTCAAGACTAAACTCTCTTTTGACACCCCCCCCCCCCCCCCCACTGCCCGCCATTCCGTTGCGTAACGGCTGCTTTGTCGTCAATAATTGCAATTTTTTTCATAGACATAACTAATTATGAAAGGATCGGGTTTATACTCATTTTATGAAGTATATATTCATCTAGTTTTATACCAATTTTTATGACAAAGTCTTGAAAATTATCCGAGATGTATGCCTTGATTTGACGATGAAACAAAAAAAAATTCTCTTCATTATCCCGTCGATATCTTTATGAAAAGTTATCTGTAAATTAAAAGTCAACAATTTATCGATATTTATACAAATGTAGCCATCGTTATGCGTAGCCGTTTTTTAATTTGGTTTTTTTTTTTACAAAATGCCGACAGTTTGAACATTTTTTTCCATTTTCAAGGCCCTTTTTCTGTATTCAAGCAGTTCTTGAAAATACTAATTATCAAATGTTAAAAACGCGGATACGTACAGCCTTAGTCAATACGATTACAAAAATGTTTTTTCAAATTGAAAATCGGTTGATAATTTTTTAAGTATTCGCTCGGACAAGGTCGAAAAAACTATTTTCGAGAAAAACGCGTTCAAACTTTTCGTTCCGTGTTTCTTGATATAAAGTTACGATTTTTTCTCGAATATTGATACTTACATTGAAGTATCTAGTCGCGGGCGATATGACGGTTCTTCATCTTCATGATAGTTCACAAAATAATAAGAGCCTGTACTTTATCAATTGTAAATGATGCCACACCTGTAGGGACCGAGGGCACTAACCGGTCGCGTTACCTGTTCTCACCAAAGTGACTATAACTCCGTCAATTTTCGGACTTGTGAATAAAAATGTTGCCAACATATTTTTCAATACATGCACTTTCAAGAATTATAAAAATAAAAAAAAATTCCTTCAAATTTTGCTTGGTGGATGTGGGAATACTGTGCAAGTCCTTGCACAGTGATTTTCTCCCTCAACTGACAACGCTTATAGAAAGCTGTGAGCTGTCCACGGTAAAATAGCCCTCGAGGTTTGAATTAAGGGGCCACTCCACTTTGGAGCCACGAAAAAACGCTATTTGCGCGATTTTTTTTTGTGGATTTTATAAAAGATATGAATATAAAAGTTGTTGGGCTTGGTAAATAAAGTCTTGAAATAAATTTAAAAAAAAATTCATTCATTTTTATTAATTTTCAAGTACAAAAACTATAGTTTAACGTAACGCCTCAAAAATAGATGGGCTAGGTAGCTCCATCACAGCTCGGCAACGGCTTGTCTGAAACAAAAGAAATCAAAGTCCATTAGATTCAGTCAGACACCAGCTACAAAATGATCCTCGGATATAAAGTTTTATCAAAAAATAAAAAAATGGCAGATGAAAAACGTAAAAAGTAATTTAAAAACGCGTTTTTTCGCAGTTTTTCTAAAAAAAGACTAAAAATCGAAATTTTAAAACCATCGAGGGTCATCTTGCTGCGAATCATGTTTACAATATGCGGTTAAAATTTCAAGAGATTCGGTTTATTAGTTTTAGAGATACGATGGAGCTAGATTTTGAAAACGTTGTTTCGAGAAAAACGCGTTTGAAGTCTATCCTGTGAAAAACTCTCACCCGGGTTATGGGTCGGCCGAGCGCGCCATACGCTCAGGTAGACGAAATGAGGTCCTGACATTCAGGTAAAAAAAAATACTTGGAGAGCTCGGATTTTCATAAAATTTTGCAAAATATTTTTGAATGTACTTTCGAAAACAGTTAAAAAAATCGACTTTTTGAAATTTTCAAAGTTGACTGGCCCCTTAAAAACTCGAACATGCAGAAATTTTGCTATTTCTGGCAGTTTTAAAATCGTGACGTAAGGGCGGGGTAAAGTTAATTCGCGCGAAAAAAAGGCATGTTTTTAAGATTTTTTTTTTGCGTAACGAATAGTGTTCGTTTATTGAAAAATTTACATATAATAAAGTAACATTTGAACAACATTCTCCTAAATTTGCATTGCAAAATATTCAAAATTGAGCGAGTAAAAATTAAACCCCGGAGGCGCCTCGAAAAAAAGTTGGTTTGCGGTGTGCACCATAACTCGCAACAGAATCATCTGAAACAAAAAAATGAAAATGCATTTGTTAAAGGAGACGTTTCTCGAGGTAATGACGGGAGGATTTTTTTTCTTCGATTTTTCGATTTTTCGTAGCACTTGGGAGCCAAAAACCCGATTTTCGCTAAAAAAATCGGCTAATTTGTTGTTGAAAAATTAGGAATTATTACAAAAAACAAAAAAGCTCTCGACAATACCTGGTGAATTATGTGAAGAAGTACTGTGCAAAATTTCAAGGCGATTGGTGCAGTAGATTTTGAGTTATCGTGCACACGGACTTCAAATATGACAAGTCTCAGAAAAACGGTTTGAAAAACGCAGAAGAGTTTGGTCGCTTAGCGCTCATTGCACATAAGTTTGAGAACACGTCTCGATTGCATAAAAATCTGAGAAAATGCATGCATATTAAAGGTACTCAAAAGATTAATTTTGCATAATAATAATTCCAAAATGTTATTAGCAAAATGATGAAAAAAAAAAAATTAGTCAACAAATTTCCCCGCAACCCAATTTTTTTTCGTGATTCGTTCATTTTTCCGAATACGTATGAATTTTTTCCGATTTTTCAATTATCTTTGAATTTTTAGAAATTCAAAATAAAACTCGATAATTTTCTTATACTCACTCAAAGTCGTCGATGCCAGGTCCGTAGAGCAAAAGGCTTCTATCAAGATGATCGAGAGCACGATCTTGTCTGCTTATTTTTCGAGGCATTTTTCGAGGTACGAACATGAACGAAAACGGACTCAAACTGTTAGTGTGACTTGCTACTGCTCAGCACGGCATACAGCGGTCAAGTGATGTACAGACTAATGTGTATACTAATATACACCATGCCTCGAATATACATAACTCGACCGGAACAGGCCCGTTTATCAAGAAATTTATTCGGGGTCGAAAAATACAATAGCGCGCCGCGCAGCTGCCGCCCAGGTATAAAACCCGGCATGGAGCAATAGACGCTCAAATACTCATAACTTCGTCAATTTTACTCCGATCGACTTGAAATTTTAACACAATATTCTTGATATATTACGCATTCATTTAAAAAATTTAAAAAAAAATGAAAAAAAATTTTTTAATACTTTACCCCGCCCGTAACGCAAACCTTGACTACGTACGTAGACCGTAACGCCTAGCCGAACCCCCCCCCCCCCCCAATTGCGTTACGTAATTTGCGTACGGCCCCTAAGGGTCTCATCGTTTCGCCTGTTCTTCGCACATGCGAGATTGATCGTACGTTACATTTCAGGACATTGGAATATCTGATGCGTCATTTGGTGAGGGTAGCGGCGAGAGGATCAGAAACGGGTATGACCCCAAGGAACGTGGCGATCGTGTGGGCGCCGAATTTGTTGCGTTGCAAGGAGCTCGAGGTCGGTGGTGTGGCGGCTCTCCAAGGTGTCGGTGTGCAGGCGGTCGTTACGGAATTTCTCGTTTGTTACGCCGAATTGATATTCGGCGAGGGTTCCGTAGGAAGGCCAAAATCCCTGGCGATAACGACACCGGCGCGACTGTTGAGTCTGGAAGAGGCGCGAAATCGAAGTTTACGGTGCGAGTCCGATTATATAGAAGTCGGCGCTGGACCGGCTGGCCTGCCGCTTCATTATCACACCGTGATCGAATTGCCGCGCAAGCGAAACGGCTCGAAACGCTCGCCGTCGCTTAATTGGCGAGCGATATTCGGCCGCGGTGGTTTCGGGGTGCGCGGCAAAAGCGCGAGACAGGTAGGCACTCCGCCACAAGCGGAGACAATGCCGAGCTCGTTGAACTCGCTGAGACGGCTGCGTCCCGTCAAGAGCGCCGACAGCCTCGACGGCGAGGACAGCCTCGGCCCCCTCCTCGGACCACCACCGGCTAGACCGTGCGGACACAGTCGCTCGGTCTCCCACGACTCGTACTTCGATCATCTCGCCGACGCGCCCAATCCAACCTCGCCCCTCGATCTGTCCGAGATACAACTGAACTTTGACCTCGAGGAGAGGGAGATGAGAATGTTTTCGGAGGAGGAGAGCGGCGGTATAGCCTCGGTCGAGGCCTCCCCGAGGCGACAGAGAAACGAGGAAGATCCACCGTGCATCGCGATCACCGGTGGCTCCAAACGCAAAAGATCGAGACTCGAAGAACGTCTTCATTGCGAGGTCGAGTTGAGATTCATCGATAGCCAAAGTCCCGATCAGGTGATTGTCTATTTTTCTTTTTTAGAATTTACGTACCTGGAGCCCCAAAAAAACGAGAAATTCGAATTTTATTTTCTGGGAAACGGTTGGTGAAAAAGAAACGCATTTTTTTAACACTTAGGTACATATATTGAGAGACTTTAAGGGAGACTTTGTCCTTGGAGTGACATATTTCAGGTGTTCACATTTTTTTTTTTTAAGGAAACGAGTAAAGCTTTTTGAGTGCGGTTTTTTTCTTGCTTTTATTCATGATATACAGAACGTTAAAAAAAATTTGTTTTGAAAAAAAAAATCCAAAATGGCGGCCGTTACAGCTCCGCGAAAACAGGTCCTCAAATCGCGGGAGGTAAACGGCTGACATCACTGCCCCCTCTTTGTTGATC
Organism: Ophion obscuratus; assembly: GCA_964007375.1. NCBI lineage: Eukaryota > Metazoa > Arthropoda > Insecta > Hymenoptera > Ichneumonidae > Ophion > Ophion obscuratus. The sequence continues at coordinate 6,583,172 of OZ023313.1, forward strand.
TGAAACACAAATTCAAAGCATATTATCAATCTGTGACCCCTTGGTCATGGAATGACGGATGGGTTTTTCGTTTAGTACAAATTTCGGAAAATGGCGGCAATTTAAAAAAAATCGAATTTTCGCGTTTTTTTTTTCGCATAAAAAGATAAATAATAAATGCAAAAATGTATCTATCGAAAAAACGATCCGTCATTCCGTGAAGACATACTTTCTGAGTATGCTCTCCAAATTTCAGGTCGATATGTTAATTACAGCGGTCAGGAGAATGTCAGCCATTTTTAAAAACGTGTTTTCGAGAAAAACGCGTTTAAAGTTTTGTAACGTGTTTACACAAATGTGTTTGTAATTACCGCTAATCGGCAATGCCTGGTCCATAGAGGCATCCCTCCTCTTCTTCTAGTTGCTCATGTTGAGCCGCTAACATCTCCCGCTGGGCCCAAAGGACAAAGTCTCCCTCAAACAAAAAAACAGATAATGACATTTTTCGCGACGCTTGGCTGTGGACGTTCCTCAGTTTATAGGGTTCATCCGAAATCTAAAAACTAAACGGGCTATTCAAGTTAACAGTAAATACGAGTCGTTGACGATCGTCGATTTCGAAAATCATTTTTTTTTTAACAACTTCGCGATGAATTGGAACGAGCATACAAAATCTATTTAAAATAAGTAATTTTTACGTAACTATTGAAAAATAAGATCGATTTAAAAAAGCGAGATCGTCAACGACCTGTAAGGAGTCATTACAGTGTAACGGGTCGAAAAATAGCTGATTTTCGCGATTTTCTTTCGGTGGGTAAAATACCCTAGTCTGATTTTTTATGTCAAATTGAAGCGCTCATGAAGAAAAGAAAATACATTTTTTAACGTTTATTTTTATTTAAAAAAAATGTAACAGTTGAAAATGTCTTCGAAAAAAAGACATAGATAAATAAGAAATAGTAAAAAAAAATGTTTGATTTTTTTTTCTTCGCTTTTCGAGGAAAACTGACATTATTGTTAACAACTAAAAAAAATGTTAAGAAGAAAATCGTCGGTCACGACTAAACTACTATTACTTACACTGCATGGCAGTTACGCATATGGAAAACAAGAAAAACCGAGCAAACTCAGGGAATTTCTTTCCTCCGGACATAATCAGGAAAAAGTCAGTGAATTTTGAAAATTCTCTAGAATTTCTTCAGAATTTACTTGCAAGAATTACGAAAAATGAGATCGACTTGAAAAAAAAAGCCCAAAGGTATTAAAATACATATATTTGTATATTTTTAATATTTATATTATTCTTCATTATATACAAAAAAAGTTATGACAGTGCCACACATTGGAAATTTGATAAACTCAAAACTAATTTACTCCAAAGCTCTATACGTTTGCATTCGATTGGTCGATACACTGCCACTCAATTGTTATTGTAGATAAGTGTTTAAATTTATTTTTTATTTATTGGCACCGACGTAAAAATTCTATTTACAATAAAAAGAACGAGTTCTGTATTTGCTTTTAATGTATTTGGTTTTTACTTTACAGTGTTTAAATCATTTTTCGAATTTCAGTTTCCTTCGAATTTCATTTTAACACTTAACAATTGTATATATTCGATCTTTAAAAAATTATGTTCTTCATTTGACCCGAATCTCCCTGGAATATTTGCAAAACCTGTGTGGAAAAATCGGAATTTATGAGTCAATAACGAGTAACAAACATGTACTGAACAAGTGTACCTAATTTCAAGTCAATCCGTTCATTAGATCGAGAATCGTGTACACGAGTTTGAGAGAAATCGAGTACACGGTTTTGAAAAACATAGTTTCGAGAAAAACGCGTTTAAAGTTCAACTAGCATTTCAATCATAATTTAACCTTCAATCTGCGATTGCTGTACCTTCTTCTTCAATTTAAGGCGTCTGCTCACTTTAGACGCTAAAAAAGGCTATTTTCATTAATTTTTTTGATAGGTTTATATTATAGTTAATGATTTAAAAGTTGTTATACATTCGAAATACATTTAATGTATATATATATATATATATATATATATATATATATATATATATATATATATATATATATATAAGACTGATTAAAAAAAAAAAAAAATCTTTTTCCTTCCGGATTCTCGTGCTATTGTTGGGCACTAATAAAAGAAAATTTCTCTAAAAAAATAGGCGCGGTCACTCCATTTTTAGAGGTGGCTATCTCGAATTTTTTGTATTAAATTTTTTTTTAACGAACGTATTGCATTTACGCATAGTCATGGCTTCGGATTACAGATAAAAATCACATCCAGCAGCTATTTCGTAACAAAAATAAACTCTAACAATTTGAAAAGATTGCAATATTCACAATTCCAATCCAGGTAGATCAATAATGGCGTCTATACCACTCTCGTTATTCTTGTAGATTTATTTATACGCATTAACATTTCGCACTTTTTACGAAAAATTAAATTATAAGCTTTTATTCAAATTCTTTTTAACCCGATGTTTAAAAGTTTTTTCCAGACTAGATGGAGTTTTATTAATTTCACGATTGCGTTATTCAATCGACCCGTTGGAATTTCAGCACATTTCCATTGTTCGAAAACTTCATTCATCGTTTCGTGTGCACTTCGACGTATGGTCAGTTTTTCTCTCTTATGTTTGTAAAAGAACAAAGTCAAAACTTTCCGATTTGACGGTAAATGACGGGTACTTATTTTCGGAATTTTCTTGCCGATTAGCCAAATTGTGTTGTCTTCGTTTTTCCGAGTCATTGTTTAAAATTGTCTTTACTTGAGTCACATTGAAAAAAAAACAACACCATTTACAAATGCGCTGCGCCAATACAAAATGGCGCCATGGATGCGCAGTGACTTGCGCAATGGTATGCGCAGTGGCATGCGCGATGTTATGCACAGTGGCTGGGAAGAAATATAAATGAGTTTGAAGATAATATAAGTGTAGCATTTTGAAAACGTAAATATACGATTTATGAATAAAAGCTTATAATTTAGTTTTTCGTAAAAAGTGCGAAATGTTAATGCGTATAAATAAATCTACATGAATAACGAGAGTAGTATAGAGGCCATTATTGATCTACCTGGATTTGAATTGTGAATATTGCAATCTTTTCAAATTGTTAGAGTTTATTTTTGTTACGAAATAGCTGCTGGATGTGATTTTTATCCGTAATCCGAAGCCATGACTATGCTGAAATGCAATACGTTCGTTAAAAAAAATTCAAATACAAAAAAGTCGAGATAGCCACCTCTAAAAATTGAGTGACCGCGCCCATCTTTTTAGGGAAATTTTCTTTTATTAGTGCCCAACAATAGCACGAGAATCCTGAAGGAAAAAAAATAATTTTTTTTTTTGTATCAGTCTAATATATATATATATATATAGATATTCCAGTCACTATTTATAGACGAAAATGATAGTTAACAAAAATGTCCTAGAAAAATTGTAGGTCCTGCGTTGTTGATGAAATTTCGGAGATGGATCATCCGAAACAAAAAAAATCAAACTGTTTTAGATCCAGTATGTTAATGGCTATAGCGTAGATCATACGATTTTTGATATATGCAAAAATAACAAAATGGCGGACAATTTTCGAAAAGAAAACTTTTTCACCGTTTTTTGGCAAAAAATAGTAAATATCAAAATTTAAAAAATCCTTAATATGCGCTATAGCTATAGTTGTAAAGAATATGTGGTTAAAATTTCATAAGGATCGGTTCAGTAGTTTTGAAGATTTTATCAACAAGCCGTCCAAAAACGCTGTTTCGAGAAAAACGAGTTCAAAATTCGTTTGGATTACATAAATACATACATTTTTTTTTAAATGTATTTCGAAAGTTTTTATTAAGTAATAGCCTTTGTTTATGCGAAAATAGCCCTTTTTTAGCGTCTAAAGTGAGAAGACTTCTTCAGGGGTCAGCCATAGTAACGGATATAAAATCATGTGCGAATTTAACCATTTTTTTCGTATGAAAAAGTGATTCGCTCATAAAATTAATTACACATCTATTTAGTATGAATATCGAGCTGTTAGAAAATATATATTTTTTTTCCGATGTACAAAATGGCCGACTATTAATATTTTCTTTTATCTTTTTTTTAGGCGCTCCGCGGCGTGACATTTAGCATCCACAATTTTTTACCTAGAACAAAAAACAAAAATTCTCGTCAATCTACATTAGAATACCTAGAGAAGTACGTAGGGAATTAAAAAAATATTGTTTTATTCAAAAGTTGTAGGTGTTTGAACTGAAGAAATGAATTTTCAGTGAAAAATTTCGTTATAACTGCTCATGAACTGCTCATAAAATGAAAAGTTTTCGATTGATCAGAAATTCCTTACGTACTTCTCTGCGAAATGCAATTAGGAACATAACTTTTAAATTTGAAGTAAATCGAGTGAAAATTGTTGACTTTATTTGTCACGCCAATTGGAAAAAAGCTGTTTCGAGAAGTTTCGAGTAGTTGGCCATTTTGTACATCGAAAAGATATATATTTTTTCTAACAGCTTGACATTCATACTAAATAGATGTGTAATTAATTTTACCCGTGAATCACTTTTTCAAACGAAAAAAATGGTTAAATCCGCACATGATTTTATACCCATTACTGTGGTCAAACCTCTTAAGGCGAAGTAGAAGATCCACCACGTGACATATGATTGCGAGAGAGATAGCTGAACTTTTCGAACAGCGATTTCTCAGAGATGAATAATATTCAAGGCAAAAGGAAATCATCATGCTCTGGGTCAGGTAAAATTCTCCAGAGTCTAAAGCTTCGTTTTTCCTAAAAAAAAAATGCACCATCTATGAGAAAATTGGATTGTCATATTTGTGAGATTATGTCGACCCTGTACATGCCCTTAAGGCAGGATTCTACTTTGAAACCATGAAAAAAACGCTATTTTCGTGAATTTTTTCTGAGAATACTATTAAAGATATCGATATGAGGTTTAAACTGTTCAATAAATACACTCTTTAAGTACATAAAAAAAAAAATTTTAATGTATTTTATTCATTTTTTGTACACGTAAAATATGTTTAAAGCCAACGCCTCGAAAAGCAGGTACCGTTGCCGTGGTCGTGAAATCTTCCCGACGGATGGTCTGAAACAAAAAAATCAAATAGTTTCATGTTCAGTATGTCTTCAGGAACCGACCTAACTAGAATATTTTATATACGTGCAAAATTAACAAAATGGCGGCTAAAATACGAAAAAAAATGCGTTTTTCTTGGGTCTTTTTTTGCAATAAAAAAATTGTTCTAATCAAAATTTTAAGTTGATTGTAGTTAGGTCGGTTGGTACACACATATAGAATATATGTTCCAAATTTCATAAGGATCGGTTCAGTACTTTTTGAGTTATCACGACCACGGTACTTGAAAATGTCGTTTCGAGAAAAACGCGTTTAAAGTTTTGGTGAGTGATAAATCGTAGAAAAAATGATCTTACCCTCAACCAGCGATGCCTGGGCCATATAATATGCCTTCGACGTGTTCCAGGTGGGTGTTTTCATCCAATTTCAAAGTTTCAAAGTTTCAAAGTAGAATCCTGCCTTAAGTTGCCTCAACCGACGAGAGCGCGATAGTTCGTCATTTTCCCACCAGCCTAACCCCTCGATTCAACGCGTAAACGAAAATAAAGTGTATTACCGTAATGTTCGAATGACAGATAATGGTATCAGCCGACGTTCACGGAATGGAAACCCCGTCGCCTCTGCCAACACCGGGATACTTGCCTCTGCTGTCCGAGGCTTCGACCCCGATGACGCCAGCGACGATGCAGGACCCGCCGCTCTCAATATCCCCGGCCCCTTCGTGCAGCACTAGAATAAGTTTTCGAAGCTTCCAGCTACCCCTCGATTCGGACGACAGATGCGCGTCGATAGACGACACGACGTTACGACGCAGCACGACCGCGTCGTCCGGCAAGTCGTCACCGGATCCTAGTCACAGATTGTCCTCGACTCTCGATGGTCGAGGTGATTTCACCAGTGAGTCTTGCGAGCGAACGGAGCGTTACGACGCTGGCCCAGGTGCTGGAACTTCTTACACCAACGTCTCATCTCGATCCGTCAATGCCGCGATAAACGACGACAGCGCCAACCTGCGCTATCAAGAAATGATGATTTCCTGCGACGTTTCCTCGTCCCCTTGTTGCTCCACCATCGAGCACGAAAAAACCGGCGATAGTTTGAATTCCCCGGGGCCAATGGCGCCTCATACCGAACACGATGATGCGCCCTGCCTAAGCGCCGAGCCTCTTCGCGATTCGAGAAGCAACGAGCTCACGATCAACGTTTCAACGAGCACGGGAAACGACGATAACGCGACCGGTGTCTCCTCGGCAATGCGAAACAACGTAACTTCGTGCATACCGTTGTCCAGCAACACAGACCTCGATTCGCCAATGTCGTGCGAGCACACCCTCGAGGATTTGCCGGACTCGGGCTTCGTCATGTGCGACAGCTCGGGAAAGATGTTCACGAGCGCGGAGACTCGTGGCCTGGCGACGAGCACGAGTTACTCCGGCGAATGGGTGATAATCGAGAGAGCAACGGAATCACTGGCAACGCCAACGAGCGAGCCGAGTAAGGTCGCGTCACTCGACGTTACGGTTAATTCAGCCCACGAACCGTCCAGATTACGATCGATGTCGGAGAACGCGTCGAGGACCTCGCTGGATCTGACGATCGGCTCGAACGTCGATACCGACGCGTCGTGCATCGCTGCCAGCGACTCCACCGTGAGTCCGTTGCTACGTCGAACCACCGAAATGCCGTGCTTCGAGGCCATCGAGCCCAAGTGCAAAAACATCGTGGACGAGGATTCCAACGTTTTGCCGGCGTCGAACGAGATGCTCGTCGTCAACGAGAGAAAATACGGCAGCGACCGGAGAAACGGCAACGACCGTTATTCCGAGAGCATCGGGAGGACGGACGGGAATTTGGATCGCGCGAGAATGGAGCACGAGAACGAAGTCGGCTACAGTCTCAGGCTCGACAACGACAACGTATATCGTGGCAATTTGAACGAGCAAAAGGACACCCGAGTGCCGTCGGAACGGGACAACAACGCGGACAAGACGACGAACCAGCAGAGCTCGGAGGAGCACAAAAATCGGACGGTCAAGAGCCAACAGATGGAACAGTATATTCCTAATATGGATCAACAGAGGAGGCTCAACGACATCAGATCGGACAATAAGCATTTTGATCAGAGCCAGGAACGCGGTAAGAATCACGGCTTTGGTCAGAGTCCCCGGAAGCATCAGAGTCTCGCTCATCATCACCATCATCATCATCATCATCATCATCATCATCTCAAGTATCATACGAAGCACATACAGGAAAACGTAAAACGCAACAATATGCAAAATTCTCAGATACGCGATAGCGAAGAGGTCGTAATGGCGTCGGAGAACGCGGCCGAGCCTTGCGAGATTGCTCATCAGCCGGAAGGCGCCTCCGAGACGACATCGCTGAATTCTTCGTGTACCCTGTCGAGCGCCTCGTCGCCGATCGACGATAAAGTCGCGCTACGCGACACAGCCGCGATACTACAAGAGCTCGCTCTTCAGCGTCTCTCCGGTGGAATCGGAAGCGAGTCACCGTTGAATCCACGCGTACACGACGAGGAATTCACGACCGCGAGCGGCGATCGGCGAAGCTTCGACTCCGCGATCGGACGGGAGATCGTTCGCGAGCGAAAGATCAGACAAGAGTCGGAGTGCGCACGTGGGAAATCCGAGGAACCGCCGAACAACGGGATGCAATATTTGCCACCGTGTTTGCGCGCTCGTCACGCGAGATCGAGCAGAGCCGCGCTCAGCAGATCATTGGACGAGGGCAAATTCAATCGTATGACCGACAATCTACCCTCGTTACCGTCCAGACAAACGTTCGAGGACGCGCAGCACAACTCGACGCCGAACGTCGGTACCGAGCTCTCACTGTCGTCCGCGAACAGCGCCGAAAAATTGCAATCGCGCAATTTGGGCGGCTTGGATCTCGGCGATCCACGCTGTCGCGAAAGAATCGAAAAGTACAAAGAGGAGAGACGCATGTTTCTCCGCGATAAGTACAGATCCGAGAGTTTTCGCGGCACGAGCTCAAGAGCCGAGGACGAAGGAGAGCAAGCCTTGCTTGCCAGACTGAAACAGCGCGCTTCCAGACCTTCCCTTCATTGACCAAGTGATAACGTATTGTCTATTGTAAGTCGTGTATGCTTTAAGAGCTTTCCAAGATACACTTCGCTCGGATACTCATCCAATTAGCAAATATGAAACACAGACACACTGGTGTAAACGACACGGCGGAGCCCGATGTTAACGCGTTGCGAGTAACACACGGATGGGGAACAGCCTCGTGATGGATCGTGGTAGCTAAAGCCTCGGCGCCTAAACGATATTAGAAAATTGACACGATGGGCGCGTTTTCATTTTTATCAGTCGCATTCGAATCGTTGTTTTACTTATGGTACAGTCGTGCTGTATATGAAGGATTCTCCGTCAATTCAGCCACTTTTTTTCGAACATGAGATCTGCCACATTATTGGTTATATCAAAGTACCACTAAAAGGCATTCTACGCGAATTTTTCCAGATTTTTTAATTCTACATTTTAGAAAATGCCGTGTTTTTTTTTCAAATGAATGTATCTCGGAAACTAGAAGTAACTGAAACAAAATGTCTGCACATAAAAGTTGTAGTTTTGTGTTAGCTTTCGAGTGGACTACTTGAAAAAAATGTTACGTTCCGGTAACGCTGATTTTTTACCAAAAAAGGGGGAAATTATTTTTTAATTCAAAAACGGTCATTTTCTTTTGGCTGAAAAAATTACATAGTCTTGCAGTATGTCTGACGTTATCGCGAAAAAATCGCCAGAGTGGCATGGAGCGAGGTTCCGGTATAAAAAAATTAATTTGTGTGGTTTGATTTTTTTACCCTAGAACCACGATCGGTGACGCTCTGGCGATTTTTTTGCGATATCGTCAGACATACTGGAAGACTCTGTAATTTTTTCAGCCCAAAAAATGGCCGTTTTTGAATAAAACAATAATTTCCACCTTTTATGGTTAAAAAAATCAGCGTTACCGGAACGTAAAAATTATTTCAAGTTGACCGCTCGGAAGCTAACACCAAACTACTACTTTTATGTACAGACATTTTTTTTTCAATTACTACTAGTTTCCGAGATATATTAATTTGGAAAAAAAACGGCATTTTCTAAAATGTTGAATTAAAAAATCTGAAAAAATTCACACAGAATGCCTTTTAGTAGTACTTTGATATAACAAATTATGGGGCAGATCCGACATGGTCGAAAAAAGTGGCTCAATTGACGGAGAATCCCTCATATTGGAATCGGAAAAAATTAGAAGGGTGGTGTTTTGACAGGTGATTTTGTAGGTGCCGCAGGTGCGAAATCCAAGTTTGCCTAAAAATCGGGGTGTAGGGTTTTTTGTTAGGGGATGAAAGGGGATGGGGGTGGATTAATGCCAAACTACAACCCCCACGAGGTCGGCGCCGGGAGACAAAATGTTCCGAAAAATCCGGGCTTTATTTTTGTCCACAGCGCCGAAGTCGTGGAAGTTCATTTTGGGGGTGAAAAAGTGGGGTGTAATTTTGAAAAATCAGTTTTCATTCGATAACTCTTTGGGAAAAATGTATACAATTTTTGTTCAGATGGGAATGTTGTAGCACTTGAAAAGACGCGTCGATCAAGCATTTGATCATACCTGTCCAATAATATATTCACCCTCAAAAAAATTGTTGACGAATAAAAAACAAAATTGTGAGTTGAATAACTCAAAAATAATCAATTTTTCGGGGATGTTTCAAACGTACAAAATGTAGAGAATAATTTTCTCTATAATTTCCACCCTTGAATTCTGCTTTTTCGAACCCCTCTCGGGTGTTGAAAATTCAAAATGACATTCTGGGAAAAGTATTGACCGAAAACAAAGAGATACGAGTTTGGCGCAGTGGACAAAAATGTAGCTGAGGGTTCAAGCTACAAATTCTTCAACGGCGGCGAATTCGTGCGGTCGATAGTTTTCCCAGAATTTCATTTTGAATTTTCAACCCCCGAGAGGGGTTGAAAAATCAAAATTCAAGGGTGGTCCACAGAGACGAAAATATACGGAAAATTATTCTCTACATTTCGTACATTCGAACCATACCCAAAAAATCGATTGTTTTTGAGTTATTAAATAAACAGTTTTTTTTTGTTGTATTTTAACCATTTTTTCGGGGTGAAGATATTATCCGAGAGTGATGATCGAATACTCGATCGACGCGTCTTTTCACGGGCTACAACGTTCCCATTTGAACAAAAAGTGTACGAATTTTTTCTAAAGAGTTATTGAATTAAAACTGATTTTTCAAAATTTCACCCCACTTTTTCACCCCGAAAATGAACGTCCACGACTTCGGCGCTGTGGACAAAACTAAAGTCTGAATTTTTCCGAACATTTTGTCTCCCGGCGCCGCCCTCGTAGGGGTTGTAGTTTTGCATCAATCCACGCCCATCCTCGTTCATCCCCTAAAAAAACCCTACACCTCGATTTTTAAGCAAACTCGGATTCAACACCCACGGCACCTACAAAATCACCTGTCAAAAAACTAGCCTTCAAATTTTTTCCGATTAACGGGTTTTCCAGCGACAGCACGACCGTACTGTTGCCCAAAAGCGCTTTTTCTTTATATTTACAACTTGACAAATTGACGAAAAATCTAACATTCCTTACGTCTCGGTGGATCTGACATTTTGAACGCGAAGAGCAGTAAACATCGGTTGATACATTGGAGAACGATGCACGTACCAGAGACGTTGTTCTTCCTCACTGTGATATTCGACAGTGTCACGTTGCTACCGCGAGACACGCGCTATTATCAGCAAGTTGAAGAAAAAATGTTTGCTCTTTTTTTAAGTTTGCCATTGTAGTTTTTTTCTCTTTTTTTTTTGTAAATTATATTCTCCGCGTTATGCTCGGTGTACGACTGTTCCCAAGTTGTCCCGACAAGTACGTTTATTAAAGCTTCGGGAATTGGATTCAAAGTGCGATATTATTATAGTGTGTTTTGACCCTGGACTTCTTAGTTGGTGGGGAGTTACTTTTCGTTGTTACTCTTTACTTTACCAGCCCCACGGCACTTGTTTTTATCGGGAGAGCAAGAATTTATTATATCCATTGAATATCCATCGATGTGATCGGCCTAAAAATTCTCTACAAGCTCTGGTACGCGGCTAATGTTTTGTTCAATTGTCCCTATTTTTTTCTTTCTTCGTTCTCTCGTTGCGTATCAGCTTTAAATTGTTTCTTCGTAGATATGACAATCGTATTTTGTAGCTGAAACGTGTTCGATTGAGTCACGTGCGTGGGTGACGCGGGGCGTGTGTGCGTGTGAGTGTTTCACCGTTGACTGGTTCTTCGTGATATGAAATATTGTCTCTAAATGCTACCTACTATTTTTAATCTCATATTAATTAATATATTAAGTTTTCTCGCGTGTTACGCTGTTGCTATATTGTCGACTGATCGTAAGCTTCGAGCTTACTTTGAGAACAAATAATGAAGCTGTCGAATACACAAATCGAATTCAACGTTCGATCTTATAGACCATTCGAGATCATCGATTTCATCTTTGAGACGTTGCCGAAAGAGTTCCTCGATAACGTTGCTGCATTTTTAGTAAAAAAAAAAAAAAAAACAAAAAAACGAAAACAAATAACTCAAACGTAAATGAATAATCTTGTGAATATAATCGCGCGTTGAGCTCATCCCAAACACTTGCAGTTGAAAAAAACAAAAATTGGCGAGTAGGTTTAGTGTCCAGTCGGTCGCCGCTGATGATATAATTGTATTATTAATAGGAACACTGTGCCAGTTAACGCGGGCCCAAATGTCTGTTTATATATATATATATATATATATATATATATATATATATATATATATATATATATATATATATATAGAAAACATACACATACATGCACACACACATATATGCATATAAATATATATATGTTACAGCTAAAACCCTTTTTCGGTTTAAACGCGTTTTACCTAGTAAAAACTAGTCCTGACCGAACACCTTCATTACAACAACATTTTGCTACTCAAAACTGGAACTTACCATTAGAAACCGAAACAAATCCAAACTTTGGGCTTCGGAAACAGTTCAACTGATTAATTTCGTGAGAACTAGTTTTTCTCAGTTAAGACGAGTTCGTTTTGGTTGCGACAGAAGTTTTTCCTAGAGAAAACTAGAATTTATATCTAGAAACCGAAACTTTGGAATTCGGAAAAAGTTTTAACTGATTCATCTCATCAGAACTAGTTTTAGTAGGTAAGATGAGTTTGTTTGGCTTAAGGCAGACGTTCTTCCCAGTGAAAACAAAAATTTACGTCTAGAAACCCAAACAAACCCAAATTGTGGCGTTCGTAGGCGGGTTTGACTGATTAATTTCGTTAGAAATAGTTTTCCCTAGTTGCGACGAGTTTTTTTGGGTTACGACAGAAGTTCTTCGTAGTGAAAAATAGAATATATTTTTATAAATCCGAACAAACTCAAACTTTGGAATTCGGACGCAGTTTTAACTTATTAATTTCGTGAGAACTAGTTTTTCGTAGTTAAAACGAGTTTGTTTGTGTTACGGGAGAGATCCTTTCTTGTGAAAAATTGAATTTACTTTTATAAATCCGAACTAAACTCAAATTTTGGAATTCGCACACAGTTTCAAGTGATTAATTTCGTTGGGAATACTTTTTCCTACTTAAGACGAGTTTGTTTGGATTACGACAGAGGTTCTTCTCTACGACTGGAATTTATGTCTAGAAACCCAAACAAACCTAAACTTTGGAATTCGGACACAGTTTGAAGTGATTAATTTCGTTGGAACTAGTTTTTCTTAGTTAAAACGATTTTTTTTTATTACAGACAGAAGTTTTTCCCAGTGAAAACTAGAATTTATGTTTAGAAACCCAAAAAAACCACAATTTTGGAATTCGGACAGTTTCAACTAATCGATTTCGTCATGACTAGTCTTTCCTAGTTAAGACGGGTTTGTTTGGGTTACGACCGAAGTCTTGACCAGTGAAAACTCGAATTTACGTCTAGGAACTCAAACTTTAGAGTTCGGAAACAGTTTTAATTGATTTCGTTAGAACTAGTTGATCCTCGTTAAAACAAGTTTGGGTTTGTTTGGGTTACGTCAGAGCTAGTTTTTCCTAGTTGAGACGAGATTTAACTGACATGGAAATTTTCTCATCAGCTCTAGTTTTTACTCGGACGAACTAGTCGTAAAGAAGAACTGTGCCGTGAGAGCTAGTTTTTACTGGGGAAAACTCGTTTAAACTGAAAATCGCTTTCAACTGTAAAATATATCTATATATATATATATCACTATTATGTACTACGAAAAAAAAATATATACCACGTAGACTATTTATCACAATCGTTCAGGCAAACGATTTGATTTTTCGATCGAATAAAACAAAAGAATTATATCGATAATACTTACGCTACCGTGAATTAAGCCGCTGACTTGCGATTTGTCCCAAAGGCACGAAAGTTCATTGGCGTTTATAGATTATTATAGATATATTGTGTTGTTGTACAGGAAATTGACTCGTATCCAAATTTCACGCCAATTTTTCGACTAACAAAAATGGCCCGCGAATGTTATTACCAGTAGTTTAATATAGTAGTCGATTGTATTCTGATTTTCGCTGAGTCAGTAGGGAGAAAAATGTGACTAAAAAGATTGAACATTCAAGGGTGAGAATATAATTGAAAATTGTCCGTAGAGGTGACGCGATGGCAGCAACAAAACAAAAAAATATAGCTTGTGCATTTTCACCACCGGTGTATCGGTGAGGAGGCGCTTTTTTTCACTCGATGCAACCTTGTTCGTGACTATTTTGAATAGTAAAAAACAATAACAAGAATAGTAAAAGAACGCCCACGATTTATCGAACGTATTCGCATTATGCAAAAGCTGACGAACTAAGTAGCCAAGTTTCTCATGAAATCAGTACAATATATGCATCGAAAAATGAAGAAAAAAAAAAAAGACGGACAAATGGTATATACGAGAGGAGGAAAGAAAAGGATATTTATTTTTCAATAATTTGACAACCGTGACAAATGGTTCGATGTTTGACGTGATCAGTATACGCCGTACGCTGCGAATCTCGGCCTGAATGTAATATCCTATAGGTCCGTTGTTTTTTTTTTAGAACTAAACAGTCATTGTTATCTCCGTACTGTCCAAAAGTTCATGGCAAAATGTCTATCAATCTGTTTATCGGAATCTTCGAGGATCCCAAAGTCGCCAATATTGTTTATACTCCATTGTTTTTTTTTCTTTTCCTTGTCTTATCGAATATTACTTTTTATTCCGTTCACTAAATAAATGTATATCTATACGAGGAACAAGAATATAAGATAAATTATATGTAAACTAACATAAACGAGTACGATTAAACAAGTAGTTTGAATCTTCGTATTTTTTTTTCTTTTTGGTTGCGAAAATTCCATGGTGAAAGACGCCAACCCGACGAGAAATGTTGTTCCGGCAGCCGGATCACTGATCAGGCAGGTTTGAAGATACGGTCCGGAATATCGTAGAAGAGCCCGCCTGATCTGCGCTGGATATTTACTGGATCAGTGAATCCGGAGAACGGGTGTAATAAAGACAAACTGATCAGTCCTGAATCGGGTAATCTTGTGAGGATCTTGTTAGGGCGCCGAAGTCCGTGCCTGATCGGCGCCGTATGTCTGCCAGATCAGTAGTATTCAGATACCGATGTAAGAAGGCAGCATTAATCAGGCCCACATCAGATGACCTGCAACGCGTCCCGCACATCCCACACTGTTAAGGTTACCTGTCCAAGGCCTGGTCGATTTTCCTTTTCCCATCCGTGCTCCGAGGTTGGCTAATCCAGTAGACATCCGGTGCCGATCCGCCATGCACTTCGAAGTGTATGTCTGGTTTGCGCCGCGTGTCTACCGGATAACCTTATTCGGGGCCATCAAAGTAAACAACTGAGTTGCTGCGTGCATAATTTCGGCAAGATTCTAATAAAAGTAATATGGCCCGGGGAAAAAAGTTCATATCTGAATATATCTGAATCATATCTGCAGAATCAGATATGATCAGACAAGAACATTGGCAATATCTGTTCATGTAGTGTCATGACAGATCATGTATGCTTACATCTGAGCATGTATGATCATATCAGAGCCATTTTGATAATTTTGGGAGCAGACCCGTCCATATCGCAGCAGGTCTGACCATATCCCCAGGCAAAATCTGATCTTGTTGGACCAGATCTGATTTTATTGGGCCAAATCCGATCATGTCAGGTAGATCTGATTTTATTGGGCCAGATCTGATCATGTCAGGCAAATATAATCTTGTTGGACCAGATCTGTCTGTCCGTATAAGAATAAAATACCGTGGATCCCAGTAGACCTGGACATCTATGAACAATAGACCTGCCCATATGATAGAATCATAGTTTATCTGAACCATCAGACCAGGTATGACTCCGACTATATCAGAACAAATCTTACCCTGTTGAGACAGATGAAATCTTGTTAGTGCAGTCATGAAGATATTAAAATGTTTACATATATAGAGCGGGGTTATTAACACGTCATCACTTGACGTGTTAATAATTAATAATATTATAGTAACTCACATGATCACATATAATACAGTCATGAGAGGTGCCATATCTGATCGGATATCGTCTCATATCCTCGTATATCGTTTCATATATTCAGATGTTTTCATGTGTGAACAACTGAACTGCATATACGACAAGGTATGGGTGTATAAGACTTCGTATATTTTCCAGGTTTGGTATCGTATCTGATGGGATAAAATTTTATATGAACGTGCCTGCTCATGTATCACATCATATATGTTCAGATATGGTTTCACGCTGCCAACTCGCCTTGGTACCTGACCAGATAAAAACATATATGAGATCTATATAGTGGAGTCTGGTACCGTATTTGATCGGATATGATCTTATACGAACAGATACGTTCACATATCACATCATGTATGTTCAGATACGAATTTACGGTACCAACTCGCCTTGGTACTTAGCCAGATATAAACAGATATGAGTACATATATGGTCAGGCCAGATACTGTATTTGATGAGATATGATCTTCTATATGCATATGTGATGTGGAATATGATCAGACCTAATCATATATGATACTGTAAAATGTCAAATATAAATATATCACCTGGTACATGTATGGCAATATCTGAAACATATATGAACATATCCACTCAGACATGAACTTTTTTTCCCGGGGGTGTCCATGCGGACGCCGTCATCATCAAATCAAGATACAAAGAACGAATAAAAATATATTTGAACTTTGCATCGTGGGAATGCAACGCTTTTTTCTTCCCTTTTCATTCGTTTATTTTTATCATCATCAAAAGGTAATCAATCAAATCAATAAAATTAAATTTTATTAGCACAACTTAAACATTTTATCTACAAAATCGTCATCAGAAGCCTTTTTTGCAAATTCCGGTCGTAACACTCTAATGAGAATATGTAAAAATGTGGGAATTATTTTCACAGCGTAAATATGCAGAAAAAATCCGGTAAAAAAAGAATTAGTGTTGCATTGCAGCGATGCAATCTTCAACCCCATGAATAAAATTATTGACATTCTTTAGAATAGAACTAGAATTATAAAAATATGCAAAGAAAAAAGAAGGTTTACACAAGTGTTGGAATGGCTAAATAGGTCGCGCGCTCAGCTCTAGAATTAGAAGACGTAGGGTCAATTCCGAGGGGACGTAAACAACTTCAACGAGGCAGGCTACGTTTTATTCCAATTATCATATAGGCAGGATCATAAATAACGCATATGGAAACAAAAAATACTACCAGAATTTTTTTATTCGTAATTTTTGGATTTCTTTTCAATTCAGGCATAGATACGGCAACCGGATCAGAGTCTGAAAAGGCATACGGATCAGTTACGTTACCGGCATCCGCGTCATGGTCGGATTCAAAAAAGCGTTTCGCGCCCGGTAAAGCTCTGATCCGGCGACCTGTACCGTGCCGTAATACGGAATACGGCATGCCGAATGCAGCTCTAGTCTGCCCCGTAGCAAAATTTCTAGTCAGGTTGTGCAAAATTCCGACCCCGTCATCCCGATACTCTCATCGGAGGAGAATATTGAAAATCGACCTGTCTCTCGCGGGCTTGTGCAGACCCGTTAGTATGCAGGAGCATCTGACGAACTCGTCAGATGCTTCTTTTGACTAGAGACGTGAAAACGGTCAGAGGTCAGGAAGGTGATTCGCGTAAGATTCTACCACATTGTCATCGAGAATCGACTCGTTTCAAGTTTGCTCTCAAATCGAAAAAGGAGAATGACATTTTTTTTAATGCGGAGGAGGCTTGAAAGGCTTAAGGCGGCAGGCGGAGTTGCGAGGATGGTATGGGCTGAATGAAAAATGGGAAGAGCCTTCAGTCTTTACTTCTTTAAACGCTGTGATAGAGTGGTTGAAAGGTGAGTACCACTTGAGCAATATGCCGGAAGAACGAAGTGCGAGAGGCCAGCAGGGGGAGCCAAAAGATGGTGGCTGCCTGAGATCGTACAGAATTTTTTCAACAGAGGGCTTTATGTACCGCCTGAACGAGTGCCACTCGACCAAAGCCCCGGAGTTTGTTCCCTAGTTGAGGGCGACTCCGTGACTATCGTCAGATCTTTCACGGTAATTATTTTTAAACACGTCGTGAAGATAAGAATCTCAATAAGGTTTCTTTTTATTCTCTCCTGGCGATGTATACGTGCAGTTAAATTGCTTGGTTCGTTTTTATCACCCGAGGAGAGAGAAACAGCGTTACGGGCCTTAAGCTACAACGTTACAAGTAGTTTGTACGTAGGGAGGTGCTGAGCACCTTGGCGCAACGTAACTAACAAGCAACATCACTTTGGTGTTCGCCTTCGATTTTGTCGAAACTCCTCGTGTATGTGGAAGAGCATCAAATACTATTAGATATCTTTTTTTTATCGGCGGAAAAATGGTTTTAAGGGCTGAAACTAGCCCTTGGAGTGAAGCGTGTCAAGGGCTGATTTTGCAGTTTGACCCACAAACAGTCCACCGTTTTGAGTGAAATAGAAACGAAAATTCTTCTAAGGCAAAACCAGCGGAAATTTACCGTGGGTACAGAGAACAAAAATACAAAAATTAGGGGATGAATCACACTTTTATTTTTCTTTGCCTCGCCCTATGTTTTAAAGGGGTGCGTTAAATTGAACGTAACGGGTAAGAATTTGACGGGGGGCAAAATCGAAGTTTACGTATTTTTGGATTTGGGCTGCATAGCAAGCTTAAGGGGGGAAATCACAGTAGCACACAAAAAAATAGGCATATTTTCGGGAATTAATTTTGGCTGAATAAAAGTATCAATCGAAAATCTGTAAAGTAGGTTTTATAGCAATACTAAAAAAGTACAAAATGTAATTTTTTCAATAAAAAATATTTAAAAATGGCGGCTGCGCAGCATATGCCCCAAGGCGCCTTTGTTTGAGCTCGCCGAAGACATAACTCGAGCAAATTTTTACCGATCGACTTGAAATTTTGACAGTAGCTTCGAAACATCTTTCTCCACGGAGCTACGTAGGATTTTTTCGATGTATTGATTTTTCGCAAAATTGTGCATGTTTGAAAATAAAGTTAAATTTTTAATAAAAAAAACGCCATAAAATCGTCGATAAAAAAAAGTAAGCCATATAAAATTAAAAAAAAAGATTTTCGGGAATTATTTGAAAGAAAAGTACTCAATTAAATGTTTCGGAAAATTAAGAATATATCTGGCTATATTTGACCTATATTACATAATCTTTTCATAGAAAAATATTGAGATCCAAGCAACTTATGCGCTGCCTTCGAAGGCGCCAAAAAAAAGTTCCTCCACTGCTGACATGATTCCGGCCGACTGAGAAGCTGAAACCGAAAAAGGAAAAAATGTCGTTCAACCGGAAGGTATTTTCTGTACAATGACGTAGGATTTTCGAAAAATATCAAAATTTAACAAAATGGCGTAGTTATGAAAAAAAGTATGTTTTCTTGCCTATAAAATGGTCGTTTTTTTCAATGTCAAATCGTCAATGTTCATCCATTCAAAAATATCCTACGTCATTGTAGAGTAAATATTCAAGAGTACTCAGCTAAAATTTTCAGTCAATCGGATAATTGCTCTCTGAGTTAAAATGTCCGCAAATTTGAAAAATCTCATTTCAAGAAAAACGCGTTTAATGGTATAACTATCGATTTTTGCAAGATCAAATGATATTGATTTAAATGATATAAATATAATGATATTTTTGAAAGTATAAACTGTCGAAAAGGGCCAAAACCATCGATGTTTTGAAACTGTCACACTGGTATAGCCCCTTAAGGGGGTAAACCACATTCCATACATTTTCCATGATATTTAACGAAAATTGAGAGTTATGAGGAAGATAAAAAAATTTCATCAAAGTTTTTCCAATCCCGGCCAAAAATGAGTGATTTCCCTGAATCGTCGATCGTTTATTTTTTTATTCGATTTGGAATTTCATGCTGTGCTCATTCTGTTGTTATCGTTTTCTCTTCAAAATGCCATTTGGTACATGAAGTTCGGATGATTTTCCGATTTTTGGCAAAATTTCAAAGAAGAAGCATCGATTCTCACCAATTTTTCGATCTCAATATACATCGATATGAACCCATAAAAAAATAGTAAAATTCCAAAATCTTACCACCAAGGCCAAGTAAAAAGTTTCTTCACTGAATCGCTTGCCATTTCGTTGCTTTTTATATTTTAAACTCTCCTGTGTGCTTGTTCTTTTCGTTATCGTTTGCTCTTTAAGTCGTCGTTTCGTTTATTGAGCTCCGATCAGCTTACGATTTTTGGCAATTTTCCAAAAATAGACCATCGGTTTTTACCATTTTTTCCATACAAATATACCCCTTTGCCTCTTTTTCGGCTATTTTTCAACTGCACCTTTCGGGAAAAGTGATTGAGATACCAAGATGAATCCAGTGGAATTCTCTGTCTGCCAAAATCCCTTTCAACCCCCCCCCCCCCCCCCCCAATTAAATCTCCGTCACTCAAATAGAACTGACGCTACGACTATTTCAAATTCAGCAATTTCGACGACTCCGGCAAAGCGGCCAAAAGGGTCGAAACATTTTTTCCCGACTTTTTAACAATTTTAATATTCTATCTAACGGGACATTTTCCGCTGATTGCGAATATCACCGAGTTTTTATCGAAAGCTCAAAATTACGCGAGCTAGACGCGAAAAACGTATTTTCGAGCACGTTTAACCATTTTTGAAAGTAAAATGTTAAATTTTGAGGTAAATAAATAGTGAATTCGTGTTAAGGAGGTAAAAACACATCGATGTAGACTTAGAAAAAAATTAAAAATACAAGATTTTTTATCATCTCAGACAAAAATAAGTGGCTTTACTGGATCGGCGATAATTTATTTTCGGTGCGGATTTGGAATTCGCTTTGTGTCCATTCTTTTTCCTATCATTCTTGCTTTAAAATGCCATTTGATTCATGGAGTTCCGATGATTTTTCGATTTTCGGCAGAATTTCAAAAATGGACCATTAATTTTCGCTAATTTTTCCATTCCATACTCTTTGAATCCATTTCGATTTTGGCGATTCCGGAAAAGTGATCGAATTTTTTTTTGTTGCCTCGTAAACAATTTCAAGTGTTTTTCCAATGAGAAATGTTCTGTCGATTACGCATGTGCCTGACAAGGAACATCACTTAAGAGTCCGCCTCCGATTTTGTTGAAATTCATATATGTTATGAAGCATTGAAAACTACTAGACACGTATTTTTTTTATCTGCGGAAAAACGTTTTTAAGGGGGGAAACGGCCCCTCAAAGAAAGACGCGTCGTCCCTTAATTAAATTTTTTTCACTCATTCTAGTGAATTTTTTATTGCTCTACGTTAGAAGAATTTTGGTTCTTGTTTCATTTAGATCGATGGACTGCTTGTGGGTGAAACTGCAAAACTACCCCTTGACACGCCTTTCCTTGAGGTGTGGTTTCCCCCCTTAAACTCGTTTATCCGCAAATAAAAAAAAATGTGTCTGATAGTTTTTTAATGCGTTATCACAAATATGAGTTTCAACAAAATCGACGGCGGACACAGTGATGTTCCTTGTGAGTGTTCCAAAAATATCAGCCATCCGGAAAAACGCCGAGAATCTGCAAATCAGCTACCCTTCTTGCACTCGTGGCCGCTGGGTCGGTGCAGCGCCTTAAGGAAAAAAGCGATTCGCATCGATTGCAAAGCCCTCTCGCACTCCGAGCGTCAGCTCACAAGGCTAACGTCTACCTATCGCAGGGAGTTTCGCGACATCGTGTGTTTGTATCTATGCCATAGCGTATGAGACACGAGCCAGCATTTTCCCTTTCACGGTCTGCAAATTGAATCAGTACGGTACCCGCGCACGAAGCTCCCCTCCCAACAATGTTATTTGTTAGTGGAAGCGTTGAAGTAACCGAAGGATGAAACGAGGCCAGATTGCCCGGTGATCAAGTTAAGCGGCACGTGAACCAAAATCAAACGTCCCCTTTTTTCACGTATCCTTTCTATAGTAACATCAAGATAGCGCTGCCTTACATGTCCCCGCGCGATCCGCCCTGTCTACGTGCAGGACACAGTCAAAGGTGGCTCGCTTTATCCGCCTTGAGTGCCGCCATTTTGTTGCAATATCTTGTGGAAAAATATACAAAGCTATTCGAAGATGTGTAGAATAATGGTCACTAAATGGAATTTTCATTTTATCAACTGGCTATCCATGAAAAATCATCGAAATTTAGCTTTATTTTCCGGGCTCGAGGCCGATGGCCCCCCGAGGGCATGGACAAGAACAACATAACCTCACAATTTTTCGAACCGACTTTTCTCGCAGATGGTTGAGTTTTTGTAGGAAAGGAAAGCATCAGGCTCTGGAGAGTTCCCTGATGCAAGCTTGATGATTTTTTCCCGCCCGAAATATTTATTCATCTCTGACTCGCTTCATCCGGCTTCAGTGCCGCCATTTTGATATAATGTCTTGTGAAAAAATGTGCAAAGGTACTTGAAGATATGTAGAATAATAGCCACTAAATGGAATTTTTATTTTATCAACTGGCTATCCATATTAAATTGTCGAAATCCACCTTCATTTTTCGGGCTCGACATAACCTCACAATTTTTCGAACCAACTTTTCTTGCAGATGGTTACGTTTTTGTAGGAACGAAAAGTATCAGGCTCTGGAGAATTCCCTGATGCAGTGCTTGTGACGATTTTTTCCCGCCCCACATATTTATTCATCTCTGACTCGCTTTATCTGGTTTGAGCGCCGTCATTTTGTTGCATTATCTTGTGAAAAAATATGCAAAGCTATCTGACGATGTGTAGTATAATAGTCACTAAATGAAATTTTCATTCTATCAACTGGCTATCCATAAAAATTCGTCGAAATTCACCTTTATTTTCCGGGCTCGAGGCCGATGGTTCCCCGAGGGCATGGACATGAACAACATAACCTCACAATTTTTCTAACCGACGTTTCTTGCAGATGGTTAAGTTTTTGTAGGAGCGAAAAGTATCAGGCTCTGGAGAATTCCCTGATGCAGGACTTGTGATCATTTTTTCCTGCCCCAAATATTTATTCATCTCTGACCAGGGGGCTGACACTGGGATGAATTCTCTTAACAGTAACATGTCTCGTTATTGTCGCCACGTAACTAATCCACCATGCGGCGCTAATAGTCACCCGCATGACCCCCACTCCGCAAAGCACCTCTCCGTATTATTTCGTCATTGTTTTCGTCTCGTAAACCAAGTGAATATTTCTTTTCGTTTTCTCGATCTGTCATTGTTCTCGAATAAAAAAAATCGTGGTGTGGTAAAATCGTAATTATTTTATCACATTGTGATAAAATAATAAACAATTTTAGTGTAGCGATCAAATAAAAAACAACTTTTGTGGTTTTTGTGCTCATATTTGAGAATGCCTGCGTGCGTGGTGCTTGGCTGCAAGTCAGGTTATCAATCAAGCAAGGAAAAATCGCATTTTTTCAATGTACCAAAAGATCCAGAAGCCCTGGAATTTTGGAGAAAAGCCATCGGACCCACAGACAAATCTATTAAGTCTGGTCAATCAGTGTGCGACAAGCATTTTCGGGAAAAAGATATATTGTGGAAACGGGAACTGCGAGGCCCCGGCGTTGCTGTAATTGGTGTGGTGAGTAATATAATTGAGATGAAAATTATTTTTTTATTCACACATTTTCAATTGTAATGCTTTTTATTTTCTTATAATTTATTATAATGTTATTATTATTATTATATTATGTCAATGTAATATATTTATTATAATTTCCAGTCACCGTACAAGATCCCTCGGTTGGTGAAAGGTTCGACGCCATCGATATTTGCTCGGATGGAATGTGCGACAAAGCCCGAAAGCTTAGAAGAGCGATTTGTGGCTCATCGAAATTCAACACGTGTTTTCGAGTCTATATTGGACGACGTGTATAACTATGAAAAGCTCTCTTTTCCGTGTATAGAACACGCCGATGGTGTTCTTTTACACATAATACAATATTACGTATTGATGCGGATGCAGCAATCTCAACGCAGAACAAAAAAAAAGCAATCTCGACAAGAAAAAAATCGCAAAACATTGTACGACGTGACTAATCCGTTATTTACCAAATTTTAATGTTATCTGTTTATTTCGTTCAATAAATATTTTTAAATACATAATATTGCAACAAGTGTAAATATTGCATCCCTTCCTATATACACATATACTTTTAAATTCTATTCTAAACAATGAATTTTCCAGACGCGTCTAATGCAAATTATGCAGACGCTGCGCGACTGGAGTGGGGGTCATGCGGGTGACTAATAGCGCTGCATGGTGGGTTAGTTTACGTGGCGACAATAACGAGACACGGTAGACCCAGCAGTGCCAGGGGGCTGTCTCTGACTCGCTTTATCCGGCTTGAGGGCCGCCATTTTGATGCAATATCTTGTGAAAAAATATGCAAAGCTACTTGAAGATATGTAGAATAATAGCCACTAAATAGAATTTTCATTTTATCAACTGGCTATCTATAAAAAAATGTCGAAATTGTACATGCCCCGAGGGGATGTACAAGTACAACATAACCTCACAATTTTTCGAACCGACTTTTGTTGCAGATGGTCCAGTTTTTGTAAGAAAGAAAAGCATCAGGCTCTGGAGAATGCCCTGATGCAGGGCTTGATGATTTTTTCCCGCCCGAAATATTTATACATCTCTGACTCGCTTTAACCGGCTTCAGTGCCGCCATTTTGTTACAACATCTAGTAAAAAAATATGCAAAGCTACTTGAAGATATGTAGAATAATAGCCACTAAATGGAATGTTCATTTTATCAACTGGCTATCCATATTAAATTGTCGAAATTCACCTTCATTCTTCGGGCTCGACATAACCTCACAATTTTTCGAACCACCTTTTCGCACAGATGATTAAGTTTTTCCGAGGAAAAAGAAAAGTACAGGCCCTGGAGAATTCCCTGACGCAGTGCTTGATGATTTTTCCTGCCCCAAGGAATATTAATCTCTGAGAAATCTGTGTTCGTAAATGTCTGCTGTCTCTCTCGCACGCATACGTCACGTAGTCACATCTTCTCACTTTGCCTCAAATTGTGACGACTCGCATGGGCAGTAATCGGCTGTTAGACGCATACATTTTCGAACGCCTGCCCATGGCCCCCAGTGTAATTACGACCCAAACATGGGTGTAACTCCACAAGTGAAATATCGTACATTGGTCGTGCGATTGCAGAAGAGGGAGTAGGATCTTGTCGGGATTTATTGTAGTTTTGGATGAGAAGTCGAGTGACACGCGGCGACGTCTTGACAGCTTGTTAGGCTGCTCGTGCTTGGGGTCGTGGTGACATCCAACAAGCCCCTATTTACTCTTTAGGCTCGACGCGTGTTTTGGGTTTTTAGCTGCATCCCACACTACCGCTTCTACTCGATCTGCGATCGTTTCCTACCCACATGTGTATTGGACATTCCTCCTCAGATCTGCATGACCCTTAGGTTTGGAGAATTGTTTGTTTTTATGGTTATCGATATCTTTGAACGTACTTGGCTTTCCCGGGGAATTCACAGGGTAGAATATTTCGAAAATCCAAGAAGATTCTTTATTTGACATGGCTAGTATTATAACACAAGTAAAAAAAAAGCAAAAAAATCTTGGTGCCAGCAAAATTCGTAGAATTTTTTGTCAAGTGACTGTTTTGTCAACTGGTGAGAACTATCCTAACCTATATTTCAATGTACTACATTTGGTTTTCAAATTAATTTTAATTTCATCCCGAGTATCGTCAGCAGTTCATTTAAGGGGCTAGGCCACTCTAGAGGCCGAAAAAAGGCTTTTTGGGGATTTTTTTTTCCAGAAAACTACAAAATAAATTGAGATTACAAAAAAGGGTGTTTATCATACATATCAGTGACTGTATGCAATAATTTTTTTGAAGCGATTAATTTCAAAATCGCGGCTGTGCAGCGTTTATCTCAAAGCTGCATTTTTTAAGTTGGCCGGAAACATAACTCAGACAATATTCAACCGATTGACTTGAAATGTTGAATATATATTGAAAAATACGTTGTCTATGGAAGTACGTAGCACTTTTTTATATTGCATAGTTCATTTGTTATTAACAATTATCTGACGAAATTTTTCACTTTCCAAAAATTTGCCTAAAAAATCGTCAGATAATGTTTAATAACAAATGAGCTATGCAATATAAAAAAAAAAATTTACGTACTTCTATAGACAACGTATTTTTCAAGACATCTTCAACATTTCAAGTGAATCGGTAGAAAATTGTCTGGTTTAAATTGGGTAGTTTTTCTTGAAAAAAATCCCCAAAAAGCCAATTTTTTCGGCCTCCAGAGTGGCCTAAGGCCTTAACATACTGGATCTAAAACCGTTTGATTTTTTTGTTTCGGATGATCCATCTCCGAGATTTCATCAACAGCGCAGACCTACAATTTTTTCAGGACATTTTTGTAACTACCATTTTCGTCTATAAATAGTGACTTAAATGAATAATTGTTTTTTTTACATGTATCTCGAAAGTGTATTTATTAAGTGTAACAACTTTTATATCAATATCTATAATATAAACCTATCAAAAAAATTCATGAAAATAGCCTTTTTTAGTGTTTAAGGCAGTCCTCTAGTTTCTCGGGTCGAAAAAATCGATTTTTTTTTCTTCATAAATCACATCTACAACATGTGTAGAAAATGTGTGCCAAAGGATTTTTCGATATTCGAAGTGGTTCACAAGTTACGGCCCTGGAACGGAGCAGGTATACGGAGCGCGCGCCGGGCTGCTCCGAAAGCCGAGCAATTCAAACACAATAAACCGCCTCTTTCTGAAGCAGTTCAAAAAGTTATAAAGCCAATTTATGAGGATTTATCCAAAGAAGAATTGTCAAGCAGATGCCTGGAAGCGGAAACTCACAATAATAACGAGTCGCTCAATTCGTTAATCTGGACTTTTGCTCCGAAGCACCTCCATTCTGGGCCAAAAGTGGTTGAAATCGCCACGTTTCTCGCTGTCATAATATTCAACGAAGGATTCAAATCTATCCTGAAGACCTTGGAAACCATGGTAGTGAAAATCGGCCCACAAGCTAAAGGACATGTTCAACAGCGTGATAGCTCTCGGATCGACCGTTCAGAAAGGCGCACGAGTGATGTTGTAAAACAGGCCCGAATCGCGAAAAGGGAAGACGGAGCAGCTCTGTGTGGCGTCCAACGAGAAGAGGAAGGCCTATTGTATGGTCCAGGCATAGCAGATTGACGGTGAGATGAAATTTTTAGTATAAATCACACGCGCGAACTTTCAAACGCGTTTTTCTCGAAACACCATTTTTCGAAACGGTGACCACGATATTTCAGAAACTACTGCACCGATCTTGTTCAAATTTATACAGCATCTTTAATATGTTACAAGCCAGCGATTGAACTAGGATTATCATGATTGCTTCGATAGTTTTTTTTTTTGTACGAGCGAAAAACTTAAGAAAAAATGAGTAAAAAATAGAATGTAATTTTCAAAAGTGTATAAAAAAGTCAATTTTTGTAATTTAGAATTCACTCTAGTTCAATCGCTAGTCTTAAATATGAAGATTAAAATGCCGTTTGGTTTTTTCATTTCAGATAAGCAGAACAGTCGCAATATTGGTCACCGTGAAGCGCCTCTTTTACTTGATGTCTTCCTGTCGGCCATTATAACGTTGATTCTATTATATTAGGTGTACAAATAAGTTTTAGGACACTTCGATTTTGTATCATAACAGCTATTCTAAATTAATTCAAAGGTCCCGCTCACTTATCATAGATGGCGCTTGATATGTAGTATCGAAACGTAAAGGAGTCATAAACATAACCTATAAATTCTGTAAATTAGACATGCAGACCGATAAGCTATTTATTAGACACTGCATTCGCTATGAATTCCATCAAGGAAAAAGTGTTAGGAAAGCGTGTGAATCGATATGTTCTGTTCTTGGAGACAACATTGTATCTAAAAGTACATGTGAGTATTGGTATAAGCGATTCAAAGAAGGTGATTTCGACGTTAGTGACCGTGAACGCACGGGGCCTCCTGTAAAGGTGGACGATCAGGAACTGCAAGCGTTGCTGGATGAAAACGCTTGTCAGACGGAGAAACAACTTTCGGAACAGCTTGGAGTAACTCAACAAACTGTTTCTTATCGTTTAAAAGCAATGGGTAAGATTCGAAAAGGAACAAAGTGGGTACCACACTTTCTGACTCAAGAAAATAAAAACAGCCGTCTTAACATTTGTGTGAGTCTTTACAACAAGCAACATAGAAAGTCTTTCTTGTGGAAAATTGTGACCGGCGATGAAAAGTGGATTTATTTTGATAATCCGAAACGGAAATATCATTGGGTTGACCCCGGCGAGCCGACAACATCCACGCCAAAGCGCAATGTTCATTGTAACAAAGTCATGCTGTGCATATGGTGGGATATGAAAAGCGTACTGTATTATGAACTTCTCAAACCTGGTCAAACAGTTACTACCGATCGCTATTGTCATCAATTGATGCAAGTGAATCAAGAAATTGAGAAGAAACGTCCATTTTCTGGTAAAGGAAAACGTCCAGTAAAACTGCTCCATGACAACGCGCGGCCTCATGTGGGTAAACCGGTCAAGGATACGTTACTAGCGCTTGGATTGGAAGCTGTACCACACCCGGCGTATTTACCAGACTTAGCCCCATCCGATTATCATTTATTCCGGAAAATGCAGAACGATTTGCCTGACGTGCGATTCAAAACATTTGAAGAAGTGGAAAAATGGGTCGCTAAATTTCTCACCTCGCAAGACGAAAGTTTCTTTGCGAAAGGCATCCGCGAGTTACCCGAGAGATGGCTGAAGGTCATTCAGTGCGATGGAGATTACTTCGATGAATAACTGTGTTTTAATTCTTTTTTAATAAATCTTGAATTTTTTGAAAACTGTCCTAAAACTTATTTGTACACCTAATATATTTTGACTTCAAAAAATTTGTAAAGCTTATTTAAATGTTAATAAAGATTATGCAAAAACAATGAGATTGATTATTTCGATGCTTTGGCGGTAAACAATTATTGAAAAAGCCGAGAAACTAAAGGACCGCGTTAAAGTGCGAAGACCCCTTGAAATAGGATCAGTATAGACTTAGAAAAAATATACGGTACGGCAGCACCAAATCGGCTGTTGAGCTGTGTAATCAATGATACGCAGCATAGTATGGGCCTCCTTTGCCAGTTTTTTGTACTGTCCTGGTGAATGTCCGATTTATAGGCACATGCTATCGACACAGTGGAAATCAATCCCCATTACATGCACAGCATGTCTGCTTCGTCGTCAACAGCGATACGCTCTGTATACACGGTTCGGCGCAAATCTGCACGTTCCCCTGTCATTACAACTGATAAAACGGTCTGGAATTTTGCTAATTCGATTATACTGCAGGCTCCTATACCTCCTTTGTGTGTATACCCAACACATGGTTAGCAACTGAACAGCAAGGTACCTATTGCCGCAGAAGGGCTACAGTCTCAATGAGAATGAGAAATGTGGGCATTCGCCCACCAAAGGCGCTAAAGCTCTCTTGCTATCGTCAACTTTACCGATCCCGGCGATTCTCCCACACGCGCACGGTCGTATAGCTTGACTCTCTCAAGTAGCGTACACGCATTTTCGGGGGAACCGCGCGAGCTCTCGGCGGCGGAACTCGCGCTTCGGTACATTATGTGCAAGTGCATATCGGTCGAACCCTCCTACTGGAAAATAATGAAAGTAATGGAACACGCCCACTGCATTTACCAGCCGTTTGTCAGGCTCGCTCCTCTTATATAAATCCCCTCGTGTCTCTCATCCTCCACCTATAACCCCCTTCGAACCCTCGCACTGCCCTTCTCTCAATATGTGCTTTGGATCTGCACGTCTATCTACCCCACACCTATTGGCCATTGTGCCAGCCACTTCATTGTCCTTTATTTCATTATTTTTGCCGCATTCCATACGTGTGTTATATGTCCCATGGTACCTGGAGTCTCGACGGTGTGTGTGTGTGTGTGTGTGTGTGTGTGTGTGTGTGTGTGTGCGTTTTTGTGCTTAACCCTTGTCATTGATCGTCAGGCCGACCGTTTTGGCCGTAACTTTCGAAGAATTTTTTGGTATTAATTTGATTTAAATTGAAACGCCGGAGTCTCGGGAATATTGAGTTCCGTGAAACGGGGCTACTTTAGACAGGTTTTGGAAGTTTTTTGTAGGTAACTTTTTTTCAACGTCCTACAGTGAGAA
This sequence comes from Ophion obscuratus, assembly GCA_964007375.1. Lineage (NCBI taxonomy): Eukaryota > Metazoa > Arthropoda > Insecta > Hymenoptera > Ichneumonidae > Ophion > Ophion obscuratus. Next base: position 6,613,135 of record OZ023313.1, read on the forward strand.
AAAAAAATAGTTGGGTCAAAAAAATATATTGGTTGATCCAAATAAATGTGCTGCTGCGGAGTGCCACCGATATATGAGATTGTTACAATACTATGAAATATTGGAGAATGTGATTGATTTAAATAACATATTATTTTGTTTGAAAAAACTTTTCTGTTCTCTGAATATCTACATTATCCTTAAAATAAAATTATATTCTATTGAAATCATTCTATATACAATTCGCAAATGTATGGATGAAATAATTAAGCGGTTGCTAGAACATTTTTTATTTCCTACAAAAATATAATCAATAGAATTAATTATTTCTTTACTGCATCGAAACGAATTAGATACTACACTTTGATCTTAGCCACAGGCCAAGAAGCGATACTCTTTAGAGTTTCTCCGGCGTTTAAGGCGTTACCCCCACTTGTAGCGCAAAAAAGGCCTTTTTCATGAATTTTTTAAAAGAAAACTACAAAACTTTTTTAATCGGTCAATATACCATCTTAAAGAACACATCTTGAAGAACTTTCAGTAATTTTTTGTATTGAAAAATATTACATTGTTCAGTGGCAAATGGCCGTCAATGAAATAATGTTTTTATATACACGGTTTGCGGTGACCAACATTGCGGCGAAGTGGATCATCCGAAGAAAAAATGCGGCTGGATTTAGTCAAATATAAGTATAAACTAGTCTTTAATCGAAGGATTTTGAAAAATATTCATTTTTCACAAAATGGCGGACAGTCAAAGTTAATGGTTCGATTTTAACGAAAAAAACGGCCGTCTTTGGCTATAAAACGGCCATTTTAAAAAAATCGAACGAATCGAAAAAAAAATCGAACGATTAAAGACTACATTTTTATGTATTAAATAAGCCTGCAAAATTTCAAGAGGATCGGTTCATTAGTGTTCGAGTAATCTTGGTCACCGACTTCAGAAATGCCATTTTGAGAAAAACGTGTTTAAAGTTTCAATTAGCCGGTCGTTTACACAACGGATTCTTCTCTTTCAACGCTCATATCTCAGTCAATTTTGTTCGGATCGACTTGAAATTTTCATGACATATTCTCAGATACTTCGAAACTTCGATACTTCGAAAAAATGAAATAAAAAAAATCGATTTTTTCAAAACCGCAAGTAACCCCTTAAGTAGATTTTCGGTTCGCGCTACGCTTACGATAAACGAGCGGGCGTGCGGCTTCTAGCGGTTATTCCGAGAACTACGGGTTTCCTCACACCTATAATTTCGGTGGCGCTCGGCCATGATTTGGTTGAATTTTCTCAAACAAATGCGCAAGAAACAAATTTTATTTTCGCATAATTTTTTGACCAATTCAGACATTTGCTTAATATTTTTCAATAAAAATAAAATATTAATATTTTAACGAATAATGTACTTGGACATCATTATCGGATATGGTGAAAAAAATAAAATAACATCCCGAGTAAAAATGATTGTATATACTTAGATACAATTATATAAAAATAATATACAATCATATATATTTATATATAGGTTTATATATAATTGTGTATAACTCTATACATTCGTATATATAATCCGATATAAATGTACTTCCATCAAATTTGATTTGATAAAATTATACATAGTTCTGTATATAATGATATATGGAAATACTATTTTTATAGGGAGTTTATATAATTAGATATAATATCATATACATTTATAAATAATTATACATGTACGTGAAAATTTTATTTACGGTATATAAAATTGTATATGACTGTATATGAGTACTTTTATTTTCTTTTGAAATACATTTAATTGTATATATCTTCATATGGCTTCATATATGATTAGATATAGAAAAGTTTTCTTTGGTTTTATTTGCGTACGGAAGCAGGTAAATCAAAAGATTGTTTATTAAAAGTTAACAAATTATGTATTGATGCAATATATTTACCAAATTTGATTACATATATTGGGTTTCTTACAGAGATAATTTTCAATTCCGATCAGTTGATTAATATTAGTTTTGTCTTGATATTTTACTAACAAAAGGTCATCGCTTTTGTCGACTGGTATAATATGTGTCACAATAGCTTTTTTTTCTACATGACAAAACATATCAACGTATTTTATATTGAAACGTTGAATTATAAAATATAAACCCGAGTAAAAATGAATATATATAAACATATATAATTGTATATTAATTGATCTTATACAATTGTATACAAAAATTGGCCCGATAGAATTTTATATATTTGTATATAAACGTATACAATTGTATATACTAATATACAGTTATGTACGATAGTACATGAATATATAGAAAATTTTATCGGTCGATAAAATTTTCTATATATTCATATACTATCGTACATAACTGTATATTAGTATATACAATTGTATACGTTTGTATACAAATATATAAAATTCTGTCGGGCGAATTTTTGTATACAATTGTATATGATCAATAAATATACAATTATATATGTTTATATATATATTCATTTTTACTCGGGTTTTATCGACGGATAAAATTTTCTATATATTCATATAATATCGTACATAACTGTATATTAGTATATAAAATTGTATATGATCAATTAATATAAAATTATATATGTTTATATATATATATATATTCATTTTTACTCGCGATATGTACTCAATAGAAATTTTATCTGAATCAAATGAGCGAAATTCAATTTTTCTTGTGTACTCGAATCAACAATATTCATGTTATGAATTGAAACGCTTTTTTTTGTTCGTTGCAGAAAATGCATTCAAAGCTATATAATTTGTTCGCGATCATTTTTTAGATAGTTTTGGTAATATATTGTTCTCGGCTAACAATATATCTTTTGAATGAAAAAACAACTTTTAATTTTATCATCTTGTTAAAGTCAATTGCGTTTTGTTTGGACTAATAAATCCGATTATTTACACCAACAATTTTACAATTGAATCCACGAAATTTCATTCAATAACACCAATGATATTGGATTATTGATTTTTTTTTCTCAGTGTAGAATCTTTTTTTTCGTTATAAACAATTTAATTGTTATAATGACGATTGTGACGAAAAAGTGCTTTTTGTAGAAGAAAGTTTGAAATAAAAGATGTTTCTTTTTGCATTGACAATAAAAAATGTCTCTTTTATTTTTTTATGCCAGCTCCATTAGTAATGGAGATATGAACAAGGAACATTTTCACGAGAGACGGAACGATGAGTGAAAGGGACGAAACGATGAGTGACAGGTGATGCGATTAATTTTCGTCGCTTATATCTCCATTACTAATGGAGCTAGTGAAAAAATTAAACATTTTTTATCAAAAATTTCTATCTATGAAATGCACTCTTTCGTCGCAATTGTTATATGAAAAAAAAAAAATTGTAAGAAAGTCCCTTGGTGTATGGACTACTTGCTTGAGATAAAATCACAATTTTTGTTGTACCTTCAATCTCCGATTCCTGCACCGTATAACAATCAAACAGCCTGGTTGAACAAAGTCATATCAATGCACTTAAAAACCATAAAATCCACCGCGCAGCGCTAGAGCCGCAACGGGACGTTCTGATATGCTCCACTAAAATCGTCATATCTCGGTAAATTCCACAAACTTCTCACTTTAGACGCTAAAAAAGGCATTTTTCTCAAATTTCTTGGATAGGTTTATATTATAGATATTGATATAAAAGTTGTTACACTTAATAAACACACTTTCGAAATACATAAACACTTTTTTTAAAATATTTATTTAAGTCACTAATTATAGATGAAAATGGTAGTTAAAAAATGTCCTCAAAAAATTGTGGGCTATGCTGTTGATGAAATCTGGGACATGGATAATCCGAAAAAAAATCAAACGGTTTTAGATTCAGTATGTTAATGGCTATAGCGCATATCATACGATTTTTGATATATGCAAAAACAACAAAATGGCGGACATTTTTCGAAAGACTAAAAGAAACGTTTTTTTTCACCGGTTTTGGCAAAAAAAATAGTAAATATCAAAATTTAAAAAAATCCTTGATATGCGCTATAGCTATAGTTGTAAAGAATATGTGGTTAAAATTTCATAAGCATCGGTTCAGTAGCTTCGAAGATTTTATCAACAAATCGTCGAAAAACGTTGTTTCGAGAAAAACGAGTTTAAAGTTTGTTTGAGTTACATAAAAATATAAAACAATTTTTAAACGTATTTCGAAAGTGTATTTATTAAGTGTAACCACTTTTATATAAATATCTATAATCTAAAATATTTAAAAAATCATGAAAATAGCCTTTTTTAGCGACTAAAGTGAGAAGACCCCTTAAACCTAGAAAAATGTGACTAGCAGGAGAATTTTCGTAGCCGCGACTTTTCAGAGAAAATGTAAAAATGTTCAGATCTACTAAATTTGCTGCGAAATTTGTTATTCCAGCTTATCGTTGGGTACAATAATTGATTATGACTTATTTTTGTTAAGCGCCACTGTAATTTATCAATGATTCAGAAGGGCTCTAATTATGCCCCCACGAAATGCGGCCCTCCGCGAAAGGAATACCTTAAGCTATGACTTGAAAAGAGCAGCAAAAAACTGGAGGTAGAAACAAATTGGTGGCCATACAGCTGAGTACGGAAAATTCAGATGGAAGAAAAGCCTCCCATAATGGGGTATGGAAATTTAAGAAACAGCATCGTATTGTATCCAGAAAAATTAAAAAAATATCAGCGAGCAAAACTGTCGAGGAAGAATCCCTTTAAGGGGTTATATACAGTTAAAATTTGCGAAAAATCAATTTTTTTTAAATTTCATCTTCGTAATGTACATATATTTAAGTACACACACAGGAATTTTTTTGTCAATCTGGCGAATTTTCTCGAAGTTACACGCACATTTGTAATGACGTGTCGCAACATTCGAAAGTGTTTTTGAAATTGCTAAACGCTGTTTTCTCAAAACTGGGTTTTTAAAGTCGGTGAGCAAGATTTCTCGGAAACGGAAATTTTTTAGTAATTAATCGAAGGTTTTTTCTCACCGATAAATATTTTCCATTTTATAAACAATTTGAGGCCTAAATTTTTGTCAAAAATCGATTTTTTTTTTGAGAAGCCGCCATTTTGTCAAAAAATATTATTTTGCTTATTTCTTCGATCAATTACAAGATCATCCATTATATTAATGAAATATTTTTGGTTTTTTCATTTTGGATGATCCAGTCCAGAGATATCGTGCTCACCGCAAGACGCTTTTTTTAGAGGTGCTCCCGAAGATCAGCTATAGCAGCGTTCAAAAGAATTATTTTTACAAATAAAAAATGTTAAAAAGCAGTTCAAAGTTACCATAATATGCCCGTGCAGAAATTTTGGCAGGGATACAGCTGGATTCTGACTTGTATCCCGAGCTCCCAGTCGGGATCTAGTCCGATATCGGATCAGATTCGAAGACTAAATGTAAGATCCGTAAACTGGATTCCATTAGGGATCCAGAACCGGATCCTTTAATGACTCTAAATAGATTCCCCATGGAATCATTGAGGAATCTGGGAAGGATCACGGGTGAATACAGGCGGAAATAAAATGTCAAAAATGGAATTATGACATGTTAAATTTATTATAAAAATAAATAACATTTATAAAGTTTTGGTGCATTAAACTATCAGTAAAAAAAAAATTTGTCCAAAGATTCAAATGGCAAATCGCGCTCATCGCGAGATTTTGATGTGAATTAAAAAAAATTCACATCAAAATCTGTGAATGCAAATGTATTGACAAGAAATTATGAATACAAAAAAAATTCACAAAATTAGTTGTGAATTTTTTCGTATTTAAGACAAATTAAAATCAATTTCAAAATGATTAGATTAAATTTTGCGCCAAAAGTGAGTTCGTACGTATTTTGAGAGAAAACATTGCCTCGAGGCAAAGAAATTTTTGCACATAACTTTTTGTGCGAACATTTCTTTGCCTCAACACAATGTTTTCTCTCAAAATACGTTTGCACTTGTGGTGTAAATTTTAATATAACTGTCGTGAATTCGACTTTTATTTTCTTCAACTTGAGGAAATTCACAACTCATTTTGTGATTTTTTTCATATTTATAATGTAATATTTGAAATTCACAACATTTTTTGCAAAAATTTCTTCGCCTCGACGAAATGTTTTCTCTCGAAATACGTAAGAACTCACGGTTGGTGTAAATTTTAATCTAATCATTGTGAATTTGATTTTAATTTGTCTTAAATACATGTTTATACCCACCGACATGTCGGTGGGTATAAACAGAGACTTATTCCCCAAAACCGGCATCCCGGTTAGAATCCAACTTGCATCAGTATCGGAATATGTACGACGACGATGGCATAATTTTGAAAATTTTGGCATCACGTGTATTTTCGGTTTTACTATGTAATTCCTATCTATAGATAGGAATTTTATAGATAGGAATCTATAGACAGAAATTCCTATCTATAGATAGGAATTCCATAGTAATACAGAAAATACACGTGACGCCAAAATTTTCAAAATGCAGCCATCGTCGTCGTACATATGCCGATACTGATGCAAGTTGGATTCTAACCGGGATACCGGTTTTGGGAAATCCATGATAAATCCTGATCAGGATTTGATCGGACATAAGGTATCCCGGTCAAAATTTCTGGACGGGTGTGTATAAATTTTTACGTTTGTAGATTTAAAGGTCTTCTTAAGAAAAATTCTTGAAAAATCGATCTTTTTGGGCCTCCTGACTGTATATGACCCCTTAAGGGAAAATGAACAACCTATAATGACTCCATCATGGATCGTTCCATCTATGAATAAACTCTATAATTAATTCATTCCGTCAACCTTCATACATGCCCTGAAAAACACTCTTAACATTTTTTCATATATAAATCATATAAATTTTCGATTTTATATAAACTTTCTAAATATTATAAACTTTAATATTATTTTCCTAGTCATTCCACCTATGACTAATTTATTTCGTCAACCAGCATACGTTCCCTGAAAAAAATCTGCCAATTTCGTTCAATTTATAAATTGGAATTGTGATGAATTTTAAAAATGATCAATTTTACATTTTCGTAAACTTCCAATTTTTAATTTTTTTCCCAAAAAAAAAAATAATAAGAATCTCCTCTCTCTCGCAATCCTTTTCGCTTTTGCTCTCCGAACTTTTCCATCAGTTCTCGCTTTGCCCATTATCGGGGTACGATTGTTTCTATCCTGGGACCGGTATACCGTGGTTCGGAGATCTGACGAGCTTCATCCCGACTCCCCGATACGAATAGGCTTCTGTACTCACGTATATGTGTGTGTGCGAGCGTGCGCGCGTCGGGGACAAGCGATATCTCGTATTCGAGGACGTGCCTCATGATTTTGCCTCGATAACATGATTACAGCATCCTCCCTTTCGCGGGTCAACGGAGGTTGGAGAGAGAGGAGGGCCACGTGACGAGAGGATCGTAGGGGATCCCGCGTGAACCTCTCGCTCCTTCACCCTCCTCACACCCCACACATATAGACATCATTCGGTGTATAGAGAATTCTGACGTATTAAAGGACATAATCCATATTACTTTACCTATTAAATAGCTAGAGTTTCGCCGTTTTGTTTGCGAGCTCATGATATATATATATATATATATATATATATATATATATATACACACACGCGTGTGTGTGTACACACATTATATCGCGGACTGCACAGACACCAAAACCGGCAGAGTACCTACGCTCGCTCTGATCCCTCGCAATTACTCCCCATTATCTGGGTATTAGGATTCAGCCCCCAACTAGAAGCACGAAGTATTCTCTGAGGCCCCGCCTCGGAGAATCGAAAGCATCAGGAAACGTCATGATTGACCAACTCCGCGGTACAGCTCGGTCTTTCTCTGACTCTCAGTATATTTAGACGCGGGCGCGTGTCTGTCGTGTAGGCTCACCCTACTCCGCTGATCTGTTTTTTTTTAAGGGGTCTTCTCGCTTTAGACCCTAAAACAAGTATATTTTCATGATTTTTTTGATACGTTTATATTACAGATATTGATATAAAAGTTGTTACACTTAAGGGGCTATACCAGAGTGACACTTCCAAAAAATCTATTTTTTCGTCGCCTTTTTTGACAATTTATACTTTTAAGAATATCCTGTAAAAATTTCAAGGCCGTGTCTCTATCATTTTATCTTGCAAAAATCGATAGCAAAAATCGATACGTTTATATTATGGATATTGAAATAAAAGTTGTTACACTTAAGGGGGGACATCACAGTAGCACACAAAAAATAGGCATATTTTCGGGAATTAATTTTGGCTGAATAAAAGTATCAATCGAAAATCTGTAAAGTAGGTTTTATAGCAATACTAAAAAAGTAGAAAATGTAATTTTTTCAATAAAAAATAATTTAAAATCGCGGCTGCGCAGCATATGCCCCAAGGCGCCTATTTTTGAAAGCGTGTCGATGGCCGAAGACGTAGACTCCTTAATTTTTTACCTGGAAGAAAAAACCAAAATTTTTTAGTTTCCATATAACAACAGCTAGCGAGCTACGTAGGATTTTTTTCGATATATTGATTTTTCGCAAAATGGTGCATGTTTGAAAATAAAGTTAAATTTTTAACAAAAAAAACGCCATAAAATCGTCGATAAAAAAAAACTAAGCCATATAAAATAAAAAATCCTACGTAGCTCCGTGGAGAAAGATGTTTCGAAGCTACTGTCAAAATTTCAAGTCGAACGGTAAAGATTTGCTCCAGTTATGTCTTCGGCGAGCTCAAAAAAAGTGGTTTCGAGAAAAACGCGTTTAGAGTTTTAAGTACTGAGAAATTTGGGCACTCGGACACTTTTGCCATATTCCATCATTTGGTATATTATTTTTAAGACCCTAAAGCACCTTTTAAGCGAAAAATTTTTTTTTTGAAAAATTGAAAATTTTACTGTGATTTCCCCCCTTAAGGGGCTATACCAGAGTGACACTTTCAAAAAATCGATTTTTTCGTTGCCTTCTTCGACAGTTTGTACTTTCAAGAATATCCTGTAAAAATTTCAAGGCCGTATCTCTATAATTTTATCTTGCAAAAATCGATAGTTAAATCGTCAAACGCGTTTTTCTCGAAATGAGATTTTTCAAATTTGCTGAGATTGTAACTCAGAGAGCAATTATCCGATTGACTTGAAATTTGAACTGAGTACTCTTGAATATATTTACTCTACAATGACGTAGAATTTTTTGATTGGATGAATATTGACGATTTGGCATTGAAAAAAATGACCATTTTATAGGCAAGAATACAGACTTTTTTTCATGACTACGCCATTTTGTTAGATTCTGATATTTTTCGAAAATCCTACGTCATTGTAGAGGAAATACCTTCCAGTTTAACGATATTTTTTCCTTTTTCGGTTTCAACTACTCAATCGGCCGGAATCGTGCCAGCAGTGGAGGAACATTTTTTGGATCTCAACATTTTTCTATGAAAAAATTATGTAATATAGATCAAATATATTCTTAATTTTCCGAAACATTTAATTGAGTACTTTACTTCCAAAAAATTCCCGAAAAACACCCAAATTTTTAGCGTTTACACTGGTATAGCCCCTTAATAAATACACTTTCGAAATACATGAAATTTTTTTTTATGTATTTATGTAACCCAAAGAAACTTTTAACGCGTTTTTCTCGAAACAACATTTTTCGACGGCTTGTTGATCAAATCTTCGAAACTACTGAACCAATCCTTATGAAATTTTAACCACGTATTCTTTACAACTTAAGCTTTAGCGCATATCAAGGATTTTTCAAAATTTTGATATTTACTATTTTTTTTGTCAAAAACGGTGAAAAAAAATTTGTTATTTTTTGCACATTTTGTTATTTTTGCACATATTAAAAATCGTACGATATGCGCTATAGCCATTAACATACTGAATCTAAAACCGTATGATTTTTTTGTTTCGGATGATCCATCTCCGATTTTCGTCTATAAATAATGACTGGAATAAATAATTTCTTTTTAAATGTATTTCGAAAGTGTATTTATTAAGGGTAACAACTTTTATATCAATATCTATAATATAAACCTATCAAAAAAATCCATGAAAATAGCCTTTTTGGGGGCCGGGCTGCAATTGCGAACTTTCAATGATCAGAACGCTCAAAAGTCCGAAAGAATACTACCCCGAAAGATCAAAACTCCGAAAGAATTCAACCCGAAAGACCAAAACTCCGACAATCTGAACACCGTCAAAATAATGCGGCTATGGAAGTTTTAAAAGTTTCAAAATTGTCAATAAATCGACGAATTATTTCAAGAATTTTTTTTATTAATAAGTGATTTTACATCTATTTTTTAATTTGTCTAGATAATGTTATACGTTTTACATAATTTACAGTCAACTGTGTAGACTTTCGGTGGCATAATCTTGACGAACCTTGTAATTTCGGAACATTAAAATTAGGAATTTTAAACCGTCGGTGCATTCAAAGTTCGGAATTTCAACCCGGGCCTCATGTCAGGATCATGCCAAAGAAAGTCTACACAGTTGAATGTAAATGATACGTATAACATTGTCTAGACAAATTTCAAAATGGACGCAAAATCACTTCTTAATAAAAAAAATATTCTTGAACTAATGCGTCGATTTATTGAAAATGTTGAAACTTTAAAAACTTCCATAGCCGAATTATATTGACGGTGTTAAGATTTTCGGAGTATTGGTCTTTCGTGTAAAATTCTTTCGGAGTTTTCATCTTTCGGGGTACTATTCTTTCGGAGTTTTGAGCGTTCTGACCATTCAAAGTTCGGAATTTCAATTTTTTAGCGTCTAAAGTAAGAAGCCCCCTTAAGTCTGCTCAATTGCCATTCTCGTGATACCTGATACTGCGAGGTAGTGAAAGTACGCGATTTTCACATTCACCTATGTTGACGACATCTCGGCATCGGCTGAACGGATTGGATCGCAAATGGGACCAGTGATGAAGCTTAGGTTCGAATTATATGACAGAAGTGCTAAACGGCTAGCCTCATGGAAAAGTGGCGAAAGGGTGCTCCACCGCGTCCACCTGTCCGTTCTCGACCTATCCAGTAGTTGTCAAAATCGACATTGTTCAGCTTTGTCAACGCATGTGCAGCCCCTGAAACGGCTCCGATTTCCGACTGTTTCCAGTCCTGGATTTGCCCATATAGTCCAACAAAAGAGACGAAAACCCAGCACTTTTTTAGCGTAGAATATGAATTTTTGACTGAAGGAAGATGGTTGCATACTGGAAGTAACCCCAATAAAATGTTGCTCCTCAACTCGCCCCAACCCTAAGAAATAGGGGTTGAAAACTTAAAAATCACCGTATCTTGATAATTAATAGCCCAATGAAAAAAAAATTCGCACAAAAGTTGTTTGGAATAACAAAATACGCACACGCATCAACCTCGAATTTTCCAATCTTCTTTGTGCCGCTATTTTCAAAGATAGAGGGTTAGACCTTACATAACTTTATACGAATTTTATCATTCCAAACAACTTTTGTTTGAAACCTTTTTTGATCGGGCTATTAATTATCGAGATACGGCGATTTTTAAATTTTCAACCCTTATTTCTTCAACCCCTATTTCTTTTCAACCCTATGAAATAGGGGTTGAGAACTTAAAAATCGCCTTACCTCGATAATTAATAGCCCGATGAAAAAGTGTTTCGAACAAAAGTTGTTTGGAATAACAAAATACGCACACGCATCAACCCTGAATTTTCCAATCATTTTTGTGCCGCTATTTTCAAAGATAGAGGGTTGGACGTTAGATAACTTTATACGAATTTTGTTATTCCAAACAACTTTTGTTTGAAACCTTTTTTGATCGGGCTATTAATTATCGAGATACGGTGCTTTTAAAGTTTTCAGCCCCTATTTCTTAGGGTTGGGGCGAGTTGAGGGGCAACATTTTATTGGGGTCGCTTTCAGTATACAACCATCTACCTTCAGTCAACAAATTCATATTCTACGCTAAAAAGTGCTGGGTTTTCGTCTCTTTTACTGGACTAATAGGCTGTATAGGCAGCTGCCTAGGGGTGGCGGATTTTAGAGGCACCTAAAAATGCCTACACTGTAAAAAATGATATGAAATTTACAATACATTTAAGATACAAAGGAATTACATTTTACGAACTCAGTAGATGGAATTAAATTTGAAACACTTGTACCGTAAATTTAAAACAGGAACATGAAAATCTAACGTGGATATAGAATTTAATAGATGCAGCATGGAATTTCAAAGACAAGTTTGTAAATTTGTGGAAAATGTATTGCATTAACCCGTCTCTTCAATTGAAAATTACTACAGATGTATGATAAATCAACTATGAAAAACAGAGCATTGAAAATACAAAACAAGTTTGAAATTTATTTACAGCAGCCTGAAAAATATAATATATGTGAATCTGAATTTTACGATACGTACAATGCATGATCACAACAGATTTATTTAAAAGTGCGAAACTGGAATTGAAAAAAAAAATCATAAACGCTGATTTAAATCAGATGAAACAATGTGAAAATTATATTAAATTCACATTACATTTAAGGCACAAAAGAATTGAATTTTATGAACTTAATATACGAACGAATTTAACATACACTCCTATATTGATATCAGCAAATGGTTCTTGATTTCAATATACGTGGATGTGAACATTTTTTTACACGTGCATTATTTTTCAAGCGCACAAGTATATTAATATTACAGAGCTACACTTTTATTTTCAAAATAACCTGCTTTGGATTTTCGAAATATTATCTGAAATTTCATAAACGGCGTCCGCATAAAAACATCATACACTTGTGTATTAATTTTTACACAGAAGCTTTTCACAGTGTACATTAAAGGTAATACTTTGTTTCCGTGAAATTAATACACACCCGTATGCTGATAGCAAATGGTTCTTGAATTTAATATACACTCGTATTTTTATATCAGCAAATGGTTCTTGATTTCAATATACTTGGATTTGATTATTTCTTTACACGTGCATTATTTTTCACACGCACAAGTATATCAATATTACGGAGCTACAATTTCATTTTTAAAATAACCTGTTTTGGATTTTCAAAATCGTATCTGAAATTTCATAAGCGGTATGCGCATAAAAACTTCCTACACTTGTGTATTAATTTTTATACAGAAATTTTTTACAGTGTAGGTAAATACAAGTGATTAACATAGGAGAGGTGGCACAATGTTAAGTGGCCTATACTTAAGGCCTTAGGCCACAGTAACGGGTATAAAATCAAGTGCGAAGTCAACAATTTTTTTTTCGTATGAAAAAGTGATTCACTCATAAAATTAATGACACATATATTTAGTACGAATATCAAGCTGTCAGAAAAAAAAATTCGATGTAAAAATGGCCGACTGCTCGAAACTTCTCGAAACAGCTTTTTTCCAATAGGCGTGACAAATAACTTCAACGATTTTCACTCAATTTACTTCAAATTTAAAAGTTATGTTCCCAATTGCATTTCGCAGAGAAGTACGTACGGAATTGCTGATTAATCGAAAACTTTTCATTTTATGAGCAGTTTATGAGCAGTCGTAACGAAATTTTTCAATGAAAATTCATTTCATAAGTTCAAATACCTACAACTTTTGAATAAGACAATTTTTTTTAAATTCCGTACGTACTTCTCCAGGTATTCTAATGTAGATTGACGAGAATTTTTGTTTTTTGTCCTAAGTCCAACCCAAAGTAGCCTTGACTTTTTTTTATCAACAGGTGGAAAAGGCTTCTTTTAGTAAAGTCCACAAAGTTCTACTGCGAATAAATACGAATAGTTTTAATCGGGCCATTTGTCACGTCGATCGTAAAATCGTCAATAGATCGTGACAGAAATGGAAATATCACGCGGATAATTACTAGTATAACAAGATAGATAATTATGCTTGCGAGGCAATGAGGCCAAGGGGTCGATCATGTCGTCATCGGTTCTGCATCAAGCCACGACACTATGAAATGCCAATGGCTTGGCCTCCGCATCGTTGTCGGACCACTAATGTTGCAGCACAACACCCTCTCCTCTTTCCTCCTCTTCCCTCTTTCGCGCCCCTTCGTCGCTCATCGTACTATCCGTGTGGCGAAAGCGGCGAGACTGAGTTTGATAAACCCCTCTAATCTCCGCCCTGTGCTCGATGACCGTAAGCCCGAGAGCACGTTCGGCGCACATTCGATTACATTCGAGCGTGGCAATTGGATGAACAAAAACCTCTCGTTTGACTATACTACAGTCGTGCTGTCGCTGAAAAATGCCGTAAACGGAAAAATTCAGAAGGCCAGTTTTTACAGGTAATTCTGTAGGTGCTAAATCCAAATTTTCCTAAAAATCGGCGTGTAGGGTTTTTTTAGGGGATGAAGGAGGATGGGGGTGGATTGATGCCAAAATACAACCCCTAGGAGGTCGGCGCCGTGAGACAAAATGTTCAGAAAAATCCAGGCGTTAGTTTTGTCCATAGCGCCGAAGTCGTGGAAGTTCATTTTGGGGGCGAAATTTTGAAAAATCAGCATTAATTCAATAACTCTTTAGAAAAAATTTGTTCACTTTTTGTTCAAATGAGAAAGTTGTAGCCCTTGAAAAGACGCCTCGATCGAGTATTTGATCATCACTCTCCGATAATATCTTCACCACCAAAAAAATCGTTGAAATGCCAAAAAAATTGTTTATTGAATAACTCAAAAACAATCGATTTTTCGGGTATGGTTTAAATGTACGAAATGTAGAGAATAATTTTCTCTATATTTTCGTTTCTATGGACCACCCTTGAATTTTGATTTTCCAACCCCTTCTCGGGGGTTGAAGATTCAAAATGAAATTCAGGAAAAACTATTGACTGCACGAATTCGCCGCCGTGAAACAATTTGTAGCTTGAACCCTTGGCTATATTTTTGTCCATAGCGCCAAACTCGTATCTTTTCATTTTCGGTCAATAGTTTTCCCAGAATTTCATTTTGAATTTTCAACCTCCGAGGGGGGTTGGAAAAAGCAAAATTCAAGGGTGGTCCATAGAAACGAAAATATAGAGAAAATTATTCTCTACATTTCGTACATTTAAAGCATCCCCGAAAAATCGATTGTTTTCGAGTTATTCAATAAACAATTTTTTTTTAAACTTCGACAATTTTTGACGGTGAAGATATTATCGGAGAGGGATGATCAAATGTTCGATCGACGCGTTCTTTCAAGGGCTACAACGTTCCCATTTGAACAGAAATTGTAGGAATTTTTCCTAAAGAGTTATCGAATTAAAACTGATTTTTCAAAATTTCACCCCCAAAATGAACTCCTACGACTTCAGCACTATGGACAAAAATAAAGCCCGGATTTTTCTGAACATTTTGTCTCCCGGCGCCGACCTTGTGGGGGCTGTAGTTTGACATTAATCCACCCCATCCCCCTTCATCCCCTAAAAAAACCCTACACCCCGATTGTTAGGCAAACTTGGATTTAGCACCCGCGGCATCTACAAAATCACCTGTCAAAAAACTAGCCTTCTAATTTTTTTCGTCTCCAATATACAGCACGACTGTACTACTAGTCGACTCATTTTTTCAAAAGCCTGCCATGATTTGTATCATCAAAAAATGGTTTTTTTTTCTTCTTCGAATTGTCAATTTACAATGACCTGTGTTTTTTTAATAAGCGCTGAAAAATTGCATATTTCGAAATGTTAGATATAGTTATTCCCTCTAAGGACATAGGGATAGAGAGTAAGAAAAATCACAACTTGTGTACGTATTAACTTTACAATTTCTTTTATTCGTTGAGAAACGACGAAGGTGTTCTCAAAACATATGGAAATATTTACAATATTGTGATCCTTTTCGTGATCGAGACCTGTCTGTAAGAAATACCAACGGAGTTTCACGACGTCAATCCTTCGATCTCGAACGTCGAACTTTCTCGCATACAGTCCATCTAATGATACGAATGACCCGATACAAAAAAAAAAGAGCAGGCGTTAGCCCTCCACATTTCGCTGCATAAATTATTTCACGTTCCACAATTGTTATTTTACAGAGTAGGTCCTCACAACAGCCAACGGGGAATTTTACGAGGCGCATTCTCTAAAAGGCTGGAATTAAGGGGCCAGTCCACTTTGAAAATTTTAGAAAATCGATTTTTTTTTGACTACTTTCGAAAATACATACATTCAGAAATATTGTGTCAAAATAGGTGCAGGAATTGCCGATTGAGTTTAGGTAAGAGTTTTTCATGGTATAAACTTGAAATGCGTTTTTCTCGAAACAACATTTTCAAAATCAAGCTCCATCGTATCTCTAAAACTAATAAACCCATTCTCTTGAAATTTGAACCACATATTGTAAACATGATTCGCAACAGGATGACCCTCGATGGTTTCAAAATTTTGATTTTTAATCTTTTTTTTGTGGAAAACTGTGAAAAAACGCGTTTTTAAAATACTTTTTTCGTTTTTCATCTGCCATTTTTTTATTTTTTGATAAAACTTTATATACGAGGGTCATTTTGTACCTGGTGTCATACTGAATTTAATGGACTTTGATTATTTTGTTTGGGACAAGCCGTTGCCGAGTTGCGATGGAGCCACCTAGCCCACCTATTTTTGAGGCGTTACGTTAAACTATAGTTTTTGTACTTAAAAAAGAATAAAAATGAATTAATTTTTTTTTAAATGTATTTCAAGACTTTATTTATTAAGCCCAACGACTTTTATATTCATATCTTTTATAAAATCCTCAAAAAAAAATCGCGAAAACAGCCTTTTTTCGTGGCTCCAAAGTGGACTGGCCCTTTAAACCTGACGAAATCGGCGCGGAGCCAATTCACAGTTTACGTTAGATAGCGTGTTTGTAAGCTCGCACTAATCACCAGATGCAATTTTTGGCCATTTAAATTATTCTTCCATGAAATAATTAAACGATTAAAAAAACAGTTATGGAAATGTCAAAAATGTTGTTTGACCTTGACTTTTTTTGGTAATGCATCTCTCACACAGTTTCATTCAAGAGTCATTAGTTTATTTCCATTCCATCAATGACTACATCCCAATTCGTCGAAAAGTTGTACCAAATCTTCTCCGCTAACGAAGGGGGGAGATACCTTTACAACTTTGAAAGAATCGATTTTTTTTCTTTCAATAATACGTTAGTCGAATGCCTTAAAAATATCTCACCAAAATTTCAAACCACAATTCGCAGCCGTTTGGAAGTTTACTAATTTGGAGTTTACAGAAATGTAAATTCATGACTTGATCTTCGTAAGGCAGGACACCACTGTGACGGGTCGAAGATATCGATTTTTTTATTGCGTTCTTTCCAAGTATACGTATTCGAAAAAATTTCAAAAAAGATTTTAAAAAATTTCAAGTCCAAATATTGAACATCGACCAAATTATAACCAACTTAGTGAGAACAAGCAGCTAACTAAAAAACTCTCAAACGCGTTTTTCTCGAAACGACTTTTTTCGACCTGGCGGAATCATAACTCTCACCATAAATGTCCGATTTTCAATTTGAACAAACCATAAATTCCGTAGCTATCGTTGTATATAGTCGTTTTTTAAATTCGATATTTTTCAAGCCCCTGAATATAAGTAAAAATTACGCCAAAATTGTACTTTTTTCGAACACTTTAAAAAAAAATTTTTTGGAAAATCGGCTGCTCAGAATGAGAACTACATTCATATAAATTATGAGACTTTTTCATTTATATTTTTCAGACCAACTATTGTCAAGTTACCAATCCGGCTGTTGGATCATATTTTTTATACGCAGGCTCTATTATACCTCAAAAACGTTGTTAATTATTAATTTCTTTGAATGAAAATTTATACGAAATAAGTTCAATGTATGCTTAATAACACACTATTTTTCCAAACTCGAAATAAATAATCTAGTACACGAAAAAAAATCCGAAAAAAAAACACTTTTTGACCCGTCACGGTGGTGTCCCTTAAATTTTTCTTCCCCATTTTCCAATGTTTCATTGCCTGTACGGGACTTTTACATCCGCTAATATATTTTTGCCTCGAAATAGTACCACGAAGTATTCTCAACGAGAGTTTCACGTTTTTTTTTATCACATTTAGCTACACTCACATCGAATGAATTTGCGTGAAAGTATTTTCGATCCTGACACGATAGAATTTGATCAGGCAAATAAGCCAAGCTTGCAAGCATGCTTTCTAATCGAACTCGCGAATTTCTTCCTATCAATTGCATAGTGATTTTTCCTAAACAATCGATAACAATTTCTGAATACAAAAACGAAAAAAAAAATGAATTATTCTTAAACAAACGCAAACAAGTGACAATAATGAATAATTTCCACCAAAACAAATAATTATTATAATTAATAATTATGAATGTTTTGTGGATACAAACCCAAACAAATAAATGATTATTGTACAAACCAAAAAAATCATTATTATGAATATTGTTTCGAAGCGAAAACTATTTATCGGCTCGAATTATCGACAAGCTTATTCTCTCACCATCTTGATTTCACTATGACTAAACGGCGGGGTAAAGTATTGAATTTTTTTTTTCATTTTCTTTAAATTTTTTAAATGAATGCATAATTTATCAAGAATATTGTGTTAAAATTTCAAGTCGATCGGAGTAAAATTGACGAAGTTACGAGTATTTGAGCGTCTATTGCTCCATGCCGTTCTCTTCTCTTCTGCGTTTTTCAAACCGTTTTTCTGAGACTTGTCATATTTGAAGTCCGTGTGCACGATAACTCAAAATCTACTGGACCAATCGCTTTGAAATTTTGCACTGTACTTCTTCACATAATTCACCAGGTATTGTCGAGAGCTTTTTTGTTTTTTTTAAAATAATTACTAATTTTTCAACAACAAATTAGCCGATTTTTTTTAGCGAAAATCGGGTTTTTGGCTCCCAAGTGCTACGAAAAATCGAAAAATCGAAAAAAAAAAATCCTCCCGTCATTATCGCGAGAAACATCTCCTTTAACAAATGCATTTTGATTTTTTTGTTTCAATTGATTCTGTTGCGAGTTATGGTGCACACCGCAAACCAACTTTTTTTCGAGACGCCTCCGGGGTTTAATTTTCACTCGCTCAATTTTGAATATTTTGCAATGCAAATTTAGGAGAATGTTGTTCAAATGTTACTTTATTATATGTAAATTTTTCAATAAACGAACACTGTTCGTTACGCCAAAAAAAAATCTTAAAAACATGCCTTTTTTTCGCCGAATTAACTTTACCCCGCCGTAAATACAACGAGGATCCAGGAGAAAATGATTCTCTTTTGTCAGCTTGTATCGGCAAAAGTGACAAGCGTGTGGCGCCGAAACTAAAAGCTTGCAAAACTCTTCGTATTAACTTACAAAAGTTGCTCCTCTGTTACGTCGACAGCGGTAACTTGACATTGTTAAGAAAGAAATTCTATCTATTTTGCTCGGATACGTACTTCTTGTACGTCCAAGGGTGAGAGAGTGCTCAACCGGATGTTGGAGGTGGATGTGCCGATCCTGAACGTTTTGGTTGTCTCAGCGATTGTAACGCTGAATGGCTTGAACGTGTTGATGCTGCGGCTGATGATTCAGGATTATCGGGCGAGGATGCGAGGAGCGATAAAAAATCGACGGCGATGAGTTTCGGCTCGGCAAGTGCAGAGTAGTTACTGGCGGCGATGCGGGCGATGGCTCCTCGTCACCGAGCACGTCGATCTCGTCCGAGTCCGAATCAATCGGGGCGTCGCTACTCGCTCGCGATTCTCTCCCGCTGCTCAACGAAAAGTCCACCGGTCGCTCTGGCGAAATTCAACAAACGTTCCATCATGCGTCGATGAACTTTCGTGGATATTTCAACTTCAAGGGGTAACACCACTGTAGAATTTAAAAAAAATCGATTTTTTCTATTGCCTTAAGGGGACTTCTTAGTTTAGACGGAAAAAAGCCTATTTCCATGATTTTTTTTGCCTAGGTGCTTGCTTTAAGGAGGTTGGAGCCTTAGCCATTATCCGAGGTTAAATTTAATAAAAAATACATGTTATTGTTTACACTATACTGAATCTTTACGAATTTTTTGAACTTTTTTCACCACCAAACACCAGAGATAAAAAATAGTTTAATGTATGTAATTTACCGTGCGGTTAGATGGGCAAGACCTTCACACTAAAGGTTATGTAATTTTTATTGTTATTTAGCACTAAGATAAACCATTTCTAACAACGGATTAACGCAAACTGAACCTTTGTGAGCATTTAGAAAAAAAAAATCCTTATCTTGCCCATCGTAAACCATGGGCCAATGGTTTACGATTGGCCCATCGTAAACCATTAAATTTTCACGTAATTTCACGTAAATTCATTTCACGTAAATTCACGTAAAATGAATTTACGTGAATTTACGTCACGTAAATTCATATTTACGTGACGTAAATATGAATAGGCATAATTATGAATTACTCCAAAATTCATTGTGAATTGTATAAAAGATTCGTTGTCGTAGTTTTTTCATAATAATCATCGATAATGTTATGCTTTTTCAAGTTGGTAGTAACACAAAAGTTTTTCTACTTTACGTAATAAAAATATTAAAATGCATAATTTTGCCCTTTAATTATATATTTTAAAAAATTAGCATATATAGAATAAATCTGAACCCTTTGACTCAACTGAATCGCTCCAACCTCCTTAAGTAGGTTTTATTCCTACTTTTGGCTATTATATGCACGGAGAAAAAAAACCAATTGAATGAAAAAATATATTGGTTGATTCAAATAAATGTGCTGCTGCGGTGTGCCACCGATAAATGAGATTGTTACAATATTATAAAATATTGGAAAATGTGATTGATTAAAATAACATATTATTTTATTTGAAAAAGCTCTCCTCTTCTCTGAATATCTACATTATCCTTCAAATAAAATTATATACTATTGCAATTATTTTATATACAATCCGTAAATGTATGGATGACATAATTAAGCGGTTGCTACATTTTTTATTTCGTACAAAAATATAATCAATAGAATTAATTATTTCTTTCCTGCATCGAAGCGAATATGCCATGGGACGTAAGTTTTTTAGTTTGTTTTAAATCTCAAATAAAAAGTGAGCATTGGAATGATCATCCACGATAATAGTGGAGAGAATATCAGATATCCAATGGAATATCCATGGAGATAATGTCAGATATTCAACTGATAAGAACAGATACTACACTTTGATCTTAGCCACAGACCAAGAAGCGATACTCTTTAGAGTTTCTCCGGCGTTTAAGTAGATGTTCGGTTCGCGCTACGCTTACGAGAAACGAGCGCGCGTGCGGCTTCTAGCGGTTACTCCGAGAACTACGGGTTTCCTCACAACTATAATTTCGGTGGCGCTCGGCCATGATTTGGTTGAATTTTTTCAACTAAATGCGCAAGAAACGAATTTTATTTTCGCATAATTTTTTAACCAATTCAGACATTTTCTGAATATTTTTTAATCAAAATAAAATATTAATATTTTAACGAATAATGTACGTGTACGAATAAAATAAATAATGTACGAATAAAATAAAATAACATATTTACTCAATAGAAATTTTATCTGAATAAAACGAGCGAAATTCATTTTCTCTTGTGTACTCGAATCAACAATATTCATGTTATGGATTGAAACACTTTTTTTGTTCGTTGCAGAAAATGCATTCGAAACTATATAATTTGTTCGCGATAATTTTTTAGATAATTTCAATAATATCGTTGTCGGCTAACAGTGTATCTTTTGAATAAAAAAAAAACTTTTAATTTCATCATGTTATTTAAGTCAATAGCGTTTTCTTTGGACTAATAAATCCGATTATTTACACCAACAATTTTACGATTGAATCAACGAAATTTCATTCAATAACACCAATGATATTGGATCAATGATTTTGTTTTGTGGTATTTGTTAAAATTAATCTTTAAAAATGGCGGAGGTACACGGTCTTGAAACTGGATTTTCACAACTGGCGTAACATATGATAGCTAAAAAACTGATCGA
Source organism: Ophion obscuratus (assembly GCA_964007375.1). Classification (NCBI taxonomy): domain Eukaryota; kingdom Metazoa; phylum Arthropoda; class Insecta; order Hymenoptera; family Ichneumonidae; genus Ophion; species Ophion obscuratus. The sequence continues at coordinate 6,635,115 of OZ023313.1, forward strand.
CCGATTCGGATGAAATATAAATGGATAAAAATCTTTCTAACCTTATTGTCTAAAACATTACCTATTTTTGCAAATTCAAAAAGTATGTTCTTATTGAAAAATGTAGCCATTTTTTGTAAAATTCAATCTTTTTGTTTCGAAGCGTACCATTTCATCGATTTTCAACATTTCTCACTTTTTCTTGGTTCATATGCTACGTATGAGTGTTAATGAAAGAAAAGTCTTCGTTGGTTTTTTTCAGATCATTCCCGCCGACGCTACGTGTCACGCCGTCTGACAACATCTGCCGCAACCGTTTAGAAGACCGTGCCATACCTCCGCCATTTTTTAAGATTAATATAAAAAAATACTATGAAACAGCCAAAAGTAGCAATAAAACATACTCTAAGTCTAAAAAATGATGAAGAAATCTTTCCTTAAAAAAAATCATGAAAATCGGCAATTTTTTTCCTCGCCCAAAGGTATGTAATCTTCTTAAGTCATCTTCTCACTTCACAATTTTCAAAAAATCGTTTTTTTAAATTACATTCTTTGGCAGTATACATATCCAAAATTTTATGTAGATCGGGAGAATCTAACTGTATTTTTGTATGTCCTTTACTTTACTACCTGAGCGCATAACAATAATTAAAAAAAAATTATATTCACTTTTTTTGCCAAAAACGGTGAAAAACACGTTTTTTCTGTTTTTTTCGAAAAATGTGCGCCATTTTTTTATTCTTGCATATATCAAAAATCGTATGATATGCGCTATAGCCATCAACATACCGAATCCAACACCGTTTAATTTTTTTTGTTTCAAATGATCTATCCGAGATTTCATCAACAGCGCAGACCCACAATTTTTTTAGGACATGTTTGTCTATACCATTTTAAGGCTACCATTTTCGTCTATAAATAGTGACTTAAATAAAGGTATATATATATATATTTGTGTATTTCGAACGTGTATTTATTAAGTGTAACAACTTTTATATCAATATCTATAATATAAACCTATCAAAAAATCTCATGAAAATAGCCTTTTTAGCGTCTAAAGGAAGAAGCTTTAATGGACGGTACGATGGCACGAGAGGAATTCTCCTGCAGCGTAAGACTGCTCCGTTGATTAATCATCGGTACCATTTCAACGTGATAGACAATCCTCGCCGACTAACGAACGTACCTCTTGCCTCTCCGCAACAGCGGAAGGCCTAATAGGATTCAGTTTGAACGTTTAGGGAAATGTGCGTGGAGGATCGATAGGAATAACCCGTTTTCTCCGCGCGGCAATAATTCCCTACTCTTCGCATCGTCGCTCCACTGTCACCTTAATGCGACGTCAATTATTTTACGTTTATCAATCCAGTGCGCATAATGTACGGTCAGCCTTTGAAACACCTTTGATACAAAACCACTCCTACGAAATTTTTCAAAATATAATTTAATCCCATTCCTCATTAGCATGGATCTTTGATAATTTTTTTTGTCGATGACGGGATGGGCGAAAAAAGTTTTTCGGGAGTGTTTTATATTTAGAATTTAATGATGTTTATTCTGCTGTACTCAGAATGGAATTTTTAATTTTACTCAGGAGCTCAATTTTTCATGGCAAATAATAGTCGTCGTGAAAAAAGTTTTTCAGGAGAGTTTCGTATTCGGAATTAAATTATCTTCATTGTACTGTACGCAAAATGGAATTTGATTTTTTTAGCGAATGATGTTCGTCGCAAAAAAGTGTTTACAGAAGTGTCGCGTATTCAGCCTACTCAGAACGCTCAATTTTTTATGGCAATTAATACGCGTAGCAGAAAAAGTTTTTCGGGAAATTTTCGTATTCGGAATTAAATTATTTTCATTCTGCTGTACTGAAAATGGAATTTTGATTTTTTTTTTAAGGACTTTCAATTCTTTGAAGCAAATACTACTTGTCGCAAAAAAAAAACGTTTTTCAGCAGGATTTCGTATTCGGAATTCAATTATCTTTATTCTGGTGTAATCAAAATGGAATTTGATTTTTTTCTTAGCTGCTCAATTTTGTCTGGCAAATACTCCTCGTTGTAAAAAAAGTTTTTCAGAAGTGTCGCGTATTCGGAATCTAATTATCTTCATTCTGCTGTACTCAAAATGGAACTTTGAATTTTATTCCCGGACGTTCAATTTTTATATCAAATACTACTCGTAGCAAAAAAAAAGTTTTTCAGCAAGATTTCGTATTCGGAATTCAATTATCTTCATTCTGGCGTACTCAAAATAGGATTTGATTTGTTTCTAGGTTGCTCAATTTTTTTCTGGCAAATACTACTCGTAAAAAAAGTTTTTCAGAAGTGTCGCGTATTCGGAATAATTATCTTCATTCTGCTGTACTCAATACGGAATTTTGATTTTTTCGAGGATGCAAATTTTTTTCTTGCTAATACTACTCGTCGCAAAAAATGTTTTTCATGAGTCTTTCATACTCGGAATTTAATTATCTTCATTCTGCTGTTCGCAAAAGGAAACTTTGATTTTTTTTTCAGGATGCTCTATTCTTTATGGCAAATAAGACTCATCGGAAAAAAAGTTTTTCAGAAGGCTTTCGCACTCGGAATTTAATTATCTTCATCCTCCTGTACCCAAAATGGAATTTTATTTTTGTCAGGATGCTTAATCTTTTATCGCAAATACTATTCGTCGCAAAGAAAGTTTAACAAAAGTGTTTCGTATTCAGAATTTAATCATCTTCGTTCTGCCGTTCTCAAAAGGGAATTGTAATTTTTTTCAGAATGCTCTATTTTTTTATGGTAAATACGACTCGTCGGAAAAAAAGTTTTTCAGAAGTGTTTTGTATTCGGAATTTAAGGGGTTAGGCCACTCTAAACGCCAAAAAAATAGGCTTTATGGGGATTTTTTTTTCAGAAAAACTACAAAATCAATCGAGATAACAAAAACGGGTTTTTATCACACATATCAGTGACAGTATACAATCATTTTTTTAAGCGATTAATTTCAAAATGGCGTCTCTGCAGCGTTTATCTCAAAACTGCATTTTTAAGTTGGCCAGAAACATGACTCAGACAATTTTCAACCGATTCACTTGAAATGTTGAATATATCTTGAAAAATACATTGTTTATGGAAGTACGTAGGATTTATTTTTACATTGCATAGTTCATTTGTTATTAACAATTATCTGACGATTTTTTAGGCAATATTTTCACTTTCCAATAATTTGCCTAAAAAGTCGTCAGATAATTGTTAATAACAAATGAATTATGCAAAATTTAAAAAAAAACACAATTCTACGTACGTTCATAGACAATGTATTTTTCAAGATATATTCAACATTTCAAGTGAATCGGTTGAAAATTGTGAGTTATGTTTCCGGCCAACTTGAAAAATGCAGTTTTGAGATAAACGCTGCACAGCCGCCATTTTTAAATTAATCGCTCCAAAGAAATTATTGTATACAGTCACTGATATGTATGATAAACGCCCTTTTTTGAAATCTCGATTTATTTTGTAGCTTTTCTGAAAAAAAAAACAATCCCCAAAAAGCCTATTTTTTCGGCCTCTAGAGTGGCCTAAGGCCTTAAATATTTTCATCCTGCTGTACCCAAAATGGAAATTGATTTTTTCGGGATGCTCAATTTTTTATGGCAAATACTATTTGTCGCAATAAAAGTTTTACAAAAGTGTTTCGTATTCAGAATTCAAACATCTTCATTCAGTTGTTCTCAAAACAGAATTTTGAATTTTTTTTCCAAGTTGCTCAATTTTTTCTGGCAAATACTACTCGTCACAAAAGTGTGCTGTATTTTTTTTTTTCCTGAAACCCATCAGCAGTCATATTTTTTTCGGTCGCAAAATCTCCGCTCAAGACCCTTAACACATGACTATCCTGTAATTGTCACCCCCCCCTCTCTCTCTCTACATATTCATAAATGAACGAAGGATTGGCTAATAGTAACTAGCAACTTGAGATGTAGGTCTCTGGCCGAGCACTTAGCCGATAATTGACGCATTTCAGAGAAGGAGCCGCGAATCGAGACTCGTAGGTGGTGCCGTCAGAGTCTAAAGGAGAAGCATCGTCAGAAGGAACATTAGGTATATACGTATATAACAGTCATGGAGTAAAGATGATAAGAGGTGTGTGTGTGTGTGTGTGTGTGTGTGTGTGTGTGTGTGTGTGTGTGTGTGTGTGTGTGTGTGTGTGTGTGTGTGTGTGTGTGTGTGTGTGTGTGTGTGTGTGTGTGTGTGTGTGTGTGTGTGTGTGTTCGCGTAAGGATAGAAGACGTTGTAGGACATTCTCAAGACGCATTGCGCACGAGAGAAACTCCCATCCGTCTTTTGCATATATCCTCTCCGTTCTCCCTCCGCCGCCCTCGCCAGCTCGATGTTTCACCATCCGAAGCTTGGCCTCCAGCCCCTTTGGCTCCTTCTCGACTACGCGAATCTTTGAAGACGGCGGTAAGACTTCCAAAATGAAGACACCAAGCTGAGAAGACGCCCCAACGGAGGGACGAAGCCGATAGATGTCGTCAAAGACACCCAGAAGTCTTGTCTGCAATGTATGTGGGTGTACTACCACCCTCGCAGGGACTAGACCGTTCGTAAACCTCATCACAGCCCTGCCCCTCTTGCTTGGCCTGCAGTTTCCCCCGTTCTCTGACTCTCCTTCATCTCGTCTATACCCAAGAAAGATGTCTCACTGTAACTTCGTTAGCTTTCTTCCAGGCTTGCACGTTGTCGTACCTTGACTTTGCCTTTTACGAGCCAACAAATAGGGGGTTACGTGGATACGCGATGTGGTGACTCGAACATCTTACTGGGTATTCCAAAGCGACGCAGTTATCTGCAATTACATCCTGTGTACATCCTTCCACCTTGCTCTCTTTGTCTCTATCGCACTTTTCATCATGGCGCTGCTCAGGATCTGACTCTTCGTAACTGTCCATATTGGCATTCTTTGATTTGATTTTATTGAGGGAACGATCGAGTTCGTTGGAAGCTCCTGGACGGCCTACGAATATTTATTTTCATTGCATAAGATCGAGGAACGGTGAGGTAATGAGCAAACCTAAACAGGGTGTCCAACTGAAGGTACGTTATCGATCTTTGAGACTCTTGCTGGTCATGCACTGAGAAAAAAAATCATTTGAATCAAGAGAATATATTGGTTGACTCAAATGAATGTGCTGCTGCGGAGTGCCACCGATATATGAGATTGTTACAATAGTGTAAAATATTGGAAAATGTCATTGATTTAAATAACATATTATTTTATTTGAAATAGCTCTTCTGTTCTCTGAACATTTACATTATCCTTCAAATAAAATTATGATCTATTGAAATCATTCTATATACAATCCGTAGATGTATTGGATGAAATAATTAAGCGGTTGCTACAACATTTTTTATTTCGTACAAAAATATAATCAATAGAATTAATTATTTCTTTACTACATCAAAACGAATGTGCCATGGGACGTAAGTTTTTCAATTTGTTTAAAATCTTAAATAAAAAGTGAGCATTAGAATGATCATTCACGATCATAGTGGAGAGAATATCAGATATTCAACTGATAAGAACAGATACTACACTTTGATCTTAGCCACAGGCCAAAAAGCGATACTCTTTAGAGTTTCTGTCACGTTTAAGTAGATTTTCGGTTCGCGCTGCGCTTACGAGAAACGAGCGCGCGTGCGGCTTCTAGCGGTTACTCCGAGAACTACAGGTTTCCTCACACCTATAATTTCGGTGGCGCTCGGCCATGATTTGGTTGCATTTTTCCAACCAAATGCGCTATAAACAAATTTTATTTTCGCATAATTTTTTAAACAATTCAGACATTTGCTTAATATTTTGCATCAAAATAAAATATGAATATTTTAACGAATAATGTACTTGGAAATCAATATCGGATATGGTGAAAAAAATAAAATAACATATTTACTCAATAGAAATTTTATTTCAATCAAACGAGCGAAATTCAATTTTTCTTGTGTACTCGAATCAACAATATTCATGTTGTGAATTGAAACGCTTTTTTTGTTCGTTGCAGAAAATGCATTCAAAACGATATAATTTGTTCGCGATAATTTTTTAGATAGTTGGAATAATCTATTATTCTATGGTCGGGTTGAAATTCCGAACGTTGAATGATCAGAACGCTTAAAACTCCGAAAATATAGTACCCCGGAAGGTCAAAATTCCGAAAGAATTTTTACCCGAAAGACCAAAACTCAAAAAATCTGAATGGGGCCAGGTGGATATTCCGAACGTTGAATGATCTCAAATGAGGCTCAAAACTCCGAAAATATACTAGCCCGAAAGATCGAAACTCCGAATGAATTTTACACGAAAGACCAAAACTCCGAAAATCTGAACACCGTCAAAATAATCCGGCTGTGGAAGTTTTAAAAGTTTCAAAATTTTCAATAAATCGACGAATTATTTCGATAATATTTGTTTATTGAGATGTGATTTCACGTCAATTTTGAAATTTGTCTAAATAATGTTATACGTTCTACATAATTTACAGTCAAGTGTGTAGATTGTTCGTTGGCATAATCTTGACGAACCTTGTAATTTCGGAACATTAAAATTAGGAATTTTGAACCGTCGGCGCGTTCAAAGTTTGGAACTTCAACCCGGCCCTTGTCAAGATCATGCCAGCGAAAGTCTACACAGTTGACTGTAAATTATGCAGAACGTATAACATCGTCTGGACAAATTTCAAAATTGACGCAAAATCGCTTCTTAATAAACAAAAAATCTCGAAATAATTCGTCGATTTATTGAACATTTTGAAACTCTTAAAACTTCATTAGCTGAATTATTTTGACGGTGTTAAGATTTTCGGAGTTTTGGTCTTTCGTGTAAAATTCTTTCGGAGTTTTGAGCGTTCTGACCATTCAAAGTTCGGAATTTCAACCCGGCCCCATCTTGAATTTCGGAATATTAAAATTCGCAATTTTAAACCGTCGGAGCATTCAAAGTTCGGATTTTCAACACAGCCCCATTATTCTCGGCTAACAATATATCTATTGAATGAAAAAAAAACTTTTGATTTTATCATGGTATTGAAGGTAATAGCGTTTTGTTTGGACTAATAAATCCGATTATTTACACAAACAATTTTACAATTGAATCAACGAAATTTCGTTCAATAACACCAATGATACCAATGATTTTTTTCTCTCGGTGTGGCAATTTCCCGAACGGATATCAATGCTTGATCATCAGCTTTTTCGTTGCGAGAATCGCTTTGCAACGTAAACCCAAACTTAGGATACTCCATTTTAAAAACGCCTTTTCGTAATGGTCGCCGGTAACGTAATGAGCAAAGCCAAATAGGGTGTCCAACTGAAGTTAGGCTCCCATACCCAAATGATTATATATTCTTGGTCATCAGTTTTTTCCTTGCGAGAATCGCTTTAGAACGTTAACCCAAACTTGGGCTATTCCATTTTATAAACGCCTTTTCCTCTACTATGGAAATCCATCAGGGTATCACTTTTGCTGCTGCTTTTAATGGGGATACAGAATGCAAGAGCGAACCGAGGAAAAACGTTATTGACGAAGGTGCAAATTGGTTAACGACGTAGAAGAACCCCGTGGTGGTCAGTTTACCAAGAGGAGACGCTGCGTGTTTGCTCTGGCACGTGTGTTCTCCGCATATGAACGAGGGTGTCTAACTTGGATGCCTCAACCTAAATATTTCCCGAACTATACTCCGTTCGAACGAATATTTTCAATAAAACTTGCACTGTTTTGAGAGAAACTTCCAATGGCGCGGACGAACCATGTCCGGGTGGAGACCCCCCCCGTGATTTCTCACAAGGAACATCCCTCAGGTGACACCCTTTGATTTTGTTGAATTTTGGATATGTTATAAAGCACCAAAAAGTAAGCGATACGTATTTTTTTTGTCGGCGGAAAAATGGTTTTAAGGGGTGAAACCACCCCTTAATATAGGGGTGGTTCACCCCTTAATTTTTTTTGCAATGTCACTATAGTTGATTTTTCATTGCTTCGGATTATAGTACAGTCGTGCTGTCGCTAAAAAAGCCTGGAATCGGAGAAAATTAGAAGAAGGCTAGTAGGGTTCTTTTTTAGGGGATGAAAGGAGAAGGGGGTGGATTAATGCCAAACTACAACCCCTACAAGGTCGGCGCCGTGAGACAAAATGTTCAGAAAAGTCCGGGCTTTAGTTTTGTCCACAGCGCCGAAGTTGTGGAAGTTCATTTTGGGGGTGAAAAAGTGGAGTGAAATTTTGAAAAATCAGTTTTAATTCAATAACTCTTTTAAAAAAATTCGTACACTTTTTGTTCAAATGGGGACGTTATAGCCCTTGAAAAGACGCGTCGATCGAGTATTTGATCATCACTCTCCGATAATATCTTCACCCCCCAAAAATGGTTAAAAAACAAATAAAAAATTGTTTATTCAATAACTCAAACACAATCGGTTTTTCGGGTATGGTTCAAATGTACGAAATGTAGAGAATAATTTTCTCCATATTTTCTTTGCTATGGACCACCCTTGAATTTTGATTTTCCAACCCCTCTCGGGGGTTGAACATTCAAAATGAAATTCTGGGAAAACTATTGACCGCACGAATTCGCCGCCGTGGAAGAATTTGTAGCTGGAACCCTCAGCTACATTTTTTTCCAAAGCGTCAAACTCGTATCTCTTTAGTTTCGGTCAATAGTTTTCCCAGAATTTCATTTTGAATTTTCAACCCCTGAGAGGGGTTCGAAAATGCAAAATTCAAGGGTTGTCCATAGGAACGAAAATATAGAGAAAATTATTCTCAACATTTCGTACATTTGAACCATCCCCGAACAATCGATTGTTTTTGAGTTATTCAATAAACAATTTTTTTGTTAATTCTTCTACAATTCTTTTGGGGGTGAAGATATTATTGGAGAGGGTTGATCGAATAATCGATCGACGCGTCTTTTCAAGGGCTACAACGTTACCATTTGAACCAAAATTGTATGAATTTCCCTTAAAGAGATATCGAATGAAAACCGATTTTTCAAAATTTCACCCCACTTTTTCACCCCCAAAATGAACTTCCACGATTTCGGCGCTATGGACAAAACTCGATTTTTTCTGAACATTTTGTCTCCCGGCGGCGACCTCGTGAGGGTTTTAGTTTGGAATTAATACACCCCCAACCCCTAAAAAACCCTACACCCCTATTTTTAGGTAAACTTGGTTTTAACACCCGTGGCACCTACAAAATCACCTGTCAAAAAACTAGCCTTCTTCTAATTTTTGCCGATCCCAGTATACAGCACGACTGTACCATTAGAAGAATTTTCGTTTTTTTTTAATTCGGTGGACTCCTTGTGTGTGAAACTACTATATTACCCCTATAAATGCCTTTTTTGAGGGGTGGTTTCACCCCTCAAAACCGTTTTTGCGCCGATAAAAAAAATAAGTATCGCTTACTTGTCGGTGCTTCATAACATATCCAAATTTCATCAAAATCGAAGGGTATCACCTGAGGGATGTTCCTTGTCAGTGACCTCAATCGTTTGGACTGCACAGGTCGTGTTCAGGGAGAATGAAAAGATTATTTGATCAATTAAAAATGAATGGTAATTCATTACTCTTCTCACGTGTCTTCGGCTACTTGTGGTGCAAACAGTCCATCGGAAAGAATGAGGACAAGAAACATCCAGGACAGCCAAAAAAGTTTGAGGGTGCCCAATTGCAAGCATTACCGGATGAAAATCCAGTGGACTATCAGAACTGTCAAAAGCGCTAAACTTTGCTTAAATTGCTGTTGATAGACGAGAAATGCGTGGAGAAGAATTCAAAGGGCGGGAATATGGCTGCCTCATGAGTTGTCCGAAAACGCCATCTTGAAACGATTGTCGATTTATCGTAATTGTTGATGAAAATGGATCTAGCTTGACGATCCCACGCGCAAAGAATCGTACAATTTTACAATTTTACCATTACGTACGAATTTACAATTTTTAACATCTCTTTTTGGAAAAACATAAAATCGTTGACTTTACCAACCTGCTGGCGACGTGATTGCCCCAGGTTGACCTCCATCCAGTTGCTGGCCGTTGCTCTGCTGACAGATGCTCCCACTACCACTGTTGTTCAACTTTCTCAATTGCTTTTTATGTTTCATCCGGCGATTCTGGAACCAGGTTTTCACTTGTGTCTCCGAAAGATGAAGGGCTGCAGCGAGCTCGACTCTCTCGGGCGTACTGAGATATCGCTGTGCCTCGAACCTCGCCTCCAAGCCAGCCAATTGCTGATCACTGAATACCTTGGACCAGAAGAAAATGGAATCGAATGAAAGGACAACCCAAAGAAGTAAGTTGCAAAGAAGTAACATTCGAAACGATGAAGCAGAAAATTACTTAAGGGGTAAGGCCACTGTAGAAATTTCAAAAAATCGATAACCTCTTGCTCGAGCAGGACGTTGATTTCGAAGGCCAATTGTGCGGTGCAGGCATCGCTGACTGAAGATATATAAAGTTTATCAATGATTTTTCCGTACCGAAAACTTTAAACGCGTTTTTCTCGAAACTAAATTTTTCAAATCGGCCGGACTCACAACTCGAACAAATCTTGACCAATTGACTTGAAATTTTAACTGTATGATAGTTTTTTTTTTATAAACAATTTTCGGACGATGTTTTTTGAGAATTTTAAAATTTTATTTGAAAAACGCGCTGTTTTTGCAAAATTCGATATATCAAAAAAATCCTACGTACTTCTGTAGCTATTCACATGTATAATCGAAAAAAATGCATTCACTGTAAATTAAAAATTGTTGGTGCCGTTGGTCCGGCCGCGCGTCTACGAAAAAAAAGACTTCGTCGAAGAAAAGCTGTGCAGCCGCCATGTTGTTTTATATTACTTTGAAAAAAATAGTTTATACAGTTTATGATATGTACAATAAAGGATCTTTTTCAGAATTTTAATTTATTCCATTGTACGACTAAAAAAATCCTCGAAATATACTTATTTTTTCCCCGCTACAGTGGCCTTGCCCCTTAATCTCGACTGAACTCGATATAGTCTTACGATTATTTCGTTTGGTTGGATTTGTGCAAATTCCTGCTGTCGTTTCAAGTATGGAGAGTACTGAAACCTAAAAAACTCAAACAAACCTCTAGAAAACTTTGTTGAAATTGTTCGTTTGGATTTGTGCAAATTTGTGCTGACGGTGAAACACAAAACGAAAACCCAAACAGACTCAAAAAAATCGACGACTTTTCACTTTTACAGTCTATTAAAGATAGCAATTCGTTGATTAAGGGGGGGGGGGATACTTTGGGCGAGGGAAAAAATTTGCTGATTTTCATAATTTTTTTTTTTAAGGGAAAGATTTCGTCACCGTTTTTGAGACTTAGGGTATATTTTATTACTACTTTTTGCAGTTACATGGTATTTTTTAATTATTAATCTTTCAAAATGGCGGAAGTATGGCACATTCTTTTAAACTGCATTAAAAAAAAATGGCGTGACGTATAGCTAAACAACTAATTGCCCGATTCTGATGAAATTTGGTAGAAATCTTTCTAACCTTATTGTCTAAAACATGGACCTAAATGTTCTTGAAAAGGGAGTTTTTCTAGAGCAAAATGTAGCCACGGTTTTCAGAAAATTCAATCTTTTTGTTTCAATGCCTACCATTTCATCGATTTTTAACATTTCTCACTTTTTGTTGGTTCATATTCCGCGTATGAATGTTAACGAAAGAAAAATCTTCGTTGGTTTTTTGCAGATTAATCTAGCCGACGCTACGTGTCACGCCGTCTGACAATATCCGCCGCAACCCGTTTAGAAGCCCATGCCATGCCTCCGCCATATTTAAAGATTAATCAATAAGTAAAATACCATGTAACAGCCAAAAGTAGTAATAAAACATGCCCTACGTCTCAAAAATGCTGGAGAAATCTTTTCTTTTGAAAATAAATCTTGAAAATCAGCTATTTTTTCCTCACTTAATCCCCCTTAATCCAACTAAAACTTAATCCGATCTAAATTTTAACTTTTTCTCATTCAATTGACCGCCGTTTAGGGCGGGAGCCTGAATTAGAAGGTCCAAAATAAGCATTTTTTAGACAATTTTTTTAGAAGGGAAAAAAACTAGTGAGCCCAGTAAACATTGAGGTATTTTTTCATGGATATTTGAAATGTATAAAAAAAAAATGTTTCAAGATGAAGCAATAAGTTGCTGCAGATTTATCAGCGGTCCCCAATCGGCGGGAAAGATGCAGCTCGTAATTATTGACGGAAACAAAAAACCAATAAAATTTTCAATCGTCATCTATTTTTCTTCTGGGTGAATTAAGAAAGAGCTGAAAAAATCGTGAAATTATAACTTTTCTCAGTTTTGAGAAGAAAAAAAAGTGTTAAAAAAAACACTTTGACGTGCTATACAGATTATTCGAAAAGACTTTTTCAACGACGTTTTTAATTCACTTAGAAGAGATTTTCATACTGAAGAAAATAAACTTTGGTTTGATTCAATATGTCGTTCAATTTTTTTGCCATCACGCCCGCCAATTTGGAAAAATAGTGAAAATAAAAACTGGAGAAAACGTTCTTCAACGTTTTCCATAGGAGGAAATATCAATATCAAATATCAATCGTTTCTCTGCTTTTGCACTTGTATCTTTATAAATATTCACAATTGGCCTCTGTAACTTTGTAAATATATTCTTGGATACTTTATCCATCGGTTTATGGAGGTTGGAGCGATTCGGTTGAGTCAAATGACGGTTCATTCATTTTTTTTTCAACGAACTTAAAAAAAATGCATACGAGGTACAGATTTATTCTGTATACGCTAATTTTTTTAAATATATAATTAAAGGGCAATATTATGCATTTTAATATTTTTATTACGTAATGTAGAAAAACTTTTGTGTTACTTCCAACTTGAAAAAGTATAACATTATCGATGATTATTACGAAAAATCTACGACAACGAATGTTTTATACAATTCACAATGAAATTTTGAGTAATTTATAATTATGCCTATTCATATTTACGTCACGAGATTATTGGCCCATGGTGTACGATGCGCAAGATAAGGATTTTTTTTTCTAAATGTTTACAAAGGTTCCGCTTGCGTTAATCCGTTGTTAGAAATGGTTTATCTTGGTGCTAAATAACAAAAAAAAATACATAACCTTTAGTGTGGAAGTCTTGCCCATCTAACCGCACGTTAAATTACATACATTAAACTATTTTTTATCCGTAGTGTTTGGTGGTGAAAAAAGTTCAAAAAATTCGTAATGACTCAGTATAGTCTAAACAATAACATGTATTTTTCAAAATTAAATTTAACCTTAAATCGTGGCTAACGCCCCAACCTTTTTAAGCAATAAAAAAAAACGATTTTTCGGACCTTCTAATTCAGGTTCCGGCCTTAAGTCACTTTCGTCGCCAATGTGTTCGCCATGCGACGGCCATTGGACGGAACCACAACAAAAGAAACGACCAAACCCAACGCAAAATCACAAGCCGTATCGATGCGACGTATCGGATTCTGCGATGTCAATTTAAATTCAAAAGGTATCCATACGGTTCTGGCTTTTCGCCGTCGGCAATGTTTGAGGGCAGCGAGTTCACTGACGCCGGGCACGACGCCCATGCCGGCGCTGCCGAAAAGGGGTCCAAGAAAGAAGGCTGCGGCTGGCGGTCCCGAGGAATAACTTGGCAACAGACTGGCGAATTGCTCGTACTGATGCTGACTGTGAGCAGGCGTTAATTGATTGTGTAGATGATGCTGCGCGTGCACAGCCGGATGAACATTCCCGCGATTCAGAATGTCTTCAATGAGAAAGGACGTCCGGCTGGCCGACGTTCCGTTTTGTTGCTGAGCCTGATGTTGCTGGCAGGTTGACTCCATCATTTCGATCGTCTTTTCAAATGTCCTTCCGCTCATTCGATCACAACGCAATTGACATCGTAGTCAAGCACACTCGTAGAAGTCGCTAATGCCAAAAAAACATCACTGAGCCTACCTCGTGCATCATTGCACCATTGGGTGTAGTGAAGATGATGATGATGGTGATCTGAAGATGATCTAGACCAAGATATCCTTGTATGTCCGATTACCTAATTCATCCAACGTGCTGGTCAATTCTCAGCATGGAACATCTCACTACCACTTCCAGGTTTCCTTAGTCACAGCGAAACATCGGCACCTTGACTGTCACGATGCTTATCGTTGGAAGAGCCTGAGGCGACCAAAGTTCCCTGCAGTTTTTAGCACACCGGACGAATCCTGGACGAACACGAAGACACTTTTCCCACGGCCCACGCACTTGGCTCACTGACACTTGAAAAACATCACTGGCATGATTCAAATCACTTTAAACCCTGCTGCACATCCATCGCGAAATGAACTGACACTTGGATTTTCGATGGAGAATTGCATGTGTGTTTCCGGTCTCTGCATATATTTACATATAGAGTGTGTATGCGAGAGAGAAAGGATGGGGGTGTTTCGCGATAATTATGACACGTGCCGTAACATCGTTCGTTTCCGGGCTAAGACACAAACCGTTGAAACCCCTATCGGTCCGTCAACCTGCGATTGAACCTCGCTCACCCCACGCTCCCATCATAGCTGTTCTCGTTGTCGTATTTCGTTCGAGCAATACCGAGGTGAACCAGGCGCTTTCCACATTCTATACAGCACGTACTTGTGTACCGGGCCGGGGGTTGTTTTGGGGTGACGGGCGAGGGGCAGTTCACGAAGGGTTTTCCTCGTCGTTTCGTCCCCATTGGACGCGCGCAAGAACGTTTCGCACCCTTCCGGTTGGCGGATAACTCTCGTCGGGGGCGTGACCTTTCTTCGTCGTTGCTATGGTGACATCTCGAGAGTCGGTGATTTCAGGGATTCGCATCATGATATCCCGGAACGGAGATCTCACGTTTTTTCCCTGTCTCCACCCTCGCGCTGCTGGAATCTGTGCGACGGAGCTGTTACGCGCAGTGTCTTTCACCTGATAGCTCTGTACCAACTGCGTAACTGTATCGATTTGCTACCTGATGCTGGCCACTCTCAATCAAGTGTACACCACCAGCGGAAAAGCCAGCGCATACCTCCAAAGAGAACAAGTGCCATGACTGATTTTCAGGCGTTTGCAGTGCCTATTTGCCTGGAGGCATTTGCATCAAGTTTAGGCCGGGTGATGAGCGTTCAGTTGGTAGAAGGCTACTTGCGGCTCTCCGAGATGGTTGATGTTTAGGCAATGAAAAGGCTAGCTGTAGGTGATACTTTCAAAGCGCAGAATTGACATTGGCTCCTTCCGGAAGGTCCAGTTCCCTTGGAGGAAAGTCAGCTGAATTTGGATTCAAAGCAGCTCTTGAGACAATTGATCTTTGGGGTTTGCAACATCCGTTTGTGGATGCGTAAGAATATCCTGGGGACAATTGGCTCTCGGGGTTGTTTTGGACAGACTACATTTGGGAAGATGGTCCTCTAATGGGTCTATAGATCACTGGGTTATCTTTACTTTCCTGTGGAATCAAAAGTCCAGTTTCAGCACTCTTGGAACTCTCACGGCTTTACCTTTTTCATCCCAATAGATGGAAAATCGACTTTTTGCTATGAAGGCACTCATGTTCGGAAGGATTTACCTTCGACATCGGGTGCCTCGTATCTATCCGAATCACCCCATTTTCTACGACCTTCTTTAGTTTTTGACAAAAAAGCATTTACAAGGAACATCCCTCAGGTGACACCCTTCGATTTTGTTGAAATTTGGATATGTGATAAAGCACCGAAAAGTAAGCGATACGTATTTTTTTATCGGCGGAAAAGCTGTTTTAAGGGGTGAAACGAACCCTCGAAAATAGGGGTGTTTTTCGTTGATAACGTTATGGTTCTCATCTCCAATGTATAGTGCACAAAAAAATAAACATTGTTGCAATTTGGAATTTTTAATATCTCGTACTGTTAAAACGTTATCGACGATAAACGAAAAATATCTCCATTTTTGAGGGTGCGTTTCAGCCCTTGAAAGCGTTTTTCCGCCGATAAAAAAAATTTGCATCGCTTACTTTTCGGTGCTTTATAACATATCCAAATTTCAACAATTTCGAAGGGTGTCACCTGAGGGATGTTCCTTGTTAGTTATTCTTCTTTTTTCCGTATGTACGTTCCGAGCGATTTGTTTACTTGCGATATCGTTACAGAGTGCACTGTCGAGCAATAAATAAATGAACGAACGCTAACGCAAATGCCTCGGATTTTGATCAAAAGAGAACAAAGGTTGGATCAGCCCCTAAAGTTCAGATGATAACAAAAATGCTCATACTAGTCCAAACGACTCCAAATTGCTTCGAAAAACTTCCAAGAGGAATGCACAGCCACCGAAGAGAAAATAATGAAAATCTATGCAACAGGAAAAGTGGACAAAAAATAAAATACTTTTTTATCGGAAACTAAAAAAGATCGTAGAAGTAGAAAATTCTAGATAGGCATCTAGAAACCAAAGCGAAAAAATAAATAAAAACCTGTACAACAGGAAAAGTGGAGAAAAGAATTAAGTCGAAAATACGCGAAAAATTTCAAAAAGCTTCATCCTGTAATTTATTTTTGATTCCATTAGCCTGAACGGTAAGGAATATTTGAAGCTTTAGAGAATTGGAAATTTTTGTAAAGCTATTAAATGAGGTAAGATTGCATTTATAATAGATAACCCGCGGCGCGCCCGACCGCCAACTTCAAAGCCATTTTTCCACGATTCATTTTTTTGAACCTTGTGAAAGTTCTAACTCTTGAAAGAAGGTTCAGATCGCTTTGAATTTTTTACAACATATTCTTAGTATCATCACCTATCGTGTGAACTACAGAAACAGAAATTTCAATGACACAAAAAAATATAAAAAATAAAATAACAACAGAAAATTAAGTAAAAAAATGTTAAGTTTCGAATTTTTATTATAATAATTTTTTTTATAATATTGTTGGTTCACACTGAAGATACAATCATTATGCAATTATAAAAATGTTCATTTTTTTCGACACCCACATCGATACCGAGAACTTTCACCATCAACGCGCGCGCAAAAAAATACATTGCTTTATTATGTTACGTCTCCGCCATCTGTTAATATTTCTGATTTTTTTAAACATATACTTAACCATGTACATAAATAATCTGTAAAAAAAATGTTGTCAATATATGAAAACTAAAAAAGATCGTAGAGCATACATAGTGCTAATTCCGATAAATATTGAAACTAGGCAGTTTCAATATCATGCATATCAGCACCATGTATGTTCTATGATTTTTTATAATTTTCGATAAAAAAGTATTTAATTTTTTTCCCCACTTTTCCCGATGCATAGGTTTTTATTGTTTTTCTCTTTGGTGGCTACATGCCTATCTGGAAATTTCTTCTTGTACGTCTCTTTTCCAGCCATCTTTTATACAGCAGCACTTGAACCATTGCAGTCTAAATTACCCGAGTTCCACTATCCGGCAGTAAATGAGGCATTCCACGTCACCTCAGCCAGTTAAAAAAAATCCACAAATAATTTTTGAAAAATCGAGTTACTTTATTGAAATATCGACACTCACCGAGTGTCGACATTTTCTTTTTAATTTTTGACGTTTTTTCTCGGTGATTACCATTTTTTAAACATTTTTCCATTCAAATGGCTGTATCTTTGGCAGGATTTGACGTATTTACATTCGTAAAAAACGAAAATGTGCGTATTTTTCTAGCCTTCCAGAAAAAAATTAATTTAGATTTTATTGAGCAAGTCGAACGTCCGTTTCAGGGCAAAATATGCAAAAATATTTTTTTTCTCAAGGAAAAACACTCGCTATTTTATTTTTAAGAATTTCCCCGAATTGCGAATACGAAAAACGGATTTTTGGTATTTTTTATATTATGGGATTCCTAAAGACCGTGAAGTAACAGCTATTTTTATTTATTTAATTTTTTAAATTAATATTCGATTGAAGAGTGCGGAGCACTCGCTGTATGTTTACCAGGTTTTTTAAGTACATTTGACATATATGTCATATGTATTCTAGCCTTGGAGTGCTCCACACTCTTCAATCGAATATTAATTTTAAAAAAATTAAAAATAAAAATATCTGTTACTTCGCGGTGTTCAGGAATCCCATAATATAAAAAATACCAAAAATCCGTTTTTCGAATTTACAATTCGGGGAAATTAAAAAAAATAAAATAACGAGTGTCTTTCCTTGAGAAAAAAAATATTTTTGCATATTTTGCCCTGAAACGGACGTTCGACTTGCTCGAAAAAATCTAAATTAACTTTTTCCTGGAAGCCTAGAAAAATACGCACATTTTCATTTCTTACGAATGTAAATACGTCAAATCCTGCGAAAGATACAGCCATTTGAATGGAAAAATGTTAAGAAATGGTAATCAACGAGAAAAAACGTCAGAATTTTTTTTTAATTGCGACACTCGGTGAATATTTTTCAATAAAGTAACTCGATTTTTCAAAATTATTTGCGGATTTTTTTTACTGGCTGAAGTGACGTGGAATGCCTCAGATATGGATGACTATGAAGCTCCCAATATCCAGGGATGTTGATGGTCGGAGACGAAAGATTGGATGGTTTATCATGCCTCTCGAGGTCGGAACCATACACAATGAGATTTCCTTCCTGTTCCCTCTCTCCTTCTCATCGCCCTGCCACTATTGATGTCCCGTGCATCCTTTATCCCGGTTCAAACGTGCTTGATGTACTTCGAGAGGCCTCTTGATCATCCAAGTGTACATGCCGTACATCCCTATCTTCTCATAGCCATAGTAGATTGCATTATTTGACTATCAGACATACCATATCCGAGTACGTACCTCATTGAGTACGTTCCTCATTGAGCCACCTTCATCATATCTTGATGACGAAGGCACGTTGAAGACACCATTTCTGGCGGTTGTCTTTCTCTCGACATAGACTTTGCGAATGATCGTCCAAAGAATTTCACTGTTCCGATCAAACTTTGGATGTTGATTGTTGGTTTGCATGTCAAGTCCCATTAGCTGAACGCACTGACGTATTAGAAGGCCAGCAACTCCCCGTTCCCCACACTCGATGTAACCCTTAATGTATACACTGGCCAGTCTATAGACAGCATTCTATTGAAGACACGGAGTGCATACAACATCGTGGTGGGCATTGACGTTACAGAGCGTTCAACGGACCAGCAGTGATGGGATGAGGGCGGCGCGTGTCGGCATTTAGACGAGCTTGCCTCCGCGATTATTGAGTAAATTAGCGACGGGGTAATTGTGTTACCAACGCGTGTCCGTTGGGCGGTCGCTCTATCCGTGGGCTTCGCTCCACTCCAAGCCTCACGGTGCCTTTGCACCCTACTTGCCCTTTCCCTTGCAACACTTTCTCATTCGGCAGCTCTTACTCCCTTACTGGCTCGTTCAACCTCAGTTTTTCCGTTTCCAAAGTTGTGCGGAAAATTCTCATTGTTGCGAACTGAAATAATTGGCCATCGGAAGAATTTCTCGGAGCCATATAGAACCACGTGTAAAAAGGTCAAGGTACCGCACCACGGTTGGTGCGCTGTACGAGGGTGTATTTTTCGCAATTAATTTCAAGCAAACGATGAATGGATTTTTTTTATTATTAATACTCATAGTCAATATATACATATGGAAGACTGTATACAAATTTTAACAATTTTCTGACGATTTTCCACGTTCCAAAAATTTGCCTAAAAATCGTCAGGTAATTGTTGGTAACAAATGAACTATGCAATGTAAAAAAAATCCTATGTATTAGGTGTACAAATAAGTTTTAGGACACTTCGATTTTGTATCATAAGAGCTATTCTAAATTAATTCAAAGGTCCCTCTCACTTATCATAGATGGCGCTTGATATGTAGTATCGAAACGTAAAGGAGTCATAAACATAACCTATAAATTCTGTAAATTAAACATGCAGACCGATAAGCTATTTATTAGACACTACATTCGCTATGAATTCCATCAAGGAAAAAGTGTTAGGAAAGCGTGTGAATCGATATGTTGTGTTCTTGGAGACAACATTGTATCTAAAAGTACATGTGAGTATTGGTATAAGCGTTTCAAAGAAGGTGATTTCGACGTTAGTGACCGTGAACGCACGGGGCCTCCTGTAAAGACGGACGATCAGGAACTGCAAGCGTTGCTGGATGAAAACTCTTGTCAGACGGAGAAACAACTTTCGGCACAGCTTGGAGTAACTCAGCAAACTGTTTCTTATCGTTTAAAAGCAATGGGTAAGATTCGAAAAGGAACAAAGTGGGTACCACACTTTCTGACTCAAGAAAATAAAAACAGCCGTCTCAACATTTGTGTGAGCCTTTACAACAAGCAACATAGAAAGTCTTTCTTGTGGAAAATTGTGACCGGCGATGAAAAGTGGATTTATTTTGATAATCCGAAATGCAAATATCATTGGGTTGACCCCGGCGAGCCGACAACATCCACGCCAAAGCGCAATGTTCATTGTAACAAAGTCATGCTGTGCATATGGTGGGATATGAAAAGCGTACTGTATTATGAACTTCTCAAACCTGGTCAAACAGTTACTACCGATCGCTATTATCATCAATTGATGCAAGTGAATCAAGAAATTGAGAAGAAACGTCCATTTTCTGGTAAAGGAAAACGTCCAGTAAAACTGCTCCATGACAACGCGCGGCCTCATGTGGGTAAACCGGTCAAGGATACGTTACTAGCGCTTGGATGGGAAGCTGTACCACACCCGGCGTATTCACCAGACTTAGCCCCATCCGATTATCATTTATTCTGGAAAATGCAGAACGATTTGTCTGACGTGCGATTCAAAACATTTGAAGAAGTGGAAAAATGGGTCGCTAAATTTCTCACCTCGCAAGACGAAAGTTTCTTTGCGAAAGGCATCCGCGAGTTACCTGAGAGATGGCTGAAGGTCATTCAGTGCGATGGAGATTACTTCGATGAATAACTGTGTTTTACTTCTTTTTTAATAAATCTTGAATTTTTTGAAAACTGTCCTAAAACTTATTTGTACACCTAATACTTTCATGGACAATGTATTTTTCAAGATATATTCAACATTTCACGTGAATCGGTTGGAAATTGTCTGAGTTATGTTTCCGGCCAACTTAAAAAATGCAGTTTTGAGATAAACACTGCAAAGCCGCCATTTTGAAATTAATCGGTTCAAATTTTTTTTTTCTTTATTAGTTATTTAAAGGTATTTAGTAGTTTTTCTGTAAAAAATCCCCAAAAAACCTAAGGGGAGGTTAGGGGTTTCAGCGTGAAAAAAAACAGTTTTTTGCGATTTTTCATCTATATGGATAGAGTAAATTTATTGAAAACTTTTATACATTGTAAAGTGTCATTTCAAGAACATTCCGTGAAATTTGTACGCGAAAATATCCACAAATAAGCCGGTGACAAAGCTTTTCCAAGAACGCCTTTGGAAAAACACGATTTGCGGTGTTCACTGTATCTCAGCTAGAATTTATCTGAAATCAAGTACCATTAAAATTTAGTCAAAATATCATCAAATCCTCCCCCAAAGGTGTTTGATAATTTTTTTCATTTATACATTTTTGGTGGTCATGTAAAATGAAAAGTGCTATTTTTCACGCAAAAATTCCGCCGTTTTGGGGGTGGAAAACACCCTCAATGTAAAAAAAATCTCAAACTAACCTTTTGGGGGGGGGGAGGTATTTTATATGTAAAAAGTGTGTACCAAGTTTGAAATAAATCGGTCATGCAGTTTTCAAATGGCAGTGAACACGGACTTTGAAAAAGTGGTTTCGAGAAAAACGCAGCACCAGCTTGTTTGTGGATATTTTCGCGTACAAATTTCACGGAGTGTTCTTGAAATTACACTTAACAATGTACAAAAAGTCTCAATAAATTTACTCTGTCCATATAGATGATAAAAATTCGCAAAAAAGTGTTTTTTGTTTCACGCTGAAACCCCTACCCTCCCCTTAAGGCGAGAAATCCCTTAAGGAGCGGGAAAAATAGGTATTTTTCGGGAATTTTTTTAGAGGAGATAAAATAATCTGATCATTTTCAAATTTGGACATGAGTTTATTATAACTGTCAAGTTAAAAAAAAAAATTGGGATGACTAACAAAATCGCAGCATTACCAAGGGTCTTCGGACGCCTGTTTTCCGCGACATCGAAAAGTGCTGCAGTTGTCACTCTTTTTCTGTTGATCTGAAAAATATTCAATAAGTGTCATTCGTTTACTGACATATTAAGGGGAAGGATATACCTAAAAAATTATGAAAAAGTGCAAAATTGAAAATTTGGGAGCCTTTTTACTCCAAAGTTCGAATTTTCGACCATTTTTTCGACATATTTGACCCCAAAAAAATTATTTATTTACACGTTACCTTTCAAACTTTAGGTATATCCTTCCGATAATATTACTGAGAGTAACCTCCCAAAATTTCATCCAAACCGGTCGATAACTTTTTGAGCTACAACACGAGCAGTTTTGGAAAAAGTAGTTTCGAGATAATCGCGTTTAATGGAGACTTTGTCCTTGAAATTTAGCGGGAGATGTTAGCGGCTCAACATGAGCAGCTAGAAGAGGAGGAGGGATGCCTCTATGGACCAGGCATTGCCGATTAGCGGTAATTATAAACACATTTGTGTAAACACATTACAAAACTTTAAACGCGTTTTTCTCGAAAACACGTTTTTAAAAATGACTGACATTCTCCTGACCGCTGTAATTAACATTTCGACCTGAAATTTGGAGAGCATACTCAGAAAATATGTCTTCACGGAATGACGGATCATTTTTTCGATAGATACATTTTTGAATTTATTATTTATCTTTTGATGCGAAAAAACGCGAAAATTCGATTTTTTTAAATTGCCGCCATTTTCTGACATTTGTACACTACTACCTCTCTAAGAGAGCCCTCGCTAAGAGAGAATTTCCCCGCCGTTCCGCTTGAGCGCATTTTATGGCTTCCCCCACCTAGCTCGAGCTGTCCAGTGTACCCGAGGCCTCTCGAGTTTATCGCGGACAACTCAATGGATGGTGGGGGAAGGTTTCGGCGACGAATTTCTCGAGAAATTCTTCCTCTAACCGCCCTAGACCGCTCTCTTAGAGAGGTAGTACTGTACTAAACGAAAAACCCATCCGTCATTCCATGACCAAAGGGTCACAGATTCATAATATGCTTTGAATTTGTGTTTGAGATCAACAAAGAGGGGGCAGTGATGTCAGCCGTTTACCTCCCGCGATTTGAGGACCTGTTTTCGCGGAGCTGCAATGGCCGCCATTTTGGTTTTTAAAAAAAAAAAATTTTTTTTAACGTTCTGAATATCATGAATAAAAGCAAGAAAAAACCGCACTCAAAAAGCTTTACTCGTTTCCTTTAAAAAAAATAAAATGTAAACACCTGAAATATGGCACTCCAAGGACAAAGTCTCCCTCAAAGTTTACTCGCTACCTGACCGCATGCTGTCCCCGCGCTCTAGACTATATGCGATAACTCCGCAAATATTCAATATTTCGAGTTTTCCTTTGCTCAGTATATTCTTTGGGTATCATACTTTCGCAACATGTAAAAAAAAATCGTTTTTTCGAAAATTCTAAAGGGATTTCTCGCCTTAAGCGATGTTCCTTGTAAGACAATGGGCGACAGTTCCAACGGCCTGATCTGAAAACTGCCTCTGTACGAGCTCATAATTGTTTCTTCTTCGATTATAGTACGCGGTGCTCTGAGCGGTGAATAAACCATCAAAATACTATAGAAAAACTACTATACTTATAGTTATTTGTTTTTTCATCCTATCCAGTACAATATTGCTTCCCGCTTAAGCTCCTAACTACCCTGGACGTTCTCGTCCCAAATCGTCGAGCGGAATATGCTTTCCGTTGACATCGGAGATCCACGAAGCGCTTTACTTGGGTTCTTGGGTTTCGAGTTTGTGACATGAGAGACAGCGTCGGGGAGCGGAAACCCCCCTTGAGACTCGTTAACGAGACCAGCCTCGTGCCGTTCTCGCATGGCAGTCTCATCGGCTTCATAATCCGTCCAAACTCACTCCAGCCTCCCCCCCCCCGCCCTTTTCGTCCATCACGTCCTTCGTTGCTCTCGTCCTCGATCTCCTTCGTCTCTAAACTTTAAGGGGGTCTAAGATACCTTTAGACGAGGAAACAATTTGCTGATTTTCATGATTATTTTTTTAAAGGCAAGATTTCTTCACCCTGTTTGAGGGTATGTTTTATTACTAGTTTTAAATGTTACGCGGTATTTTTTTTTAAGGCGGGAAACCAGTTTAGAGGACTAAAAATCGATTTTTATCCCATAAATTGTTAGTAAAAGTATTCAAGAATATATTTCGAAAGTAGCATAATTAATTCATTAATGCCTTGAATTTTTTGTTTATGGTTATTTTTTTTTCAAACACGTTTTTCTCGAAGCGACTTTTTTTTAAATTTGTGTACACTATAGCTCGAACAGTTTCTAACCGGTACATTTATAAAGTGATAGTTAGCTTCTTTATATAATAACGCTCTATATGAACCTAAATTTGGGGTATCGTTGTTTAAAGTATACCTTTTATATATAAAAAGGTTATAAAATAATCGCAAAAATGATACCCTTTTGTTTAAATACCTCTAAAAAATGATATTTTCAATTTTTGGCCAGAGTTAGGTTCATATAGAAGGAAAACATGTTCTCAAGGTAATCTTCGAACCGTATTGATTGTCCATGAAAACTGTGGCCTCCAGAGTGTACACAAACAGCAAAGTCTGATCGCGACCTTCGATGGGCGGTAGGTTATATCTACGATGTTTTCAGAGGAAATGCTTTGAAAAAATTGAAATACTAGTTTGACAATGTGTATAAAATATTTCCAAAGTTAGAATAAATTATTATAATTCACTCCTTGTGAAACAAAATATGAAAATCACTAACAAAACGTACTCCTAAACTGGTTTCCCGCCTTGATATTTAAAAATAGCATCATGTTTTTCTAAACTGCATTTTCACGACTGGCGTGACGTATAGCTGCAAAACTAGTCGACCGATTCTGATGAAATTTTGTATAAATCTTTCTAACCTTATTGTCTAAAAGGTGATCCTAAACGTTTAATTTTTTTAAGTGTTTTTTTTTTATTGCAAAACCTAGCCACGTTTTTCGGAAAATTCAATCTGTTTACTTCAAATCGTACCATTACATTGATTTTTAAAATTTCTCACTTTTTCTTGGTTCATATTCTGCGTATGAGTGTTAATTGAAGTAAAATCTTGGTTGGTTTTTTTTCAGATTAATTCCGCTGACGCTACGTGTCACGCCGTTTGACAACATCCGTCGAATACCGTTTAGGGGGCATACGGATATTACATAACGCAATTTGAGGGGGGGGGGGGCGTTACGGTCTACGTACGTGGGAGGAAGGGGGGGGGGGTAAGGTTTGCGTTACGTCACGATTTTAGAATTGCCAGAAATAGCAACATTTCTGCATGTTCAAGTTTTGAATTTAAAACTCGCGCGTAATTTGACCGCGGAAAGTTGACATCTTTCCATTCTAAGTAGCAATTTTGAAAAAGTTGTCCAAAAGTTGGCTCAGTGGGTAGCAAATGTCCGCTTGAAAGTTATCTTAAAGTTAAAAACCATCCAAAAAGATGACTGTTGAACACATGGTAACTTATAGGTAGCTTCCAAACGGACATTCGGTACCCATTTAGACAACTTCTGGACGACTGTTAGGAAATTGCTACCTGGGATGCTGAATGTCAATTAAGGTAACTCTATCGCTTCACACTAGTCATACCACTGATCATACTTGAGACTTGTACAATTTATATTTTTAACATATGCAAAAAACATAATTTGTAATAACTACAATTTTCCATGTGTAAACTGTTGAATGAATGTTCACATTTGATTATAAAAATGGAAGAATAGTTATTCCAACGATTCGCGCAGTAGTTCTAGGTTTGATATTTGGCAACATTCGTTCTATCGCCGTCTCTTTTTACTCAACCAGGCGAGTTTGACCTCCATGCTTTTCAACGTCGATCTGTCAAAACAATGTTAGGTGCGGGAAATATAAAGCATTGTATTCGGGCCACGACTGGTAAAAAGCGTGGAAAATTTGTGTCGGCGAAATATGTCGGTTAAAAATGAAATATGTGTGGAAATTCGAATGAGTGAGATGAGGTTAGGACTACAGTCAGCTGTTGCCTTGCTGCCACGACTCTTTGTCGTAGCAAGTGGTAATAAATCCAATACCGGAAGTTCAAGTTAAACTTGATATTACATAAAAATTACGTCAACAAGCGTAATTTTTTCCAAGAGCATTGGAATACTACAAGTGTTAAGTATGTAATTCTGATTATTTTCAAGAATCTGACGGATCCCCACTATTATATACACTTTTGTAGCAACCGGAAATGGGGTTTTTGCATGCCGTCTTGGAATTCCTTCACAAAAATACGCAATTTTAATTTTCTTTTTCTTCTGTTATTAGATCGATAACCGACCCTGAAATTTTACAGAGACGATTATTATTGGGTTGGTAAGAAAGTCTTGCGACACTTTCCTTTCGATTAAAATATGTTTTCTTCTAACGAAGTTCTACAACATTCGAGAGTAGTATATTCAAGACTAGTCTAGAACCTTCCATGCCGTAGGGTATATAAGCGAGTCAGTTGTTCCGCGCAGACAGTACGAGCGAAGATGGATCATAATGCACTTCGATCGATTGCATATTACGAATTTTTACAAGGGCGTTCTGCAAGAACCGCAGCCGCTAATATGTGTAGTGTGTTCAAGGCCAACGTAGTTCATCATTCAACGATATCCCGTTGGTACCAGCGTTTCCGTTCTGGCGATACATCTTTTGAAGACAAACCTAGGTCCGGCAGTAAATCAACTGTTGACGATGAAGAACTACGAGCACTTACAAAGGCAAAGCCTAATACGTCGTCACGGGAATTAGCTTACAAACTCGGCTGTAGCCATCCCACGATTCTCCAATATTTACAAAATCTCGGATACAGAAAAGTTGTTTCTTCTTGGATACCACACGATCTCGGCGAATCAAACAAAGCGACACGCATGTCCATCTGTCTTTCACTCCTGCAACGTCCACACAGAAAGGATTTTCTTCAAGAAATAGTCACTGGAGATGAAAGCTGGGTGCTTTATGTTAACTACACACGTAAGCGACAATGGCTACCGAAAGGAGAAAAACCAGATCCGACCCCTAAGCTGCCCCGTGAAGTGAAGAGAGTTTTACTCTGTTGTTGGTGGGATTCTGAGGGCATGCTATATTACGAACTGCTCCCATCTAACACCACGATAAATGCAAATACTTACTCTGCACAACTGCAAAAGCTGGCTGAAATTATCAAACAAAAAAGGCGTGAACGTCTCCAAGTTCGGCTTCTCCACGACAATGCTCGACCCCACGTAGCTAAGATGACACAACAATCTATTTCGCAGCTGGGATGGGAAGTTCTACCGCATCCACCGTATTCACCAGACCTAGCACCTACCGACTACCATCTGTTTCGAGCTTTAAAAAATTATTTACAGGATACAAAATTTGATGATGTCGCGGATCTCAAAAATACACTGGTCGACTTTTTCAATTCACGACCCAAAGAATTCTGGAGTGCAGGCGTGCAAAGTCTACCAGAGCGTTGGGCACGAGTTGTAGATACAGAGGGAGCATACATTACTGAATAATTGTTTACTGTTAAAATAAAATGTTTTTATCTTTTACTCATGTTGTGTGTCGCAAGACTTTCTTACCAACCCAATAATATATTTAGTGAAGCTCAAAAAAAATATATGAAAATCCTATGGATTGAAGCCTGGCGATAGTATTACCTTGAGGGCTACTGTGAAAGAACTCGCACAGTAGCTTTCCCACTTTTCCCAGCAAAATCTGAAAAATATATTTTTTTTTGTTTTTTATAATTCTTGACAGTACATATATTCGAAAATGTGTTGGCAACATTTTTATTCACAATTGCGAAAATTGACGGAGTTACAGTTGGTTTAGTGAGAACAGGTAGCGCGACTGGTTAGTGCCCTCAGTCCCTACAGGGGTGCCATCGTTCACAGTAGATTAAGTGCAGGCTCTTATTGTTCTGTGAAATATAACGAAGATGAAGAACCGTCATATCGCCCGCGACTAGATACTTTAATGTAAGTATTGATATTCTAGAAAAAGCATAACTTGACATCACGAAAAACGGAACGAAAACTTTGAACGCGTTTTTGTCGAAACTACATTTTTTAACCTTGTTCCAGCGATTATTCAAAAAATTATCAACCGATCGTCAATTTTTTTGTTGATATTTTTGTAATCGCAGTGACTAAGGTCGTACGTAGCCGATTTAAAATTTGTTGATAATTACTATTTTCAAAGACTCCTTGAATACAAATAAAGGGTCTTGAAAATAGAAAAAAATGTCAAATCTGTCGGCATTTTGTAAGAAAAACCAAAATAAAAAAAACGGCTTAGCCTAACGATAGCTACATTTGTATAGATATCGATAAATTGTTGACTTTTTATTTACAGATAAGCTTTCATAAAGATATCGATGGGATAATGAAGAGACATTTTTTTTTCGTCGTCAAATCAAGGCGTATATCTCGGTTAATTTAAACATTCTTCCATAGAAATGTTTTCATAGAAAAAAGAAATGACCTTTTTTCCGGCTCCTAGGTGTATTCCTCCCGTTAAAAAAAAACCATGAAAATCAGCAATTTTTCCTCGCCCAAAGCTATCTCCCCCTTAAGCCTCCTGGCTACTGGATTCTCCATTGAAACAAACTCAGCCAGCGGCTTCAAATCTTGAGAGGTGGACTTTTTCGAAAAAAACTGTTTATTTTGGCATGTATTTTGGAAAAAGTTTGGATGCATTGACATGGGGAAGGAAATCCTGTCGATTTGTATCATTGCAACAATGAACAACTGTGGATCGCGATGCACATAAGGTATTGTAAAAAGTACCAAAAAAAAAAAGCAATTGGCTCTGCATCTCGAAACAATCTTACATCCGGCAGATAAATGATATCGTTATCATAGCGAAGCTGCGTTGATAAGAAGATGAAAAACTAGGTTTAAATTTCGTCGTCGTTGGCAGCTCTCTTGTAGAACGCGCGTGAGAAACTGGCAGGCCCTTGGCTGCCGCAGAAGAAAAATCCACGTCTCCAGAACACGAAGAGCGTGAGGGCGATTGGAATGGCGAGGAAAAGCCCGATCAGTACGCCAATGAGTATCGCCGCATCGCGCTCGGGTCGGGCTCCGTAGAGATCCAAACATCGCAACTTTCGATTTGCAAGAGACGTCAAGTTTTTACCAGCGTGTTCCGGCGGCGTCGAACACTTGAGCTCGGCGATTTCTTTGCCCATGAGTTTCTCGCCGATGCTCGGCAGCAAAGTTCCAATCTTGCGAACATTTCGATATTGGCAAAGTGAGACGAGTGAAAGTTCATCGAGTCCGCGAAGGAATGTCATTGACGTCTTGATTGGATTTCGTTATTCATTGGGACGAGGAAGGGTGCAATAATTTTCCGTGACGATACTAACCAGATATTGATTGTCGCAATCGCAACGCCATTCGTTGTTGATCAGAACCAATTTCTCAAGATGGTCCCAGCGTCCCACGAGACCAAACGACAGATAACGCAATGAGTTGTCGGATATGTCGAGCCGCTTCAGGGGCGGCCATACAGCACCTTCGGCATTCTGGATCCCCGAAAGAACAACCCCGAATTAGGCGAAACAAAAAGACAAAAAAATCCACAGCATCTCCTCATAGAGCACTGTTGGAATGTGGTCCGAGCGATGCAAACCAACGTCATTGAATATTTTTGGATATGAGATTTGGTGGAAGTTGAATACCATTTGTTTCACGTGCTCGGCTACCATTGAGAATTATTTCGAGATTTTTTTTTATTCGGATGTGATTATACGTCAATTTTGAAATTTGTTTAGACAATGTTGTAGAATAATTCCGGGGGAGTTGGCCATAAGGGAGAGATGGCCAGTAAAAATATTTCATAGAACCGCGCACTAGATTTCACCTGTTACTGCTTAACGGCGGGGTAAAGTTAATTCGGCGAAAAAAGGCATGTTTTTAAGATTTTTTTTTGGCGTAACGAATAATGTTCGTTTATTGAAAAATTTACATATAATAAAGTAACATTTGAACAACATTCTCCTAAATTTGCATTGCAAAATATTCAAAATTGAGCGAGTGAAAATTAAACCCCGCAGGCGCCTCGAAAAAAAGTTGGTTTGCGGTGTGCACCATAACTCGCAACAGAACCATTTGAAACAAAAAAATGAAAATGCATTTGTTAAAGGAGATGTTTCTCGAGGTAATGACGGGAGGATTTTTTTTTTCGATTTTTCGATTTTTCGTAGCACTTGGGAGCCAAAAACCCGATTTTCGCTAAAAAATCGGCTAATTTGTTGTTGAAAAATTAGTAATTATTAAAAAAAACAAAAAAGCTCTCGACAATACCTGGTAAATTATGTGAAGAAGTACTGTGCAAAATTTCAAAGCGATTGGTCCAGTAGATTTTGAGTTATCGTGCACACGGACTTCAAATATGACAAGTCTCAGAAAAACGGTTTGAAAAACGCAGAAGAGAAGAGAACGGCATGGAGCAATAGACGCTCAAATACTCATAACTTCGTCAATTTTACTCCGATCGACTTGAAATTTTAACACAATATTCTTGATATATTATGCATTCATTTAAAACATTTTTTAAAAATGAAAAAAAAATTTTAATACTTTACCCCGCCCTTAAGGCCTTAGGCCACTCCAGAGGCTGAAAAAATAGGCTTTTTGGGGATTTTTTTTTCAGAAAAACTACAAAATAAATCGAGATTACAAAAAGGGCGTTTATCATACATATCAGTGACTGTATACAATAATTTTTTTAAGCGATTCATTTAAAATTGTCGGCTGTGCAGCGTTTGTCTCAAAACTGCATTTTTTAAGTTGGCCGGAAACATAACACAGACAATTTTACATTGTCTATGGAAGTACATAGGTTTTTTTTATATTGCATAGTTCATTTGTTATTAACGATTTTTTAGACAAATTTTTGAAAAGTGAAAAATTTGTCTAAAAAATCGTCAGATAATTGTTAATAACGAATGAACTATGCAACATAAACAAAAAATCCTACGTACTTCCATAGACAATGTACTTTTCAAGATATATTCAACATTTCAAGTGAATCGGTTAAAAATTGTCTGGGTTATGTTTCCGGCCAAGTTAAAAAATGCAGTTTGCAGATAAACGCTGCACAGCCGCCATTTTGAAATTAATCGCTTCAAAAAAATTATTGTATACAGTCACTGATATGTATGATAAGCACCCATTTTTGTAATCTCGATTTATTTTGAAGTTTTTTTGAAAAAAAAAATCCCCAAAACGCGTATTTTTTCGGCCTCTAGAGTGGCCGAACCCCTTAATTCGCTTCGCGTCGTACGCAGGTGTAAGTGTACGAGCAAAAGTTTGGCAAACAAAATGTTCAATAAGTAATATCCTTTAATTATTCCGTCTACTGCTAATTTTTTTTAAGGTTTCATGTTTTACATTGTGGTGATGTTATTTTGTAAAAGTAACGGTTACTTTTGTATTTCTTGAATAGTTCACGAACAGTGTATTATTATAACTTCAAGATTTCGCACGTATTTTTTCTACTTGTTTATACTTCTGATGTAGCCATCTCTCCCGGGAGATCAGGAGAAATGGCCACATACAGTCGGTGTATGATGGCCACAGTATTGGTGGTAATGTGTTCAAGAAATTGATTTTTTCTACATTTGTTTTAGATGCCTAATAAATACAAGAGAAAAGCTGTTGCTCTACGAGGGAACTGTACTCAAGAATCGTTAAAAGCAGCTATTAGTGCTGTAAAAATGACGAATTATCGGTTCGTGCGGTCGCTAGGACGAAATACCTAGGAAGATCATAGAAAGACTATATAACAACAATGATAAAAAATGTTGCGGAGAAAATTATTATGAAACTTGGTTCATTGAAGACTCGCTTCAGTGGATAGTATGCCAACTTTGGGTACAAAAAAATTATACTACTTTCGATGATATGTGTTCGAGATGTGACCAAAAGAAAAAAAGATTAAGCATCAAAACATAAAACCAAAGAGAAAAGCGAGAGCATAATGTTGGGTAACTGGCCATCTCACCTCTACTTCTATGGCCATCACACCCCAATACTCCGGTGATGATAGCCAATCGAGATTTTAAAAAATCGTCATTTTAAGGCTGATCTGATAGGAGTTTGTTTTAATTTCGTAAAGTTTTAATTTCGTAAATTATTAATAAAGTTAAATGTTCAAAGTTTAATTACAAATAAAGACGAGTTAAGAACCGTCTGTATATTTATTTTGACGGATCCTTGGAAAAAAAACTGTGCCCAACTACCACGGACATAACCTACGTTCTATATAATTTACAGTCAACTGTGTAGACTTTCACTGGCATGATCTTCACATGGGGGCCGGCTTGAAATTCCGAACTTTGAATGCTCCGACGGTTTAAAATTCCTAATTCTAATGTTCCGAAATTGATTGAAAAAAGATCCGAAAAATTCTTGAAATAATTCGTCGATTTATTGAAAATTTTGAAACTTTTGATACTTCCATAATACTTCCATAGCCGAATTATTTCGACGGTGTTCAGATTTTCGGAGTTTTGGTCTATCGCGGAAAAAAATTCTTCTGGAATTTTGATCTTTCGGGCTAGTATTCTTTCGGAGTTTCCAGCGTTCTGATCATTCAAAGTTCGGAATATCAACTCGGTCCCGAAAGTTTTTTTTCGATAAGGTTCTAAAACCCCGCCCCCTTCAATCGAGCTGAAATTTTACACGAACGTCCTTTCAATATTTTAAGGGCGGGGTAAAGTATTTAATTTTTTTTTTCATTTTTTTTTCATTTTTTTAAATGAATGCATAATATATCAAGAATATTGTGTTAAAATTTCAAGTCGATCGGAGTAAAATTGACGAAGTTATGAGTATTTGAGCATCTATTGCTCCATGCCGTTCTCTTCTGCGTTTTTCAAACCGTTTTTCTGAGACTTGTCATATTTGAAGTCCGTGTGCACGATAAATCAAAATCTACTTGACCAATCGCTTTGAAATTTTGCACAGTACTTCTTCACATAATTCACCAGGTATTGTCGAGAGCTTTTTTGTTTTTTTTTAATAATTACTAATTTTTCAACAACAAATTAGCCGATTTTTTTAGTGAAAATCGGGTTTTTGGCTCCCAAGTGCTACGAAAAATCGAAAAATTGGAAAAAAAAATCCTCCCGTCATTACCTCGAGAAACATCTCCTTTAACAAATGTATTTTGATTTTTTTGTTTCAAATGATTCCGTTGCGAGTTATGGTGCACACCGCAAACCAACTTTTTTTCGAGACGCCTCCGGGGTTTAATTTTCACTCGCTCAATTTTGAATATTTTGCAATGCAAATTTAGGAGAATGTTGTTCAAATGTTAATTTATTATATGTAAATTTTTCAATGAACGAACACTATTCGTTACGCCAAAAAAAAATCTTAAAAACATGCCTTTTTTCGCCGAATTAACTTTACCCCGCCGTTAAGGAGTAAGGCCACTGTAACGGCCCAAAAAAAAAAGGTTTTTTCACTAATTTTTTGCTCCCGAAATTGAAGGTATTTGAAAAAAAACTTTTAATGGTGTTATCGGGCATACATTAAACTTTATTATAAAATTTTTTTACAGTAAAAAAAAAATAAAATGGCGGTTCCACAGCTATCTTCCCGGGACATGTTTTCAAAATGGCACGCAGCATAACTCGAACAATTTTCATTTTTTTTACTTGAAATTTTAACCAGATGTGAACATTTACATTATCTTGAGAATGTCGATCGGAATTTTCAAGAACTTTATTTATTGATTTTTTATTAACAAAAAACTTGCCGTTTTTTTCGTCAAAAATCAATTTTTTTTTCAAACGCACGCCAAATCCACAAAAATTGATACTTTTTAAAATCCGATCGACATTCTCTAGCTATAGCCCTCTAGATTAATCGTTTTTTTTTGTTCTAGATTCAAAAGTGCACCAGTGGTGCTGCGTGCCGCGGAGCCCTGGAAGCAAAACATGTCCCGGGAAGATAGCTGTGGAACCGCCATTTTGTTTTTTTTTACTGTAAAAAAATTTTATAATAAAGTTTAATGTATGCCCGATAACACCATTAAAAGTTTTTTTTCAAATACCTTCAATTTCGGGAGCAAAAAATTAGTGAAAAAACCTTTTTTTTTGGGCCGTTACAGTGGCCTTACTCCTTAAGACAAACCCTAAAGGGATTCCTGAAAATCGCCCAAATTTTCAGCCTTCACACTGGTATAGCCCCTTAAGATTTTTTCACACACGTGGGCAGTTCATATTAGGCATCTAGAGTTATTCAGTGTATAAATTATTACATAGAATTGTGGTCAGCGTGTCGCCACCCTTAAACGCTGTATAAATAAGACGATTTTTGGAGTGATTATTTTTCGTTAAAAGTTCGGTAACTTGGCTTTAAAATTGACAAGCATACTGCGATATATTTTCTAATATTCTTAAATGTTCTCGCTCGTTAAAGGAATACCTTAATATTTTCATTTTCATTGTTATCCAAAATGATATTTTGCAGATTTAGTTCCTAGATCGTTGAATAAGAATCCTAAAAAATCTTTGCGTTATTTTGGCAGCTGAAATTTAGGTGAGAAAATTTGGAAAATAAGTAAAAATGTTTTTCGTTGCATTCCAACGATGTAAACTTCAGCACCATCGTCGATTAGTGTTACTCACTCTTTTCACAAAGGCATCCTCGTCGATGTTCGTCAAGCCAGGACAATTGCGCAAGCTCAGGCTTTCCAAAGCCGTAAGTTGCGAAAAAACACCGTGCCC
Organism: Ophion obscuratus; assembly: GCA_964007375.1. Taxonomy (NCBI): domain Eukaryota; kingdom Metazoa; phylum Arthropoda; class Insecta; order Hymenoptera; family Ichneumonidae; genus Ophion; species Ophion obscuratus. Next base: position 6,670,035 of record OZ023313.1, read on the forward strand.
GATGGAGGTCAGATGTGGGAGCGAGCACAGGCTCAACTCCTTCAGAGACGACATAACAGGGAAAGCCCCGCTGCGGTCCAGCGACTCGAAGGGATTCTCGTCGAGGGAAAGATATTCGAGGGCTTTGCAGTCCTCCAAAGCGCTTGGTGGACTTTTCAATACGTTGCCGTTCAGATTGAGCCTCTTCAAATGACTACGAGGAGACATTGTTTTCAATAAAAATCACACGATTATCATCCGACAGAAAGAATTCTCAAAACAACAATGGAGGGAGGTAGGTCTTGCTCAACCGATCCTTGTCTAGCATCGTCATATTGTTGCCTGTCTTTCTCGCACTTTCGCTTGCGGAATTATTGACTTGGGTAAGTTTGATCCAATTTACCTGGGTGCGTGAAACAAATGGTCGGGTAACGAGGCCAAATCGCAGTAACTAAGGTCCAAGTCTTCGAGATAAAGAAGCTGGCTTATCGCGTTTGCCGTGCCCTGGTCGATAGTTGTAAGGGGATTGCCGCTCAGGATCAAAACCCTCAGGTCGGACACGTGCTCGAAGATGTCCTGCTTCAATGTGTGAAGAGCATTGTTCGCCAAATTCAGCAGTCTCAATTGACCCAGAGGCTCGTATTCTTCAACGGAGAATGGACCCTTCGAACATTGAAATTCATTTCATGAAACATTTGTCTCGTGCTTCGTTGTAAATTTAACCGAATGGCAAAGATTTTTCTCACATTTCTAAGGAGTTGGACAAAATTTCTAAAAATTTATCCAAATGTCTAAAAATATTTTTTTAAATGTCTAAAATTTTCGAAAAGTTATTTAAAGAGTTCTAAAAATACAAAAAAAATATATATTACAAAGTTCTACAATTCTAAAAAGTTCTAAAAATACCTCTAAATTTCTAAAAAAATGTATAAACTACTTCTAAAATTCTAGAAAGTTCTAAACATACTTCTAAAATTCTAAAAAAGTTCTAAATACTTCTAAAATTCTAAAAGTTCTAAAATGCTTCTAAAATTCTAAAATACTTCTAAAATTCTAAAAAAAAACAATAAAAATAATTTTGAAAAAATATCTCTAAAATTCTAATAAATCAAAACATTTCAAAGAAAATCGAGAGATGGTGAGAATTTTTGCGAAAATTCTTTAAAAAATTTCTCACATCTTTAAAAATAGTTCAAAATCTTTTTTCCATGTAGCCTCTTTCAATCTCTTTCGGAATTGATCAGTTCCAAGGTGTCCTGATTTCTTTCAAGTATTGCGGAATTTGGAGTTTCGCACTCAAGATCTCAAGACATTGGAATTGTAAAATGATCATTACCTCGAATACTGCAGGCCGAAGCAATTCCGAAGTGAGTTGATTGTGACTCAGATCGAGCTCGGTGAGATTTCTAATCTCTTTGAAAGCCTTATCGTCGATCTTCGTAATTCTGTTGTCACTGAGGATTAGCCGATTGATCGTCAGCTTCGGAAAAGGCTTCAGGTGTACAAGAAAGTTTTCCTTGAAAGTCACTTTATCGAGAGACTTGGACGGCCATTCGACAGCGGGAAAATGATTTTCCAAATTGCGTTTTGTACAATCCACTACCAATTCTGTTGAAAACAAAAAAGATGGATGATCCTGCGTGTGTGATGAAGTCTGTAAAATTGAACACGAGTGCGATTAATTACCGGTGCAGTTGCACGTTTGGCAGAGGCGGACTTTCGGATCTCCGGAAGTCGTCGTATGCCATTGTTCGGTGCCAGTGGTTTCCGATGCTACGGTTGTCGAAGGGACCTCAGTGTAGGCCCGAGCACTTTCCGGGAGAAAAATAATTGCCAATGAGAAAAGTAGCGAAGGTGTCACCATTGTCAAGTACCTTGTGAAAACTCTCTGTGTTCACGAATGAATGCACGGACTAGAATGGTCGCGGTATATCCTGATAACGTAGCCGGCTACGATAAGATAGGAAGAGAGAACGCATGGCGCATATATCTGTATCTAAAACGGACCGTTAGTCATAACGAAAAGTGGATATAGCCTGATACTCATCGTATCAAGATAGATGTTCTTCGGATATGGAGATATTTTTAATTTCGCGGGTACTATACACCGTGCTACGGCCAGAGATTATGGGAACGTACTGGGGGCCGGGGGTACACGTGTATGCCACGCAAATACGTATCTTCCAACAACGAGGCAGGGGTTAATGTGCGTGCGAATAAAGGGAATATATCGTTTTGAAAAAAATAGATAATAAAGAAAAACAATAAACGTAATATTATGTGCAGTGAAAGAATACAAGGCTTTAAGGTGTTAGGCCACAGTAACGGGGATGAAATCATGTGCGAATTTAATAATTTTTTTCGTATGAAAAAGTGATTCGCTCATTAAATTAATTACACATCTTTTTAGTATAAATATCAAGCTGTTAGAAAATATATATTTTTTTCGATATACAAAATGGCCGACTACTCGAAACTTCTCGAAACAGCTTTTTTCCAATTGGCGTGACAAACAACTTCAACAATTGTCACTCGATTTACTTCAAATTCAAAAGTTACGTTCCTAATTGCATTTCGCAGAGAAGTACGTACGGAATTTCTGATTAACCGAAAACTTTTCATTTTATGAGCAGTTTATGAGCAGTTATAACGAAATTTTTCACTGAAAATTCATTTCTTGAGTTACAATTTACCTACAACTTTTGAATAAAACGATATTTTTTAAATTCCATACGTACTTCTCTAAGTATTCTAATGTAGATTGACGAGAATTTTTGTTTTTTGTTCTAGGTAAAAAATTGTGGATGATAAATGTCACGCCGCGGAGCGCCTTAAAAAAGATAACAAAATAAATTATTAGTAGTTCGCCATTTTGTACATCGAAAAAAAATATATATATATTTTCTAACAGCTTGATATTCATAATAAATAGATGTGTAATAAATTTTATGAGATGAGATTAATTTATGAGATGAGATTAATTTTATGAAAATTAATAGATGCGTAATTAATTTTATCACTTTTTCACACGAAAAAAAAATTGTTAAAATCGCATATGGTTTTATACCCGTCACTGTGGCCTAACGCCTTCATCAATAATACATCTATAATACAGCTTTAATCAATAATATATCTATAATACAGTTTTAGTCAATAATATATCTATATTACATTTTTATTTATCTCTAATATATGCAGTGAATTCATCAACACAGTCATTGGATGACTTCCATATGACGTAAAATTTGCAGATATTAATTGTGGACACTTGAGCACAGCGATATGAGTTCAACGTGCTTCAAACGTACGATGCATTTGTAAACGACATATTGAGATCAAAATGCTTTGTACATTCACTATACTAAATGAGTTCACGGCTTTGCATCATGACATGTAGTCAATATGCTGTAAAATTTGCTTCATCAATTGTATGCACGGCGTGATGATCACGACTATCTATCTGGGCAGTCCCTCCCCAGATAGACGGATGTACCTCATATTGGCATCATATGTACATCATCACCGCGGCATAGAAAGTCTCACAGCTGTGTATCCCTTATGAGTGCTTCCGTTGAAGTCATATTTGCATCACATGATGATTCACAATAATACATCCAAATGAAGCAAAGTTGTTCTCACACGAATATGCATGCAGTGAATTCATCAGACTAGCAAATTCGGCTCTCAAATATCTAACAATAAGTGAGTGCATATGGGGCTCATATGGGTGTCACGGCCCGAAGAAACTGCAGTACTCGTACGGAGCTCATATTAGCGGCATGGCGTGACGTAACTATGCTGTGCTCATACGGAGCTCATATTAGCAGCATGGCGTGACGTAACTATGCTGTACTCATACGGAGCTCATATTAGCGGCATGGCGTGACGTAACTATGCTGTGCTCATATGGAGCTCATATGAGAGTCATAGCGTGAAAAATAAAAAAATCCAAAAACGTTGATGCAAAAGATCTAGTAGGATTTTTATATCCGCATATGCTTTATTTATGGTCCTGCCTATATGATAGATGGATTAAAACGTATCCTGCATAGTTAAATTTTGTACCTACCTACGGTTTGAACCATGTCTTCTAATTCGAGAGCTGAGCGCGCTACCTATTAGGTGTACAAATAAGTTTTAGGACACTTCGATTTTGTATCATAACAGCTATTCTAAATTAATTCAAAGGTCCCGCTCACTTATCATAGATGGCGCTTGGTATGTAGTATCGAAACGTAAAGGAGTCATAAACATAACCTATAAATTCTGTAAATTAAACATGCAGACCGACAAGCTATTTATTAGACACTGCATTCGCTATGAATTCCATCAAGGAAAAAGTGTTAGGAAAGCGTGTGAATCGATATGTTCTGTTCTTGGAGACAACATTGTATCTAAAAGTACATGTGAGTATTGGTATAAGTGATTCAAAGAAGGTGATTTCGACGTTAGTGACCGTGAACGCACGGGGCCTCCTGTAAAGGTGGACGATCAGGAACTGCAAGCGTTGCTGGATGAAAACTCTTGTCAGACGGAGAAACAACTTTCGGAACAGCTTGGAGTAACTCAACAAACTGTTTCTTATCGTTTAAAAGCAATGGGTAAGATTCGAAAAGGAACAAAGTGGGTACCACACTTTCTGACTCAAGAAAATAAAAACAGCCGTCTTAACATTTGTGTGAGTCTTTACAACAAGCAACATAGAAAGTCTTTCTTGTGGAAAATTGTGACCGGCGATGAAAAGTGGATTTATTTTGATAATCCGAAACGCAAATATCATTGGGTTGACCCCGGCGAAGCCGACAACATCCACGCCAAAGCGCAATGTTCATTGTAACAAAGTCATGCTGTGCATATGGTGGGATATGAAAAGCGTACTGTATTATGAACTTCTCAAACCTGGTCAAACAGTTACTACCGATCGCTATTGTCATCAATTGATGCAAGTGAATCAAGAAATTGAGAAGAAACGTCCATTTTCTGGTAAAGGAAAACGTCCAGTAAAACTGCTCCATGACAACGCGCGGCCTCATGTGGGTAAACCGGTCAAGGATACGTTACTAGCGCTTGGATGGGAAGCTGTACCACACCCGGCGTATTCACCAGACTTAGCCCTATCCGATTATCATTTATTCCGGAAAATGCAGAACGATTTGTCTGACGTGCGATTCAAAACATTTGAAGAAGTGGAAAAATGGGTCGCTAAATTTCTCACCTCGCAAGACGAAAGTTTCTTTGCGAAAGGCATCCGCGAGTTACCTGAGAGATGGCTGAAGGTCATTCAGTGCGATGGAGATTACTTCGACGAATAACTGTGTTTTACTTCTTTTTTAATAAATCTTGAATTTTTTTAAAACTGTCCTAAAACTTATTTGTACACCTAATACCTAGCCATTCTAACACTTGTGCAAACTTTCTTTGTGTCTGCCTATTTGTATCATTCTGGATTTGTATGCATATCGCCTTCATATTGCACTCATGGGATGTATCACTGACAAATATACATATTGCCGTCATATTGCGCTCATCGAATGTATCACTTAGAAATATGCATATCGCCGTCATATTGCTCTCATGGGATCTATCACTGAGGAATATGCATATCGCCGTCATATTGCGCTCATCGAATGTATCACTGAAAACATGCATATCGCCGTCATATTGCTTGCATGGCATGTCTACTACCAGTGCTAACCCAGTGAATTCATCAACACAAGTCATTGGATGACTTCCATATGACGTAAAATTTGCAGATATTAATTGTGGACACTTGAGAACGGCGATATGAGTTCAACGTGCTCCAAACGTACGATGCATTTGTAAACGACATATTGAGATCAAAATGCTTTGTACATTCACTATACTAAATGAGTTCATGGCTTTCCATCATGACATGTAGTCAATATGCTGTAAAATTTGCTTCATCAATTGTATGCACGGCGTAATGATCACTATCGACTGTCTATCTGGGTATAGAGAACGACCCAGATAGACAGTCATGAACAATTAATAATAACCCTTTCATGACATGATATTTTTTATTTACAAGTTCGGGAATTAGGGACAATTACAAGGAGGAAGAAAACAATACTTGTTAGATCGTTCGCACCGCATTTTTTATTGTTTCGTCAATGTCAATAGTTTTTTTTTTGACGACGTATTCTTTTTTCATTTTCAAAACAACACTTGTTAGATCGTTCGCACCGCATTTTTTATTGTTTCGTCAATTTCAATAGTTTTTTTTTTGACGACGTATTCTTTTTTCATTTTCGAATCCTCTTGGTGGGTGTTCTGTCTCATTCTGAGCCGTATATAATAAGTTATAGCGTATGGCAAAAAGTCGGAAGCATGTGCTGTGCAAGGAAGAGCAAATGTGTACGTCTCTACAACCTCTTCGAGGGTCAGTTCGAGTACACTTGATGTTCGCGGTTTCCAAAATTGTTCACATCCAAAATCACAAAAACAAATAGTAACAAAACTAGAATTAATAGTACGCGGTTAATTACACAGGAATTAGAGGTTCTGTATGTTACGCGCGCCGCGACACTACTGTACAACGGCGCCAAGTAGTGGCAGCTTGGAGAAACAAAAAATGTATTTAGCCGACTTCCCCCACCACCGAAAATGTGGAGGAATTTCAAGGCCTGTATGTAAGACCGTGGTAGAGAGCCACCGGTCATCATCATAACGCCGACCGAATCTCTACACATATATGTAAATAATGATTACGATTATCTACCGCACACTTGAAATTTTTCGCAATATTCATTCGTACACGTCATTAATATTTTGCCAAAATAAATTGGCACTGGCGACGTTACGCAATGTATGAGCATAGGAATTTCGTTACTCCCCCCGCCCTTCGTTAAATCAGCACTTTGGGATTTCCGCGTGTACACGTTCGTGGAATGAAGTCCAACGGGAGAAAATTATTCCAGAGCTACGCAAAACCGTCGTGGGTGGGGAGCGTTATCCTCCTGCTCGGCCTGCCATCACGATCGCCTTGCGAAAAGAAGCTGCCCGAACACGCCACTGGACGAAACCGCTACTTGGTGGCTGGATGTGAAACTGACAAGACGCCACGGAGCCGTCAAAAAAAGAACTATTGAACAAGAAAACCAACATCAAACGATACACAGAAGGACTTTTAACCTAATTGGCCTTCTACAGGAGGGTAAGTATTATCACTTAATACAAAGTGTGGTTTCGAACGATCTTCCGAGATATCAACGCCGTGGACCTACGTTATAAAAATGTTTATAATTTCTTTTCGTCCAAAATCTGCTATTTTGCCGGATATCTATTCACGTTATTTCTGTCCCGTCAAAGGTCTGAAGACATTGGTCCAAGTTTCTCGTTTCTTTGTCCATACGGCTAAACTTCCGAAAACCGAAAACCGAATTTCGATCCATAATTTGGTATACACCTTCCTTTCAATATTCCACGTGATCCCCCTAGAACGATTTTTAGCGACGCACCATAGTTTTTGAGATATCGATTTTTGAAAAAAAATTCACCGCGCTCCTGCTATATCTATAGCTGACGGACTCAGCTCTGACTATACCTATATATGTTATCACGCTCTCCGCTTTGTGTGGATCTTCGTCAAGTTTGGGCGGTAAGAACCCCACCTTCCATTACTGCAGTGGCCAGTTACCAAGCATTATAAACAGGTACCATGTAAAATAAAATAAAAATTGAAAACTATATTAAATCCAACGAAAAAAAATGAAACCATACAAAATCCCAACGATTAAATATTGGTAAAAAATCGGAAACTAGAGATGCAAAAATAAAATAAAGATGATAAATGAACCCTAGAACTCTATTGCGCCTGCAAAAAATAAACTGTGGAAAACAAAAAAATTCATCTACGATGCTCTGTCTGGATGGTTCGATCTATCTATCTCAATATTCCACGGCATCTGAGGTGATCCGCGCCCACACTGGTGTTCCACGGTCCCCACCATTCGCACAAAGCGGAGAGCGCAATAACATATATAGGTATAGCCAGAGCTGAGCCTATCAGCTAGTAGGAGCGCGGTAAAAAAATAACTTTCAAAAGTCGATATCTCGAAAACTATGGCGCGTTGCCAAAAATGTTTTTCGGGAATCTCTTAAAATATTAAAAGAAAGATGTATGCCAAAATTCAGATCGAAATTTGGTATCCTCTTTTCGGAAATTTATCCGTCCATTATTTGTCACTTCGTACGGATTTTTTTTTTTTTTTCAAATTTATCGATCCCAATTGCCCACCGAGCGAACCGCTGCGTTATCAGTGGTTGGCCGCGATAAAGAAAAAAGCACTCGAGAGACGGGTGTGTCCGCATCTTTTGGCCCCCAAGTGCGAGAGAGAAGGCAGTAAAGCGTTATCATCGCTTTACTGTTGGGGTTTGATTTTTATTCATTTAACATCGAATTTTTCAATTTATAATGACATTTTTTATTTCACAGACAATTCTACATTCATTTTTTAATTAATTTAAAGAGATCAGAGCCCTTGTCTGGATCATTTTTAACTATATATATTATACATAATCTCTAGAGTCATTAAAAAATATATAATTATATATATTATATAATAATTATGAATGAATTTTAAATAAAACAGCGATTTTTTCAAAATTTTACACTGTGATGATCCTTTAACTTTTGAAATGAAAAAAAAAAACAATGAACAATGTTCAAGAACATGAAAACGTTTTTGCAAAAAATATTGAGCCCATTCTACAGAGAAAATTAAGATTTTCTATCCCTCGTAACTTCTAAATATCGAGAATTTCTCTAGAAATAAATTAGTCTTAATATTAAGCCACTCAGATGAATGGGATCAATGAGTTGTAAAAGTCTCCCAACATACCCGCCGTGGTTAAGGCCTTACATACGCGATTTCGCCGATTTTAGTAGGTACTTTTCTAGACGCGGTTAAAAAAAATAACGCATATATTGACAACTTTTTTTTACAGATCATTTATGCACATGTTTAAGTATATGTTTAAAAAAATCAGAAATATTAACAAATGGCGGAGATAAAACATAATAGAGCAATGTATTTTTTTGCGCCCGCGTTGATGGTGAAAGTTCTCGGCATCGATGTGGGTGTCTTAAAAAAATTAACATATTTATAATTGCATAATGAATGTATCTTCAGTGTGAACCAAAAATAATATTAAAAAAAAATATTACAATACAAATTCGAAACTGAACATTTTTTACTCAATTTTCTGTCGGTATTTTATTTTTTATATTTTTTGTGTCGTCGAAATTTTTGTTTCTGTGGTTCACACGATAGGTGATGATACTAAGAATATGTTGTAAAAATTTCAAAGCGATCTGAAGCTTCGTTCAAGAGTTAGAACTATCACAAGTTTCAAAAAAGTGAGTCGTGGAAAAACGGCTTTGAAGTTAGCGGTCGGGCGTGCCACGCGGTATGTGTAATACGCTTTAGATGTTGCAACTTTAACAATTTTTGAAATTTTTCAATTCTGTAAAGCTTAAAATATTCCTAACCGTTCAGTCGATTTTCGAGTCGCGGACGCCACCCTTAGGAGGTGAAAAATCGAAAACATTGTATCTACCGATGTAAGTCTATTCAGTCTATACCGTCTATATACTATGACGACTATGTCAACTATTTTCCGCATCAAGAGCAACGTCCTCAGCAGCATCAACCAGGATGATATTATTAGGAGTACAACTTTGCAGTGACCGTTTTTTTTCAAAAGTTTAAGGCTTTATTATAAAAAAGTGGCTACATATTTTTTAATCAAAATACTGCCCGTCGCTAGCTACGACCTCGGCCCATCTTTCAGGTAACATTCGAATCCCGCTTCGATAAAAGTCTTGGTCCTTAGAGGCAATCCAGGAATCGACCCAATTTTTGACTTCTTCGTAAGTAACCGAAGTGCTGGTCAGCCAAATCGTGTGCCATTGACCGGAACAAGTGATAGTCGGAAGGGGCAATGTCTGGAGAGTACGGCGGGTGGGATAAAACCTCCCATTTCAGCGTTTCCAAGTACTTTTTCCCAACATTTGCAACATGGGGTCGGGCATTGTCATGCTGCAGTATCACCTTGTCATGCCTCTCGTTGAATTGTGGCCGTTTCTCTTTGAGTGCCTTACTCAAGCGCATCAACTGACGTCGGTAGAGTTCCCCTGTGATGATTTCGGATGGTTTGAGCAGCTCATAGTTCACAACGCCCAGCTGGTCCCACCAGATACACAGCATCACTTTGGATTCGTGAATATTCGATTTGGGCGTCGATGAACCACCGCCGACACGTTTTCTCACTAATAGAATCCTCCCCGTAAGCATCTACAAGCAAACGGTGGGCCTCAGCCGCAGATTTCTTGATGTTGAAGAAGTAAATCATAACCTCCCGCAAATGCTGAGAATTCGGCTCGTAGGTTGCCATGTTTGAGTGCCTATAACTTTATAATGCATACACGTATCCGTTAGCTTTTTTAAATTGTTTACATTGGCAGAGCCTCTAGTTTAAAATGCCACTTTTTTTATTGAGCTAGGGCCACTACTTCGGCCGCAGTGGCTCTCTAAGTAAAACGGTCACTGCAAAGTTGTACTCCTAATAAAAAATGTGTTGGGAGCTTAAATTCGTAGATGAAGCATGTAGAAAGAATATTATAGGCTGTCTCAATACTTCTATGCACCATCTCAAATACGTAAATTATAGATAAATAAAAATGTACGATAGATATATTATTGACAAAAGCATTGCATCCTTCCACTGCACAAAATACGTATAACGTTTATTGTTTTTTTTTATTATCAATTATTTTCGATATATTCTCCCACCCAAATACGTCTCCTCGTCAGAGGAAACGTGTTTGGGTGGCTTCCACGTGTACCCCCGGGCCTCCGATACAGTAAATCCAGACCTACGTGAAGTTGGCAACCGACTTTACAAAATGTAATTTTTTTTCTTTTATTCGTTTGCTCTCGGCTTGTACCCGATTGTACCACCATTAATTTAGTTTGTCGCCGATTTAACCACCTCTAATTTAGTTCGTACCTTAAGGGGGAGGAAAATATGGGGGTATGGAAAAATGGGCCGGAACCCATTTAATGCTAAATCATTTGGATCAACGCGATTACAAACAGAATGCTTGTACTTGTTTGTTCCGTTGACAGTTTTTTTTTCGACTTTTTTCGAATCGGCAACTTTAATGGACACCAAAAATGAACACATTTCTCGACTACCCCATAAACTACCGGTAGGAGTTGCGCATAAAAAAGTCAAGATAAAAAGCCCATAGAGATGATAAAGCAGCGATGGTGTTGATACTTTCCGAGACGTGTTTTTGGATATTCCGTAAGGCAGGTAGGAATTAAGTTCCGTAGTGTATTTACAAACTGTGGAAAGTATGAGAAAAGGTCGCAATCACCCACCAGATGTAATGGCATTCAGGGATCAAAGCAAACAGAAATGTGTGCTTGAGAAGAGCCACTTGCTAATAATGGCGCCCCGCAACACGCACCACTAAGAAAATCACCGTACAACCACTGTTGTGATCACCAATATAAGTACAGAGAAGCTTACAGGAACTAACGGAAATACATTAGTTTACTTTTACTCGCTGAACCATCCTTGCGGCTACGAAATTTCACATCACCAATGCTAAATGGTACTTTTTTTTAAGGGGTGAGATGCAGTGAGAATTTTCAAAAAATCGATTTTATTAAAACGTTTTCTTGAAGTATGATGTTTCGAAAATATTCCCTGAAAATTTCAAGTCGATCCGATGAATAGTTTCCGGGATATCCCACAATTAGTAAGGATATCCCACAATTAGAAGCTTCCAAAGTTATATTTTGCAAGCTTCCACATCAGCAGAAGCTCTATTGTATGGGCCATGAATCGATGATTCGATGTAAGTAATTTTTTAATTAGTATTTCTATACATAATTCAAGTGTAAAATTGGAAAACTCTTTTAGAATTTTCAACAATTTATGACTCAACAACTATGAACTTTAGCAAAATTTTATAAAAAATACTTTCGTTTTAGAATTGCCCAAAATGATAAAAAAATTCACCCCGAAAAACTTTAATTCTTTGGAAATCGTTTTAACAATTGTTAAAACTTAACAATTAAAACTATAAGAATTTCGGATTCAGCGGATCAAAATACATATGAAAAGTTTAGCTTCATCCATCGAGCTCAAAATTTTACGAACATATAATACCGTATCCACATCGAAAAACTTTAAACGCGTTTTTCTCGAAACTATGTTTTTCAAGTCGGTGACCACTATGATTCAAAAACCACTGCATGGATTTTGATGAAGTTTGGTGTGCTTATTGATAGCAATAAAAAGTAGTCCTTAATCGAAGGATTTTCATTTTTGTTAAAAATTTATATTGGGTTGGTAAGAAAGTCTTGCGACACTTTCCTTTCGATTAAAATATGTTTTCTTCTAACGAAGTTCTACAACATTCGAGAGTAGTATATTCAAGACTAGTCTAGAACCTTCCATGCCGTAGGGTATATAAGCGAGTCAGTTGTTCCGCGCAGACAGTACGAGCGAAGATGGATCATAGTGCACATCGATCGATTGGATATTACGAATTTTTACAAGGGCGTTCTGCAAGAACCGCAGCCGCTAATATGTGTAGTGTGTTCAAGGCCAACGTAGTTCATCATTCAACGATATCCCGTTGGTACCAGCGTTTCCGTTCTGGCGATACATCGTTTAAAGACAAACCTAGGTCCGGCAGGAAATCAACTGTTAACGATGAAGAACTACAAGCACTTACAAAGGCAAAGCCTAATACTTCGTCACGGGAATTAGCTTACAAACTCGGCTGTAGCCATCCCACGATTCTCCAACATTTACAAAATCTCGGATACAGAAAAGTTGTTTCTTCTTGGATACCACACGATCTCAGCGAATCAAACAAAGCGACACGCATGTCCATCTGTCTTTCAGTCCTGCAACATCCACACAGAAAGAATTTTCTTCAAGAAATAGTCACTGGAGATGAAAGCTGGGTGCTTTATGTTAAATACACACGTAAGCGACAATGGCTACCGAAAGGAGAAAAACCAGATCCGACCCCTAAGCTGCCCCGTGAAGTGAAGAGAGTTTTACTCTGTTGTTGGTGGGATTCTGAGGGCATGCTATATTACGAACTGCTCCCATCCAACACCAAGAGTAATGCAAATACTTACTCTGCAAAAGCTGGCTGAAATTATCAAACGAAAAAGGCGTAAACGTCTCCAAGTTCGGCTTCTCCACGACAATGCTCGACCCCACGTAGCTAAGATGACACAACAATCTATTTCGTAGCTGGGATGGGAAGTTCTACCGCATCCACCGTATTCACCAGACCTAGCACCTACCGACTACCATCTGTTTCGAGCTTTAAAAAATTATTTACAGGATAAAAAATTTGATGATGTCGCGGATCTCAAAAATACACTGGTCGACTTTTTCAATTCACGACCCAAAGAATTGTGGAGTGCAGGCGTGCAAAGTCTACCAGAGCGTTGGGCACGAGTTGTAGATACAGAGGGAGCATACATTACTGAATAATTGTTTACTGTTAAAATAAAATGTTTTTATATTTTACTCATGTTGTGTGTCGCAAGACTTTCTTACCAACCCAATATTTTTTTAAACAATAAACGAGCGATTTTTTGGTCGAAAATAGAAAGTTATCTGTCGGAAGCCGCCATTTTGTTAATTAAAAAAAAGCTTCGATAAAGGATTAGATTTATTATTAAAGTAATGATTTTTTTTTCAGATGATCCAGTAAAATTTTATGATGGTCACCGCAAAGCACTACATGCCAAACGGGGTCTGTCAAAGATGGCGACATTTTTATAAATAAGCAATACTTTTCTTCGAAAATTTGTACAAGTCAAGTTGAAATATAACATAAAAGTCTGTGTAACCACTTTTGTGAAACAAACTTATTTACTATTAAAAAAAATGATTGAAAATGCTCGTTTTTCACGCCTCTGCCTGCATCTCACCCCTTAATCGTTAAAAACATTGACCTGTTGATATTGCCAAATTAACGATTCTTATATTAAATTTCACGGGCAATCGGGAGTTGAACATTCGAAATCTAACGATATTGCAATCTTTTTACAATTGTTGGTGCAAATGATGTTTTCTTCTTTTTTTACGCTTCTTTTCAAGGTCTAGCGCTCCTTTCCACCTTCGCTCACTATGGAGGTGGATGGAAACCTTAAGGGCGATGCACAAACGAACATTACCATTCAAGATTACGATGTCGGCCGAATCACCGTGTCCGAGAACACATCCGAGAAGTCCAGCCCCGTCACACCACTGCGATCCTGTGCAGTAATAGGCGGCACGACTCTCGCTATATATTGCGTTGAGAAAATTCGCGCTGCTGGCCTTGAGATCCGTGCAGTCGTGGCGACGGATGATGTGTTCGAGGCCTGGACGGTTCGAGAAGATATTCATCTTGTCGATTCGGTAGTGTCACTTGAAGCAGAACTTGCAGAGCAATCAGTCGATTGGTTGTTCTCCGTGGTCAATCCAGTTATACTTTCTGCTTCGCTTATTGAACGTGCGCGCAGGGGAGCGTTTAATTATCACGATAGTCCTTTGCCCCGTTATGCCGGGACCCACGCTACCTCGTGGGCTCTGATTGCCCAAGAACGCAAGTACGCGGTGACTTGGCACACCCTGGCCGCTGCTGTGGATGCGGGCCAAATTGCCATACAGGAGCTTGTGTCTATCGATTCATGCGATACCGCGTTGTCGTTAAATCTAAAGTGTTACGAGGCTGCTAGGAAAAGCTTCGATAAATTGTTGGATCAACTGGAGCACGATCAGCTCAGCACTTGGCCTCAGGATTTTTCCCAACGCAGCTTTTATCGCCGTACTCGACGGCCCAACGCCGGTGCGTATTTGGATTGGACACAATTGGCGGAGGCACTATCAGCCACAGCTCGCGCGTTGGACTTTGGCGCGTTGTATCCAAATCCACTTACGCAACCGAAATTAAGTCTGGGAACGAAGACGGTTCAAGTAAAGCAAGTTCAGCCGCTTCAACAGCAATCCAATCAAGCTCCCGGTACTTTGATCAGCATCAATCAGGATGGATGGTGCGTCAGTACGAACAGTACGGATCTGTTGATCAGTAATTTTGCTACCCTTGAAGGTGATGCGATTGACCCAGAAGCTCTTGCTGATGACTTCGATCTACAATCGGGAAAGCAGTTGCCGGTATTGACGGTCAAAGAAGCTCAGCGGATTAGGAAAACGCTTGAAAGTCTCGCGACCTATGAAAGTTTTTGGTACGATCGACTAGCACGTTTACAGCCAATTCAGCTACCTTACGAAAGACTACCAGAATCAAGTACATCGCAATGGATTGCAACTTCGTGGTGTGAGCCTATTATCTACTGTTTTGCGAAAGATCCGCAATCGACCGTGCTCGGGCTGTTCGCCATTTATCTGGCGCGCATAACTGGGCAATCCCGACTACAGTTGGGTTGGCGAAACGTCTTAATGGGCCAGTTACCAGACGCCAAAATCTTCGCATCGACAGTGCCAATGGAATGTGACATCGATTTGAACAGTTCATTTGTAAACAATATTGAGCAAGTTGAAAAAGAAATCGGATGCCTCAATGAAAGCGGAACTTACCCGCGGGATTTAGTGTGTCGCTATCCAGCGCTGCGGGCGATATCATCGCTCAAAACTTCTAGGCCTTGGCGGATTGCAGTATCGATGGTTGAAAATCCCGAGAATGAAGACGCGCTTGGTGTGCTATTAACATTGCAAATTGATTTGCATGGCAGGTTCAGGTGGATCTACGACGCACACCTCATAGAGACGAATTTTATCAATCGAATGGACGACCATTTACAGGAGCTTGCCCGGTCTGCAGCTACTAACTGCCATACGCCCGTGGCGCTGCTCAATATGTTATCCTCGGAGGAGCATGAGCTCCTTCTCAATACGTGGAACAACACACAGGTGCCTTATCCTCATGAGGCTTGTATTCACCAATTATTCGAGCAGCAAGTCAACCGTGCGCCGAACGCTACGGCTATAATTCATAAAGATAAACAAATCAGCTATACGCAGTTGAACGCTCGGGCAAATCGGCTTGCCTGTCGATTACTCGCGCTTAACGTGGCGCCCGGAAAGTACGTCGCAACACTACTTGAGCGTTCAATCGAATTGGTTATTGCCGAATTGGCAATCCTCAAAGCAGGTGCAGCATATGTGCCACTCGACCCGACAGCACCGAATGACCGTCACCGCTGGATCCTCAATGATTGTTCTGCCCAGTTGCTAATCACAAACAACAGAAATACAACATTGGATATTCCTGTGGTACAGGTGATAGAGGAAGATTCTATGAAAATATCGCCGTGCAACCCTCATCTGACCGCCTCAAATCTCGATATTGCATACGTGATGTACACGTCTGGCTCTACAGGCACTCCTAAGGGGGTCTTGGTTCCTCATCGGGGAGTTACCCGACTCACTGTAAACAACGGCTATGCCGAGATTGGACCGGACGATCGCGTAGCATTTGGAGCGAATCCTGCGTTTGATGCTAGCACGTTCGAAATGTGGGGCCCATTGCTCAATGGAGGAAGAGTAGTTGTCATCGACCGAGAAACGCTTTTAAATACGCAGTCTTTTTGCTATGCCTTACAGACAGAACGAGTTAATATTCTATGGCTCACAGTCTGTCTCTTCAACGATTTTATGGCTTCTTTGACGAATATTTTCCCCCAATTGGATATATTGATAGTGGGTGGTGATACACTGGATGTCCGCTCCATCAATGCCATAATAGCCAGTAAGGCTCCCAAGCGCCTCATCAATGTATATGGAGTAACCGAATCAACCACATTTGCAACGAGTTTCACCATTGATGGTATTACCAATGAAAATGGCAGCATCCCAATCGGTCGTCCAATAGCAAACACGCGGATCTATTTACTAGATGACTACTGCCAGCTCGTGCCACCAGGAGCGATAGGAGAGATATATATCGGTGGTGCTGGGCTTGCTCGCGGGTATTTAAACCGCTCTGACCTAACTACTGAACGCTTCCTGCCTGATCCATATGTAGACGACCCCAATGCCCGGATGTACAAGACAGGCGACCTGGCTCGCTATTTACCTGATGGAAACCTTGTGTTCCTTGGTCGCAATGACTACCAAGTTAAGATCCGAGGCTTTCGCATCGAGCCCGGTGAGATCGAGGCAAAGCTAATTCAGCATCCAAGCGTACGACAGGCTGTCGTAGTCGCACTCGGAGAAACAGAAAAGCGTTTGATCGCGTATGTGGTGGTCAGCGATGATGTTTCGGCAAGAGCCCTTAGCGAGTACCTTGCCCAGCGTTTACCCGATTATATGGTCCCAGCGGCCTTTGTACAGCTTGATATGCTGCCTCTGACGCGAAATGGTAAACTCGATCGTCGAGCGTTGCCCGCGCCGCACGACGATGCACTTGCTCGCACATCTTACGAAGCGCCAGTCGGCCCGATAGAAACAGCCTTGGCCGACATATGGCGCACACTGCTCGGTGTCTCGCAGATCAGCCGCCATGATTCGTTTTTTGCACTCGGTGGCCATTCTCTGCTCGGGGTACGTCTATGTTCCCGAATGGCATCTCTTGGGATCGATCTGCCACTTGCTGAACTTTATGCCTGTCCAACAATAACCGGCCTCGCCAAGGCAGTTCAAATTCAGCATGATATAGGCGCCACTGTGCGTCCGCCAATCACCGTCATTTCCCGCAATGGTGCTTTGCCTCTATCTTTTGCTCAACAACGACTGTGGTTTCTCACGCAGTTCAATGGTGTCAGTGAAGCCTACCACATACCTTTCGCCCTGCAACTAAAAGGGACGCTGAATGTGCACGCTTTGCAAAAGGCCCTTGATACACTGTGGGCCCGTCATGAAGCCTTGCGTACAGTGTTTATCAGCAATAATGGCCAGCCGGAAGCCCACTTGCTCGAACCTGAACAGGGTATCCCGCTGCATCGAATTGATTTAGAGGGAGGTAATCAAATCGCTATGGTGTGTGCCGAGTTGGTGCAGACCCCATTTAGTTTGGCAACCGGACCACTCATTCGTGCTTGTCTAATCCGGCTTGAAGAGGTCGCGCACGTACTTCTGCTGCCACAGCATCACATCGTTTCCGACGGATGGTCATTGAACGTGCTAATACGTGAACTCCATACGCTATATTCTGCCTTTCGGAACCAACAGCCTAACCCGCTGCTACCCCTTAAGATTCAGTATCCAGATTATGCAGCGTGGCAACGTCAGTGGCTGAGTGGTAAACGGCTGGAGGAACAGAGCAATTACTGGAAAGCTACCTTGATTGACGCGCCATTGCGATTGGATTTGCCTACTGATCACACCCGACCGGCTCAGCAGTCGTTCGTAGGTGACTGCGTGCCAATCAAACTAGATATGGAGTTAACGTTGCGTCTCAAGTTTCTAAGTCAACAGCACAATGTAACGTTGTTCATGACACTGTTAGCCGCTTGGGCAGCGATACTTTCACGATTATCGGGACAAGATGAGATCGTGATTGGTGCCCCTAGCGCGAATCGAGGGCAGTATGAGATTGAATCTTTAATCGGATTTTTCGTGAATACGCTGGCGTTCCGGATTGATCTGCGTGGGCAGCCAAATGTCGGCGAACTACTCACACGGGTCAAGAAAACCGTAGTACAAGCGCAAGCTAATCAAGATATTCCGTTTGAGCAGGTAGTGGAAATTATTCAACCGCCGCGACGACTTGATTATACGCCAATATTTCAAGTAATATTCGCGTGGCAGAACGACGACGAAATCAAAGAGGACTGGCCAGGGCTGAATGTTGAGACGTTTCAACCTGCCTATAATGCAGCCAAATTCGACTTGGAACTAAATTTGAAGGAAATCGATGATCAGATCGTAGGTGGATTACAATACACCACGGCGCTGTTCGATAAAAATACTATCGAACGTCACGTAAATTATCTGAAGACAATGCTAAAGACAATGGTGGTAAATACATGCCACCCCGTCAGAGAAATAGATATACTTGATTTTTCCGAGCGAGAACTGTTGCTAGAAAGGTGGAACAGTACACAGAGACCCTATCCAGCCCAAGTATGCATCCATCAACATTTTGAAGAACAAGTGATACAAACGCCGAACACGGTGGCCATCCTCTTCGCAGGTGAACAACTCAGCTATGCGCAGTTGAATGCACGAGCCAACAGGCTTGCACATTTAATAATGAAGCGTGGTGTGACTCCAGGAGATTACGTTATCACACTGTTGGAGCGTTCTATAGAATTGGTTATTGCTGAGCTAGCGATACTCAAAGCTGGTGCCGCCTACGTGCCACTTGATCTACAATGTCCGTCTGAACGGCATGCCTGGACTATTAAGGACTGTTCTGCACGTTTGTTGATCACTGTCACTGGGATCATGAACTTCAGTGTAGATACACTATACTTGGACGAGACTGATCTCGAAAAAATGCCGTCATTTAATCCCGCTTTATCAGGCTCGAGCCTCGACGTCGCTTACATAATGTACACGTCCGGCTCCACTGGTGTCCCGAAGGGTGTGATGGTTTCACACATGGCGGTCATGAGACTCAGTGTGAATAATGGCTTTGCCAAACTTGGGATAAGTGATCGAATGGCTTTTGTTTCCAATCCTGCGTTTGACGCCAGCACGTTCGAAGTTTGGGGGACACTAGTAAATGGCGGAACGCTAGTAATCCTAGACCGTGAAACTGTTCTTAATCCGCCGATTTTGTATCATGCCTTGCGAAAGGAACGTATTAACGTTCTTCAATTAACGGCCGGTCTTTTCAATCAGATTGTCGCGACATGTCCAGACGCGTTCTCACAACTTGATACATTACTCGTGGGTGCTGATATCTTGGATCCTCGCTCTGTTAATATTGTCATGTCGACGGGACCGCCCAAATGCCTAATTAACGACTATGGGCCAACCGAGTCAACAACAATGGCGACCAGTTTCCATGTTCGTGAGACGGTTAACGAAGATGATATTATTCCAATCGGGCGTCCGATTTCGAACACACGAATTTATTTGCTGGACGCCTACGCTCAGCCAGTGCCTTTAGGAGCAGTGGGTGAAATCTATGTCGGTGGTACTGGCGTTGCGCATGGTTACCTCAATCGACCAGATCTTACTGCCGAATATTTTCTTCCCGATGCGTTTGTAGAGGACCCCAGCGCCTTGATGTACAAAACCGGTGACCTGGCTCGCTATTTACCGGACGGAAACCTTGTCTTTCTTGGTCGCAAAGACTGTCAGGTAAAAATTCGTGGATTCCGTGTCGAACTCGGTGAGATTGAGGCCAGACTGGTTAAACACCCAGCCGTGCATGAAACGATGGTTATTGCACGAGGAGAATGCGATAAGCGCCTGACTGCTTATGTCGTTGCCGATGAAATTACGCCCATTGAATTACGCGAATATTTAAGACAGTATTTGCCCGACTACATGGTGCCAGAAGCGTTTGTGAAGCTCGATGCACTGCCGCTCACGCCGAATGGCAAATTTAATATTCAAGCTTTGCCTATGCCGGATACCAACGCATTTGCACATGCCACCTATGAGGCACCGATCGGTCCGCTCGAAATAACTTTATGCGAGATCTGGCACGATATTCTTGGCGTCGAACGAATCAGTCGTCACGATTCGTTTTTTGCACTAGGTGGTCATTCCCTACTCGTTGTGCGCCTGAGCAGTCGGATCGCCTCTCTTGGTGCTGAACTATCTCTGAGCACGCTGTTCGCGACTCCAACGCTGGCAGCTCTTGCAGCAAAAATTGAATGTCACCGCGACTCCGGTTCCGTAATATTTCCGCGGATTCCGACCATAGTTCGCGGTGGTGCACTGCCTCTGTCATTTGCCCAACAGCGCCTGTGGTTCCTTGCCCAACACGGTGGCGCTAGCGATGCCTACCATATTCCCCTCTCCATAGTAATTAAGGGGCAACTGGACACCTGCGCCTGGCGGCAAGCCCTCGATACACTCTGGACGCGCCACGAGGCCCTCCGTTCCGTATTTCTCAGTGTCGACGGAAAACCTGAGGTACGCCTGCTCGACGTGGAGCAGGGTTTTCCACTACGTCTACATAATGTGGAGAATGCATCAGAAGTCACGGCGCTTCGTACCAAAGAAGCTCAATGTTCGTTCGATCTAACCACCGGACCACTCATTCGCGCTGTTCTCGTCCGGCTTGAAGATAACGTTCATATGTTCGTGCTCACCCAGCATCATATCATCTCTGACGGTTGGTCGCTCGGCGTGCTGTTGCGCGAGCTCAACATGTTATACGAAGCTCATCGCAATCAACGGCCCGACCCGCTACAGCCTCTTACAGTTCAGTATCCTGATTATGCGGCCTGGCAACGCCAATGGCTCGTTGGTAAACGACTGGATGAGCAGAAGATCTACTGGAAAGCTGCTTTGGCAGATGCCCCTATACATCTAAACCTGCCTATGGACTGGCCACGTCCGGCACAGCAGTCATTTGTCGGGAACTCCGTGGCAATCGAGCTCAACATCGAGCTAACCATACATCTGAAGCGCTTAAGTCGGCAGTACAATGTGACCCTCTTCATGACAATTCTGGCCGCATGGGCGGCTGTGCTTTCTCGAATATCGGGCCAAGACGAAATCGTTATAGGTGTGCCCTGTGCAAATCGGAGACACCGTGAGATCGAGTCGTTAATTGGATTTTTTGTGAACATGCTAGCAATACGGGTAGACCTCCGTGGGCGCCCATGTGTAGCGACGTTACTGGAACGAGTTAAGAAGACTGCCAACCAAGCGCAGGCTCATCAAGATTTACCATTCGAAGATGTTGTGGAAATCATAAAGCCTCCTCGACGGCTGGATTCTACGCCAGTATTTCAAGCAGTGTTCGCGTGGGAGATCAATGAAAAAGAAGATCTGGTGTGGCCGGGCCTTGACGTCACTATAGCCAATCCCATCTACGACATTGCTAAATTTGATTTAGAGCTGAATCTAGCTGAAAACGATGATCGAATCGTTGGCACCATAGGATTTGCTACTGCAGTGTTCAATCGTAATACTATCCAACGACAGGCAAATTATTTAGAATTGTTGCTAAAAGGAATGGTATCACACGCGAGCGTTGATAATCCGATCGATATGATCGATATCCTTCAGTCGTCTGAGCGTGAACTGTTGGTGACCAAGTGGAACAGCACGTACGTGCCATATTCGGACCAAGCATGCATCCATCAACTCTTCGAGCAACAAGTCGAGCGTACGCCGAACGCAACGGCTATTTTTTTTGAAGGCACACTATTAAGCTATGCACAGTTGAACGCTCAAGCAAACGAAATCGCGCATCGACTAATCGAGCTCAAAATGGAGCCAGACGCACGAGTAGCAATTTGCGTAGAGCGTTCACCAATGATGATCGTGGGCTTTTTAGCAATCTTGAAGGCCGGGGCTGCCTATGTACCACTCGATCCTACGTACCAAGGCAAACGTATAGCACAGATTCTTGATGATTCTGATCCGTCGGTAGTGTTGGCAGATGAGACCGGATGTCTCAGTCTGGATGGGGATACCTTCAAGTCGCGACTGGTCCTTGATCCGCATACCATTACAGGTTATTGCAATACCAACCCATCTGCGTCTACGTTAACTTCGCGAAATCTCGCTTACGTCATATACACCTCCGGCACCACCGGCAAACCCAAAGGAGTCATGGTCGAACATCGTGGCTTAGTTAATTTGGCTCAAGATCAAGTTGATCGTTTCGATGTCAGTTCTACTAGCCGAATTTTACAATTTGCTTCTTTCTGTTTTGACGCTAGCATTTTTGATATTCTAATGGCCTTGATTAGTGGTGCTAGTTTGTATCTGCTGTCGGATATCACACGTCGAGATCAACATCATGTCCTGGATTATTTGCAAAAGCACGCGATCACTCACGCAAGTTTACCGTCGATCTTACTACAAGTTTGGAAAGATCAATTGAAAAACACCAACTCTGTAACGTATATTTTCTCAGGGGAAACTGTTAACGCTCCGTCGCTCCAGAGCCTTCTCGTAAAAAATCGCGTGTTTCATGGTTATGGCCCTACAGAGGGAACTATCTGCTCTACCATTTGGCATTGCCAAGCTGGTTATACTGGACAGACGGTTCCAATCGGTCGCCCAATTTCGAACACACGGATTTATATTCTAGACGCCTACCGTCAGCTTGTACCATTAGGTGCTATAGGCGAACTTTACATTGGTGGTGACAGTGTTGCACGTGGCTATTTGAATTCAACCGATCTTACTGTCGAATGCTTTGTTCCTGATCCGTTCGTTGGTGATCAGAACTCCCGGATGTATAAGACGGGCGATTTGGTTTACTACCTGCCTGACGGCAATCTGGTGTTTGTCGGTCGCAATGATCAGCAGATCAAGATTCGTGGCATCCGTATTGAGCTCAGTGAAATTGAGACCATACTAGCCGAACACCCGGCTGTACATGAAGCGGTAGTGATCGCACTCGAAGAACCAATCCAACATCTGGCTGCTTATATAGTAGCAGATAAGATAAAGCCTATCACTTTGCGTGAGCATTTAAGCGCCAGGTTGCCAGACTTCATGATTCCTTCTGTTTTTATACGGCTTGATGCGTTTCCTCTTACGAGTAATGGAAAACTCGATCGCCTTGCGCTTCCTGTATCGGATGGGAGTGCGCTTTCCTGTGCTGCTTACGAAGAACCAGTCGGACGGATTGAAATTATCCTTGCAGACATCTGGCGTGACTTGCTCAAAGTTGAACGGATCAGTCGCTATGATTCCTTCTTTGCTCTTGGCGGTCACTCCCTACTTGCAGTGCAAATGATCGAGCGACTCCGTGGCCAAAAGTTGAGCTTAACCGTACGCGATTTATTCCGAACGCCCATGTTGAAAGTGCTAGCTAGTACTCTCGGGCACCATAGTGCCATTCCAATTCCACCCAACCGTATCACCCGAGAAACCAATATGATAACACCAGCACTGCTTCCGCTCATCGATCTCACCCAAGATGATATCAATGAAATCATCACATGTGTACCGGGTGGAGTTGCAAACCTCCAAGACATATATGCTCTATCCCCGTTGCAGGACGGTTTACTCTTCCACCATTTGCTAAACACTGATACAGATCCGTATCTAAGTTCAAACCAGATGAGCTTTAGCACACGTGCTTTGCTGTTCCGTTATTTGGGAGCTGTCCAACAAGTCGTGAATCGACATGATATATTGCGCACAGCTTTCATTTGGAAAGGTCTGTCTGTTGCCGCTCAAGTAGTCTGGCGCAACGCCCCGATATCCATTACCGAGCTGACGTTAGATCCAACGGATGGACCGATTGTCGAACAACTGATTGAACGATTTAAGCCGTGCCAATACCGGGTAGACTTGAAACAGGCACCCCTACTTCGATTCATCATTGCGCAAGATGAGACCAACGATCGCTGGATCCTACTCACCCTATTCCATCATTTAATAGGCGATCACACAACTCTAGCCATAATACATAAGGAGGTGCAGGCATTTCTCGAAAATCGTAATGATGCATTGCCACTGGTCGAACCTTTTCGCAATTTAATTGCGCACACTCGATTGGGCTTAAGCACTGATGCTCATGAGCGCTTCTTCAAAAAGATGCTGGCCGGCGTGACAGAACCAACACTACCTTTCGGTCTGACGAATGTACACCACGATGGCTCCCAGATTAGCGAAGCTCACTGTTTGCTGTCAGCCGAACTGAACGAAAAGCTTCGTGTGCATGCAAAACGAGCAAATGTAAGTCCAGCGAGTCTCTGTCACGTTGCATTGGCACAAGTTCTATCGCGAACCAGCGGTCAAACGCAAGTGGTGTTTGGTACCGTACTATTAGGGCGCATCCACGCAGGCGCAGGAGCCAATCTAGCAATGGGACCGTTCGTCAACACTCTACCTATCCGAGTGGATCTGGATGACACAACAGTAACGGTAAATGTGACAAAAACACATGCTCTTCTGGCTGCGCTGCTAGAACATGAGTATGCACCATTGGCGCTGGCGCAAAGGTGCAGTGGAGTGCCAGCTGGTTTGCCACTGTCGAGCGCGATACTGAACTATCGCCATAACTTCATACCAAACTACATAAACTCAAAAGATATCGAGTTTCTTGGCGCTCAGGAGCGAAACAACTATCCATTCACACTGTCGGTGGAAGATTTCGGCACGGCACTGGGGTTGAGCGCGCAAGTACTTTCACCCGTTGATCCAGAGCGGGTTTGCGCGTATATGGAAGAGGCGCTTGTTAGTCTAGCTAATGCACTCGAAGATACACCGAATCTGCCCGTCCGAGAATTGAAAATTCTCCCTAAGGCTGAACGTGAACTCTTGCTGAATGCATGGAACGATACAGAAGCGGTGTACCCAGATCAGGCACGTGTTCACGAACTTTTCGAGCAACAGGTCAATCGAACACCGAATACCGTAGCTATCCTCTATGAAAACGAACAGCTCAGTTATGAAGACTTGAACTGTCGGGCGAACCAGCTCGCGCACCAATTGGGTAAATATAATGTAGTGCCGGACACACTAATTGCAATTTGCGTCGACCGCTCACCGGCGCTGATTGTGGGGCTCCTGGCAATCCTTAAGGTGGGTGCTGCCTATGTCGCCCTCGATCCAGATCAACCACGTGATCGGCTTGCTCACATTCTCACCGACGCTAATCCGACGATTGTATTAGCAGATGCGACGGGAAGGAAATCATTGGGTGATGTTTTACTCACCCGCGTTGTACTTGATCCGAATGATCGATTGACCCAGTCGATGGCCAATCTGCTCGTACACGATTTAACTTCCCGACATTTGGTATATGTCATGTATACTTCTGGTTCTACAGGTATGCCTAAGGGCGTGCAGATCGAACATCAAGCATTGATCAATCGTCTAGATTGGATGCAAAAAACCTTTTCGCTAACGCCAAATGATCGTGTCCTCCAGAAAACCCCTATTGCTTTCGACGTATCTGTCTGGGAACTATTTTGGACCCTTCTCAATGGCGCAGCTTTAGTTATTGCCGCACCCCGAGTCCATCGAGACCTTAGCGCTCTGATTGCTTTAATTGTGCAAAAACAAGTGACGATAGTACATTTTGTACCTTCCATGCTCACGGTATTACTTAATAGCGAATGGGTAAATGATTGTCGCGATTTGAAATACATAATATGCAGTGGGGAAGCGCTGCACAATGCAAGTGTTCAGCTATGTCAAAAAAGACTACCTCGCACTCAATTGTTCAATCTCTACGGTCCGACAGAAGCTGCGATCGACGTTACTTTTTGGCCTTGTTCGCCACATTATAAGCACAATTGCGTTCCAATTGGTCGCCCGATATCCAATACGAAAATTTACCTCTTAGATCAGTGGGAAGAGCCAGTACCGCTGGGAGCAGTGGGTGAAATCTGCATCAGTGGTGTAGGTGTTGCCCGTGGGTATTTAAATCGTCCTACGCTTTCAGCTAAGCGGTTCGTTCCTGACCCGTTTGTGGACAGTACAACCGCACGGATGTACAAGACTGGTGACTTGGCCCGATATTTGCCCGATGGCAACATCGTTTTTCTTGGTCGTAACGATCGCCAAGTTAAGATCCGCGGCTTCCGGATTGAACCGGGTGAGATTGAAGCAAGATTGGTCAAACATCCAGCCGTGCGCGAGGCATTAGTGGCTACAATGGATGAATCCGATAAGAAACTGATTGCTTATGTAGTTGCTGATAGAATTGAGCCTATTGAGTTACGCGAATTTTTGAGCACTTATCTACCCTACTACATGATACCCAGCGCTTTTATGACGCTTGAAGCGATGCCGCGTTTGCCAAACGGCAAGCTTGACTTTCGAAATTTGCCTGTTCTGAAAGCCAATGCATTTGCCCATGCCGGCTACGAGGCACCTGTTGGCCCGATTGAAACTGTTCTGGGTGAAATTTGGTGCAACCTGTTGAGTGTCGAAAAAGTCAGCCGTCACGATTCATTCTTCGCCCTTGGCGGCCATTCTTTGCTTGCAATCCGCATGATGGAACAGCTACGGCGCCAAAATTTGGATCTGACCGTTCGTGACCTGTTTGTGACTCCAGTACTAGCAACGCTCGCCCGCACTCTTGTGAAACATAAGCAAGTCCTGGTGCCGCCAAATCAAATTACCCGAGACACGAAATCTATCACCCCGGAGGTACTGCCGTTGATCGATCTGACGCAAGACGACATCAATCGAATTGTTGAATGTGTGCCTGGTGGGATTGCCAACATTCAGGATATTTATGCTCTTGCTCCACTGCAGGACGGTATTCTTTTCCATCATCTCCTGACCACCAATGGTGATCCGTATCTTATACTCAGCCAAATGGCCTTTGCTGACCGATACACGTTAGCCCGTTATCTGGCCGTTATTCAGCAGATCGTGGACCGACATGACATCCTTCGAACCGCTTTTATTTGGGAAAACCTCTCCTTGCCGGCTCAGGTAGTCTGGCGTAATGCCCCTTTGTTAATCACCGAATTGATACTCGATCCAAAGGATGGCCTGATTTCCACACAACTGACTCAACGTTTTGATCCTTGCCGATATCGAATACATTTAACTCAAGCCCCGTTACTCCAATTTGTGATCGCGCAAGACAAGAGTGACGACCGATGGATACTGCTTACGCTATTTCATCATTTGATAGGCGACCACACAACACTCGAAATCATGCATTCAGAGGTGCAAGCATTCCTCGAAAATCGGGGTGACAAACTGCCGCCGGCTGAGCCGTTCCGCAATCTTATTGCACAGGCTCGATTAGGAATAAGTGTCGAAGCTCATGAGCGCTTTTTTAGGGAGATGCTAGCGGACGTGACGGAACCGAGTCTACCTTTTGGCCTGGCGGATGTACACCAAAATGGATCGCAAATTGGTGATGCTCGCCTCGTGCTGACGACCGAATTAAACCAACGACTGCGAGTGCAAGCGAAACGACTGAATGTGAGTCTAGCGAGTCTCTGTCATGTGGCATTTGCGCAATTGATGTCCCGTACCAGCGGTCAAAAGCGAGTGGTGTTCGGTACCGTCCTATTCGGACGCATGCGAGCAGGCAAAGGATCTGATCGTGCGATGGGACTATTCCTAAACACCCTGCCATTCCGAGTGGATCTGGATCAGACGGATGTAGCGCTATGTGTGCGCAATACACATGTTCTTCTGGCTGCACTGCTAGAACACGAGCATGCATCATTGGTCTTGGCTCAAAAGTGCAGTGGAGTACCGGCCGGAACGCCACTGTTGAGTGCGCTATTCAACTATCGCCATAACGTCGCGTCGAACGACACGAATTCAATGAACATCGAGCTTCTTTTCGCTCGAGAGCGTACCAATTATCCGTTCATATTGTCATTAGAAGATTGGGGGCAATCCACGGGGATTGGGGTAACCGTGCAAGTTCAGTTACCAATTGAAGCGGAACGGGTGTGTAGATATATGGAACAAGCGCTCATCAGCCTGGCTGAAGCACTCGAAGGCACGGCTGAATTGCCAGTTAAAAAATTGCAAATTCTCCCCGAAGCTGAAAGAGAACTGTTGTTGAGAACATGGAACGACACACAAACCATATACCCGGATTGGATATGCATTCATCAACTATTTGAGCAGCAGGTCGAACGGACACCAAATGCTACAGCTATCCGCTTCCAAGATGGACAGCACAGTTATTTGCAAATAAACTCACAGGCGAACGAATTAGGACATCGTCTGATTGAACTGAAAGTGATGCCAGATGCGCGCGTTGCAATTTGCGTGGAGAAATCACCGGCAATGATTGTGGGTATTCTGGCCATCCTGAAAGCAGGAGGGGCTTATGTGCCGCTGGATCCGTCTTATCCGAATAAACTGCTCGCGTATATTCTCGCTGATGTTAATCCAGTGGTTGTACTAGCCGATAGAACTGGGAAAATCGCGTTGGGTGATATTCTGCTAGCACATACTGTCCTTGATCCTAATGATAACTTCGCACAGCCTAAAACTAATCTACATATACGGGGTCTGACCGCGCGACATTTAGCCTATGTGATATACACTTCTGGGTCTACTGGAGTGCCCAAAGGAGTAATGATTGAACATCGCTCGATTGTCAACTACTCGATGTACGCTTGTAAACGTTATGGAAGCGTCCACGGCCAAGGTTCCTTAATTGCTTCGTCCATCGCTTTCGACTTAACCCTCACGGCATTGTTTCCAACTTTGATCAGCGGACGCGCTCTGCATATTTCACTCAACAAAGATGTTATCGATTGGCATGCAACGATCAGCCAAGCTAGTAAACTAGCGCCGGTAAAACTCACACCATCTCATCTGGCCCTGGTGCAAAATGCATTGATGATTGAAGAAATGGGTCAGCATATTGATACGTTGGTGCTTGGAGGAGAAGCTCTGAGTCGTTCTCTACTTGAAAATTGGTACAAGTATGCTCCTAATACGCGGATCTTCAATGAATATGGACCAACTGAAACAACTGTAGGCTGTGTAGTTCACGAGATCGAGGACATAACCATGGGAAGAGATTCTATACCGATTGGGCGTCCAATTGCCAATGTGCGAATCTATTTGATTGGTGACGATAACCAGCCAGTGCCGTTAGGGGCAGTGGGTGAAATCTGCATAGGTGGTCACGGAGTTGCGCGCGGATATCTGAATCGCCCAGACCTCACTGCCGAAAAGTTCCTTCCTGATCCTTTTGTGGACGACCCTAATTCCCGGATGTACAAGACAGGGGACCTGGCTCGTTACCTACCCGACGGCAATCTGGTATTTCTTGGACGCAATGATGAGCAGATAAAGATACGTGGATACCGTATAGAACCCCACGAGATCGAAGAAAGAATCGTCGAACACCCAGCCGTACACGAAGCTCTGGTGGTAGCGTACGGAAAATCGGATAAACGTTTGATCGCCTATATGGTTGCTGACGAGATTCAGCCAGCCGTATTACGTGACCATTTGCGTATCTATCTACCTGAACATATGCTTCCTAGTTCATTTATAAAAGTTCATGCCTTTCCGCTCACATCCAATGGTAAAATTGACTTACGAGCGCTGCCGAAACCAGATCGTAGTGCGTTTCCACATGAGGCGTATGAGGCACCAACGGGGCCCATTGAAATAGCTCTGGCCGAAATCTGGCGTGAACTGCTCGGCGTCGAAAAAGTCGGCCGCGAAGACTCGTTTTTTGCTCTCGGCGGTAATTCCTTACTGGCTATTAGAATGATGCATCGCGCGATGAGTTGCGGTTTGCCCTGTTCGCTCAATCAACTTTTTGAACAGCCATCACTGAGTGCCTTTGCTGGTCGTATAACATCTGCTTCCTTATCTAAGGGCCATACGTACGCAATTCCAATTCGTCCCAGAGGAGTCGGCCAGCCTCTTTTCTTCGTGCCTACAGGCTTGGGCGATCATTCTTACGTTTTTTCACTTGCTCGCCATATCCAGACAACATATCCAATCTATGCCTTACCTTGGCCATCCATTGTTGAATCTTCATCCCCAATCATGGGCGCTTTAATTGAAAGAATGATCGCTTTCATCAAAGCTGTCCAACCGCAAGGACCTTATCAAATAGCAGGCTATTCCGCAGGCGGAATACTTGCTTATGCGATTGCTGAATCTCTGTGGTCTCATAATGACAGCGTGACGTTTGTTGGATTGATTGATGTAGCACCCCCACATTTGTTACAACATGTATCAGCCAGGCATCTCTTCCTTGAATATCTTGCACAAAACATCCCTTCGGACAGTTTCCAAACAGTAGCCAAAAACTTGACCGAGATCGATTTTCAAAATTCAGCTTTTGATGTACAGCAAGTAGAAACTTTGGGTGTCAACCTTCCACATGAATTTATTGTTCTGGCATGGAAACGTATTAACTTCTTCGCACAAGCTGTAAATTCTTATCAACCCCTTCTTTTCCCTGTTACCATTCATCAATTCTATTCGACCGAACACTATCAGCCACGAATTTTCATCGGCGATACAGACCACGACATTTCATCTCGCGGACTTATTGATGCATGGAAGAAAATTGGGCCGCATACACACCTCCGATTCGTTCCAATACCCGGTGATCACTGGACAATGATGAGTGATATTTTGAATCGAAGGCACCTCGGCGAAGCAATGAGCAAAGTATTGGAAAGATCTTTCGAAACTTGCGGTCAAGGGCCAGAAAGAATCTAAATCTTCCGGTTGAGAACGTTGATGATGCAATGAAACAGCGTCAAAACGATAGAATCGCGAAAGTACACGTATATAGTGATTTATATTCCATAGTCATTAATCAAACAAGCAGTCAACTGGATACTACAAATCTTATTAAACATGACGCTGAAGTTTGCATCGTTGGAATACAGCGATTCTTTTTTATCACTTTTCATCTCTTTGTTTTTTATAATAATCGAGAGCTTTTTTTCAAATTGAGGTCCTGTATGTCTGACAAAAAATTCATAAACACGTTTGAGTAATTTTCGCAGCCGAAAACGGCCAAACGAAAATTAAACAATTAAAATCAAAATCTTTGTTCCATTCCAACGATGCAAATTTCAATATTATCATTTATGAATTGACACAATTCCCCTTGCTCCCTAGCACTCGTATCTTTAAAAAATATATGTTTTTAAAAAAACGGTTTATTCTATTATTCCACCGTGTTTTACATTATGTATATTGATAAAACTGATAGCTCTAATGTAACAGGTGAATAAACACTTTAAAAAAACATAGGTTGACATATATTATTTGACAATCATATTGATGGCCCACGCCATTTTTTTATACTACTACTTATAAATAACAGATTTTTTGTCATCTTCCGATATTTTCGAGTATTCCGAACGCATTTCCAATAAAACTTTAAAAATTACGCGTAAACGAGAAGGAAAAGATTCGCATGAAGCTCCAAGGTAACTCGCACAGTCGCGCCTCAATGGTCAATGTAGACGACAGCCCGTGGGAGATGCTGCCCAATCTGAGGGGACTTTGCTGAAGTTGAAGAATGATCAGCCTCTGAGTGCGAAATACGAACTCGCTATAGGGCTCTTGGATGTGGCGGTCCTGCTAGTTCCACCATCTCACCGCTACGCGGCTACATCGTTCCAGCGTTTCTCACAAGCGGTCGCAGGGGCATGCGTTCCAATATATACAACCGTCTTTTCCCTAGATCCTAACACTCAGCTCATCTAGGGCAGGGTACAGTGACACAGCCCTACTGATGAGTCTGTCACTGGACCCGAGCCGAAACGCAAAATTCTTTTCCTGCCTCCGCCTATCTTATCGACCTACAGTACCTGGACAAGCAGCGGACAACTACAGGAGTAGAGAGCCACCGACCAAATCTCTACATGGATATCTCTAGTGGCGCCGCTTGGTGGCAGATTCAGGCAATTCGTGAACGTTCGACTGCAGTCAGCTGTGCGTTTTCCGTATCAATTGCATTGAAAAGCGCAGTGTGAAATAAATAATAAATGGGTGGTACGAGGTATTGTTGTGTCCGTGGGGTGCAAAAATTCCCAATCTCGACATCAGCTATTGACTTTTTAGTCTCGTTTCCGAGACGAAATTGGGAAATCGCCAAGAGAAATGAGTGGATGAAAGCTGTCAGAAGAATGTATCGTACGATCTGGGTTCACCTGTAAAACAATCAGTTCCTATTGGAAAGAAAACATAAAGATCGAGAAAGCACATACAAAAAATGTACACAAGCACGTAGACACAAACAGAAATTGCAAATTCAAATATACAATGCCCAATATTCATGATAGTGTTAGCGGTATGAGATTTTTTTAAGGAATACGTGTACTGAAGCCAGCACAAATCAAAATAGAAACAAACGTGTAGAATGTTAATCATGTTTAATTAAAAATCTTGCATCAACATTTTTAGAGAATCACGTGCAAATGATTACTTTTTTTTTTCATCTTTAATAAAAATATTATTAATTCAACATTTCACGCTCATTTTCAACGATTAAATAGTATTCATCAATGATATATTATTCATTCATCATTCCATACTTATGCTTAATAATGAACGAAAACCCGTCATTTGTTAATGCTGTTATTTACTGAAATAATAAATGCGGTTTACTAAATCTAATTTCAATGACGAATATACTTATTGCTTCATTATTGATATTTCTTTGATAAGGAGATACATCTTCATTTTCCATTTCTGTTTTACATGTATGGTTGAAAAGTCGCTGAAAAAATATTTTTTTCCATTGTTATTCAACTCCAATTGATCACATAATTAATACATACCTCTACTTTACGCGGAGATGTCCATACCTCGATACTTTTGTATCGAGATATAAAAAAGATAGTCGCTACATTTGTATCGAGTAGCGAAATTTTTTTCGCTACCGGCTACTCGATACTTCGATATGAAAGTATCGAAAATGTATGGAGTAAGCGAAATTTTGTTCGAAAAATCGGTATATCGATATAGCACGGTAGTGGCGAACACAGACACTCTTCGCCTTCTTCTCCTCTTTATATATAACCGACAGTTAATCATAGGCAACACAACAGCACGTGAAATAAAAAAAAAATCAAGATCGATGCTCATCTTGTATAGGGGAGACCGGGGCAAAACGGGATGCGCAAACAAATCACGGATTTTTTTCTTCAACATTCTGTTTTTTTTTCAAGTTATTTGAGAAAAAAATATTTGTTTACCAAACAAACATGGATTAGTTTATACAAACAGTAGCATTGGAGACAGTACACACCGCGGAAGTGAATACTTCTTTGCACTACGTTCTGAATCGTGAAAATCCATGACTGACTGAAAATTCGCCAAGAATAAAAAAATTATCAGATTCTCGTATTCCAAGTCGCATTAGAAAAAATAATTACAGTCATTTGAATAGAAGCATAATTTTACGAAAAATCGAGAATTGTTTTTTCGTGTTCTAATATTGAATTTCTGAGATTTCGATGAAAACTCAATGTGGTTCGTGTTTCACAGAAAATTTGCCATAGGATTGGCCTAAAAAAGGACCCAACAGAAGAACTAAAAATTTTCTGAATTTTTTCGACCAATGCCTTTGAAAAATTAGTGAAAATCGATGGCTGACTGAAATTTCACAAAATCGAAAAATCATGCGATCCTCATGATCCAAGTCGCATTTTAAAGGGTAACTGAATACAAAAAAAAAATAAGCGCAGAGAGAAGTGGCTATTTCTTCAGCAACAATAGTTACAGTTGTTTAAATAGAAACATAATTTTAAGAAAATTTAAAAATTTACCATTCCGCATTTTTTTTTCTTCAAAATTCAAGAAAAAATGCACTTCACTTCTCACTAATGTACTAATTAGAATATTCCTACTTCATGATTCATCAAAAATCTGCAAAAATTCAGTAACATTTGGTATGCTATAAAAAATAATTATCAGAATAAAATACCTCAAAAGTTAGTAGCAATTTTCTAAAATAAATAATTACTCAACGAAATTATGAATCGGGTTTTTTTTTCAAACGAATCAAATGTGTGTGCATTTTTCTGAATGCTTATACATTTTTTCAGAATTTCCTTATGTTTTTGAAATTCCCATTTCAAATTTTTAGAATGGCTATGTATATGCATTTTTTGGTCCAGTGTCTTGACAATTTTTTAAAACTGTTGATTAACTTGTCTGTAAAAACACATAAAATTTACATCGTTTTGTTTATGTTTCATAATTTTTTAAATAATTTTTCAATCATAAGAATTCTGCATAAATTCGTAAACGTTCAGTAAAATGCCCCAACTTGATTCGTATATAAGAAAAGAAAGAACTGACTTATAAATTGTAAAATAATTATTATTTGAAACAATCGGTTCAGAATTTTTGGCCGATATTGTTATTGATAACTGTTATTCATAGCATGCTAAAGGTTGCTGATTTTTTTCAGATTTTTGTCGTATCACGAAATACGAAAGGTCAAATCAAATACAATTTGAACATTGCATTTTTAAATTTCCTCATTTTTTTCTCATTTTTAGTCCATGAAAAGAAACTCACCTGAGACATTTAAAAGAAAAAAAAAGAAAAGAAAAACAAAAAGTTTAATAGAAAAAAAATGAATTACCCACCATCGCACTGACCTTAAAAATCGTTGAATAAGTAACAGAGTTTCTCCAAAACAAATATTTAATTTACGTGGAAGCGTGTACTTTTCATGAAAAGCTTCGAGTACCGACTCTTAACTCATTTATAATTTCGTTGAGATATCGCCACTTCAGAAAACCACTATGTAAACATTAAGATAAAATCCGAAAAAATTTAAACTTTTTTTTAAATTTAATTATATTAATAATATGAATTATTATTTATTTAATTATCAATGCCTACGAGTTATTTTTATTCCTGCAATTACCTTCCCTGATTCCACTCGTTGCTACTACTAACATGGAGTCATTTTGGTTTTGGTATCGAAAAAAATTTCGCTACTTGATCCCAATGTAGCGAGTAGCGAAAAAATTTTCGCTACCCGATCCAAATGTAGCGAGTAGCGAAAAAAAAATTCGCTACCCGATCCAAATGTAGCGAGTAGCGAAAAAAAATTCGCTAATCGATACAAATGTATCGAGTAGCAAGTACCGGTCGAGACAAATTTTGGACATCTCTGCTTTTACGTAGTACGGTGTATTATTCACTTTAGTCTGTAGTATTACTTTCCCAAGGATAATTCCATCTCCATTAGCTGTATCGTGGATTTCGACCACCTCCTGAACGTGGTTACTTTAAAATAGTTTATGCCCTATACATTTTTTATTGATTAATCATGATACGATAATCCTAAAAATAAATACGTCGTAGAAATTACCGTGAATTTTACAGAATATCTCATGTTTCGTGTATTTACTTACCTTTAGATACAAATTTTCCGCGAAAAAATCTCCATAAATATTCTGAAAGCCACACTTGATAATAGTGTGGCTCATAATTGCATTTTAACAATATGGTATTGCACCAAATAAATAAATAATGCAAAACGTGCAGTGATTTGTATACGAATCATATGTGTACTGTTCTGAGAAGAACGACCACGAGTTGCCGCCGTTGGCTGGCAGACGGCGTTGCCATCGCTTCGCCACGATATCCACGAGGCGTATAAAGCCCAGGACATGTAAGAGGAAAATAAGAGTACACAGAAGTTGCTTTAAGGTCGCGTGCGACACGTTCTTCGTTGCAGGAGTGAGTGCCCGAAAACGAAGAGGTAAGATTTGCAACATCATGTGCGTATACGAGAGACATTACATTTCGCTAGAGCTCAACTTTTATCATGTTGAAGTTCGCATCGTTGTGAAAATCTATTATTTTGAATTGTTCGATTCTTTTCCTGCAAAGCTCGCTCAAACGTTTCTACGTACTCTTATCAGCGGCCTATTTATTTGCGGCCTAACATTACAAAAAGAGAAGGCTTTGGATCAGCATAAACACGAAGAAATGAAAAATTAATTAAAAATTGTTATATCACAACGATGCAAACTTCAATGTCATCAACTTTTGAGGAAGGCGCAAGAAAAGTAAAAATCAACTTTATCGTCTAATAAATCAAGAATATACTATAATGTAATGTAATGTAAATATAATATAATGTGGTGCCGCGTTGCACGCATGGTTTTGATCACTTTTCGCCATGAACACTGTGTACGAAAAATGTTGGTCAAAGTATACGTTAAAACAAGCATTTAAGGGTTTCTTTAGAAAAAAATTTACCGTTTTACCTCTGAAGTTGTACAGGATGGGATTCGTCACAAATAAATTGATTGGTTCGGGACTCGACCAGGGAAGAAATTAGTTGAAACTCGGGTGTTTTTGTGGTATTTTACAAAAAAAAAACATTTATTCAGTTTTTAGTTGGTTCAATACATTACAAAAGAGAACGCCTAGTGTAAGTATAATGTGTTGTTTGTGTTGTTGTCTGTGTAATTATGATGCGCCGTTGGTAAAATGTAGGATAATAAGTTATTCAAATCTAGATAAATATCACGCGAAGAACATGCACTGCTCCCTCATTGCCACGATTCCAAGTGGCCGGTTGAAGTTTTCGGCGATTCCCGAACGCCATTCTCTTCAGGGGACGTTACTCCACAGACGGAACGACCATTTTTGAAAAAGCATAAAAGCTAAAAAAATGGCGTCCAAAATGTGAAAAACATCGAAAAATGGATGACATTTGTTGTAACAACAATAATAAATTTATTTTTTGACGTGACAACGTCTTATAATTCGATGGAGCCGGCTGCACGCACGAAAAAGCATGACTCATCGCCGTTACCTCGCTCTGAGGCGTTCCATTTAAGGCTTGAAGTGTAAGCGAGAGCGCGGAACGAGCGACAAAGAGGTACAATCGGCCTCCGCGTTCGGCAGCGTTCGGCAGCGTTCGACATTTGTCTCTTTCCTACTTGAGTGATGGCCTCTGTACACTGCGAGCGACGAGCGACGAGCGATCAGCGATATCCAATGGCAACGTCACTCTCATAGAGCATTTCCGTCATACTCGAGCTCTCATTGGATATCGCTCATCGCTTGTCGCCCATCGCGCGCAGTGTGCAGAAGCCATGAGCGATGCGTCCGCGTGGACAGCTGCTATACAATAATACATGTACATGTTTTCGTCAAGTATGAAGTGCAGTGAAAAGTGAATGTGGTGTGAATTGTTTATAGCAACGATAATTGCGGCGATAAAGGTAATGATTCTTTCGATATTAAATATATGTTCAGTGATATATTGTCGAATATTCGTGCCTTCATCATTAAAATAAATAGCATCGGTCCGCTAGTGCAGCGATTGTAGGTTATGCTATAATTGACAAAACTATAACAATAAGTTAACAGAACTATTTCACGATGAGTAAAAATCAATTGCTTTACTATTCGATCGAAATAATTATCGAGCGTAGCTATGATTTCAAAAAATTAAAACATAAATGTTAAATCTTCCACATATCATAACAACGTGACTGAAATGATAGGTTGGACCAGCCAGCCGTCAAAGGGAACAATTTTCTCCTATATCAAACACATTGCGGCGGGCTTTTTAAAAGCTATAGTTACAAAAATTTTAATGATGTTTCCAAATTTTAAATTTTAAATTTAAGACTTATGAACAATAATTTAATCACAGTTTATTCTTATAATAAATTATTCAAAATTATTACTTTTTTACAACAAATTACAATTAAATTTGCAAAAATAATTAAGTAACTAATTGAACAACAACTTTTATTCAAGTATTTTGTAAATTTAAAACGATTTTCTGAACGAAGAATTTTATGAAAAAATAAAAGTTGTAAAACAATTGCTCAAACACATTCATACTTGTAAAAAATATGTACATTGTACATATATTATATGTTACTTATTTGTACATACAAAAATTAATAAAAATTGACATAATTGTATTTATGCGTACAAATAAATGTAACTTGATCAATTCAATTGTGATTTCCATTTACCTCCTTCTCTATATCCATACAAAATATCTATCAAACAAACAAAATTAAAATTTTCTTTTGAAAAATGAAACCATTCCATCAGTATTTTCTTATGACGTTGTCACGTTCAACTATCGTCAGTAAACCGACTTTACAGGCAACCGATTTTTTACATAGACATCGGTTGATATTTTTTGTCGATGCCTGACTGGAAATGTTGTCCCGGCAGCCGGATCACTGATCAGGCAGGTTTAAAAATACGGTCCGGAATACCGTAGAAGCACCCGCCTGGTCTGTGCTGGATATTTACTCACTCAGTGAATCCGGAGAACGGGTGTAGTAAAGAAAAGCTGATCAGTCCTGAATCAGGTAATCTTGCGCACGGAAAAAAAAGTCCTGTAAATTTTGATGGAAATCCCATCAAAATATACTGTGTCTCA
Source organism: Ophion obscuratus (assembly GCA_964007375.1). NCBI lineage: Eukaryota > Metazoa > Arthropoda > Insecta > Hymenoptera > Ichneumonidae > Ophion > Ophion obscuratus. Next base: position 6,709,000 of record OZ023313.1, read on the forward strand.
CATCAATAGTGCCTCTCGGTACAAAATCTTCGATATTTGCTAAGTAAAACTCTAAAAAGTGGACGCCACGTTTCATACAAAGAACTGTAGGACTATTGAGTTTATGCTAAGCGATCGATAAATTTTCGCAGTGTAAAACTGTGAACAGTAGATGAACCGCCTCACGAATTTTTACAATGTGAAACTGTAAACAGTAGATGGACCGACTCACGAATTTTTACAATGTGAAACTGTAAACAGTAGATGAACCGACTTGCGAATTTTTACTATGTGAAACTGTTAAAAGTAAACGAGCGGATCCACGAATTTTTACACTTAAAAATGTTACAAAATGAACGACTTCATTGACAAATTTTTACACTGTGAAATAGAAAATAATGCAGATAGTGAATAGCTTTATATACATCAAGCATCATTAGACGTAAAAGCGAGATAGAAAAGTACAAATACAATACTCACTTCGTTTTTTCGTCTGCTTTTCAGCATCAACAAATTTTTCACGGCACTTTTTCGTCACTAACAGTTTGTCCTTGTTCACTGTGTGTGTGTCCGTTTTCACATTGATTGTAAATAATTGTCGTTTCTCGAAGACACTGCGCAAAACTTTACGCTACGAGATCCACAAGAGCACTGAGTAGATGTCGAGACTGAGGGCGACCACGCGATACAATTTTTCTTCGTTGATTTAGGCGTGCAGGTTTGAACGCCTTATCCCCCGAGTTGACGCGGTCACGCGTTTACAGTGCACATTGTAAAAATTCGAGGTACACGCGGTGTACCGCGCAATGTCGGCTGTAACTTCTACTGAGCGTATTGAATTTTTTTTCATGTATCACACTAATAAATTACATATCCGTATTAGTATTCAACAACCCCTTATCAAAATATGCTTTGCCCGATTTGTTAAAAAAAATGACAACTGACTCTGTAAAAATTAAATCTGTACGTATTGAATAATACCGAGCTACGATACAATTTGCAAGGTATACACTGCAGTTTTTAATTTAAACTCACACCACATTTTTCAGAAGACAATACCAAATTTCAATAGAATTTAATCTCATTTTTAACATTTGCTTGTTGAAGAATTTTAGGGTTCAAATCAGTGATTACCAGTCTAATCTCACTTTTTTTTAAGGTACTCTGTATATTTTACGCATTGAGTACCGCGATATCTTATATGTAATTTGTAAATTCGACAGTTTACTTTATCGCGGTGATCATTATGATTTTTGTACAGTTTAAATCTGCATTTCCATCAGTTCGAATAGTAAAAAAGCACGTCTGATCCATTATTTTTTCCTAAAAGTGCTGTAACATGATTGGTTTACTGCATTATGTTCATCTTTCCTCAGTAATTTATAAACACCAACTATTAATTTTGAAGGATCATTTTTTTTCGTGCGAGGACCTTGTTATTGCGCCGAAGTCTGTGCCTGATCGGCGCCGTATGTCTGCCAGATCGGTAGTACCCAGATACCGATGTAAGAAGGCAGCATTAATCAGGCCCATATCAGATGACCTGCAACGCGTCCCTTACATGGCTCTGTTAAGGTTACCGGTCCAACGCCTGATCGATTTTCCTTTTCCCATCCGTTCTCCGAGGTTGGCTAATCCAGTAGACATCCGGTGCCGATCCACCATGCACTTCGAAGTGTATGTCTAATTTGCGCCGCATGTCTACCGGATAACCTTATTCGGGGCCATCGAAGTAAACAACTGAGTTGCTGCGTGCATAATTTCGGCAAGATTCTAATAAAAGTAATGTGTTGTCCATACGGCCGCCGTCATCATCAAATCAAGATACAAAGAACGAATAAAAATAAATTTGAAGTTTACATCGTGGGAATGCAACGCTTTTTTCTTCCCTTTTCATTCGTTTATTTTTATCATCATCAAAAGGTAATCAATCAAATCAATAAAATTAAATTTTATTGGCACAACTTAAATTTTTTACAGAATCATCATCAGTAGCCTTTTTTTTCAAATTCCGGTCGTGACACTCTAATGAGAATATGTAAAAACGTGTGAGTTATTTTCACAGCCTAAATAGGCAGAAAAAATCCGGTGAAAAAATAATTATTGTTGCATTGTAGCGATACAATCTTCAACCCCACGAATAAAATTATTGACATTCTTTAGAATAGAATTAGAATGATAAAAATATGCAAAGAAAAAAAAGAAGGTTTACACAAGTGTTTAGATGGCTAAATAGGTAGCGCGCCCAGCTCTAAAATTAGAAGACGTAGGTTGAATTCCGAGGAGAGTTAAAAAACTTCAATGATAGAAGTAACTAGGTTAGGTAGGTTCGAATCCAGGTATGGACAATACAATTTATTCGCAGGAATCAATTTCAAGACGACTGGAAATCATCAAGTATGGTAGTAAACCATCGGAATAAACCACCAGTAATGGAGAAAACTTTTTTATTTATTTTTGAACGTATGCCTACGTGGCGTCTTGTACGTTATTCCCAAGCGTCCATAAGTACACAGAAAAAGTGCGTTGATTTAGCCATCAACACATTTTAAACATATTGAAATTCGCGACAAGCGTTTACCCGCCTAAAGTGTATCGAAAAAACACGCTTTGAACTTTCTAAAACACGCTTGAAGCGTATTCAAACAACACGCGTAAAATGTGTCGTTACGATATCAACACATGAGTTGCCGTGTTGAAAACGGCGACACGATTACACACGTGAAACGTCTTGAATCAACGCGTTTGTTTTTACAGTGGAGGCAGGCCATGTTTTATTCTTGAATTTCTAGTCGGGGTACTTATTACCGGCGTTGCGACAGCCTTCAGTAATTCGAAACAAAGGTAGAAAATCGTGGAAACCCACAATAGCTGAAGCTCAGGTTACATTTGTTCTGTACGCTGAGGTAAATAACAGCCTTACATTGCAGAAGCTGATTACGGCGCCATTTAATGTGAATTTACTGTGAAAATAAAGGACACATCCGTTTTTTTACGATTTCCGTGAATAAACAAGTTCTCCTTGATCAGAAAAAAGGAAACATCAAAGATTATTGTGGCCAATTCAACCATGTGTTGTCATCGTAGGGCAAGCAATACATACGGCTAAAGATGTCTATGTAGTATTCGAGAACTTGGAATATAAAACGAGCCCCATGCTTGCGGCTGTTGATACGTGCTTCAAGATTTTCCACGTTATGAACCTCGAACACACGCCCAAAGCAAACAACACATGGATGTTCATCTAGCAATGCTTTTAAAAAATAATCCAACAGAAAACGAAAGTGCCGCCGTACGTTTCGGGTCTCCTTCTGTGCTAACTTGAACATCACACGGTAAAATTCGCATGGTTAGAAGCAACGTTGAAATCCGACTATTTTGTACACCAAAGATATGTTCTGATTGATTTTATCGATGATAAGGGTTGATTTTGTGGTTGATGTAAGTGATGATGATGATGTAAGTGATGATGATGATGTAAGTGATGATGATGATGTAAGTGATGATGATGATGTAAGTGATGATGATAATGTAAGTGATGATGATGATGATGTAAGTGATGATGATGATGTAAGTGATTCTATCGATGATAAGAGTTTTCACATGCATCAATAATTCTTTAAGATTGTCACATTAGCGTGTATTTTTCAAAGCAAAGAATAGATGCATAGGTAATGAATACATTTTCATAAAAGTTTGCGAGTTTTCAGCATTGAAAATTCTTTTAAAGGCGGGGTAAGGTTAATTTGGTGAAAAAAGGCATGTTTTTAAGATTTTTTGGCGATATATTGTTAGTTTATTCAGTCAATTTCCATATAATAATGCAACTTTTGAACAATACTTTCTTAAATTTTCATTGCATAATATTGAAAATTGAGCGAGTGACAATAAATCTCCGGAGGCGCCACGAAAAAAAGTTGTTTTACAGTGTACATCATAACTCGCAACAGAATCATCTGAAACAAAAAAAATCAAAATGCATTTGCTAAAGGGGATGTTTCTCGAGGCAACCACGGGAGCACTTTTTTTATTTTTCGTAGCACTTGAGAGCCAAAAAACCGGTTTTCGGAAAAAAGAATTTTCTAAATTGTTGTTGTAAAATTAATAATTATTTTTAAAAAACAAAAAAGTATTAAAGTAAGGAAAGAATTATGTGAAGAAGTACTGTGCAAAATTTTAAAACGATAGGTCCAGTAGGTTTGGAGTTAAGGCGTACACGGAGTTCAAACATGATAAGTTTCAGAAAACCGCTTCAAAGTTTTGCACACTGAAAAATTCAAAATAAAACTCGATAATTTTCTGATACTCATACAGAGTCGTCGATGCAGTAGAGCATCGAAGTCCGTATAGCAAAAGGCTTCCATCAACATCATCTAGAGCATCTTTTTGCATTTGTCTACGCAAAGCTCTTCCTTCTTTACTGTCGTGCACCGCTTGCTCTTCTGCTCTACTAATTCGCAACTCGTCAACGCCTGGAGCAACGGACAATCAAATACTCATAACTTCGTCAATTTTGATCCGATCAACTTGAAATTTTGACACAATATTCTTGAGATATTATGCATTCATTAAACATTTTTTTACAAAAATGCAAAAAAAAACGTAAAAACCTTACCGATCCCCTTTAAAACTGTAGGGGAGATCGGGGACAAAAGTAACAGTTTGTAGTCCATGCCTGATTTCTCTTCAATTATAACATTTGTGATAAAATAAATATAGCCATATTAAACTTTCTTTTATGGTCTAAACATGTGTTTTATAATTTTATCTAATATATCTCAGTTTCTGAATATTATAAAGCGGGAAAAAAAATTGGAGATTGTTACTTTCGCCCAATGTTATAAATACAATGAAAAAATACACAAGATTAAATCAAATTATTTATTTCATAGTTATAGTACAAAAATAATAAGCTTCCTAATTAAGTTTAACTTGAGATTCATGTTTCTATTTAGTCGAAAATCAAGAAAAATTTACTTCTTGATGATTAGTTAATTAACAAAAAAAATCTTATGACAAAACAAAACATAACTTCTCAACGATCAACAATACAAACAAAAAATAAATTCTTAATAAGTTTTAAACTCTTTAACAAAATTAATAAAACTAAGATCTTAAATAAAACTATTTCTTCCTCAGAAGTGAAAACAAGGTTGACGCAACGGGAGCCAACTTGTGCATTAGTATTCCCTGCTTTAAGTTTTCTTATAAATCTATTTAATGTGACATGACAAACTCCGTATTTTTTTGCAAGTGCTCTCCTTGCATTCTCCTTGAAATGCTCGTCTGCTGCTTGTCTATAGACCCCTGTGTCGTGGTGCCTCTATTTGTTTTTCTTATCCGCAGCCGTGGCATTCTGTTAAATCGAAAAAGGAAAAAAAAACGTTTAATACAAATTACCATTCTACGGGGACGAAAATAACGCGTTACTTTTGTCCTGCCATGAGATGTTACTTTTGTACCCAACCCCGTTTTTTATATTTTATACAACCTAACCTTAAAACTGAATGTGTTACACGGAGACAAATTATAACACGCTAAAGACAATCTTAACGTAAATCAACGAACTAATATCAACATTATTATCAGCATCTTATTTCTACGTAAACACTTGATGAATAAAAAACCAAAAACTTACTTTTCGTGGTAAAAATGACAATACATCCACTAACTTAACCTTGTCGCGCGGCGCGGGCGCAGTGACTGAACTGATGCGCGGGGGGGCGGTGCAAGCTGACAACCAACGGTCGCGCGCGTCGTTCTGGCCATTGGACAAGGCTACATAGCGTTTGTTACTTTCGACCCGCCGTTACTTTTGTCCCCGGTCTCCCCTATATAATTGTTGGGGTAGGCTGGGTATAGGGATCCCAGATAGCTGGATGTCACGCAAAAATAACGCTACCCCCACTCCACTGTCACTATGTTGTAGTAGAGTGCGACATGCGGCATGCCTGTGATCGGTTAAGGGCGGGGTAAAGTATTAAAATTTTTTTTTCATTTTTGTTTAATTTTTTAAATGAATGCATAATATATCAAGAATATTGTGTTAAAATTTCAAGTCGATCGGAGTAAAAGTGACGAAGTTATGAGTATTTGAGCGTCTATTGCTCCATGCCGTTCTCTTCTCTTCTGCGTTTTTCAAACCGTTTTTCTGAGACTTGTCATATTTGAAGTCCGTGTGCACGATAACTCAAAATCTACTGGACCAATCGCTTTGAAATTTTGCACAGTACTTCTTCACATAATTCACCAGGTATTGTCGAGAGCTTTTTTGTTTTTTTTAATAATTACTAATTTTTCAACAACAAATTAGCCGATTTTTTTAGCGAAAACCGGGTTTTTGGCTCCCAAGTGCTACGAAAAATCGAAAAAAAAAATCCTCCCGTCATTACCTCGAGAAACATCTCCTTTAAGAAATGCATTTTGATTTTTTTGTTTCAAATGATTCTGTTGCGAGTTATGGTGCACACCGCAAACCAACTTTTTTTCGAGGCGCCTCCGGGCTTTAATTTTCACTTGCTCAATTTTGAATATTTTGCAATGCAAATTTAGGAGAATGTTGTTCAAATGTTACTTTATTATATGTAAGTTTTTCAATAAACGAACACTATTCGTTACGCCAAAAAAATCTTAAAAACATGCCTTTTTTCGCCGAATTAACTTTACCCCGCCGTTAAAAAATGCCCTCTCTCCACCCAATTGTGATCTTGTTATTAATTTTTCAATTATATTACCTCAATGTATAAATATTTTTCGAAAAATAATAAAAACCAACTCCTGTACCTGTTTTTTATTACCTGAAAAGTCTGATTACATTTTCAATGCCATGAAATAGTTGCACTTTGCGTAATATCTGTAATTTTTTTTATTGCTATTTTTTAAAGAATATATAAGTCTTCATGTTTCTTATTTGTGTCTTTCTAAGTTAGAATTTAGCCAGTTACAAAATAAAAAGAATAACTGCTTTTATAATAATCGTTTTTTATTCGATTACTATTTTCTTAAATATATAAGTCTTTATGTTCCTTTTTATTTAATTACTACTTAATATATATATATATATGTCTTTGTGTTTCTCGTTTGTAACTTTATAAGTTAGAATTTAGTCAATTCCAATAGAAAACGAATAATTGTGCATTGTCTCGAATATATAAAAAATAAAAAGTACTCTTGCGCCTTTAAAGATCGTTGCGATTATTGTCGAGACATTTTTTGTTCGCCAAATACTCTATTTTTACGCATTCAAATCTATCACGGAAATTTGACAAGCCACACGTGTGGTCGTGCTATTTGCATGCGTTCGGTGCAACGATTAGACTCATTCAAACGTCATATAAGACACTTTCATTCATAGTTCTGATGTACTTGAAAATCGCCTCATACCGCTAAATGACGGATAACCCGGAATTTATAATCGATTAAATAACCCACCACCAAGATATCCTATCCGAAGGCAGGGCAATGTCCAAGTTCAAGATTTAATATTTTTATAATCGGAGGGTATCTCTGTTGACCCAGATGATGTAATGTTGCAGAAAATCTACTTTTTATTGGCTATGATACTTGGCAACAATGTCGGTTTAAATGCGATGATTGGCTACTCGAGTTTGTCGAGGAATTTTTTTCGTCCCATCTGCACTGGGCATAGCCGTGACTTATTTCACATGTATCGAAGAAAATACACTTCCTCTGCGTACCCGGAAACTGATAATGATCTCGTTATTGACGACTACAGATCGACGGGAATAAAAGAGAATTCAAGGTTTACCGAAATCCGTCATTTCACGTCGTGAATAATAATTGCGTCGACGTCATGCACGATTCACTTTAAGGGGTATGCAAATATGATATTTTTTGTGATGAACTACTCTTATAATGGGTGTGCAAATATGATGATTCTTATAGCGAATTATTATACGACAGTGCGTATGATATATTTAAGGGGTGAGATGCAGTCAGAATTTTCAAAAAATCGGCGTAATCGACGAAATCAGGTGTAAAATTGGAAAACTCTTTCAGAAATTTTCAAAAATGTATTACTCAAAAACTATGAACTTTAGCAAAATTTTATAAAGAATACTTTCGTTTTAAAATTGCCCAAAATGTTTTTAAAAAATAATTCATCCCGAAAAACTGTAATTTTTTGGAAAATTGTTTTAACAATTGGCTATAAACAATTGAATGCTCGACTTTTCGGCAAAAAATTGTGATATTCGGATTCAGTGGATCGAAATACATAAAAAAAAAGTTCAGCTTCATCCATCGAGCTCAAAATTTTACGAACATGTAATACCGCATCCACATCGAAAAACTTTAAGGGCAAGGTATTTCAATTTTTTTGCATTTCTTTTTATTTTTTGAATGAATGTATCATATCTCAAGAATATTGTGTCAACATTTCAAGTTGATCGGAGCAAAATTGACGAAGTTATGAGTATTTGAGCGCGAATGGGTGCGACAATTTGACGAGGTGCGAATTCGTAGAGCAGAGGAGCAAGCGGCGCACGACAGTAAAGAAGGAATAGTTTTGCGTAGACAAATGCAAAGGATGCTCTCGATCATGATGATGGAAGCTTTTTGCTCTACGGACCTGGCATCGACGACTCTGTGTGAGTATAAAAAATTTATCGAGTTTTATTTTGAATTTTTCAGTGCGTAAAACTTTAAAGCGTTTTTCTGAAACTTGTCATGTTTGAAGTCCGTGTACGCCATGACTCAAAATCTACTGGAGCCATTTTTTTTTAATGTTGCACAGTACTTCTTCACATAATTCACCAGGTATTGTCGGGAGCTTTTTTGTTTTTTAAAATAATTATTAATTTTGCAACAACAAATTAGCCGATCTTTTTAGCAAAAATCAGTTTTTTGACTCCCAAGTGCTACGAAAAATCGAAAGAAAAAAATCCACTTTTAAAAAAAAATTCAATAACCACTGAATGGATTTTGATGAAATTTGGTATGCTTATTGATAGCATTAAAAACTAGTCCTGAATCGAACGATTTTCATTTTTGTTGAAAATTTCTATTTTTTTAAACAATAAACGAGCGATTTTTTGGTCGAAAATCGAAAGTTATCTGTCGGAAGCCGCCATTTTGTTAATTTTTGACAAAAAAAAGCTTCGATTAAAAACTAGATTTATTATTAAACTAATGATTCTTTTTGGTTTTTTTATTTCAGATGATCCAGTAAAAAAATTTGATGGTCACCGCAAAGCACTACATGCCGAAGAGACCCCCTTCGGCATGTAGTGCTTCGACAAAGATGGCAATATTTTTATAAATAATCAATATTTTCTCTGAAAATTTGTACAACTCAAGTTGAAGTATAACATAAAAAGCCTGTGTAACCACTTTTGTAAAACAAACTTGATTACTATAAAAAAAAAACAATTATTGAAAATGCTCTTTTTTACGCCTCTGACTGCATCTCACCCCTTAAAAACCATAAATTATTGTATTCAATTCTTCGACGATGGATATATCAAAGTCAGCAATAAGCCGCCAATAATAACTAAAGATGCGTTTATGAAAAGAAATATGAATACACATCATTTCCGCGGCTCGAAAATTCACCCAGATAATGAAACGTTACAAAAAATCTACTTTTCATTGGCTATACTTGGAAAGAACTTGCCGAGAACAATGTTCATTATACAGACCGTCCCTCTTATCCCTGCCACCCGAAATAATTCGGTAATTATCGACGCCACATACAAATGTTCCAGACAAAAGTTGTACGATGTGAAGGGAGGCATCAAATGCGACCATTTTTTTTTCGGTGGAGGCGCTGATGCACAGTTAATGTCACCTCCATTCTCTTAAATGGAATGGCACATTTTCTTTCAACCATTTTGTGGCGCACCTCAAGCCGCATAAAACACATTAGCGGGTCAAAGTCGTTCAATGTCATTCAAGGTCAGCAAAAATATTTGCTAGTGATCCGAGATATTTAGATTTGCATTTCATTTTTATAGGTGACCTTGAATGACCTTGAACGACTTTGACCCTTTAATGTTTTCATGCGGCTTGAGGTACTTCACAAAATAGTTGAAAAAAAATGTACCATTCCATTTGAATAAGAGGAGGTGACCTTCACTATGCGTCAGCGCCTCGGCCGAAAGAAAAGAAAATGGCCGCATTTGATGGCCCCCTTCACATCGTACAACTTTTGTCTGGAACATTTTTTTGTGACGTCGATAATTACCGCGTTATTTCGGGTGGCAAAGATAAGAGGGGCACCCTGTATATAATGGACCCTCTTGCCCCAACCTATTGGTTGGCACAGAAAACTTATTGAAAGTCCTTGTAGAGGAGCATCATGCATTATATATCAACATCCGTAAAGTAGTGCCATCTTATGATCAGAATCGGTACTACCTAACGTCAAAGTTTCATTCTATGGTGCATGATTGGCGCATTATGAAGAACCATGGCCGCTTGCGGAACTTTTGATCTATGAGGGTAGAAAGAAAACACAATTCCGGCAAACAAACTGCGATAAATACAATGAGTAGAATAAGCCTACCCCAAGCAATTTCAACTTATCGATAATCGCGCTTAGCATGTGACTTATCAAATGATAATAGCTTACATAATATAATAAAATATGGAACTTGAGCTGCACGTGTAGAACGTCCACTTATATTAGTGAAGACTTCATTCCTTATAAACGGGTAGCGTACAATGGTTATTTATATAAAGCGGAAAAATGTGTCGTTTGTGTCGGCAAATATGACGACGTGCCACAGTTTGGAAAAGTTATAGAGCTCTTCATGAGGCAGTTCCTTATAAAAGTATCGATACTTTCGGCTTTAAGGGGCTATACCAGTGTGAACGCTGAAAAATTGGGTGATTTTCGGGATTTTTTTGGAACAAAAGTACTCAATTAAATATTTCGGTAAATTAAAAATATATTTGGCTATATTTGATCTATATTATATAATTTTTTCATAGAAAAATATTGAGATCCAAGCGACTTATTCGGAGGCGCAAAAAAAAAAGTTCCTCCACTGCTGACATGATTCCGGCCGATTGAGTAGCTGAAACTGAATAAGGAAAAATGTCGTTAAACTGGAAGGTATTTCCTGTACAATGACGTAGGATTTTCGAAAAATATCAAAATCTAACAAAATGGCGTAGTTATAAAAAAAAGTCTGTTTTCTTGTCTATAAAATGGTCGTTTTTTTCTATGCCAAATCGTCAATTTTCATCCAATCACAATTATCCTACGTCATTGTAGAGTAAATATATTCAAGAGTACTCAGTTCAAATTTCAAGTCAATCGGATAATTGCTCTTTGAGTTACAATGTCAGCAAATTTAAAAAATCTCATTCGATATTCTTGAAAGTATAAAAATCTTGAAAGTATAAACTGTCGAAAAAGGCAAATTATCGGCGGAAAACGGTTTTAAGGGGTAAACCACCCCTTAACATAGGGGTGGTTCACCCCTAAATTTTTTTTTGCAATGTCACTATAATGGATTTTTCATTGCTTCGGATTAGAAGAATTTTCGTTTTTGTTTAATTACAATCGGTGGACTCCTTGTGTGTAAAACTGCTATATTACCCCCAGAGATGCCTTTTTCGAGGGGTGGTTTCACCCAGTAAAACCGTTTTTCCGCTGAAAAAAAAATACGTATCGCTTACTTTTCGGTGCTTTATAACATATCCAAATTTCAACAAAATCGAAGAGTGTCACCTGAGGGATGTTCCTTGTCAGTGTCATTATATCGATGTCAAAAAGTTGATCGATTCAACTCCACTATATACACGTGGAAATATACGGTAATAAACTGCGCCCTATTAATCATTACGAGCCACTAATAAAATGATTTAATTTATATGTCTGTTTAATTTCGTTAAAGTAGAAAACTACCTTAATGTAATTCCATTAACAAATTCAATTTGAAAACAAGCGCTTTTTGCCGTGAATAAAACACGTATTGCTTCTAACTTATATATCCTATTAGATGTTAAGAAAAATTCTTACTAAATCTTAAACATAAACTTAATTTAAAAAATGTCTTAGCTATTCATAAAATCGTAGTAGGCCGACAAACGAATAAGAAAATGTATTCGCCGGGAGACAAATTTCTTTGTCCTCCATCAATTTTTTTTAGTGTACTAAATTTTTGCGCCTACAAAATTTAAACCAAAGAGATACAGTCATAGGAGATTTTCCGCAAATTCTTTTAGAGAATTAGAACCTAGAACGAAACTTAAGGTCTTAGGCCACAGTAACGGATATAACATCATGTGCAAATTTAACATTTTTTTCGTATGAAAAAGTGATTCACTCGTAAAATTAATTACACATTCAGTTAGTATGAATATCAAGGTGTTAGAAAATATATATATTTTTTTCGATGTACAAAATGGCCGACTACTCGAAACTTCACGAAACAGCTTTTTTCCAATTGGCTCGACGAATAACTTCGACAATTTTCACTCGATTTACTTCAAATTTAAAAGTTATGTTCCTAATTGCATTTCGCAGAAAAGTACGTACGGAATTTCTGATTAATCGAAAACTTTTCATTTTTCACTAAAAATTCATTTCTTAAGTTTAAATACCTACAACTTGTGAATAAAACGATATTTTTTAAATTCCGTACGCACTTCTAGGTCTTCTGATGTAGATTGACGAGAATTTTTATTTTTTATTCGAGGTAAAAAATTGTGGATGCTAAATGTCACGCCGCGGACGCCTAAAAAAGATAACAAAAGAAAATATTAGTAGACGGTAATTTTGTACAACGAAAAAAAAAAAAATTATTTTCAACAGCTTGATATTCATACTAAATAGATGTGTAATTCATTTTACGAGTGAATCACTTTTTCATACGAAAAAAATGGTTAAATTCTATTAAGATATTGATAAGATATTGCTCAGATTTTTCCAGAGACTTAGAATCTGAACTAGACTCAGGAACGCCGTATTTTTGCAGGTTTTTCCGGCGACTTGGAACTTAGAACGAGACTTCAATACGACGATTTTTCTCAAATCCTCACCCTCCTAAGTCCAAGTGAAATCTATTGATTTTTCATTGCTGAAAGGCTCGAGAAATGATCAGAGTGTCAAATTTTCGAAATCTCGATTTTTTAAAAATTATCCAATAACATAGACTGTTATGAGCATGGACCTGGCATCGCTGATTGATCGTAAGTAGATAATTTATACGAAAATTCCGCACTCGAAACTTTTAAGGCTTTTTTCTTCGAATGTCACTTTTCAAAACGGTGTACACTCTCGAAGGAAGAGTTTTCAAGCTATGTGTCTCAAATCTTGACACAGCATTCTTCCCGCCATTTATCTTGCATTGAAGCTTTTCTTTTTTTGAAATCTTCATGCTTTTTTAACGAAAAAATGTCAAAAAATTGGCTAAATTAGATACTTTTTTGTTCAAAACGCCGCCATTTTGTCAATTTTGATTTAAAAAGAAAACCTCCATAGCAAGGTAGCGGAGTTCATACTGATTAATAATCTTTTTACAAGTTTTGTTACAGATAAAATTTACGGCCACAACCGTGTACACCGTGAGGACTCCTTTTTTCGAAGACATTTTCAATCGTTAAAAAAAATGTATAAAAATTAACAAAAATAAATGTTTAAAGATGTATTTTCTGTTCTTCATAAGTGCTTTGATTTGACATAAAAAAAATAAGACTGATTAGCGTATTTAACCATCGAAAAAAAACGCGACTTCAAATCTAGTGCTTGTATTAGAGAAAACGATTTTTTCTCGAATCGCCACTTCTAAGGCCAGATAAAGATTTTTAATTATTGAAAAGCTTGACGATGCCAGCTGCGTACTCTCGGACGACAGTAAGCGCACGTCCAATGGGAAAAAGTTATTTCAGAATTGCGCAAAAACGTCTCGAGTGGGGAGCGCTATCCTTCTGCCCTTTTGATCGCCTGGCGAAATGCATATTGCGTGAGCAAGCCACGAGACGAAGCCGCTACTTGGTGGCTGCATGTGCAACTGACAAGACGACACGGAGCTGTCGGAAAGAAAGAAAAAAAAACGATCCAACAAGAAGCCCAACATAAATCAAGAAGAACGCAAATGCACTTTTAATCTATTATTGGATATTTTAATCTATTATAGATTGACTTTCTACAAGCGGGTAAGTATTATCGCTCGTTACGAAGTGTGGTTTCGAATGATCTTCCGAGGTATCGACGACGTGGACCATACGTTCCAAACATTTCGTAATAATTTTTTCTTTCAAAATCAAAATGGCAAAATGTTTTTGCCGGATATGAATTGACGTTATTTCTGTCCCGTCAGAGATCTGTTTATCTTACGTATTGAATTTTGTTTTTTTTTTCCTTCAACTTATCACTTCTGATTGCCCACTGCGCGAAACGCTGCGTTATCAACGTTTGACTGCGTTAAAGAACAAAACTCTCAAGAAACGAGTGGTTCTGAATCCTTCGTGTGCAGCCCATAAGTGCGTCTGCAACCCATAAATGTGAGAGAGAAAGTGCTACGATGTCTTTACTGTTAAGGTTTAATTTTTGAAATTTAAGATCGATTTTTTAAATTGATGACGATTTTTTTTTCAATCACAAAAACAAGTTTTTGTTTATTTTCTAATTAATTTAAAGAGATCAACGTGCTCCTATGAATAATTTCCAACTATCTATATAATGCCTAATTTATAACGTCATTAAAAAAAAATATATATATATATATATAATTCGATTAAAAATTTAATGACATATATTACATAATAATTGTGGGATAAACTTCCGAAAAGCGGAAACCTCTTTGATCTGAAATTTGACATACAAATTCCTTTTAATATTCTAAGAGATTCCCTGGAAGAATTTTTGACGACGCGCGATGGTTTTCGAAATATCAATTGTTGAAAGATATTTTCTACCGCGCTCCTACTATATCCATAGCTGATAATGGGCTCAGCTGTGTCTATACCTATATATGTTGTCGCGTGTTCCGTTTTGTGCGGATGGTGGGGACTGTGGAACACTTGTGTGGGCGCAGGGCACCTCGGATGTGCATGTAGAAGGGTGGGGTGCGTAGACCGCTGGTGTGGGCGCAGGCCACCTCGGATGGGCGTGTGGAATGGTGGGGTTCGTAGAACACTGGTGTGGGCGCAGGGCATCTGGGATGGGCGTGTGGAATGATGGGGTGCGTAGAACACTGGTGTGAGCGCAGGGCACCTCGGATGGGCGTGTGGAATGGTGGGCTGCGTCGAACGCTGGTGTGGGCGCAGGCCACCTCGGATGGGCGTGTGGAATATTGAGATAGAAACAGAGCATCGTAGATTTATTTTTTTGATTTTTCCACAGTTCTTTTTTTTGCAGGTGTAATAGATTTCTAGGGTTTATTTGTTAATTTTAAATCGTTCTGGAATTTTTTGTATATTTTTTTTGCTTATCCAGTTTCTCATTTTTTAGCAGTTTTTAATCTCTGTGATTTTGTATGGGTTGAACATTTATTTTATTTTATTTAGTAAAGTTTTCCATTTTTTTTTTTAATTTTATTTTACATGCTACCTCGTTATAATGCTTGGTGACATAACATATATAAAAATCGATCTCGAAAACTGTGGGGCGCCGCCAAAAGTCTTTTTAGGGAATCTCTTGAAATATTAAGAGAAAGGTGTATGCCAAATTTCGGATCAAAGTTCGATGTCCGCTTTTCGGAAGTTTAGCTTAATTACGAATGAATTTTAATTATTGTTTTATTTTATTGTTTATTTTAGTATTTTATTACACACACACACACACACACACACACACACACACACACACACACACACACACACACACACCGCGCGCGCGCGCGCGCGCACGCACGCACGCACACACACACACACACACACATATATATATATATATAATTATGAATAATGAAAGAGCACTTTAATCTCTTCAAATGAATTTAAAAAAAATTAAAATAAAACTTCTATAACAAAAATGTAAAAACTCAATTTTAAATTTGAATGAAAAAAATTAATAGATTTAAAAATGGATCATTAATAAAAAAATACTCCATGCCATCCACGACTTTATAACCGCAAAATTTTGTTTTCAACTGCGTATGATGACTGCGAGGGTAGCAAAAGAGCAAGCATGAAATCAATGCTCCGAATGGTTTTACGAGTCTCTCAGACATTTCTAACATGATTGGCCCACCGTCATACTCGATCTTCTCTAATTTTTGGTCAAAGGGAGTGGACCATTTCAGCGGTGTATCAAGCTTCGAAAACCACGATAGCATTGTTGTTAACATAAAAAAAATCAAATCGACGTTGGCCTCGATGTTTTCGCGTGATTTTCAACGTGGTTGGTCGTACTTATCGCTAACGCGGTGCAATTGAAGTTTGAATTTTCCCGCCTCGCGCAACAATCCCGCTCGGTCGATAAGTTCGCTGTGCCGCAGCACTGGAGGATTTTCATCCGAGCGGTAGGTGGCGCCATCTGTGAGTTTCGAGGGGCGAAACAATAATGCCCGCTTCAGCGAAAAGTATTGAATCGATGACGACACAAAAGACGAGACAGTGGAAGGAGGTGGACGGACGGGTAGTGGACGATTCGCGGCGCGTTGAAAAATATCCAATTACATTTATTTATCGTCCGCGGTAAATATTAGTGCCTCGTACGTGTCTCTCGTGCTCGACGTCAACTCTACTTACCGCGCGACACTTCCATATTCGGTAAACACTCATTTTCGTTGCCGTAACAGCACGTGGAGACCTGGAATATATATAATCGCGAAAGAAAAGAAGAAAAAAAAACAGTGTTTGATTGAGTGATCGAGAATGCCCGTTCTTAAATGCGAGTAGAAGTTTCGTGTGTGCGTGTCGTACTCGAGTCTACGGGGATTTGTCCAACGAATAAAAAAGAAGCTGAAGGAACGAGTTCTCTCGAGGCTCAAACGTCGTATGTAGATTCACCGACAGGGTAAGCCAACCGGGAGTCAGAAATCGCATGGCTGTGTATGCCTCGAGACACAATAATGAAATCATCCACAAAAATACAATGCTCTTCGTGTTTTTGTTGGTTTTTTCTTTTTTCAACGCAACATTGTTACGAGTTCGTAGGGCGAAAGGATGCATTTTGAGGTTAGATTGCGCCGTTATGGCGTGCGCCAATTGTGCGAAAAGAAATTCTTTTGCGCGCAACATCCGTATGAAAAGGAAGAAAAAAAAACACAGCCTCGGCGGCTCTAGCTGCTTTTGCCTCGCTCAGGAGCACGAGTGAACGCCCATTTCTCGCGGGTGTACGTATCCACGAGTCTCCGCTTGACAGAATTGCGGATTGATGCGATCGATATTGTCGGTTCGCTTATTCGGCCCGGCCCGATGAAAAAAAAATAAGAATGAAAAGAGACGAGGCGAGATGACGAGCTGCGGGGAGAGACGAATACTATACACGCGAGGAATGTGCCGGACTGTGCGGAAAGATCGCAACTAGGCCCTCCCACTGTTATGGCTTTTCTGTCTAGTAGCGGAACACTTTTTTTTCAACAATTTATTATTCACACGGGAGAAATGTTAGAAATTATAATTAGGCAGAGAGTAATGGAAATTAAGGGGTTAGGATTCTGTGACGACCCGAAAATCAGGGTTATTTGAGAGGCTACATCTAGAGACCCCAAGAAGGCCAAATTCCGATAAAAAAATTCTGGGAAACGAATGGTGAAAAAGAAACTCATTTTTTTAAAAGAAAGCGACATGTTTTGAGCTTTAAAAAAATTATCAAAAATACAGAAAAACAACAAAAACATGGACGCCGGCAGATGATGAAATTTTTTCGCGACGTTTAGCGGTGGACACTCTTCAGCTTAAACGGTCCGTGTGAAATCTAAAAACCAAACGCGTTATTCAAGTTAACAATAAAGACGAGTCGTTGACGATCGTTGATTTTTTTAATTCATTTTTCACACAACGTGGCGACTAATTAACTTCGGGCATAGAAAATCTGTGAAGAAAAGTCGTCATTTTCTCGTAGCTGTTAAAAAATGAAATTCGATTTTTAAAAAGTTCCGGGAAACGGTTGGTGAAAAAGAAACGCATTTTTTTAATACAATGGTACATATTATTAGCTTTAGAGAAATTATCCAAAATACAGAAAAACAACAAAAACATGGCCGCCGGCAGATGATGAAATTTTTTCGCGATGTTTAGCCGTGGACACTCTCCAGCTTAAACGGTCCATCTGAAATCTAAAAACCAAACGGGTTATTCAAGTTGACAATAAAAACGAATCGTTGACGATCGTTGATTTTTTTAATATATTTTTTAAACGTCGTGACGACGAATTAACACTCGGGCATACAACATTTATTTTTAAAAGTCGTCATTTTTACGTAACTATTAAAAAATGAAGATATATTTTCGAAAAGTGAGATCGTCAACGACCTTTAAATGTTTCTCATCGAATATCCTGTAAATTTCGAAACAATGCATCAATTGGTCCTCGAGATATCGTGTCCACCGACTTTGAAAACAGTGTTTCGAGGTAAACGCGTTTTCAAAGTCTCGTTTGAAGTTTGAAGTATGATGCTGCTATGGTGTTGATGTTTCCATCGTTGAAATTCAACGAAAGTGTTTTTTATATTTTTATTTCCTCATTTTTATTATTTCAAAAAATCTTCTTTTGCAGATTTAAATTCTCGATCTCTGAATAAGCTAATTGAAAAATGATTGAGGTTTTTTCGTAACAAAACATTGTCAAAAGAAATGTTCCAACGATGCAAACTCAATTCAATGCTACCGTTCGTCCGGCCGACTGTTAGAAGCCGTAACTCATTCAATTTTAGGAATATTTCAATGAAATTTTCAAGAAATATAGCCAAAAGGTGATGCTATTGAATAAAAATATTTTTAATGGGGTTTGCATCGTTGAGATCCAATTTTTATTAATTTCTTCAATTTTTAATTAAATTCTTATTTTTATTATGATCAATCATATTTTACAGATTTGTTGAAAGTTGCTAAATAATAATCTTAAAAAATGTTTGCGTAATTTTAGATTACTAGCTTAAATCTGCCAAACGAAATTTGCGGAATAAAAAATATCATGTTCGTTGCATTCCAACTATGCAAACTTCAACGTCATATTTTTTTACCCACTCAGGTAGACGTAACCCGTTAAAAAAATAGTTTCAAAAGAAGGAACAAGATTGAAAAATCGCGTGGACATTTATTTGTATGTACATTAACAAAGTTGTGTACCAAATGCCATTGAAAAATATTAATTATTAGACAAGTTATGAACGATCTCGTGAAAAAACTTTGAATGTGGACTCAACAGTGTACTTGATTTTGGCCACCCGGTTAATCTGAAACAGAAAAATGAATTTTTTTAAAATAGAAAATATTGGCTGACAACCGAGCTTTCTTGTTACCGTGTTTCAATCGTCAAAAAAAAATTGAATTTTATTTTCGTTCTTTAGATTTCGAGAAATCGTGTACACGGTTTTGAAAAAATGATATTGCAGTTTGTATCGTTGGAACGCAACGAAAGTTCTTTTTTTTTTACATTTTATTTTCCATATTTTTATTGTTATGGAACATCTTTTTATTTTAGATTTATATTGTAGATTGCTAAATAAATATCTTGAAAAATGGATGATGTTAACTCTCAATCCGTGAAGGTATTTGAGGCACCTTAATCCCGTGAACCTGGGTCGTTTTCGTTTTTGCACTACCAAACCAACAATTGTCAATGAAAAAAATCTGAAAAATTCAGGGTCAATCTTTAAGCCGTACTTCTCAAGGGAATATAGGTTTTTTTCCATTAAATATTAAGCAACCTGAGAAGAAAATAATTTTGGGCAGGACGAAAACGACCCACGTTCAATGGGGCTGAAGTTTGCATCGTTGGAACGCAACGAAAATTCTCATTAATTTCTTATTTTTATTCTTATCCAACATCATATTTTGCAGATTTCTCGTAAATTGGTAATTAAGCAGCCTAAAAAATGGTTTCGTGATTTTCGTAACGTTAATCTGCCAAAGGAAATTTTCGAAACAAAACAAAAATCACTTTCGTTGCATACCAACGATGCAAACTTCATCGTCATCCAGGTTCACGGATTGAGGGTTAAAGTTTGCATCGTTGAAATGCAAAAAAAAATGGTTATTTTTCGATTGCTCGAATTTCTTTCAGCACATCTTTGTTATGAAAATCCCGCAATCATTTTTAAGTCGCTTATTCAGAGGTCGAGAATATAAATCGTCGAAAAAAATAATCAAAATGAGAAGATAAATTACAAACTTCAAGACCATAAAAATAGGTAAAAGATTTTTGTAGGAAAAATTTTTCAAAAGAAATTAAAGGCCCTCAAATATTAATTTTCTTTGCATTCCAACGATGCAAACTTTAATCTCGTTTGAAAAACATAGTTTCGAGAAAAACATGTTTAGAGTTTAAGTAGCAGTTCCATCGTTGTAATAATAAGTTTATCCTCAATCTGCAATTCCTGCACCATATGTTGGACCATCCGCTTCAATTTAAATTGCCTCAAGCGACTACCGATTTTTTTATTTTCACAGTGGCCTAACCCCTTAAGGATATGGGGAATACAGATATATTGGTGTGTTTAACCTCCGGAGGCTTCGCGTACTATTTTTAGAATTGAATTATGTTGAAGTTTGCATCATTGCGATACGACGAATTTTTTTTTTAATTCCCGATTTTTGATAATTTACTAGTTGCTTCATGTGTTTGGTGTGCGAAAAACATGTATCAGCCATGTACGAGTCCCGGAACTCTCTCTTGGGAGGGGGTGAAAAGTCGAAAAAATTGTATCTACCGATATAACTTTATCTCACTATGACGACTATGTCGTCTATTTGCTGCGTCAAGAGCAACATTCTCGGCAGCATCAACCAGGATGATATTGAAATTTTCATAAAAACTTAAGGGGAGGTACCTGAGTAAACGGGGAGAAAAGCAGGTTAACTTCGAGAATTTTTATCTCAAAAACTAATGTTTCGATCGGATCCGGGTTTTTTTTTTATTGGAAAATATGTCCGTTGAGGTGTGTTTAGGAATTTTTTAAAATAAATTCGTTGACTGGAAGCAATTCAAACGCGATTATCTCGAAACATAGTTTTCAAAGTCGGTGCCAGACGTATCTCGAAAACGGCTTGTTCGATTTTGTCCAAATTTGTGTATGCGATCCAAAATCGTCGGAAATTGCGAACGAAAAACGAATGTTAAATTAAAACGGTCGCAATTCCGTCAAAAATGGAAATTTCAAAAAAAATCCTACGTGGCGAACGAGAATAACTATCGAAGAATATTCTATTCAAATTTGGACAAAATCGGACAAGCCGTTTTCGAGGTACATCTGGCACCGACTTTCAACACTATGTTTCGAGATTATCGCGTTTGAATCGCTTCCAGTCAATGAATTTATTTTTAAAAATTCCTAAACATTCCTCAATGTACATATTTTCCAATTAAAAAAACCCGGATCCATTCGAAACATTAGTTTTGAGATAAAAATTCCCGAAGTTTACCTGTTTTTCTCGCCGTTTACTCAGGTACCTCCCCTCAAACTCGTAGGCGAAGCATGTAGAACGAATATTGAAGGTCTTCCAAACTTGTATGCATCACATCAAATAAATTATAGGCGAATAAAAAAACGCATTATGAGCGACTATGACGATTATTCGATGCATCAAGAGCATCCGATGAGGACGATATTAAAAATTTCGTGAAAGCTTAAATTCGTAGAAAAAACATGCAAAAAAAAATATTGTATACCTTGTATGCATGATCTGAAATGGTGTTGAAGTTTGCATCGTTGGAATGCAACGAAAATCCTCCTTTATTTTTTTATTTTCCTATGCTTATTATTATCTAAACTGTTCCCTTGCAGTTTTAATTTATCGATCCCTAATAACTTCATTCAAAAATACTTTAGTGATATTTGAAGCCTAAAAGTGCCAAAAAATTGGCCAATACGAAAAAAAAATTCGTTGCGTTCCAATGATGTAAACTTCAATACCATGATCTCAAATACATAAATTATGGATAAATAAAAATGTACTATAGATATATTATTGACAAATGCCTTGCATCATTCCACAGCACAAAATACGTTGATAGTTTTCTCATCAAATTTTTTCCTTACTATTCGCTTTATTCGCACTCACATTGGACCATGTCTCCTCGTCAGAGGAGACGTATTTCGTTTACACGTGTGCCCCCGGGCCTCCGACACGTAAAATCCAGCCCTGTTTCAACGTACGATGCATAATGGTCCGAGGCCCATTAACCCCATGCTAGCCTCGCACGTATTTACGGTCGCTCGGGAATCCGGCGAATCTTAAATAGAACGATAATATTCCACCAGACACAAAAAATGAGGAAATTCTTCTCCACGATGTGTAAAAAATAAGCAGGAAAAGAATATTTAATTCGCTGCAGCAGCGAACTATTAAAATAATTAATTTCCCCGGCCACTTTATTCGCGAAATATTTTCGAGTATGCCACACATCGTAGGGAGATTCGTATTGATGTGAATTGAGGGCCATGTAAAGGACGATACCGCGAGGATCGTCGGCCGAGAATTTACCGCAGCCGGCAAAGCAAGGGCAACCGGATCACGATATTACTTCCCTCAGTTCTTCGCGAACGACCAGGTCTGGAGGAACAGTGAAAGAGAAAGGAAGCGACAGCCGAGCTAGAGCAGGGTGGGGGGCGTCCAGAGCGCCAAGAGGAGGGAAGAAGGGTTACCGACACATTTAAATGTGTCAGCATGAACGCGCCTTGTGCCAGGATGTTGAAGTGTCGCCGTGTACGACCCGTATATAATAACAACCCTTTGCGGGTTCGCCAAACCACAGCCGATAATCGAATGACCAGAATCGCGCCTTTCCCATCGCAACGTTTCCTTAGAATTTTCTACTCGATGTTAAGGTAAATGTTCCAATTATTGAACAGCTAAGGATCTGGGGTATTGAATTCGGTGAGAAAAAAATATAAAATCAAGAAAAAAACCATCGCTTTCATGTTCAAATGATACTTTGATATTTTTACTTTCGAAAAATCACCCTTTAAATTATTTTTAAATGATTTCAAATTGAAAAAAAAAGAATAACAATGTGAAGCATGCAAATGTCCCAAGTATTGAACACTGGGAGTGCCTATGTCCCTAATATTGAACAGGCATGTCCCAGTTATTGAACACTCGAGAATTCTTTTTCCGTTCGGAAAATATTATTTTGGGTACAATATTAAGAAATAAAAGCAAAATCAAACACTTAAATAATCTTTTAATAATCATGTAAAAATACAAAAATATATATTTAGTCTCTTTTGACAGGTTTTTGGTTCATTCGCGTTTGGTTTATTTTTGCTTTTCAACTCGAACTTTATTTTATATTTCTTTTCAGCTTTCTTGTTTTTATGTTCTGTTTTTGTTTGATTTTGTCACAGCTTGGCTCCCTGAAATATCGGAGAGCAAGAAATATTGATCATTACATTCGTATTTTTAGGTTCCATTTAGGTTATATTTTCTTTTTACTTTTCTTTTTATGTTTACTGCACGAAAATACAAATAAAAAATATATATGACGATCTTAGAGTTATTATTGAAAGAATAAAGGTATGTTTATTCAGGAACTTACAGTTTTTGTTTGAATAAATCCGATTCACACGATCTGTCACACGTTAACTGTCTCGATGCTTTGATGGGTTCAATGACGCCATCTTGGAGAATTCGAGTGTTCAATAATTGGGACACACTGCACTTTCTATATCCCAATGATCGAACACCGTATTTTCTAGCAAATAATTAATTTAAAAAAATGTAATTGTTATGTGTAAGAAATTTTCTGAGGAACCTGAAACGCCTTTACTTTTTGAGATGCGACAGTTTTTGAATTTTTTATGCCCTTACGCATGAAGCGGCGCGTCTTAGCAAAAACAATAAAGTTACCACGAGACGTCAAATCGGGTCACCGTTGCTGATTAAATAATTTTTTTCTCTATTAATTAAAGCTTTTTTTGCACAAGTGAGGTAACATTTCGATAGCTAAAAGTTCCATATATGTAATGAAATTTTTATAAATAAGTAAATTCATGCAGGTGAATGAGAAACAATAAAAATACAAGATAGTGTTCAATAATTGGGACATTTACCTTGCTTCACGCGATTGGACCCCGATTCTCTTACGGGTATAAACATTTCAACAGTTGTTGACTACATTTTTTCGTTCCTGATGAATGTCTTCTTTTTTGCTTCCTCGGTTGATTCGTGATAAAGTTTTAAGGGGCTATACCAGTGGGAACGCGGAAAATTTGGGTTACTTTCGGGAATTTTTCGGAAGAAAAGTAATCTATAAATGTTTCGAAAAATTAAGAATACATTTGGCTATATTTGACCTATATTACATAATTTTTTCATAGAAAAATATTGAGATCCAAGCGACTTATGCGCTGCCTTCGGAGGCGAAAAAAGAAGTGTCTCCACTGCTGACATGATTCCGGCCGATTGAGTAGCTGAAACCGAAAAAGGAAAAAATGTTGAACTGGAAGGTATTTCTTGTACAATGACGAAGGATTTTCGAAAAATATCAAAATCTAACAAAATGGCGTAGTTATAGAAAAAAAGTCTGTTTTCTTACCTATAAAATGGTCTTTTTTTTCAATGCCAAATCGTCTGTTTTCATCCAATCAACAATATCCTACGTCATTGTAGAGTAAATATATTCAAGAGTCCTCAGTTCCAATTTCACGTCATTCGGATAATTGCTCTTTGAGTTACAATGTCAACACGTTTTTCTTTCCGTGCACTTGGCTTGAAACGTCGTACTCGGGGTTTTTCGGGGTCGCTGATTACGAATCTGCACTCGAAATGCGGGAATTCAAGGTGGCGGATCTAATATGGCGGACCATAAATGCAAAAAGTTGTTTGACGATAGCGAACGTTGGTACTCGGGGGTTTTCAGAGTCGCTGTTACATGAAATAAACTCACAAAACAAAAAAATTGATCATCAAATTTGAAACAAATCCTATAGTTTTTGACATTTACAGCCGCCATATTGGATCCGCCATTTCAATTTGACGGTTTAGACTTCGGGTTCGTATTCAGTGGATTAAAAACCAAGTTTGTACCTATTTTTTGGTTATGGCTCATCTGCTAGATTAGTCGTGATCAGATTAATTATGTAAAAAGTTCGTTTTTTCGCACTTTCATTATTGATGACACCCGCTACGTGAAAATAAAAATATAAGAGGTAGGTTTCAGTAAACAGATTCAAAAAACACTTTTGAATCGTCAAAATCTGAATTAAACTAGGTGTAACACCAGTGTTACACTATGCCGCAAAGGGTTAACCAATCATTCACCCAAACTCAAACAAACAATTGATGATTCAAACCTAAACAACCATTTATTGATCCGGACCCAATCCCGAACAAACTCAAAGAATTCATTATTGACCGAACGCCAACAACTAATTATTGACCTAAACCCAAACAACCAATTATTGACCAAAACCCGAACAACGAATTATTGATCCAAACCTAAACAACCAATTATTTAACCAAATCCAAACAACCAATTATTGATCCAAATCCAAATTCAAACAACCAATTATTAGTCGGAACCTCAACAACCAATTACTGCCCCATAGTCTACAACCAATTATCGATTCCAACCCAAACAACCAATTATTGGCCCGAATACAAACAAACCCACACAACTAATTATTGCAGTGTTTCAATCAACAATCATCGAACCCAAAAAGCCAAAGCAATTATTGACAAAGTACAAATGGAAGCACTTAGCGTATTACCTGCAGTCTGACGCAGAAAAAAGAGCAAAAGGTTGGTTAAAGTCCGGAGGAAGGAAGGGCAAGCGTGACAAGGCTAAGGTATAAGATATAGAGTCAAACGATGCTTGGCCGCCGAATCGTTTGGATGAGAAATTCTCGGCAATGCGCTGTGACGTTCAAGTGATCACGAGCGGCTTCTGCATGTGTCCTTGCTGACTTTGCTCCTGCGCCATTGGAACCCCTTACGTCCACCATATCACCCACAGAGCGGGGCCAAAGGTTCTCCTTTTATTTTTGCCTCTTTTCGTCCACCCGCTTTACAGAGCCGGCGAGTGGCGCGGATAGCGCGTCTGGTGCGAGAGGTCGTCTATTATATTCACTACCGGCATACTTACACCTCCCCGCTAGTTGTCTTACCGCTAGCGGGGGGGATATGCTTTTACAGAAGGTAAACAAGCATCGCTCGTCAGTTCATCCCACAAAAGCCTCGACGGCGGAACGAGTAGCTGAGAGCACATGGTGTCTCTAGCCATCAGCGTCAGATTATCTAATGAAAACTAATAAATCTATAGTATCAAAAGGAGATGAAAATTCAATGAAGAACAGACGCTTCGAGTGTTTCCGCCGTGGAAAAGCTGATTTTCCATAGATTGGTTCACTATGATGATTGTGCTGTCTGTTTTTTAGCGATCTATATTGCTAAAAAATGCCGCGTTGTTGTGTTGTCAGGTTTCCAGTATAGGACATGTACGGGAAGGGCTTGGCAGGCTCGTAAGAGTAGTCGCACCGCTCGTTCTTCCGGTAACAGCTGCCTTACAATACCGCTCGTTTCCTCCAAGAATCCAAAAGCAATATTATACGCTCCCGCAGTCGTTGTCTTTTTGGGGTGAGAGGCTGGGCTTCAGTCTCCATAGTTGGACAACGAAGGGTGCGGCAACGAAAATGCACACCAAAAATGAACAAGTTTGTCGACTACCCCACAGACTACCGTTAGGGGTTGCGCATAAAAAAGTCAAGATAAAACACTATAGAGGTCACGAAGCAGCCATAGTGTTGATATTTTTCGAGATGTTTTTTGTATATTCCGTAAAGCAGGTAAAAATTGAGTTCTGTAGCGTATTGACAAATTCTGGAAGGTATGAGAGACGGTCGCGATCCCCCACCAGATTTATTGGCATTCAGGTATCAAACCCAAACAAAGCCACAGCTGTATTGGCATTCACATACCGTTTTGCGATAGTTCGCTGCTCGCTGTTGGTGTTATTGCTTTAAACGAAAGCCGGTGGTGAACTGCAGGGCGATGAGAAACTATGAGAGTATGAAAAAGTGTGCGGGGCGCAGCGGCAACAGCGGTTGCGCCAACGGCAAGACGATAAATATCGCCTTTGTCAGAAATATGTGCTTGAGAAGCGCCACTTGCGAGTAACGGCGCCCCACAACATGCACCACTACGAAACTCACCGTACGACCACCGTTGTGATAACCAATACACGTACAGAGGAGCTTCCAGGGAGCTAAAGGAAATACATTAGTTTACTTTTACTCGCTGAACCACCCTTGTGGCTACGAAATTTCACATCACCAATGCTGAATGGACCTTTTTTTAAATCGTTGAAAACATCGACGTTTGGGTGATACTGTCAAATTGACTATTCTTATATTTTATTCCACGGGCAATCGGG
Source organism: Ophion obscuratus (assembly GCA_964007375.1). Lineage (NCBI taxonomy): Eukaryota > Metazoa > Arthropoda > Insecta > Hymenoptera > Ichneumonidae > Ophion > Ophion obscuratus. The sequence continues at coordinate 6,736,433 of OZ023313.1, forward strand.
AGTTAAACATTCGAAACCTCACAACATCCCAATCTTTTTACAACTACTGGTGCAAATACCGTGTTCTTCTTGTTTTTTACAATTATTTTCAAGGTCTAGCGCCCCTTTCTACCTTCGCTTACTATGGAGGTGGATGGGAACCTTAAGTGCGATGCACAAATGAACATTACCATTCAAGATCATGATGTCAGCCGCATCACCGTGTCCGAGAACGCACCCGAGAAGGCCAGCCCCGTCACACCACCGCGATCCTGTGCAGTGATAGGCGGCAGGACTCTCGCTATATCTTGCGTTGAGAAAATTCGCGCTGCTGGCCTTGAAATTCGTGCAGTCGTGGCGACGGATGATGTGTTCGAGGCCTGGACGGTTCGAGAAGATATTCATTGTGTGGATTCGGTAGTGTCACTTGAAGCAGAACTTGCAGAGTAATCAGTCGATTGGTTGTTCTCCGTGGTCAATCCCGTTATACTTTCTGCTTCGCTTATTAAACGTGCACGCAGGGGAGCGTTTAATTATCACGATAGTCCTTTGCCCCGTTATGCCGGGACCCACGCTACCTCGTGGGCTCTGATTGCCCGAGAAAGCAAGTACGCGGTGACTTGGTACACCCTGGCCGCTGCTGTGGATGCGGGCCAAATTGCCATACAGGAGCTTGTGTCTATCGATTCATGCGATACAGCGTTGTCGTTAAATCTAAAGTGTTACGAGGCTGCTAGGAAAAGCTTCGATAAATTGTTGGATCAACTGGAGCACGATCAGCTCAGCACTTGGCCCCAGGACTTTTCCCAACGCAGCTTTTATCGCCGTACTCGGCGGCCCAACGCCGGTGCGTATTTGGATTGGACACAATCGGCGGAGGCACTATCAGCCACAGCTCGCGCGTTGGACTTTGGCGCGTTGTATCCAAATCCACTTACGCAACCGAAATTAAGTCTGGGAACGCAAACGGTTCAAGTAAAGCAAGTTCAGCCGCTTCAACAGCAATCCAATCAAGCTCCCGGTACTTTGATCAGCATCAATCAGGATGGATGGTGCGTCAGTACGAACAGTACGGATCTGTTGATCAGTAATTTTGCGACCCTTAAAGGTGATGAAATTGACCCAGAAGCTCTTGCTGATGATTTCGATCTTCAATCGGGAAAGCAGTTGCCGGTATTGACGGTCAAAGAAGCCCAGCGAATTAGGCAAACGCTTGAAAGTCTCGCAACCTATGAAAGTTTTTAGTACGATCGACTAGCACATTCACAGCCAATTCAGTTACCGTACGAAAGACTACCAGAATCAAATAAACCACAATGGATTACGGCTCTGTGGTGTGAGCCTATTTTACACTGTTCCGTAAAAGACCCGCGATGGACCGTGCTGGGGCTGTTTGCAATTTATCTGGCGCGCCTAACTGGGCAATCCCGACTGCAGTTCGGTTGGCGAAACTTCTTAGTACGCCATCAGTTACCGGACACCAAGATCTTGGCATCGACATTGCCAATGGAATGTAATATTGATTTGAACAGTTCATTCGTAAACAGTATTGAGCAAATTGAAAAAGAAATCGGATGCCTCAATGAAAGCAGAACCTACCCGCGGGATTTATTGTGTCGCTATCCAGCGCTGCGAGCGATATCATCGCTTAAAACTTCTAAGCCTTGGCGGATTGCAGTATCGATGGTTGAAAATCCCGAGAATGAAGAAGCGCTTGGTGTGCTATTAACATTGCAAATTGATTTGCATGGTCGGTTCAGGTGGATATATGACGCACACCGCATAGAGACGAATTTTATCAATCGAATGGATGACCATTTACGGGAGCTTGTGCGGTCTTCAGCTACGAACAGACATACGCCCGTGGCGCAGCTCAATTTGTTATCCTCGGAAGAGCATGAGCTCCTTCTAAATACGTGGAACGACACACAGGTTCCGTATCCTCACGAGGCTTGTATTCACCAATTATTCGAGTAGCAAGTCAACCGTGTGCCGAACGCTACGGCTATAATTCATAAAGGTAAACAGCTCAGCTATGCGCAGTTAAACGCTCGGGCAAATCGGCTTGCCTATCGATTCCTCGAGTTCACCGTGGCGCCCGGAAAGTACGTCGCAACTCTACTTGAGCGTTCAATCGAATTGATTATTGCCGAATTAGCAATCCTCAAAGCAGGTGCAACATATGTACCACTCGACCCGACAGCGCCGAGTGACCGTCACCGCTGGATCCTCAATGATTGTTCTGCCCAATTGCTAATAACAAACAACAGAAATACAACATTGGATATTCCTGTGGTACAGGTGATAGAGGAAGATTCCATAAAAATATGGCCGTGCAACCCTCATCTGACCGTCTCAAATCTCGATATTGCATACGTGATGTACACGTCTGGCTCTACAGGCACTCCTAAGGGAGTCTTGGTTACTCATCGGGGAGTTATCCGACTCACTGTAAACAATGGCTATGCCGAGATTGGACCGGACGATCGCGTAGCATTTGGAGCAAATCCTGCGTTTGATGCGAGCACATTCGAAATGTGGGGCCCATTACTCAATGGAGGAAGAGTAGTTGTCATCGACCGAGAAACGCTTTTAAATACGCAGTCTTTTTGCTGTACCTTACAGGCAGAACGAGTTAATATTCTATGGCTCACAGTCTGTCTCTTCAGCGATTTTATGGCTTCATTGACGAATATTTTCCCCCCATTGGATATATTGATAGTGGGTGGTGATACACTGGATATCCGCTCCATCAATGCTATAATAGCCAGTAAGGCTCCCAAGCGCCTCATCAATGTATATGGAGTAACCGAATCAACCACATTTGCGACGAGTTTCGCCATTAATGGTATTACCAATGAAAATGGCAGCATCCCAATCGGTCGTCCAATAGCAAACACGCGGATCTACTTACTAGATGACTACTTTCAACTAGTGCCGCAAGGAGCGACAGGAGAGATGTACATCGGTGGTGCTGGACTTTCTCGCGGATATTTAAACCGATCTGACCTTACTACTGAACGCTTTCTGCCTGATCCATATGTAGACGACCCCGATGCCCGGATGTACAAGACAGGCGACCTGGCTCGCTATTTACCTGACGGAAATCTTGTGTTCCTTGGTCGCAATGACGACCAAGTCAAGATTCGAGGCTTTCGCATCGAGCCCGGGGAGATCGAGGCAAAGCTAATTCAGCATCCAATCGTACGACAAGCTGTCGTAGTCGCACTCGGAGAAACAGAAAACCGTTTGATCGCGTATGTGGTGGTCAGCGATGAAGTTTCGGCAAGAGCCCTTAGCGAGTACGTTGCCCAGCGTTTACCCGATTATATGGTTCCAGCGGCCTTTGTACAGCTTGATATGTTGCCTTCGACGCGCAACGGTAAACTCGATCGGCGAGCGTTGCCCGCGCCGAACGACGATGCACTTGCTCGCACGTCTTACGAAGTGCCAGTCGGCGCGATAGAAACAGCCCTGGTCGACATATGGCGCACGCTGCTCGGTGTTTCGCAGATCAGTCGCCATGATTCGTTTTTTGCTCTTGGTGGCCATTCTTTGCTCGAGGTACGTCTATGTTCACGGATGGCATCTCTTGGGATAGATCTCCCACTTGCTGAACTTTATGTCTGTCCAACATTAGCCGGCCTCGCCAAGGCAGTTCAGATTCAGCACGATATAGGCGCCACAATGCGTCCGCCAATCACCGTCATTTCCCGCAATGATGTTTTGCCTCTGTCTTTTGCTCAACAACGACTGTGGTTTCTCACGCAGTTCAATGGTGTCAGTGAAGCCTACCATATACCTTTCGCTCTGCAACTAAAAGGGACGTTGAACGGCACGCTTTGCAAAAGGCCCTCGATACACTGTGGACCCATCATGAAGCCTTGCGCACAGTGTTTGTCAGCAATAACGGCCAGCCGGAGGGCCACTTGCTCGAACCTAAACAGGGTATCCCGCTGCGTCGAATGAATTTACAGGGGGTTGATCAAATCGCTATGGTGTGTGCCGAGATGGTGCAAACCCCATTTAGTTTGGCAACTGGACCACTCATCCGTGCTCTTCTAATCTCGCTCGCAGAGGATGCGCACGTACTTCTGCTGACACAGCATCACATCGTCTCCGATGGATGGTCATTGAACGTGCTAATACGTGAACTCCGTACGCTATATTGTGCCTTTCGAAACCAACAGCCTAATCCGCTGCTTCCCCTTAAGATTCAGTATCCAGATTATGCAGCTTGGCAACGTCAGTGGGTGAGAGGTAAACGGCTGGAGGAACAGAGCAATTACTGGAAAGCTGCCTTGATTGACGCGCCATTACGATTGGATTTGCCTATTGATCACATCCGACCGATTCAGCAGTCGTTTTTTGGTGACTGCGTGCCAATCGAACTAGATTTGGAGTTAACCAGGCGTCTTAAATTTCTAAGTCAACAGCACAATGTAACTTTGTTCATGACACTGTTAGCTGCGTGGGCAGCAATACTTTCACGATTGTCGGGACAAGATGAGATCGTGATCGGTGCCCCTAGCGCGAATCGGGGGCAGTATGAGATTGAATCTTTAATTGGATTTTTCGTGAATACGCTGGCGTTCCGGATTGATCTGCACGGGCAGCCAAATGTCGGCGAATTACTCACACGGGTCAAGAAAACCGTAGTACAAGCGCAAGCTAATCAAGATATTCCGTTTGAGCAGGTAGTGGAAATAATTCAACCGCCGCGACGATTAGATTATACGCCAATATTTCAAGTAATATTCGCGTGGCAGAACGACGACGAAGGCAAAGAGGACTGGCCAGGGCTGAATGTTGATTCGTTTCAACCTGCCTATAATGTAGCCAAATTCGACTTGGAACTAAATTTGAAGGAAATCGATGGTCAGATCGTGGGTGGATTAGGATACGCCATGGCGCTGTTCAATAAAAATACTATCGAACGTCACGTAAATTATCTGAAGAGAGCGCTAAAAGCAATGGTGATCAATACAAGCCATCCCGTTAGCGAAATAGATATACTTGATTTTCCCGAGCGTGAACTTTTACTAGAAAGGTGGAACGAAACACAGACACCCTATCCAGCCCAAGTGTGCATTCATCAACGTTTTGAAGAACAAGTGGAACAAACGCCAAACACGGCGGCTATCCTCTTCGCAGGTGAACAACTCAGCTATGCGCAGCTGAATGGACGAGCCAACAGGCTTGCACATCTAATAATGAAGCTTGGTGTGACTCCGGGGGATTACGTTATCACACTGTTGGAGCGTTCCATAGAATTGGTTATTGCTCAACTAGCGATACTCAAAGCTGGCGCCGCCTACGTGCCACTTGATCTACAAAGTCCGTCTGAACGGCATTCCTGGAATATTAAGGACTGTTCTGCACGTTTGTTGATCACAGTCTCTGGGAACATGAACTTCATTGTAGCAACACTAAACTTGAACGAGACTGATCTCGAAGAAATGCCGTCATTCAATCCCGCTTTATCAGGCTCCAGCCGCGACATCGCTTCCGTAATGTACACGTCCGGCTCCACTGGTGCCCCAAAGGGTGTTCTGGTTTCACACATAGGAGTTATGAGGCTCAGTGTAAATAATGGCTTTGCCAAAATTAGACAAAGTAATCGAATCGCTTTTGTTTCCAATCCCGCCTTTGATGCCAGTACATTTGAAATTTGGGGGCCACTGGTAAATGGCGGAACGATAGTAGTTCCAGACCGTGAAACTGTTCTTAATCCGCCCAGTTTGCATCATGCCTTGCGAAAGGAACGTATTAACTTTCTTCAATTAGCGACCGGTCTTTTCAATTAGATTGTCGCGATATACCCAGCCACGTTCTCACAACTTGATGCATTATTCGTGGGTGGTGACATCGTAGAAGCTCGCTCTGTTAATATTGCTCTGTCGGAGGGACCGCCCAAATGCGTAGTTAACCTATATGGGCCAACTGAGTCAACGACAGTGGCGACCAGTTTCCATATCAGTGAGACCCTTAACCAACACGCTAGTATTCCAATCCGGCGTCCGATTTCGAACACACGAATTTATTTGCTGGACGCCTACGCTCAACCAGTGCCTTTAGGAGCAGTAGGTGAAATCTATATCGGTGGCGCTGCCGTTGCAAATGGTTACCTCAACCGACCAGATCTCACTGCCAAATGTTTTCTCCCCGATGCGTTTGTGGAGGACCCCGAAGCCTTGATGTACAAAACTGGTGACCTGGCTCGCTATTTGTCGGACGGAAACCTTGTGTTCCTTGGTCGCAAAGACTGTCAGGTAAAAATTCGTGGATTCCGTATCGAACTCGGTGAAATTGAGGCCAGACTGGTTCAACATCCAGCTGTGCATGAAGCCGTAGTTATTGCACGAGGAGAACGCGATAGGCGTCTGACTGCTTATGTTGTCGCTAATGAAATTAAGCTCAGTGAATTACGCGAATATTTAAGGCTATCTTTGCCCGTTTACATGGTGCCACAAGCGTTTGTGACGCTCGATGCACTACCACTCACACCGAATGGCAAACTTGATATTCGAGCTTTGCCTATGCCAGATACCAACGCATTTGTCCATGGCACCTATGAGGCGCCGATCGGGCCGCTCGAAGTAACTTTATGTGAGATCTGGCGGGATATTCTTGGCGTCGAACGAGTCAGTCGCCACGATTCGTTTTTTGAACTAGGCGGCCATTCCCTACTCGTTGTGCGCCTGAGCAGTCGGATCGCCTCTCTTGGTGCGGAACTATCTCTAAGAACGCTGTTCGAGACTCCAACGCTGACAGCTCTTGCGGCGAAAATTCAATGTCACAGCGATTCCGGTTTCGCAATTTTTCCGCGGATACCGATCATAGTTCGCAGTGGTGCACTACCTCTTTCATTTGCCCAACGGCGCCTGTGGTTCCTTGCCCAACATGGTGGCGCTAGCGATGCCTACCATATCCCCCTCACCATAGTACTGAAGGGGCAGCTGGATGCCTGCGCCTGGCGGCAAGCCCTCGATACTCTCTGGGCGCGTCACGAGACCCTCCGTTCAGTATTCTTTAGTGTTGACGGAGAGCCTGAGGTTCGCCTGCTCGATGTAGAGTAGGGCTTTCCACTTCGTCTACATAATGCGGAGGATGTAACGGAAGTCACGGCGCTTCGTACTAAAGAAGCTCAATGATCGTTCGATCTAACCACCGGACCACTCATTCGCGCTGTTCTCGTCTGGCTCGAAGATAACGTTCATATGTTTGTGCTCACCCAGCATCATATTATCTCGGATGGTTGGTCACTCGGCGTGCTGTTGCGTGAGCTCAACATGTTATACGAGGCTTATTTGAATCAACGCCCCGACCCGCTACAGCCGCTTACAGTTCAGTATCCTGATTATGCGGCCTGGCAACGCCAATGGCTCGTTGGTAAACGACTGGATGAGCAGAAGATCTACTGGAAAGCTGCTTTGGCGGATGCCCCTGTTCATCTAAACCTGCCTATGGACTGGCCACGTCCGGCACAGCAGTCGTTTGTCGGGAACTCCGTGGCAATCGAGCTCGACATCGAGCTAACCCTACATCTGAAGCGCTTAAGTCAGCAGCACAACGTGACCCTCTTCATGACACTTCTAGCCGCATGGGCGGCGGTGCTTTCTCGAATGTCGGGCCAAGACGAAATCGTTATAGGTGTGCCCTGTGCAAATCGGAGACACCGTGAGATCGAGTCGTTAATTGGATTTTTTGTGAACACGCTAGCAATGCGGGTGGACCTCCGTGGGCGCCCATGTGTAGCGACGTTACTGGAACGAGTTAAGAAGACTGCCAACCAAGCGCAGGCTCATCAAGATTTACCATTCGAAGATGTTGTGGAAATCATAAAGCCTCCTCGACGGCTGGATTCTACGCCGGTATTTCAAGTAGTGTTCTCGTGGGAGGTCAATGAGAAAGAAGATCTGGTGTGGCCGGGCCTTGACGTCACTACAGCCAATGCTATCTATAACGTCGTTAAATTTGATTTGGAACTGAATCTATCCGAAACCGATGATCGAATCGCTGGCACCATAGGATATGCAACTGCATTATTCAATCGAAATACTATCCAACGACAAGCAAATTATCTGGAGTTGTTGCTAAAAGGGATGGTATCAAACGCGAGTGTAGATAATCCCATCGATACGATCGATGTCCTTGAGTCGTCTGAGCGTGAACTGTTGGTGACCAAGTGGAACAGCACGCACGTGCCATATTCGGACCAAGCATGCATTCATCAAATCTTCGAGCAACAAGTCGATCGTACGCCAAACGCAACGGCTATTTTTTTTGACGGCATACTATTCAGCTATGCACAGTTAAACGATCAAGCGAACGAGATAGCGCATCGACTAATGGAGCTTAAAATGGAGCCAGATGCGCGGGTAGCAATTTGCGTGGAGCGTTCTCCTATGATGATCGTGTGCATTTTAGCAATCTTGAAGGCTGGGGCCGCCTATGTACCACTCGATCCTACGTACCAAGGCAAACGTATAGCGCTGATTCTTACCGATTCTGATCCGTCGGTAGTGTTGGCAGATGGGGCCGGATGTCTCAGTCTGGATGAGGAAACCCTCAAGTCGCGACTGGTACTTGATCCGCATACCCTTACATATTATTGCAAAACTAACCCAATTGCGTCTACGCTAACTTCGCAAAATCTCGCTTATGTGATGTATACTTCCGGCACAACCGGCAAACCCAAAGGAGTCATGGTTGAACATCGTGGCTTAGTTAATTTGGCTCAAGATCAAGTTGATCGTTTCGATGTCAGTCCTACTAGCCGAATTTTACAATTTGCTTCTGTCTGTTTTGACGCTAGCATTTTCGAGATTCTAATGGCCTTGATGAGTGGCGCTAGTTTGTATCTGCTGCCCGATATCGCACGTCGAGATCAACATCATTTCCTGGATTATCTGCAAAAGCACGCAATAACTCACGTAACTTTACCGTCGACCTTGCTGCATGTTTGGAAAGATCAATTGAAAGACACCAATTCTGTAACATATATTTTGGCAGGGGAAACCGTTAACGCTACGTGGCTGCAGAGCCTTCTCATAAAAAATCGCGTGTTCAATGCTTATGGCCTTACAGAGGGAACTGTCTGCTCTACCGTTTGGGATTGCCAAGCTGGTTATACTGGACAGACGGTTCCAATCGGACGCCCAATTTCAAACACGCGGATTTATATTCTGGACGCATACCGTCAGCTTATACCGTTAGGTGCAATAGGCGAACTCTACATTGGTGGTGACGGTGTTGCACGTGGCTATTTGAATTCAACCGATCTTACGCGCGAATGCTTTGTTCCTGATCCATTCGTGGGTGATCGGAACACCCAGATGTATAAGACGGGAGATTTGGCTCACTACCTGCCTGACGGCAATCTGGTGTTTGTCGGTCGCAATGATCAGCAGATCAAGATTCGTGGTATCCGTATTGAGCTCAGCGAAATTGAGACCATACTAGCCGAACACCCGGCTGTACATGAAGCGGTAGTGATCGCACTCGAAGAACCAATCCAACATCTAGCTGCTTATATAGTAGCAGATAAGATAAAGCCTATCACTTTGCGTGAACATTTAAGCGCCAGGTTGCCAGACTTCATGATTCCTTCTGTTTTTATACGGCTTGATGCGTTTCCTCTTACGTGTAATGGAAAACTCGATCGCCTTGCGCTTCCTGTATCGGATGGGAATGCGCTTTCCTGTGCTGCTTACGAAGAACCAATCGGACGGTTTGAAATTATCCTTGCAGACATCTGGCGCGACGTGCTCAAAGTTGAACAGATCAGCCGCTACGATTCGTTCCTCGCTCTCGGCGGTCATTCCCTACTTGCAGTGCAAATGATCGAACGACTCCGTCGTCAAAAGTTAAGCTTGACGGTACGCGATTTATTTCAAACTCCCATGTTGAAAGCGCTGGCTAGTACTCTTGGGCACCATAGTGCCATTCCTTCCACCTAACCGTATCACCCGAGAAACCAATTTGATAACACCAGAGGTGCTGCCGCTCATCGATCTCACCCAAGATTATATCAATCAAATCATCACATGTGTTCAGGGTGGAGTTGCAAACATCCAAGACATATATGCTCTTTCCCCGCTGCAGGACGGTTTACTCTTCCACCATTTGCTAAACACTGATATAGATCCGTATCTAAGTTCAAGCCAGATGGCCTTTAACACACGGGTTATGCTATTCCGTTATCTCGGAGCTGTCCAACAAGTCGTAAATCGACATAACACATTGCGCACGGCTTGCATTTGGGAAGGTGTGTCTGTTCCTGCTCAAGTAGTCTGGCGCGATGCCCCGATATCCATTACCGAGCTGACGTTAGATCCAATGGATGGGCCGATTGCTGAACAACTGATTGAACGGTTCAAGCCATGCCAACACCGGATGGACTTGAAACAGGCACCTCTACTTCGATTCGACATTGCGCAAGATGAGACCAACGATCGATGGATCCTACTCACTCTCTTCCATCATTTGATCGGTGATCATACAACTATAGCCATAATACATACGGAGGTGCACGCATTTCTCGAAAATCGTAATGATACTCTGCCACTGGTCGAGCCTTTTCGCAACTTAATTGCGCACACTCAAATGTGGTTAAGCACTGAGGCTCATGAGCGTTTCTTCAAAGAAATGCTGGCCGGTGTGACGGAACCAACACTACCTTTCGGTCTGATGAATGTACACCACGATGGCTCCCAGATTAGCGAAGCCCACCATATGCTATCAGCCGAACTAAAAGAAAAGCTTCGTATGCAGGCAAAACGAGCAAATGTAAGTCTAGCGAGTCTCTGTCACGTTGCATGGGCACAAGTTCTGTCGCGAACTAGCGGCCAAACGCAAGTGGTATTTGGTACCGTACTATTTGGGCGCATCCATGCAGGCGCAGGTGCCGATCTGGCAATGGGACTGTTCGTCAATACCCTACCTTTTCGAGTAGACCTGGATGATACGGCAGTAACGGTAAAAGTACACAACACACATGTCCTACTGGCTGCGCTGCTCGAACATGAGTACGCGTCATTAGCGCTGGTGCAACGGTGCAGTGGAGTGCCAGCTGGTATGCCACTGTCAAGTGCGATGCTGAACCATCGCCATAATATCATACCAACCTACACAAAGTCAAAAGATATCGAGTTTCTCGGTGCTCAGGAGCGAAATAACTACCCATTCACACTGTCGGTGGAGGACTTCGGCACGGCATTGGGGTTGAGCGCGCAAGTTCTTTTACCCATTGATGCAGAGCGGGTTTGCGCATACATGGAAGAGGCGCTTGTTAGTCTAGCTACAGCACTCGAAGATACACCTAATTTGCCCGTCCGAGAATTGAAAATTCTCCCTGAGGCTGAGCGTCAACTCTTGCTGAATACATGGAATAATGCAGATGCGGTTTACCCAGATCAGGCACTTGTTCACGAACTTTTCGAGCAGCAGGTCAATCGAACACCAAATACCGTAGCTATTCTCTTTGAAAACGAACAGCTCAGCTATGAAGAGTTAAACTGTCGGGCGAATCAGCTCGGGCACCAGTTGCTTAAATATAATGTAGTGCCGGACACACTAATTGCAATCTGCGTTGACCGCTCTCCGGCGATGATCGTGGGGCTCTTGCCGATCCTCAAGGCTGGTGCGGCCTATGTCCCCCTCGACCCGGATCAACCACGTGAACGGCTTGCTCACATTCTCGCCGACGCCAATCCGACGATTATATTAGCAGATGCGACGGGACGAAAAGCATTGGGTGATGTTTTACTACCCTGTGTTGTGCTTGATCCGAATGATCGATTTACCCAGTCAATGACCAATCTGCTGGTACACGATTTAACTTCCGGACATTTGGCATATGTCATGTATACTTCTGGTTCTACAGGTATGCCTAAGGGCGTGCAAATCGAACATCAAGCATTAATCAACCGTCTAGCTATGGATGCAGAAGACCTTTTCGTTAACGCCAAATGACCGTGTCCTCCAGAAAACCCCAATTGGTTTCGACGTATCTGTCTGGGAATTATTCTGGACCCTTCTCAATAGGGCAGTATTAGTTATTGCCGCACCCCGAGTCCATCGAGACCTTAGCACTCTGACTACTTTAATTGTGCAAAGGCATGTGACGATAGTACATTTTGTACCTTCCATGTTCTCGCTATTTCTTAAAAGCGAATGGGTTATTAATTGTCGCGATTTGAAATACATAATATGCAGTGGCGAAGCGCTGCACACTGCAAGTGTTCAGCTATGTCAAAATAGACTACCTCGGACTCAATTGTTCAATCTCTACGGTCCGACTGAAGCTGCGATCGACGTTACTTTCTGGCCTTGTTCGCCACATTATAAGCACAATTGCGTTCCAATTGGTCGCCCGATATCCAATACTAAAATTTATCTCTTAGATGAGTGGGAAGAGCCAGTACCGCTGGGAGCAGTGGGTGAAATCTGCATCAGTGGTGTAGGTGTTGCCCGTGGGTATTTAAATCGTCCTTCGCTTTCAGCCAAACGGTTCGTTCCTGACCCGTTTGTGGGCAGTACAACCTCACGGATGTACAAGACTGGTGACCTGGCCCGATATTTGCCCGATGGCAACATCGTATTTCTTGGTCGTAACGATCGCCAAGTTAAGATCCGCGGCTTTCGGATTGAACCGGCTGAGATTGAAGCAAGATTGGTCAAACATCCAGCCGTGCGCGAAGCATTAGTGGCTACAATGGATGAATCCGGTAAGAAACTGATTGCTTATGTAGTTGCCGATGGTATTGAGCCAATGGAGTTACGCGAGTATTTGAGCACTTTTCTGCCCTATTACATGATACCCACTGCTTTCATGACGCTTGAAGCCCTTCCGCGTTTGCCAAGCGGTAAGCTTGACCTTCGAAATTTGCCTGTTCTGGGAGCCAATGCATTTGCTCGTGCCGGCTACGCGGCACCTGTTGGCCCGACTGAAACTGCTCTGGCTAAAATTTGGTGCAACCTGTTAAGTGTGGAAAAAGTCAGCCGTCACGATTCATTCTTTGCCCTTGGCGGCCATTCTCTGCTTGCAATCCGCTTGATGGAACAGCTGCGGTGCCAACATTTGGATCTGACCGTTCGTGACCTGTTTGAGACTCCAGTACTAGCAACGCTCGCCCGCACTCTTGTGAAACATAAGCAAGTGCTGGTGCCGTCAAATCAAATTACCCGAGACACGAAATCTATCACCCCGGAGGTATTGCCGTTGATCGATCTGACGCAAGACGATATCAACTGAATTGTTGAATGTGTGCCTGGTGGGATTGCCAACATTCAGGATATTGATGCTCTTGCTCCACTGCAGGACGGTATTCTTTTCCATCATCTGCTGACTACCAATGGTGATCCGTATCTTCTACTTAGCCAAATGGCCTTTCCAGACGGATACACGTTAGCCCGTTATCTGGCCGTTATTCAGCAGATCGCGGACCGACATGACATCCTTCGAACCGCTTTTATTTGGGAAAATCTCTCCGTCCCGGCTCAGGTAGTCTGGCGTAACGCCCCTTTGTCAATCACTGAATTATTACTCGATCCAAAGGATGGCCCGATTTCTACACAACTGACGCAGCGTTTTGATCCATGTCGATATCGAATAAACTTAACTCAAGCCCCTTTACTGCAATTTGTGATCGCACACGATAAGAGTGACGACCGATGGATACTGCTTACGCTGTACCATCATTTAATTGGCGACCACACTACACTCGAAATCATGCATTCAGAGGTGCAGGCATTCCTCGAACATCGTGGTGATAAACTACCGCCGGCTGAGCCATTCCGCAATCTGATTGCACAGGTTCGATTAGGAATGAGTGTCGAAGCTCACGAGCTATTCTTTAAGCGGATGCTAGCGGACGTGATGGAACCGAGTCTACCTTTTGGCCTGGCGGATGTACACCAAGACGGATCACAAATTGATGACGCTCGCCTCGTGCTACCGACCAAATTGAACCAACGACTGCGGATGCAGGCGAAACGACTGAATGTGAGTCTAGCGAGTCTCTGTCATGTGGCATTTGCGCAATTAATGTCCCGTACCAGCGGTCAAAAGCGAGTGGTGTTCGGTACCGTCCTATTCGGACGCATGCGAGCAGGCAAAGGATCTGATCGTGCGATGGGACTATTCCTAAACACCCTGCCATTCCGAGTGGATCTGGATCAGACGGATGTAGCGCTATGTGTGCGCAATACACATGTTCGTCTGGCTGCACTGCTAGAACACGAGCATGCATCATTGGTCTTGGCTCAAAAGTGCAGTGGAGTACCAGCCGGTACACCACTATTAAGTGCGCTATTCAACTATCGCCATAACCTCGTGCCGAACGACACAAATTCGATGAATATTGAGGTTCTTTTCGCTCGAGAGCGTACTAATTATCCGATCACATTGTCATTAGAAGATTTCGCCACGGCAATTGGGGTAACCGTACAAGTTCAGTTACCAATTGAAGCGGAACGGGTGTGTAGATACATGGAGCAAGCGCTCAAAAGTCTGGCTGAAGCACTCGAAGGCACTGCTGATGTGCCAGTTCAAAAATTGCAAATTCTCCCCGAAGCTGAAAAAGAATTGTTGTTGAGGACATGGAACGACACACAAACCGTATACCCGGATTGGACATGCATTCATCAATTATTTGAGCAGCAAGTCGAGCGGACCCCAAATGTTACGGCTATCCGCTTCCAAGATGGACAGCACAGTTATTTGCAAATAAACTCACAGGCGAACGAATTAGGACATCGTCTGATTGAACTGAAAGTGACGCCAGATGCGCGCGTTGCAATTTGCGTGGAGAAATCACCGGCAATGATTGTGGGTATTCTGGCCATCCTGAAAGCAGGAGGGGCTTATGTGCCGCTGGATCCGTCTTATCCGAATAAACTGCTCGCGTATATTCTCGCTGATGCTAATCCAGTGGTTGTGCTAGCCGATAGAACTGGGAGAAACGCGTTGGGTGATATTCTGCTAGCACATACTGTCCTTGATCCTAATGATAACTACGCGCAGCCTAAAACTAATCTACATATACGGGGTCTGACAGCGCGACATCTAGCCTATGTGATATACACTTCCGGGTCTACTGGAGTGCCCAAGGGAGTAATGATTGAACATCGCTCGATTGTCAACTACTCGATGTACGCTTGTAAACGTTATGGAAGCGTCCACGGCCAAGGTTCCTTAATTGCTTCGTCCATCGCTTTCGACTTAACCCTTACGGCATTGTTCCCAACTTTGATCTGCGGACGCGCTCTGCATATTCCACTCAACAAAGATGTTATTGATTGGGGTATAACGATCAGCCAAGCTAGTAAACTAGCGCCGGTAAAACTCACACCATCTCATCTGGCCCTGGTGCAAAATGCATTGATGATTGAAGAAATGGGTCAGCATATTGATACGTTGGTGCTTGGACGAGAAGCTCTGAGTCGTTCTCTACTTGAAAATTGGTACAAGTATGCTCCTAATACGCGGATCTTCAATGAATATGGACCAACTGAAACAACTGTAGGCTGTGTAGTTCACGAGATCGAGGACATAACCATGGGAAGTGATTCTATACCGATTGGGCGTCCAATTGCCAATGTGCGAATCTATTTGATTGGTGACGATAACCAGCCAGTGCCGTTAGGGACAGTGGGTGAAATCTGCATAGGTGGTCACGGAGTTGCGCGGGGATATCTGAATCGCCCAGACCTCTCTGCCGAAAAGTTCCTTCCTGATCCTTTTGTGGACGACCCTAATTCCCGGATGTACAAGACAGGGGACCTGGCTCGTTACCTACCCGACGGCAATCTGGTATTTCTTGGACGCAATGATGAGCAGATAAAGATACGCGGATACCGAATAGAACCCCACGAGATCGAAGCAAAAATCGTCGAACACCCAGCCGTACGCGAAGCTTTGGTAGTAGCGCACGGAGAATCAGATAAACGTTTGATCGCCTATGTGGTTTCTGACGAGATTCAGCCAGCCGTATTACGCGACCATTTGCGTATCTATCTACCTGAACATATGCTTCCCAGTTCGTTTATAAAAGTTGATGCTTTCCCGCTCACATCCAATGGTAAAATTGACTTACGGGCGCTGCCGAAACCAGATAGTAGTGCGTTTCTACATGCAGCGTATGAAGCACCAACGGGGCCCATTGAAATAGCTCTGGCCGAAATCTGGCGTGAACTACTTGGCGTCGAACAAGTTGGCCGCGAAGATTCGTTTTTCGCTCTCGGCGGTAATTCCTTACTGGCTATTAGAATGATGCATCGCGCGATGAGTTGCGGTTTGCCCCGTTCGCTCAATCAACTTTTTGAACAGCCGTCACTAAGTGCCTTTGCTGGTCGCATAACATCTGCTTCCTTATCCAAGGGCCATACGGACGCAATTCCAATTCGTCCCAGAGGATGCGCCCAGCCTCTTTTCTTCGTGCCTACAGGCTTAGGAGATCATTCTTACGTCTTTTCGCTTTCTCGCCATATCCAGACAACATATCCAATCTACGCTTTACCTTGGCCATCCATTGTTGAATCTTCATCCTCAACCATGGGAGCTTTGATTGAAAAAATGATCGCTTCCATCAAAGCTGTCCAACCGCAAGGACCTTATCAAATAGCAGGCTATTCCGCAGGCGGAATACTTGCGTATGCGATTGCTGAATCTTTGTTGTCCCATAATGACAGCGTAACGTTTGTTGGTTTGATTGATGTAGCACCCCCTCATTTGTTACGGCATGTATCAGCCAGGCATCTCTTTCTTGAATATCTTGCACAAAACGTCCCTTCGGACAGTTTCGAAACAGTGGCTAAACAATTGACCGAGATTGATTGTCAAAATTCAGATTTTGATGTACAGCAAGTAGAACTTTTGGGCGTCAACCTTCCACATGAATTTATTGCTCTGGCACGGAAACGTATTAACTTATTCGCACAAGCTGTAAATTCCTATCGACCCCTTCTTTCTTCTGTTACCATTTATCAATTCCATTCTACCGAATACTATCAGCCGAGAATTCTGATCGGCGATACAGACCAAGACATTTCATGTAACCGCCTTACTGATGCATGGAAGAACATGAGGCCGCATACACACGTTCGATTCGTTCCAATACCCGGTGATCACTGGACAATGATAACTGATATTTCAAATCGAAGGCACCTCGGCGAAGCAATTAGCAAAGTATTAGAAAGATTGTTCGAAGCTTGGGGTCAAGGGCCAGAGAGGATCTAAACCTCTGGGATGAAAACGTTGATGCGGTCAAGCAGCGTCGAACCGATTGAAACGCGAAAGTAAACGTATATAGTGATGTTTATTTCCTGGAGTCATTAAGGGGTTAGGCCACTCTAGAGGCCGGAAAAAGGCTTTTGGGGGATTTTTTGTTCAGAATAACTACAAAATAAATCGAGATTACAAAAAGGGTGTTTATCATACATATCAGTGACGGTATATACTAATTTTTTTGAAGCGATTAGTTTCAAAATGGCGTCTGTGCAGCGTTTATCTCAAAACTGCATTTTTTAAGTTAGCCGGAAACAACTCCCTGGAAATGTTTAATATTTCTTGAAAAATACATTGTCTATGGAAGTACGTAGGATTTTTTACTCATATAGTCACTGACATCTATGATAAACACCCTTTTTTTGTAATCTCGATTTATTTTGTAGTTTTTTTTTTTTTAAAAGTCCCCAAAAAGCCTATTTTTCGGCCTCTAGAATGACCTTAGGCCACTCTAGAGGCCTTAATCAAGCAAGCAGTCAACTGGATACAACAATTATTATTAAATGATGCAGCGATTATCTTTATCCACTTTTCATTTCTTTTTTTCATTTCATTTATATTTTAATTATATATTTATTATTATAATAATCGATAGCCTTTTCTTTGCGAGTTGACGTTCTGTATGTCTAACAAAAAATACGTAAAAACGTTTGAGTGATTTTCACACCTCAAACGACCAAACGAAAAATAAAGAAATAAAAAAACTTTCGTTTCATTCCAACGATGCAAACTTCAACATTATTATTAAATAAGTTAACAGTGTACCAATTGCTCTCTAGCACTCGTATTTTTAGAAAATATCTATTTTTTCAAAGAATCGCATATATTTATTATAGTTTTTAAAATGATGTATATTGATAAAACTGATAGCTCTTATGTAACAGGTGAATAAACACTAAAAACAAAGTAGGTTGACATATTTTATTTGACAATCATATTGATTGCCCAAGCCATATTTTTTATACCACTATGAGTAGATATGACATTTTTTTAAATGTCATTTTCCAATATTTTGGAGTATTCCGACCATATTTCCATTTAAATAAAAAAAAATTACACGTTAACGAGAAGGGAAAGATTCGCAAGAAGCTGCAAGGTAACTCGCACAGTCTCGCCTCAGCGGTCAATGTAGAAGAAAGCCAGTGTGTGGTGCTGCTGAATCCGAGGGGACTTTGCTGAAGGTGAGGAACGATTAGCCTCTGAGCGCGAAAGACGAGCTCGCTATAAAGTTCAGGAGATGTAAGAGGAAAATAAGATGACACAGAAGTTGCTTTAAGATTGCGTGCGACACGTTCTTAATTGCAAGAGTGGGGGCCCAAAAACGAAGAACTTGGATAACGATGTGCAACGTCATGCGCGTATACAAAAGGCATTATATTTAGCTAGACCTCAACATTTATAATGTTGAAGTTTGCATCGTTGGAACGCAACAAAAATCAATTCTTTTAAAAAAAAGTTGGCTGCGAAAATCACCTAAACGTTTTGACGCAATCTTACTAGAGATTCGCGACCTTAATTTGCAAAAGAGCAGGCTTTCGAGGAGCATAGAAATAAAGAAATGAAAAATTAACAAAAGATCGTTGCATTGCAACGATGCAAACTTGAACCTTATCAACTTTTTAGGAAGGGGCACGAAAAGTAAAAATTTACTTTATCGTCTAATAAATCAAGAATATGCGGTGGAAGCGTGGGTGGTTGCGAGAGTGTGGTGCCACGCTGCATACATGGTTCTGATCATTTTTCGCCACGAACACAGTGTACGAAAAAAAACTGCTAAAAATATATGTTAAAGCAACGATTTCAAGGTTCCTTAAGAAAAAAAATTTGAAGGTGTGCCTCTGAAGTGAATTAATTTTTTTACTTTTATTTTTCGTGACAACTTTTTTTTTTCTACGTGCTATAATGTCCTGAATTCATCGTGTTGAAGTTTTCATCGTTGGAACGCAACGGAAATCCTTATTTATTTTTTCATTTCTTTATTTTTATTACTATCTAAACTCTTCTTTTGCAGTTTTCGGTTATGGATCCCTTAACAGGGTTGCAAATAATGCATTACTTTTTGTAATGCATCCGCGTTTTAATTACCCATTACATTACATTCAGTAATGTAACAAATTTCCATTACTCATTACATTACATTTCGTAACGCAAACAATTGCCATTACTCATTACGTTGGATTTTGCAATGTAAAAAAATTTCATTACTCATTGAAGTAAATCTTGTAATGTAAACAATTTCCTTTCCTCATTACATTACTTTTTGTAATGTGAAATATTTTCATTACCCATTACAACGTAATAAGTAATGGATTTTCTTGACATTAAAAAATGTAATGTAATGAGCAATGGAATTTTTTTACACTACAAAATATAAGGTAATGACTAATGGAATTCTTTCCACATTCCTAATGCAATGCAATGTAAAAAAACCCATTACTCATTACAATGTAATGAGGATTATTATTCGTTTCCCATTAGGGGCAGTGTTTTTTGCACTTGTTCGATCTGACTCGATGGGATACGAATAATAATCCATATTACCTTGTAATGAGTCATGGAGATTTTTTATATTACATTAGTAATGTGAACAAATGCCATTACTCACTACCATATATTTTGTAATGTAAAAAAATTCCATTACCCATTACATTGGATTCTTCAATGAAAATGTTTCACATTACAAAATGTAATGTAATTAGTCATGGAAATTTTTCACAATACAAAATATAATGTAATGAGTAATGGACATTTTTTACATTACGAAATCCAATGCATGAGCAACGGAAATTATTTACATTACAAAACATAATGTAATGAGAAATGAATTTTTTTACATCACTGAATGTAATGTATTGGGTGATGAAATATTTTTTCAATCTCCATTAAAAAAATTATGAATAATGCATTACTTTTTCATTGCAAATTTCGCAACCCTGATCCCTAAGAAGGATCTTCAAAAATATTTTAGCGATATTTGTATCCCAAACGTGCCAAAATAAAATTGATGATAGGAAAAATAAAAATTGTCTCGCGATGCAAACTTCAATGCTAGCTGAATTCTATCAAAAGAATGACGAGGTCTCATCACCTCTTCACGAATTAAGGCCACTCTAGAGGCCGAAAAATTTGGCTTTTTGGGGATTTTTTTCAGAAAAAAACTACTAAATACATTGAAATTACAAAAAAGGGTGTTTATCATACATATCAGTGATTGTATACAATAATTTTTTTGAAGCGATTAATTTTAAAATGGCGGCTGTGCTGCGTTTTTAATTTCCAGATCCTGTAATTTTTGACTTATAATGAGCCAATGAATTTTTTTCGATTATATATAATGACTGCTATGTACGTAGGATTTTTTGCCAAATGGCGCACTTCTAAAGTGGAATGTGAAAAATTTGCCTAAAAAATCGTCAGATGATCGTTAATAACAAATGAACTATGCAATAAAAAAAATCCTACATACTTCCATAGACAATATATTTTTCAAGATATATTCAACATTTCAAGTCAATCGGTTGAAAATTGTCTGAGTTATGTTTCCGGCCAACTTAAAAAATGTAGTTTTGAGATAACCGCGTTTGAAGTTTTGAGTAGTGAGCTGCGGACCAGGCGGCCTTGTACTAAAATTCGAAAACCGAGTACTTAGAGATTTTTCCCGCCCATAATCTTTTGGGACATCATTTTTGAGGTCCCAGGGGACCATTAAAAAAAATCGATTTTTCGAAAATTCAAGAGAGACCTAACCCCTTAATACAGTCTGTTTATTTATCATGTTTTTGCAGGGAATCCCAGGGACGGAAAATATCGGAAGAGCTTGGACCCTCGAGGAGGTTGAAGCGAGCTTACGAAACCGAGGAGGCGCCCGACAAGAAAAGTTTATATATACGAATGATGGAGCCAGTGACACAGGAATGATAGAATGCAAGAGGGTAGCACCGCCGTGGCGCTAGCAATGGTGACTCCTGGCTACGATCAGGACCCTGCAAACGGGGTAGCCGATTACACGACACATCAGGATCAGGCACAGTTCGAGGCTGACAAACGTGCCGTTTACAAACACCCGTTATTTCCTCTGCTGGCGTTACTCTTCGAGCGATGCGAGCTCGCAACCCAGAGCTCGGACAACTCAATGTCCGAAAGTTTCAACATGGATATACAAGCTTTCGTCCAGCATCAAGAAAGAGACCGAAAGCCATTTCTGATCAATGACCCAGAGATTGACGGCTTGGTAAGGCTTCCCTAGAAAAACGAAACGACCGAATTCAATATTTAGACCAAGTCCTTACCTCAACACGTGCATGTCGCAAAAAGATTTCCATTTTTTATTTTTCGTAAACTTCAGCAAGTACTGTCTCGATATTTCGAACATTTTAAAGGCTACACCTACCTAGTGGCCCGAAATAAATGGCCTAATAACGAATTTTTATCTTATGGGAAACAGTTGGTGAAAAAGAAACGCATTTTTTAACACAAAGGTGCACATATATTGAGAGGTTTAAAAAAAATCACCAAAAAATACAGTAAAGGTCCAATAAAGTCATTTTTCGGGAATTTTCTTAGAAGAGAAAAAAACAAATTAGCTCAGTAAACATTGAGGTATCATTTCATGGATATTTTAAATTGATAAAAAAATGTTTTCATCGTGAAACAATAAATTACTGCAGATTTATCAGCCTATTCCATCTGCGTCTTGCCACTGCAGTCCCCAATCGGCGGGAAAGATGCAGCTCATAATTCTTGACTGAACCAAATAAACCAATAAAATTTTCAATTTTTTTTCTGGGTGAATTAAGAACAAGCTGAAAAAATCGTAAAATTATAACTTTTCTCAGGTTTGAAAAAAAATGTTTTAAAAAAAAACACTTTAACGTGCTATAAAAATTATTTAAAAATACTTTTTCCACGACTTCTTTAATTCACTTTGAAGAAATTTTCATACTGAAGAAAATAAACTTTGGTTTGATTCAATAGGTCGTTTCGTTTTTTTGCTATCACGCCCGCCAATTTGGAAAAAGCGTGAAAATGAAAACTGCAGAAAATGCGCTTCAAAGTTTTCAATAGGATCAATATCAAATATCAATCGCTTCTCTACTTTTGGCCTTGTACCTTCGAAAATATTTACAATTGGCCTCTCTAACTTTGTAATTATATTCTTGAATAGTTTATCTATCGATTTAAGCAATAAAAAACGGACCTTCTAATTCAGGCTTATATCTAAAAACCAAACGGACTTCTTCTAAGTATGATTATGCTGCTCATTCAATTTTAGGAATATTTCAATGAAATTTTCCGGGCACATGAAAAGATGATACTATAAAATAAAAATATTTTTGAAAAATGCCATTTTTCGACCCACCAGGTAGATGTAGCCCCTTAACATCCCTAGCATGAATGCATGGGAAACGATTGTAGGGATTCGCCTGGATCCCTACACACGAAACGTGTACGTATCGCCCTCTGTGATATGAGAGGCAAACGAGAAAAAAAAAGAAGAAACAGAAGAACGAGCGAGTAACGATGAATAAAATAGAATAAAATAATTGAACGATAAACAGAAGAGAAACGTTGTTATTTCGAAAAAAAAAAAAAAATAATAATTTGCAGATGATCAAGGCAATACAGGTGTTACGTATACATCTGTTGGAGCTGGAAAAGGTCCAGGAATTGTGCAAGGACTTTTGCAACAGGTACATTGGGTGCTTGAAGGGAAAGATGCAGAGCGAAAATTTATTGAGAAGCGATTACAGCCATCACAGTCACGACATGGGCCCGTCGAGTGGGAGCAATGGAAGCAGTCCACTGCAGGTTAGCTCTTTGCTCGTTCGCGGGGCTCATCCTCGACCACGTCATCCCGAAACCTTTGTAGTTTTCCCTCTGGAGAGGTGTATGATAACCCACTTTATTCGCATACGAACGAAAGCGAGAAAGAATCATTTTAACACGTACTTCCTTTAAAAAAATAGTTATTTCATCTTAACACGTACTTCTTTTTAAAATAACTTCTTTCATTTTAACTCGTTTTTTTTAAATTCCTTTCGTTTCAACACGTACTTCTTTTTGAAAAAAACTTCTTTCATTTTAACACGTACTTCTTTTAAAAAAATCTTCTTTCGCTTCAACACGTACTTCTTTTTTAAAATAACTTCTTTCATTTTAACGCGTACTTCTTTTTAAAATAACTTCTTTCATTTTAACACGTACTTCTTTAAAAAAAAACTTCTTTCAATTTATCATTCCCCAACGCTGTATAGCTTCCTCGCTTTCCATCGATGACGCTCGTATGAATCTTTAATTCGATCGCATTAACATATATTGTGTAGAAGCCCTGGACTAACAATTTCTATGCATCATGATCACGTAAAATGAACGTAACTGACGGGCCCTATAAAAGCCAAGCAAAAGTATGTTTTCTGAGCAGGCCAGTGTGTAGTTACTTGTACACCTCTTTTTGAAGAAGAAAAAAAAACGAAAAAAAAAAAAAATACGATAGAATCCCAGCCCTGTTCTCTGACGGCTAGGTGCGACATATATTTGCCAGGTGCTGTCATCTACAGGCAATGATGTTGAGTCGGGAGCTAACGGACTCGGAGTGAGCAGAGGTGACGCGCTGTCGGATAACGGCAGCGTTGATCTCCCGATCGTACAGGATGAGGATCCTCTCGATCTCGAGAGATCCTCGTCTACCAGATCGTCATCCGTCAACGCTCATCGGTCCATCAGATCGGACAGTCACGATCAGGACGATCCACTTTCACCCTCAACCATACACGGGAGCACGCCACTTTCGCAAATCGGCGCCCATTCCTGTGTACCTGTTAACGATATTTATCTTGGGCAAGGTAGGGCGATTTATTCTCAAACATTTCGTCAATATAATTTTTCAATTATTTCTCGAGACTTTTTTTTTTTTTTTTTTTTTTTTTTCATTTTTTTATTTTCCCAAGCGGGAAGATTTATTTTCCTACGAAATTTTTTTGCATTTTTGAGACATACGTTGAACGTTTAAAGTTTGCACGTCGCTGTTGTAATGAAATGATTGAGAGAACACCTTTACAACCCGTCCCGTCCCTTCGAATCCTTATCGAGTGAAACGGAGATTGCAAGTTCGTGTTTGGACGAAAAAAAAATATACAAATCCTTTGAGTAATATTAATACGGGTTGGCGTCGAATTTATTGTTGGTTTCTAAAGGCGTTAGGCTACTGTGACCCGAAAATCTGGGTAATTGAAAAAAAATTATTTTGAAGGATTATGTAAGATTATTGGAAAAATCGTTCGCACATTTATTTGTATGTATATCAACTAAGTTCTGTACCCAATTTCATTGAAAAATAATAGTTAAAGGAGTCATAAACAATCTCGGGAAGGACCTTTAAACCCGAAGACCTCAACGGTGTACTTGATTTTGGCCATCCCATTGATCCGAAAACAAACAAAAAACGATTTTTTTCCCAAAATAGATAATATTGACTAAGACTTGACCGAGCTTTTTTATTATAATGTGCAAATCATCAAAATAAATCGGAGTTTTATTCTTCGAGGACAATTGACATTGTTAATAACTGATGAACGGAAAGTGATAGAAGAAAACCGTCGGTCAAGACTAAACTACTATTACACTCAATAAGTGTACCAAATTTCAAGTGAATCCGTTCGTTGGATGTCGATGAATCGTGTACACCGTTTTGAAAAACAGTTTCGAGAAAAAACGCGGTTAAAGGGTTAGACCACAGTAACGGGTATAAAATCATGTGCGAATTTAACCATTTTTTTCGTATGAAAAAGTGATTCACTCATAAAATTAATTACACATCTATTTAGTATGAATATCAAGCTGTTAGAAAAAATATATATTTTTTTTCGATGTACAAAATGGCCGGCTACTAATATTTTCTTTTATCTTTTTTTTAGGCGCTCCGCGGCGTGACATTTAGCATCCACAATTTTTTACCTAGAACAAAAATTTTCGTCGATCTACATTAGAATACCCAGAGAAGTACGTACGGAATTTAAAAAATATTGTTTATTCAAAAGTTGTAGGTATTTGAACTTAAGAAATGAATTTCAGTGAAAAATTTCGTTGTAACTGCGCATAAACGGCTCATAAAATGAAAAGTTTTCGATTAATCAGACATTCCGTACGAACTTCTCTGCGAAATGAAATTAGGAACATAACTTTTAAATTTGAAGTAAATCGAGTGAAAATTGCTGAAGTTATTTGTCACGCCAATTGGAAAAAAGCTTTCGAGAAGCTGATAATCATATTAAATAGACGTGTAATTAATTTTATGAGTGAATCACTTTTCCATACGAAAAACATTTTTAATCCGCACATGACTTTAGACCCGTTACTGTGGCCTAACCGCTTAAAGTGTTACCAGCAGTTTTACCGTTGCAATAATAAGTTGACCGTAAATCTGCGATTCCTGCACCATATGTTGAACCTTCCTCTTCAATTTGAGTTGCCTCGAGCGACGAACGAATGTTCATAATTTCCACAGTAGCTTAACCCCTTAAGGACTGACGATAGATGACGTTGAAGGTTGCATCGTTGGAATGCGACGAAATTTAATTGTTTTAAACTTTCGAGCCCCTTCATCGAAGTAAAACTGTATCGTGATGCAGTCAAGTTATTGGCATAGTTCGATTAATCTTTTAGGCACAATTGTTTACCATCACAGACGTAAAAAATATCTGCAGGATAACATCTGATTTTGGCATACAATCCGCGATGTTGAACTTTGCATCGTTGGAATGCAACGAGAATGGACTTTAATTATTTTACATCCTCATTTTCATTATCATCCAAAAATGTTTCTCACATACTTGTGCTTCGGATCATTAATAAGGACCCTGAAAAAAGTTCGAATTAGTGGAGACCCGAATTTGCCAAAAAAAATTGGGCTACGCAACTTTCGTTGCGTTCCAACGATGCAAACTTCCATTTCACGACAATTCAACGTTCTAATCGCCGATTAACTGAGTGAATGTATGGACTCTAGAAGCCATGAAATTTATGATCCCGAAATTTGCATCGTTGGAGCGCAACGTAAATTAATTATTTTCAATTGATAAAAAAAAACATTTTTGGCCGATTTTGGTTATGATCATCATTGGAAAACTTTCAAGTATTCTCATTGCATATATACAACCACAATTTGCAAAAAAAAACGGTTTTGAATACCAATAAAAATAAAGAAACCTAAAAAGTTGTTCCATTCCAAAGATGCAAATTTCATCGTCATTGGAATTTCAATCATGGAAGGCTAAACACCGTAAACGATACTTTCTAAAAAAAAATGTCATACTATCCTTCGGATATACTTTTTATACTTAAATATACAAGAACTGTGGTCAGGAATTTCGTTCCTAGATGAGATCGAGTTCGTCAACACTTCCGATAGATTGTACTTAGAAGAAGTCGGATACTGGGGTCTACTCGCGATGCAAGACCGTGAGAATGAATATGTGGATGTTGGTGACGCTAGCGACGAAAAATTTCCCGGTTAGACGCGTGTTATTGAATCGTATGCGCTCGTATCTACCGAAATTCCATTCCTTCCGCCTCCTTATCGTGTGAATTTGGTTTCTCGAGTCTTCCGAAATTGCCGATCGCATAAACTTCACACGAGGATTAATTTCTGTTTAGATATTACTGTTACAGGCTCGCCATCACCAGCGCCAAGCGAAGACGACGACGATGGCTGTGGCGGCGTCCCGACGACTCATACCGGTGCCCACGGAAGCACCAGAAAAGGACGACAAAAGCGTGGCGTTTTGCCGAAACAGGCAACGAGCATAATGCGCGCTTGGCTCTTTCACCATTTGGTCGTGAGTAACGAAACGTCTCCTCTTCCTCCCAGTGGTTTTTCTACGGTGGGGGATACCTTTAGACGAGAAACATGTCTGATTTTCATGATTTTTTTTTTTAAGAAAAGATTAGTTCACCGTTTTTGAGACTCAGGGTATGTTTTATTACCACTTTTGGCGACGAAATTAGAGCGATAACAAACGGTGACCCGTCAAAATGGAAACCTGGTGAAGGTATTAAGGGGCTATACCAGTGTGAACGCTGAAAATTTTGGTGATTTTCGGGAATTTTTTGGAAGAAAAGTACTCAGTTAAATGTTTCGGAAAATGAAGAATATATTTGGCTATATTTGACCTATGTTACATAATTTTTCGTAGAAAAATATTGAGATCCAAGCGACTTATGCGCTGCCTTCGGAGGAGGAAAAAAAAAGTTCCTCCACTGCTGACGTGATTCCGGCCGATTGAGTAGCTGAAACCGAAAAAGGAAAAAATGTTAAACTGGAAGGTATTTCCTGTACAATGACGTAGGATTTTCGAAAAATATCAAAATCTAACAAAATGGCGTAGTTATGAGAAAAAAAAAGTCTGTTTTCTTGCCTATAAAATTATCGTTTTTTTTTCAATGCCAAATCGTCAATTTTCATTCAATAAAAAAAATATTCTACGTCATTGTAGAGTAAATATATTCAAGAGTACTCAGTTCGAATTTCAAATCAATCGGATAATTGCTCTTTGAGTTACAATGTCAGCAAGTTTGAAAAATCTTATTTCATATTCTTGAAAGTATAAAAATCTTGAAAGTGATTTTTTTTAAAGTGTCACCCTGGTATAGCCCCTTAAGAGGTCTGGAGATAGAAGATATGATAACAATGATAAGGGAGCGAAAAAAAAGTAAAAAAAAAAGTAGACGAAAGGATAGAAGAGAAACTGGAAAACTCAAAAAAACATAATTTTGAGGAGGGAAGAGGAAAAAATCAACAAATCGACGTATAATGATAAGTATAAATATATTATAGAAAAGGACAAGATACCATGGAAATATTGGTGAGAGGAGGGAGTCAAGGGTAAGGACAAAGAAATATGAGCGAAGCTAAGATGTGGCACCATAGGAAGGGCGGGAAAGAAAAGGGAAAAGGATTGGAGGTGCAGGATGTGTAAAGGGAAAAAATGAGACATTGGAGCACCTATCGATACGTAAAAAAGGCAGGAGTTAGTGGCAGAGAAAGCAAAGAAGAAAGCAGAGGAGTGGACGGAAGGAATTCATGGTTTGGCAGCAAAATGGGAAACCATAAATATGCTGGGAGAAAAAATACAAATAGGGATAAGCGAGTACATTAGAAGATAGAGAAAAAGTTAGAACGTTAGAAATAGAGAAAGAGTGCAGAAAGATGAGTAAGAAGCATGGAGGAGGAGAGATCGACGGAGTGGACGAATAAATGAAGAAAGGGAGAATGTGGAAAGAATACGGAGTGTAGGAATGTAGGGTGTAGATAATGAGTGAAAAGTATGTATGTGAAATATTAATGTTTTGTAAAAAGCTTTGCAAAAACGTTGTACATATAACGCTCGATACTATTACTACAACTTTTTGCTGTTTCATGATATTTTATTATTTTTGATCAATGTTTAATAATGGTGGAGGTATGACACCGGCTTCTAAATGGGTTTGCGGCAAATGTCAGACGGCGTGACAGGGAGCGGGACTGATCCAAAAGAAACCAACCAAGATTTTTACTTCATTAAAAGTCATATGCGGAATATGAATCAAGAAAAAGTGAGAAATGTTGAAAATCGATGAAATGGTCCACTTAAAGCCCGGATATCGGTTTTCCATAGTATCTAAAAACCGCAATATCAGACCAAAAATCTGATACTGAAAAACCAATATTGGACTTGAACAATACCGATATTTTGATATCAGAGTTGAAAAAATTAAAATATTACAATTGTTATCATTTCCATTTAAGTTGCTTTTGCTTGTTGTTTTTTATTACATTTAACAGCCTCAAAATATTATTACCTACATTAAACATTTCCGAAGTGTAAACTTATTTATCCACGAGTGTGGAATCAGAAAGGGCCTTTTCTTCCGCGTCTTACACCTGCAATAAGGCGAGGTCGTCTCTGAAAGACGAAACTTTAGGTCTCCTCTGTTTTTTTCCGGGCATTGTTTCAATAATCTCAATTTCGTTGATTAAAGTGACCATGCTGTTGCCTGCCTCTCACAAGCTATGCCCTTTATTTGCATTCTGGTAGCTACTACTACGCTGACAGTATAAGACTTCCTCATTTTAATCTAGCTTCTTTCATACTTATTTGATTTGCATAAAAGTTCCTTTTTTTGTTTATTTATTTTATGTTGGGTTGAATATATTCAAGATTATAGCAGAGTACGTTGAGAAATGTATTTATAATCAATGAAGATCTCAATAGAAGACTCATTTTTAATAAATACTATGGTTCCACTTAGCCATACACTATTATATCTACAACTTCCATCTTCACTGTCAAGCTTTTAACGTTTATAATCAAGGTTTCCCATGAATGTCGGAAAATATCGAAATACCAGTATTCCGGTATTAACAACTCGTTGATATCGAAATATTATCGGTAATGGAAAAAGCTTCGAAGTCCAAGCTCTAGGTACGCTTTGAAACAAAAAGATTAAATTTTCCGAAAAAATGGCTACATTTTGCAATTCAAAAAAATACTTCTTTTTTATTTCAAAAATATTTAGGGCCAGTTTTGGACAATAAGGTTAGAAAGATTTACACCAAATTTCATAAGAATCGGTCGATTGGTTTTTTTAACTATACGTCACGCCAGTTTCGAAATAATAATGAACAGAAATACCATGTAACAGCCAAAAGTAGTCATGAAACATACGCTAACAAGGAAAGGTTGCGAGGTCGATCTCGATGAGAAAAACGAAAAACACCCGAATTTTCGAAAACCGAAAAACACCCCAATTTTAGAAAAAAACGGAAAACTCCAATTTTAGAAAAACGAAAAACACCCCAATTTTCGAAAAACGAAAAATATCCCAATTTTCGAAAAACGAAAAATACCCCAATTTTTGATAAATAAAAAACACGTCAATTTTCGAAAAACAAAAACCCCCATTTTTGAAAAACGAAAAACCCCCTTTTTCGAAAAAAACGAAAACCCCCCAATTTTCGAAGAAAACGAAAAACACCCCATTCTTCGAAAAAATGAAAAATACCCCAATTTTCGAAAACCGAAAAACACCCCAATTTTAGAAAAAACGGAAAACCCCAATTTTAGAAAAACGAAAAACACCCCAATTTTCGAAAAACGAAAAATATCCCAATTTTCGAAAAACGAAAAATACCCCAATTTTTGATAAATAAAAAACACGTCAATTTTCGAAAAACAAAAAACCCCAATTTTTGAAAAACGAAAAACCCCCTTTTTCGAAAAAAACGAAAACCCCCCAATTTTCGAAGAAAACGAAAAACACCCCATTCTTCGAAAAAATGAAAAATACCCCATTTTTCGAAAAAACGAAAAACACCCCAATTTTCGAAGAAACGGAGAACACCCCAATTTTCGAAAAACGAATAAAAATCCAATTTTAGAAAAAACACCCCAATTTTTGAAAAAAGGAAAAACACCTCAATTTTTGAAACACGAAAAACACCCCAATTTTCGAAAAAGCACCCCAATTTTCGAACAAAAAACGAAAAACACCCCAATTTTCGAGGGTGCGTTCCAACCCTTAAATATCGGGTTCCGCAGATATAAAAAAATACGTGTCGCCTATTTTTACCCATTCTA
Source organism: Ophion obscuratus (assembly GCA_964007375.1). Classification (NCBI taxonomy): domain Eukaryota; kingdom Metazoa; phylum Arthropoda; class Insecta; order Hymenoptera; family Ichneumonidae; genus Ophion; species Ophion obscuratus. The sequence continues at coordinate 6,767,315 of OZ023313.1, forward strand.
CAAGCACGCCAAATTTCATCGAAATCGGAAAGATCAACCTCTCAACCTTTCCTTGTGTCTACAAATTGGTGGAGAAATCTTTCCTTATAAATAAAAATCAGCAAATTTTTTCTCGCCTAAAGGTATCTCTCCCCTTAAATCCAGTTACGAATAAAAATATTGTCCGTCAAAGTTTTCGCCGAATTGACTCCCTTGTTTGGTTATGGTGATACATTGCAGCACCCCTATCCCACGGAGGACGAGAAGCGTCAGATCGCGAGCCAGACAAATCTGACGTTGCTGCAGGTGAACAATTGGTTTATAAATGCCCGCCGGCGAATTCTCCAGCCGATGTTGGACGGAGCTGGTGCCGAGGCGTTACCGCGCACCGGCAAACGTCACAAGCTGGCCAAACACACGAGCCAGCACGCCCAGCAGCACCAACAACTACCGGAGCAGCTCGTTCATCAACATCAGTCACCGTCGCAGCAGGCTACAGGTGGCGGTGGCGATTGGCAATCCGAAGATTCGGGTAGCGACACGAGCTCCAGCGACGGCGATGGAGGTGCCGAAAAATTGAAGGATAGCAATGAGAGCGACGAGGGGGATCTTCACTGACCTTTGTTATACGTCGCATACGTTACGTCGACCTCCTCACGGTACCTTCAAATCCAGTTGCTCATTACAGTATTAAGGTATTCGAGGATAGAAATCGCTTTAACTGTCAAATACGTAATTAATCATGCGATTATAGGTGATACGCTATACGGGTTTTGTCATCGCGTACATTGTTTGCCAAGCCATACGAAAAGCCCGTTCGTCACTCGTCCGATATTTTACCCGAAAAAATTTACGATACCTTAACGTTCGGCGATCTTCGTATTCTGATGTTTTTTTTTTTTCGTTGAAAAACACGAACGCATTTTGGCTAATTTCGGCGGTACTAGAAGAAAAAAAAAAGGAAAACGATCTCCATAATTTCCGTATCTACCCCTATTGTCGGCAACGTTTACATCGGCATTTCCATTATACATGACAAATATAAACGATGCGCGTGTAGTCGTCAGTTTTGCTTTTTGCGACCAGGGTAGATCCGCCACCAAATATTACCACCATTACTATCTCCACAGCACGAGATAGTTTGGCCTCATCGTCGACGTACGTTATAATTTGTCTCTCCGTAAACCGCGTCCAGACCCTCTGGACTGTACTTCCTCATTCAACTTCCTGATTATTTAACGTTGTCTGTTGTCACACTTTTCTGTAATCTCGTTTCAACGATTCAACGTGAAATCCAGAAAAAGTGGTATCGAAGAGAGAGAGAAAAAGAAATACACATACACACACACACACACACACACACGATATTTGTGCCATTGTAGAGCGTGATAGCTTCCGCGCATAGCCCTTATTCCAGCTCTACATCGTGCGAGCAAAGTGCTGTCCCTCCAAGATAATAATAATAATAATGATAATAACGATACGGTAATTACTTAAAGTATATAACGATTATATTTTTAAACTCTAAGTGTCGTCTCTGTGCATGTACCCGAGCGATTGGAGTTTACGGTACTGCTGTACATATAATGAACCGACGGTTACTAAATAATAAAACTGAAATAATACGTTTAATGATTCGAAAGAGAAAGAAGAAAAAGAAGCATAACGAAGGTGAACTACTACGATATATATTGTATACTATAATCCCTATTTCCTTGTAATTGAAAAGAATGAAGAAAAAAAGAAACACGGTTGAGACGACTGAGAAAGGAAGAAAAGCCTAATGCGTCATTTTCCGTCTATAAAGTGTGCAATTTTGTAATACCGACGTTCCATTCCGGCATACGATAAATTCGCTTTGAACAATAAAATCGTGTGGGATCGATAAAAAAAGGGGGGGTATGAGTTGTAAAACTGTTGAAGAAACGAGTGCAAGTTTTTCGGTACGTTTCAATCGAGCTCCGTCCAGTTTCTGTCGCATCTCAACACATTCAACCGTTCGGAATATTTTGTATTCGAAAAATCACGTTTGTTACGGCGTTTTTTTTCTCGTTTCGTTAGTTTCCTCAGGCAAGACCCTTCCAGTCGACTTTTTTTGGCTATTCGTTTATTAACTTCGATCGAACGAGAGCGTCGAATCGTTTGTGTAATCGCTCGAGGAAAATCTTCGTGCGGATCCTCGTGAGATAAATTCGACGAGTTTTAGGCGTTTGTGGAGCGCCAATGCGGCTTTCCCCTTGAACTTGAGAGCTGCGAATCGTCGACGAACGCGCAATCCGAGCCCCGCGATATACGTACTGCCGCAATGTAACTAAATCCGCGAGGAGGAAAATAAAACGCAAACGCGATTTTGTTTTTTTTTTCAAAGAACGTTGTATTCTAAGAGTTTAGGGTTTAAGGCTGAACCACGTATACGTATGTGCTGCGGCACCAGACGACTGTGATAGCTCGGTGGGCGGTGCCCAGCCTCCTAATTAATATTTGCATACGAAAATAACTATTGAGGATACTCGAATGGCAAATTGGAAAATCGAAGATAAACACCGTAATTTGCGTCGAGAAACGTGAGAAAAATAAAATGCCACTCGTCGACTGAAAACTTATACGTATCGCTACACACACGAGAGCGTGTGATTTCATGTCTCCTTGTCTTCGAGTAATATTTTTTTCATCCACCGGTCGTATACGCGTCAATATGAAAAAAATTGAAAAATAAACGAGGATTACGAGATCCGGAATTTTGTTGAGCGTGCGCGATCTTACAGTTGATATCTCTACATTGGTTCTGTCTGTGAATATCGCCGTTTCAACTTATACGATTGTCCGAATATTTCGTACGGAAAAATAGGAATGGACCAGAGCTTTGCAATACGAGTTAATTTCTCATTCGTCTTTCGTTATTTCGACGCCGAAGTGTACCTTCGCCTCGATTCTTCCGTGGAGAAATAAATATTCACTCTTTCGTCGAATGTTAAGACTGTTTTTGTTTTTTAAGTGATTTTTCACGCTCAGATTTTATCGTCCAATTTGGGCCATTCCTAGCTTTCGCAATGAGATATTTTTTTAAATAAATAAAAACAAACTTATTACGTACGTTGAATAACATTCGTTGCATACTAAAGAAACAAAAAAAAGAAAAAGAATACGCGAATACATTGAATACTTTTCTCTCGTGTACATCTAAGCCCTGTTAATTAAGTTTATTGCTAATAAATGCCATCATGCTTGCAATACATTCCTCGCATCTTCGTAATATTTTAATGAATCTCGTTGCTCGTCACCGCCGTACGAACAGTTAAGTGAAAACGAAAAATCTCAACGAATCTGCGACATCGGGCGCGCTGGTTAAAACGACACAACCGACGACGAAATTAAATGTATTTTTTTTTTTTTCCTCTTACATCGATCGGTCACATCCGGCCAATTATTCATCGACAGGCGCGATCTTACGTGGCACAAAGTTACAGACGAGACGAGCGAAATGATCTCATCGGGCCAATTATTTCCTGATGCGACGGTGCCGTGTTCTAAATATTATTTATCCGGCGATTCTTGCACCACCTACATCGAAGTTAAAAAGAAACGTCATGTTACAAGGGTTGAAGAAAAATTGTATTCGCGCAAGCATGCCAATAATTGCAAACTCAGTGAAATAGTCGAAGCTAATGGCATTAAACTTTGACCGCGTCCAATCGAATAACGTCGATTTCCTCGCGGAGCAGGTCCCTCGCAACTATCAGTTGTGCGGTAAAATTGTGGAGCTATTTTGTCAAAGAAAAAAAAACGCAAAAATCGCGCACTTTCAAATTATGCTAATCAACTGCTACGCTAACGAATAATTACGTGAATTATACATGAAATAATTTAGACAGTGTAGAGATATGTACACGCACGCACACGTTTGCACATGCGAAGGTGCGCGTGTCGGCTGAAATGCCGTTGATTAGCGATTGAGGGGCTGGGCCACTCTAGAGGCCGAAAAAGTAGGCTTTTTGGGGATTTTTCTTTCAGAAAAACTACAAAATATATCGAGATTACGAAAAAGGGTGTTTATCATACATATCGGTGATTGTATACAATAATTTTTTTGAAGTGATTAATTTCAATATGGCGGCAGTGCCGCGTTTATCTCAAAACTGCATTTTTTAAGGTATTCCTTTCGCGGAGGGCCGTATTTTGTGGGGGCATAAGCAGGGCCTTCTGAATCGTCGGTAAATTACAATTGCGCTTGATAAAAAAATAAGTTCCAATGGATTATTATACGCAACGATAAATTAGAATAAAAAATTTCGCGCAAATTTAGTAGATTGAGACATTTTTACATTTATTTTAAACGTCACGGCTACGAAAATTCTTCTGCTGGTCACATTTTTCCGAGTTTCAACATTGATATTTTTTTAACGGTCGGTGACCCTCCGTTTTTATTGTCGTTACGGAATCTTTAGACTTTTTTACACCTGTGAGCAGTTTATATGTATAGCGTGGCATCTCCATAAAGCGCCGTATAAATGAGACGATTTTTAGGGTCGTAATTTTTCATTAAATGTTCGTTAACTCGGCTTGAGATTTTACTAGTATACTGGGATGTATTTTTACTTCATTATGGACGAAAATCAGTTGAGTATAAAATACTTGGGTTCGTGAAAGAAATACCGTAAGTTGGCCGGAAACATAACTCAAACAATTTTCAACCGATTCACTTGAAATGTTGAATATATCTTGAAAAATACATTGTATATGGAATTACGTAGGAATTGCATAGTTCATTTGTTATTAACAATTATCTGACGCAAATGTTTGGAAAGTAAAAAATTTGCCTAAGAAATCGTCAGACAATTGTTAATAACAAATGAACTGTGCAATATAACAAAAAAATCCTAAGTGCTTCCATACACAACGCATTTTTCAAGATATATTCAACATTTCATGTGAATCGGTTGAAAAATGTCCGAGTTATGTTTCCGGTCAACTTAAAAAATGCAGTTTTCAGATAATCGCTGCACAGCCGCCATTTTGAAATTAATCGCTTCAAAAAGATTATTGTATACAGTCACTGATATGTATGATAAACACCATTTTTTGTGATCTCGATTTTGTAGCTTTTTTTTTAATCCCCAAAAAGCCTAATTTTTCGGCCTCTAGAGTGCCCTTAAGATAATCTTAAGTGAAAAAAGTGTCCAGTCGGTCCAAAAATGGGCCTCCGATCCTGCTCAACTCATGGTAGCTCGTGTTTTACGTGCTCGTGAATAATTTATCGGAGATTAAAGCTAAGCGGCATCGATATCATGCGAGAGCGTAGTTTCACGCGAATACAACGTGTTTCAGTTGCTCGTCTTCAACAGCTAAACTTCGAACGAACAAGAGGACGAAAAATTTGGAGAGAAAAAAAAGAATAATGCGAAATATTGTCCGAGGGCGCACCACACATACAACACAATTTCAGAGGCTAGTCACTGGAGCGCTCTGATTTTCCGCGTGATCCAACCTGGTCATCGATATGTGGTCCGCAGCGTGTCCCTAGCAGACGGCGGCTCTCCTACAAGCGAATCATCCTGGCGTATCAAAGCTCCGTACAATTTCCGTGCGTGAGCATATAGTACAGTCGTGCTGTATATTGAAATCGGAAAAAATTAGAAGAAGGCTAGTTCTTTGACAGGTGATTTTGTAGGTGCCACGGGTGCTAAAACCAAGTTTGCCTAAAAATCGGGGGGTAGGTTTTTTTTAAGGGGATGGGGGTGGATTAATGCCAAACTACAACCCCCACGAGGTCGCCGCCGGGAGACAAAATGTTCAGAAAAATCCGGGTTTTATTTTTGTCCATAGCACCGAAGTCGTGGAAGTTCATTTTGGGGGTGAAAAAGTGGGGTGAAATTTTGAAAAATCAGTTTTCATTCGATAACTCTTTAGGACAAATTCATACAATTTTTGTTCAAATGGAAACGTTGTAGCGCTTGAAAAGACGCGTCGATCGAGTATTCGATCAACCCTCTCCAATAATATCTTCACCCCCAAAAGAATTGTTGAAGAATTAACCAAAAAATTGTTTATTGAATAACTCAAAAACTATCGATTTTTCGGGGATGGATCAAATGTACGAAATGTAGAGAATAATTGTCTCTATATTTTCGTTCCTGTGCACAACTTTTGAATTTTGCTTTTTCAAACCCCTCTCAGGGGTTGAAAATTCAAAATGAAATTCTGAGAAAACTACTGACCAAAACTAAAGAGATACGAGTTTGGCGCTGTGGACAAAAATGTAGCTGAGGGTTCAAACTACAAATTCTTCCACGGCGGCGAATTCGTGCCGTCAATAGTTTTCCCAGAATTTCATTCTGAATGTTCAACCCCCGAGAGGGGTTGGAAAATCAAAATTCAAGGGTGGTCCGTAGCAACGAAAATACGGAGAAAATTATTCTCTACATTTCGTACATTTGAACCATACTCGAAAAACCGATTGTTTTTGAGTTATTCAATAAACTATTTTTTTGTTGTTTTTTAACCATTTTTTGGGGGTGAAGATATTATCGGAGAGTGATGATCGAATACTCAATCGACGCGTCTTTTCAAGGGTTACAACGTTCCCATTTGAACAAAAAACGTACGATTTTTTTCTAAAGATTTATTGAATTAAAACCAATTTTTCAAAATTTCACCCCACTTTTTTACCCTCAAAAAGAACTTCCACGACTTCGGCGCTGTGGACAAAACTAGAGCCCGGATTTTTCTGACCATTTTGTCTCACGGCGCCGACTTCGTAGGGGTTGTAGTTTGGCATTAATCCACCCCCATCTCCTTTCATCCCCTAAAAAAGAGCCCTACACCCCGATTTTTAGGCAAACTTGGATTTAGCACCCGCGGCACCTACAAAATCACCTGTCAAAAAACTAGCCTTCTCCTAATTTTCTCCGATTCCGAGTTTTTTCAGCGACAGCACGACTTTACTAATACGCAAAAATACGAATAAAAACACACGCGAGAACAATTCAAAACCCACCTTTTTTCGAAAAGCAAATGTGCACGGGAATTGACGAACCAGACTACGAGGAAGGAAAAACTCGCGACTACGCTTCCTAGAATAATTGAGAGGCGCTCGGTCGCTGCGGACGGCTTGAGGAACATCCTGACACTGAGTACCGACCACACGGATTCCGTCCACGTCGAGAATCGTCCCGATTTCATGTCGTAATCTGAAACGGACAAGAACGTTCAGCTGATTGCGGAAAAATTGAGGAAACGCGTCGAAGCTGGAAGCTCAAGTACCCCTGATGATGAACGCCGGACTGACCGCCGCCGTGTAATTCACCGTAGAATTGATGCACAAGCCTGTAAAATTGTTTCCGCCCATCCACGAGAAACGATGCTCGTTGCACTCGCTTGCAGACATATTCGGCAATTTCGTGCCCGTCAGAAGAACGAGAAGCTGCCCGGTCAGGCTTGTAGCCAAATTAGGGTCTCTCGTTACTCCAACGTAGAGAGGTAACACTTGATCGGGTAATCTCGCGCCCGGCGACGAAGCCGCACGGAAGAGAGAACAATTGGCGTTTACGAGGTAACACGACAACAGCTCCGTGACGAGTTCTCTCACGTTTTGGGGATCGGTCGCCGGTGATTTTTTCCCAGTTACGTTGTAATAAAGCACGTCGCCTAATTTTATCGCCAGATCCGATAGTGATTCCGCGAGCTTGCTCGTTTCGTTGTTCCTAAAGGGAAAAAATGCGAATTATGCAAAATACTGTTGACGCCACTTGAGAATTACGAAAAATGAAAAGTAGAATATTCCAAATCCCGCATCGACTAAAAAAAAAACTGTCATAACAAAAATCATGTTTTGAGAAAAACGCCTTATTTCATTTTCACATTCGCGAGGCCACTGTGACGTCAATATTTATCTAAATTAGCCTGTAATGATTTGTTTATTGTGAAATTTAATAACCTTTTTTTTATATTATGGCATACTTAGCGAAAAACAGCATCTTTTGGGTAATGACAGTTTTTTTTAGTGAATGAGCGATACCATTGTCGTTGAATACCCATAAGTACGAATATCCATAAGTCGAATATTCATAAGTACGAATATCCATAAGTACGAATATGCATAAGTATGAATATCCATAAGTACGAATATCCATAAGTACGAATGTCCATAAGTACGAATATCCATAAGTACGAATATCCATAAGTACGAATATCCATAAGTATGAATATCCATAAGTACGAATATCCATAAGTCGAATATCCATAAGTACGGATATCCATAAGTACGGATATCCATAAGGACGAATATCCATAAGTACGAATATCCATAAGTATGAATATTAGGGTGTTTCAAAAAAAAAAAAAAAATTTAATTTTCTTCCAAACAGGTTTGAAAGTTTCATTTAGGTATACAAAGACGCCAATTAAAATTTAAGATTTTAATATTAACATTAAGGGGTGGCGCATCGCACTTTTCGATTTCCCATAAGAATAACATAGGAAACATTGTTTTTGCTGCTTCTGATTTTTTTAACTAGCTAACAAAGCATCGTACCAAAAATCTCAATACATATTTTTATAGGAAATTGAACGCTCTGCAAAAAAAGGTCTCTTGTCAAAATTTCGTAAAAGCTAACTGTGTCAAAGTTACAGCCTGTCAAAAGTTGGGTTACCTATAATTTGACCTTTTTTAAAAATATTACAGCGAATGCAGGTCTTATAAATAAAGTGGACACGAGTTTCGTTGTGAAGCATGCATTTTACTATGAATAGATGATCACTAATAATTCTATTTTGCAATAATGAAACAAAATTTCAGTGTTTTTCAAATTTTTCAAATTTGCTCTGCAATTTTTCAATTTTATTTATTTTGAAAAAAAAATTTATTTTATATAAAATAAATCAATAAAATAAGTCAATAAAACGATAAAAACATTTCCCGACCAAATTTCTATTAAAAAATTGTTTCATTGTTGCTGTAATTATAAGTGATCATTTATTCATAGTAAAATGCATGCTTTACAATGAAACTCATGTCCACTTTATTTATAAGACCTGCATTCGCTGTAATATTTAAAAAAAGGTCAAATTATAGGTAACTCAACGTTTGACAGGCTGTAACTTTGATACAGTTAGTTTTACAAAATTTTGACAAGAGACCTTTTTTGTAGAGCGTTCAATTTCCTACAAAAATGTGTATTGAGATATTTGGTACAATGCTTTGTTAGCTAGTTATAAAAATCAGAAGCAGCAAAGAAAATGTTTCCTATGTTATTCTTATGGGAAATCGAAAAGTGCGATGCGCCACCCCTTAATGTCAATATTAAAATCTTAAATTTTAACTGGCGTCTTTGTATACCTAAATGAAACTTTTAAACCTGTTTGGAAGAAAATTAAAAAAAAATGTTTTTATTTGAAACACCCTAATAAATATCCATAAGTACGAATATCCATAAGTACGAATATACATAAGTACCAATATCCATAAGTACGAATAACCATAAGTACGAGTGTCCATAAGTCGAATATCCATAAGTGAATATCCATAAGTGCCAATATCCATAAATGAGTTTGGATTTGTTTGGGTACCGTCGTTGGATACCGCTATTTCTGGCACTCATTTCTAGTCTATATTCATATGGATATTCGTACTTATGGATATTCGACTTATCGATATTCACTTATGGATATTGGCAGTTATGGATATTCGACTTATGGATATTTGACTTATGGATATTCGACTTATGGATATTTGACTTATGGATATTGGCACTTATGGATATCCGACTTATAGATATTGGCACTTATGGATATTCGACTTATGGATATTGGCACTTATGGATATTCAACTTATGGATATTCGACTTATGGAAATTCGACTTCTGGATATTCGACTTATGGATATTCACCCCCAATCGAGCGATACTGTTCGTTGTTGCGTTATTGCACGTACCCATCGAACTTGAGGCCATGAGTGTCGTCGAGAATACTGTGATAATAATTGTTCGTAAACTGCTCGCCGTGATTCGCTACAACAACCGCGGTCAAGTTCGAATTTACCGACAAAAAGCTCTGTATGGACGACGGAGGAACGCTGTCCTTTATCGTGGAGTTTTCGAGTGACAAGCTCTTCTGTAGAGCGTTTATCAGAGCATTGCCCTCGTAATTGTTCGCGTGTAGATAAAATTTGTCTGCACCGCCGAGTTGACCGAGCTCGATAACCGCTGCGATTCTGTCCATTGACAAGGCCTCGCCGCCAATTGCATTGAACGTTCCTTCCTTGAGGTCGTAAGCGAAACGACTAGACCCTATGTAGTCGAACGCCTCTCCGTTCAAGAACGAGAATATAACGTTGGTATCTGAAACGATCGCCGCGAAATTGTGAATAAAAGGCCAGGTTTTTTTTTTCTCTCATCCGACCATCTCTGCTCACCTTGCACAGTTGCTTTTAAGCCGCTGAGGTAGGACGCGGTGGCGAGTAACGTGACCAAACCGGTAATGGTACTGTTCGCGCCAGGGGTCAGCCCGTCGAACATGGAATTCGAATCGAGACGCGCTACGACGAGGATGATAGACTCTCCACGCTCCGTCAGTGGTCCCAGAGGCCAATGGATGTTGCGATCGCCCAACGGGTCGCAGAATTGCGTGTTGAAGTTCCACAGCCAAGCGGTACGCCTCAAACATGACTCCGAATTAACGGCTGCGTGCATGAAGGATTTCATCTCCAGGGCACAGAGCGAACGATCACTTTGCTCCTTCGCGTCACGAGCGTTGTGCTCGGAGAAACAAGTCTTTATCTCTTGGAGCAGAGTGTCGTTCTGAAGGATCAATTGGTTTTGGATTATTATGAATTTTAGTCACGAAATGGTTCGCTTACATACACAGATGTTGGCTTTCGATTGCCTAACGATTATCCTATTGCCATTGGGTTGAAGTTCCCATCGTTGGAGTGCAACGAAATATCTCTTTTGTTTCTTATTTTTATTATCACCCAAAATACACTCGCTAAATAAGAATGCGAAAAAATGTTTACGCGATTGTCGTAGCTTGGATGTACCGAAGGAGATTTGGAGAGGTGAAAAAAGTTAACTGGCGTTGCATTCCAACGATGCAAAATTCAACGTCATCTGTCGCCAATAGTCGAGGGGTTTGGCTACTGTGGAAATGACCAATGCTCGTTCGTCGCTCGAGGCAACTCAAATGGGAGAGGAAGGTTAATACATAGGGCAGGAATCGCGGATTGAAGGTAAACTTATTATTACAACGATGTAACTGACGGTAAAACTTTAAGGGGAGGGTAGGGGTTTCAGCGTGAAAAAAAAACACTTTTTTGCGATTTTTTTCCATCTATATGGATGGAGTAAATTTATTGAATCATTTTGTACATTGTTGAGTGTCATTTCAAGAACATTCCGTGAAATTTGTGCGCGAAAATATCCACAAACAAGTCGGTGCCGCATTTTTCTCGAAACCACTTTTTCAAAATCCGTGTTCACTGCCGTTTGAAAACTACATGACCGATTTATTTCAAACTTGGTACACACTTTTTACATATAAAATACCTCCTCTCAACGGTTAGTTTGAGATTTTTTTTACATTGAGGGGGTTTTCCACCCTCAAAATGGCGGAATTCGTGAAAAATAGCACTTTTCACTTTACATGACCAAAAATTTAGAAATGAAAAAAAAATTATCAAAGGAAGTTAGGGGGAGGATTTGATAATACTTTGACTAAATTTTGATAGTACTTGATTTCAGATAATTTCTAGCTGAGATGCAGTGAACACCGCAAATCATGTTTTTTCAAAGGCGTTCTTGGAAAAGCTTTGTCACCGGCTTGTTTGTGGATATTTCCGCGTACAAATTTCACGGAATGTTCTTGAAATGACACTTAACAATGTACAAAAGGTTTCAATATCAATCAATCAATTTACTCTATCCATATAGATGAAAAAAAATCGCAAAACACTGTTTTTTTAAAGCTGAAACCCCTACCCTCCCCTTAAACGCGTTTTTTCTCGAAACTATGTTTTTCCAAACGGTGTACATGGCTCACATCTTATGAACGGATTGACTTAAAATTTAGCACACTTATTCAGTGTAATAGTAGTTTAGTATTGACCGACGTGTTCCTCCTTAACGTTACTTCTTCATTAATTATAGACAACGTCATTTTTCCACGGAAAAAAATGCAAATATATTTTTTTTCGATGATTGAAATAAGATAACAAAAAAAGCTCGGTCAAGTATTTGCCAATATTATCTATTTTAAGAGAAAAAAAAACTCTTTGTTTCAGATGAACCGCGTGACCAAAATCAAGTACACCGTCGAGCCCCTCACGAGATTGATCATAACTTCTTCAATTATTATTTTTTTACTGAAATTTGCCACGCAACTCTGTTAACGTACATACAAGTAAATGTCCAAATGATTTTTCAATCTTACTTATTCCGTCAAAATGAATTTTCCCAACTGAGATTTTCCAGTCATCGCAGTAGCCTAACCCCTCAAATTATACTTCCAGCTACTTAGTCGTCTTATTAAGGGGGAAGATATCTTTGGGCGAGAAAAGATTGCTGATTTTAATCACATTTTTTTAAAGGGAAAATTCATTCAACGTTTTTGAGACTTAGGGTGTGTTTTATTACCACTTTTGACTGTTGTATGGTATTAAAAAAAAATGAATTCTTAAAAATGGCGGATGTATGGCACGGTCTTCTAAGCCTTTTTCAAAACTGGCGTGACGTGTAGCTAAAAAACTAATCGTACGATTCTAATGAAATTTCGTATAAATCTTTCTACCCTTATTGTCTGAAACATGACCCTACATTTTTTTGAAAATTAAAAAAGAATGTATTTATTTATTGCGAAAATCAATTTGTTTTAATTCAATAAAATGGATTTGTTTCAATTCAATAAAATCAATTTATTTCAATTCAATAAAAATTGGTTCATATTTTCATATTAGTGTTAACCCTTCCATGACTCACTTATATTTGGCCACGGCTTCGACACACTGCGTCAATTTGCCCCGAATGGTACTTCATCCACCTGCCACTTTTTTTCAATAAAAAACAACCCTTTGGTCGGTTTTTATTGAAAAACATTCGGGATACACTTTAAACATTTCTTGATATATCTGCATAATTAAAATTCGGAAAACGTAACATCGAATTGTTGTAAAAAATTATTAAAAACTTCCAATTTTGGGCAAGTGAGCAATTCATTTCAAATTCGTCCGGGTCAAAATGCCCCAGTATATCAAGGAATGGTTAACGAAAGAAACATCTTCGTGGTTTTTTTTTCAGATTAATCCCGCCGATGCGACGTGTCACGGCATCTGGCAATATCCGCCGCAACCTGTTTAGAAAACCATGCCATTCTTCCCCATTTTTAAAGAGTAATATAAAAAAAGCCAAGAGTAAAACATACCCTAAGTCTCAAAAATGGTAAAAAAATCATGACAATCAGCCATTTTTTCTTAGCTAAATAGTAAAGGTACTTTCCCTCGATATTACGAGAAAACGAGCCTCGTAGCAAAATAACAATTGTCACCTGCAAATAGAACATCGGAAAGGGCCAGTCCTCCATGAGAAAGCTCGATCCGAATGGATTCCACGGTTTCTCGCTGTTGCATCGCTTGAAGCCCGAATATCTGTTGGGACAAGTATCTTCGGGGGAATAGTACGAAGGCAGAGGTTCGCTGCTGTTCCTGGCCAAAAGTATTCCGTGCACGTTGTTAGTGGCTCTCAGTCGATCAAGAGTCGGCCGTGTGAACATTGCCAGTGGCATCACCACCATGTAGGGGCCCGTCGCTCCGTTGTCCTCCAACGACTTGAGGTCCGTGGAATCTTCCACGAAATTGACGACACCGACGCTGCCCGATCTACTCGCTGACAACATCGTTTCGGTGATAAAAGCGACGATGCCTTTCTGAACTCGCAAGCGAGGTCGTACTTACAGGAGCAGCCGAACTGGTGAGTACCGTTGTGTCTACGAAAGCAAGCAGCTACGCCATCGATTGACATGTAAATTTTATCCTTGATCCTGACGGCACAAGCTACGAGTGAAAGAAAAAAATATTGCATTGTGCTACCAATTCATAACCAAAAACTTCACACATCCCGACGTAATTACCGCTATTCACCGCTACCAATAGCAATAAAAGTAACGAAACGCTCGGAGAACGCGCCATTGTGCGATATTTTCGTTAATTTTTTCGATCGTCGAAGAAAATATCGCTAGAGGCAAACGATGCGGCACGACTTAGCCAAACATCGAATGTCATTCACACTCGACGTCAGACGCAGTTGAGTCCATTGAGTCACGACCACGGTCTGGCAACGACGCCAGACTTGCACAGAAGCGTTCGGCATTCCGAACTCACTGGGGTACTTGAGCTAGTTCGGTACCCCAGTGGCTAGAGGCGCTGCCGTCAACTTGTCACCCCCGCACGGGCGTCGAACCGCGCAACAGGTGTGGGCCAATAGTTTTTGGCCGATTGTTCTAATCAAGTTTTTTGCCAATTCTTCCAATGAATAGTTTTTTGCCAATTCTTCCAATGAATAGTTTTTTGCCAATTCTTCCAATGAATAGTTTTTTGTCAATTCTTCCAATCAATAGTTTTTGCCAATTCTTCCAATCAATAGTTTTTGCCAATTTTTCCAATAGTTTTTTGCCAATTCTTCCAATGAATAGTTCTGTGCCAATTCTTCCAACCAATACCTTTTTTGCCAATTCTTCGAATCAATAGTTTTTCGCCAATTTTTCCAATAGTTTTTTTGCCAATTCTTCAAGTGAATAGTTTTTTGCCAATTCTTCCAATCAATATTTTTTTGCCAATTCTTCCAATCAATCGGTTTTTGCCAATTCTTCCAATGAATCGTTTTTTGCGAATTCTTCCAATCAATAGTTTGTGCCAATTTTTCCAATAGTTTTTGCCAATTCTTCCAATGAATTGTTCTTTGCCAATTCTTCCAATCAATACTTTTTTGCCAATTCTTCCAATCAATCGTTTTTTGCCAATTCTTCCAATCAATAGTTTTTGCCAATTATTCCAGTAGTTTTTTTGCCAATTCTTCCAATCAATAGTTTTTTCCATTCCTTCAAATTTTTCCAATGAATATTTTTTTGCCAATTCCTCCAATCAATAGTTTTTTGCCAATTCTTCGAATCAATATTTTTTTGCCAATTCTTCAAATCAATAGTTTTTTTGCCAATTCTTCCAATCGTTTTTTGCCAATTCTCCAAATGAATAATTTTTTGCCAATTCATCCAATCAATAGTTTTTTGCCAATTATTCCAACCGTTTTTTGCCAATAATTCCAAGAGTTTTTTGCCAATTCTTCCAATCAATAGTTTTTGCCAATTATTCCAGTAGTTTTTTATGCCAATTCTTCCAATCAATACTTTTTGCCAGTTCTTCCAATAGTTTTCCATTCCTTCCAATTCTTCCAATGAATAGTTTTTTGCCAATTCTTCCAATCAATAGTTTTTTTTGCCAATTCTTCGAATCAATAGTTTTTTGCCAATTCTTCAAATCAATAGTTTTTTTGCCAATTCTTCCAATCGTTTTTTGCCAATTCTTCAAATGAATAATTTTTTGCCAATTCTTCCAATCAATAGTTTTTTGCCAATTATTCCAGCCGTTTTTTGCCAATAATTCCAAGAGTTTTTTGCCAATTCTGCCAATCAATAGTTTTTTGCCAGCCTCCCAATTTTGCCAACTCTTCTACATAGAGTATTTCGCTTTTATCTGATCACAACATGCATTTTAGGATCCGCCTCTCCAACGCAGTCTGGAAGGTGTCGTCGTTCGGCGATTCGCCGCCGGTACCCAGCGTATCGGAGGTGCTTCAACCTCCTTGCTTTGATTCGGAGGCATTGGTTTTTCGGTTCTCCGAAAGTTCAGTCCCTACATTTTAGCCATACTCACGAGAAAAAGCCGCAATCTGCCGCACAGTGGACGCTATAAAAAATAGTCAATGATTTCACGGCCGGAGCGATACGCGTCGCGTGTCTTAATTTTCATCGTGTCGGCGACAGAGTTATTAGAAGACGATTGCGTAAGATTCGTGATTTATGGACAAAAGAAAGAACTTGGCTCCAAGTATACATAGTCTTGTAAAATGCTTGAGCCAAGTCACGGTTCGCTTAATCCTCGCATACACGAGAGATTCTCTGTCAATGTACTTTGAACCGAAGTTTCGAGACTAACGCTTTTTTTCCAGCCGTACACAACACTCGAAAATTCCGTTTTTAATTAATTCTTGACATAAAGAAACATTTCCAAAATAAAACGTCGGTTCTCTTTGACTTTTATTGACTATCGCATTTTTTTTTGCTCTCGCCTCTTACGCCTGACGTATTCAAGGATAGGTCACTGGGGAAAAAAAAGAGGATGGCGAAAACTACACGTATTTTCTTGCGCATGCACAAGTTGCGTGAAATAAAGTCTATCGTGCTTGATCCGACGATGCGCAATAGATATTAGCTCAGCTTAGAAACATACTAAGATGGCATCACGGGCTGCAAAGCGGTTTTCGTATTAATCTACTGTTGTAACGACGCCACAATGTCAACAGCTTGGTTCTTATTATTATTGGACCGAGCCCGTGCTGTGAATCTTATTATCATTGAATGCGCATGGAAAATCCAAGATATGCCGAATCTTTCCTCGTACTAAAAGCCCGTACGAATTTTCAACGGGGAAAAAAGAGAAAAACAATGTAGCATGACTATGCAAGAAATGAAAAATGCATGAGCCCGCCGAGGAAGTCTCGACGACATAAAAAAAATAGCTTTCGATAATATCTATTTTCAGCGTGATCGAAGAATTTCCATACTTTCTCAAGATTATTTTTACATTTTTCAAAATATTTCAAGATTAATTAATTAATTTTTTTGCAGTTTCATTTTAAAGGCAATCGCAAAATAGCTCAAGACTGAACGAAGAAAGTTTTCACAATAGTAACAAATACAACTTCAACGAAATCCTTTTTTTTTCGTGACTTTGCTTCAGACTATAATTTATTGCTCAGGAAAGTTCCTTTCTCGTTCCTCTCCTTTATTGACAAATTAAATATAACTCTCCTCAATATTTTCGAGAATTTCTCAATGAGGCCTTGAGATATTTTGTTGACTTCTTTTAAATGGGGCACACGCGAGTGCACGAGACTACAACGGAACACGCTCGTACATCACTCCGATATAAGCTCACACGTGCGCCACGTACCGTTTTTCTCATTCTCATTGAAAACCTGTTGGATTTTCAGCGAACACCGAGCCGGACTTCCCCCAATTTTTATTCACCTCCCGCGCACACGCGTTTCCGCGAAAATCTACGTCATTGTGCAGAAGTATACTCGAGGGGAAAAAATAACGTTTAATTGTGGGAAAAGAAAACGTTCGAAAGGCGAATTCAGAAAGTTTTCACAGGTGACTGGCGACTTTATCTCATAGCCCGCTTTCTTTCCAGACGCCACATACACAAACCGGCTCGATTTACGCAGAGTTGTCGAAACTTTATCAAAATTCATCTCACAATTATACGACTGACGGCAAAACCTGCAATTTATTTTTCACCTTTTTTAAGGGAAGGGTACGGGTTTCAGCGTGGAAAAAAAACACTTTTTTGCGAACTTTTTTCATCTATATGGATAGAGTAAATTTATTGAAACCTTTTGTACATTGTTAAGTGTCATTTCAAGAATATTCCGTGAAATTTGAACGCGAAAGTATCCACAAACAAGCCGGTGACTAAGCTTTTCCAAGAACACCTTTGGAAAAACACGATTTGTGATGTTCACTGTATCTCAGCTAGACATTATCTGAAATCAAGTACCATTAAAATTTAGTCAAAGTATCATCAAATCCTCCCCCCAACGGTCTTTGATAATGTTTTTTTTTCGTTTCTAAATTTTTGGTGGTCATGTGAAGTGTAAAGTGTTGTTTTTCACGAAAAACTCCGCCATTTTGAGGGTGGAAAAGGCCCTCAATGTAAAAAAAATCTCAAACTAACCGTTGGGGGGGAGGTATTGGGAGTACAACTTTGCAGTGACCGTTTTTTTCAAAAGTTTAAGGCTTTATTATAAAAAAGTGGCTACATATTTTTTAATCAAAGTACTGCCCGTCGCTAGCTACGACCTCGGCCCATCTTTCAGGTAGCATTCGAATCCCGCGTCGATAAAAGTCTTGGTCCTTGGAGGCAATCCAGGAATCGACCCAATTTTTGACTTCTTCGTAAGTACCGAAGTGCTGGTCAGCCAAATCGTGTGCCATTGACCGGAACAAGTGATAGTCGGAAGGGGCAATGTCTGGAGAGTACGGCGGGTGGGATAAAACCTCCCATTTCAGCGTTTCCAAGTACTTTTTCAGGACATTTGCAACATGGGCTCGGGCATTGTCATGCTGCAGTATCACCTTGTCATGTCTTTCGTTGAATTGTGGCCGTTTCTTTTTGAGTGCCTTACTCAAGCGCATCAACTGACGTCGGTAGAGTTCCCTTGTGATGGTTTCGGATGGTTTGAGCAGCTCATAGTACACAACGCCCAGCTGGTCCCACCAGATACACAGCATCACTTTGGATCCGTGAATATTCGGTTTGGGCGTCGATGACGGAATATGACCAGGCAGTCCCCATGATTTTCGGCGTTTAGGATTATCGTAGTAAACCCACTTTTCATCTCCAGTCACAATCCGGTGCAAAAATCCCTTTCTTTGTTGTCTTTGGAGCAGTTCCCGCAAATGCTGAGAATTCGGCTCGTAGGTTGCCATGTTTGAGTGCCAATAACTTTATAATGCATACACGTATCCGTTAGCTTTTTTAAATTGTTTACATTGGCAGAGCCTCTAGTTTAAAATGCCACTTTTTTATTGAGCTAGGGCCACTACTTCGGCCGCAGTGGCTCTCTAAGTAAAACGGTCACTGCAAAGCTGTACTCCTAATTTCATATGTATAAAGTGTGTACCAAGTTTGAAATAAATCGGTCATGTAGTTTTCAAATGGCAGTGAACACGGACTTTGAAAAAGTGGTTTCGAGAAAAACGCGGCACCCTCTTGTTTGTGGATATTTTCACGTACAAATTTCACGAAATGTTCTTGAAATGACACTTAACAATGTACAAAAGGTTTCAATAAATTTACTCTATCCCTATAGATGAACAAAATTCGCAAAAAAAGTGTTTTTTTTCCCCGCTGAAACCCCTACCCTCCCCTTAACGTCTGTTACTATCGCGCAAGAATACGCGCCCGGAGTTGCCCTCTTTTTCAGGGTTAACGTGCTCTAACGCCATTCGGTATTCGTGCATATCAATGACGTGAAAAGCCCACGCCCTTGTAGCTGAGATTGCCAAAGGGCCGCGAGTAGCTTACACTTCGAACAAAGTGACGAGACAGATGTCGAAATTTTTCTCGGTACAAGCATTCACGCGGATCTTTTATATCGTGAAACCCATGACGATAGACGTACTGTAACATCCCGAGATTGCGAGGAACTTGGTGGGGCTTTACAGCCGGTTATTATGCGGCCGATATGGCTTCGAGGCAATTAATACTATTGTTATGATTCGCCTCCAGGTAGGTGATGCATGTGTGTGGGTGTGTGTGCTTTTCCGTTTCGACTTGTTCAGTTCGTTCCGAGATAGCTCGCTGATACCAAGGTCTGTTTGTCGGCTCGTCGTAACGTGTCTCACTCGTGGCTGTATACCGCGGTACAAATAAATACACTGTAAAAAAAAACAAAAACACGTGTTATCGAAGGAAGTGTTTAAAAAATGTTGGCAGTCACGGAAAAAGCGTTTGGGCATGTGGGCTGTTAAAAAAATCGCCAATGCTTTCCCGCTGTTTCCACGAGGCGTAAACGCGAAGTTGTTGGTTCTTTCGGCGAAACGAATATTGGCATGACATCTCCCTAGCCGGGTTGGTGGGTCAATGAAAATTTCTCAAAGCAAACTTTCGAGCAGTGTAAAAGTTTTCTCACTGATGGAAATAACTTTCCAATATCGTTGCAAACTCATCCGTCCATCGAATTGTTTCGCGGATGACGAAACGTCGCAATGTTTGACTAAGTGACTCAATTGAACGCATCAAGGGTACGCCGGTCGGTGGATTATAGAGAAGTCCGGTGCGTGGGCGCTCTCGATGTATGTCGAATTGATAAACTACGGATACGTCGGTCAATGCGATCAGTATTGGAGAGTCGAGAGGGGAAGCAGCGATCGACGGAAGTCGTGTGATAAATCAACGATTAGTGACTGCGCTAAAGATGAGGAAAATGGAAAGCGGACCAAGCCGAGAGCGTTGCAATAGAACGATGATAGAAACAAAAAATCGTGTCTAGTGAACAATGATAGCGAAAGTTCTCAATCCGGATTGTTCAAAATAGATATCTTGCCGCCCCCCTTCTCTCTCTTGTGAAACAATCGGGAGTGAACGATGTTGCCTGTTTAGCCGACGCAGAATTGAATCTAGTTATTCGTTCGCATGTTTATTACGATGTCCGACGAGACGGTGGAAATTGACGCGCTTGAAGGCAGAAACCAATCGAACCCTCGTAGAACAGCAACGGCTCGCGATGCGAGAAACGACAAAGTGTGCGCGAGTTCCGGAAGCAATTCGGGGGAGGAGAGCTTTTACAAATCGCCTCCCTATCAGAACTGCAACAAGTCTACGCAAATCGACTTTCCAATATCGAGTTGGCGCTACGGTGGAACGCCGAACGGTCGTCCAATGAGGCCAACGTCGATAGGACACTTGCCGAGATCGAATCAATTCAACGGATCGAACGTGTCGATTTACGCACCAACGAGAAATACCTTGTACTCGAGTCGCAGCGAAGTCATACTTTCGCCGAGGAATCGCCAGCAATGCGGCCAATACCCGACGACCAATTATTCCACCAACAATGGAAATTGCAATTGTCATTGCCGCTGCAACGGTTGGCAGGCCAATAATCAGTCGTCGTCGATGCATCAGCAGCCGACGGATCCGGACGGCGCTCAGGGACTCTCTTGGCGGAGACTTCACATGAGCCGTGCCAAGCTCAAGGCGACGGCAACGACCTCCGAATTGCTCAGCGGTTTTGCCATGGTGAGCTCACGTTCGTCTCTATCGTCCATTTGTACTCCACGATTAACCAATCGCCGATGAAACTGAACCTGCACTTTTGGACAAACGAGATATTTAATGTTTGAAGAAAGTTGGTGATGTTTTTGTATCGTGTGTTCTGAGCACGTGGCATTTTTTTTTCAGATTTTTATCGGCTCGCTAATTCGGCTATGAGATAAGATTTTACACGTGATGAAATTTCACATGATCGTATCGTAGTGATCTTCTCGTCGCAGGAAAAAATGCCCTCTACAAAAAAGATGCGTTTTTCTATGAACTATTTTGGAAAAAATATTCAAAATTTTCCAAGTACTACAACACTAAAAAAAAAAGAAAAATCTTTTATTTTTTTATTTTTTAACCCCAATAACACAGTTGATCCTACTGAAATTTATACTGAATTTTCTTTTATTAGTGTTAAACAACATGTGCAAGTTTCATTCTGGGCAGAGCTTGCGTTCGGTTAATATCGTCGTCTTAAATTTAATGGGAAATTGTTTTTGTTGAATAACTCGGCGATTTACAATTTTTAAGTAAAAATGGTGATAACTAAAGTTGTAGGAAATCGAGTGCTTTACAACTTTGGTTAGTACAGTTTTTTCTCTACCATCGATATTTTTCGAATTAAACCTGAAAAAAAGCGGCTATTGCATTATCTCGTTTATTTTTTACTTTAGGACATAAAGGAACATGAACAAACTTGTAGAGAATGAAATTGTGGATAATTTTTGTTCCCACCTTTTTTCTTCTTGTTTTTTTTACCATTGGCATACGACCTTAAATATTGCTTCTAGGGAAAAAAGGTAGAGACCAAAATTGTCGGAAATTTCATTCTCTACAAGTTTGTTTATGTTCGTTTATGCCCTAAAGTTAAAAATGAACGAGATAATGCTATAGCCGCTTTCTTCAGGTTTAATTCGAAAAATATTGATGGTAGAGAAAAAACTGTAATGACCAAAGTTGTAAAGCACTTGATTTCCTCCAAGTTTAGTTATTACCATTTTTACTTAAAAATTGTAAGTCGCCGAGTTATTCAACAAAAACAATTTTCCATTAAATTTAAGACGACGATATTAACGGAACGCAAGCCCAGCCCAGAATGAAACTTACACATGTTGTTTTACACTAATAGAAGAAAATTCAGTGTAAATTTCAGCAGGATCAACCTAGTCATTGGGGTCAAAAAATGTTAAAAAGAAAGATTTTTCTTTTTTATCAGTGTTGGTAGTACATGGAGAATGTTGATTTTTTTTTCCAAAATAGTTCATAGAAAAACGCATCTTTTTTGTCAAGGATATTTTTTCGTACGACGAGAAGATCACTACGATACGATAATTTGAAATTTATCACTTATAAAATCTTATCTCCGAGTTAGCCGAGTTTGGGAGTCGATAAAAATCTGAAAAAAAAATGTCACGTACTCAAAATATATGATACAAAAACATCACCAACTTTGAAAAAGATTGAAGAAGGTCAGGCTTTTAAGCCGTTCGAAAACACTTGGAATACCTCATATACATATTTTTATTTTCGGCATTTCACCTTTGGTAGACGATAAACTTGCAGAAACGTACATTGATACAGAGCGAAAGTGACGAAATAAATGACACTGTTGAGCCACCGACTCTCAAGGTCCAATAGTTGAATACTTCACAGATTCGCAACACGGATCGAATACCGTCTCATTTTCTAGCACGGTCATGCAAAGATTTATGCAATTTTCCGTCATAATAATTGCCATACGTAAATTATCTCAGTCCATTTGTACCTAATGGACGTCCGACCAATTCCCCTTTCGACAATTACGACCCGATCTCTTCGCGGCAACGATAATGCTGTGATAAAAAAAAAACCGCAGAGTCTCACCGCAACGACCGATAAATCAGCAGTCACGTACAAGTTTTTTGAACCTCGCGCATTGAACAACGCTCGAAGCGAAGGACGAGTCGAATGGACGGAGAAAAGGATGGCGAAATTACGAACGCCCGTAACTGATCAACGCTAATAATCGCGGTCATTAAAACGCGACACAATTTCTATGCGACTCGGGCTTGTCACGAGCATCAACAGAGCACAGATCGGTTATGGATAAACGAATAACATCACGCGACAATTGAACGATCCCCGCGAATTATTTCCCGCGTGCTAATATTCACACGTCATTGCAACCACTGATGTGTTGCTTTTTGTTTTCTTCTTTTTTTTTTTGCGAGGTTTGGAGACAATTGGATAATGCCGGGAAAAAATCGGCGTCAATAATTGTGGAGGAACGTGGCTGTCGTTTGTTCTGCGGAAAAAATTGAGAATTGAGTGTAAAGTTAACGGGGCACATCTACCTAGGTGGGTCCAAAAATTGCAGTTTTCAAAAATATTTTAATTCGACGGTAGCGGCTTTTATATTCTCTAGCTATATTCCCAGAAAATTTCATTGAAATATTCTAACAACTTCAAACGCGTTTTTCTCGAAACACTGTGTTCAAGGTCGGTGGACATGAAATCTCGAGAACCACTCGATGGATTGTTTCCAAATTCACAGGAGATACGATGAGAAACGTTTGAAGGTCGTTGACGATCGCACTTTTTTTAAATCGATTTTCATTTTTCTATAGTTACCCAAAAATGACGACTTTTTTCATAGATTTTGTATGCTCGAGTGTAAATTCGTCGCCACGTTGTTGCGAAAAATGATTTTATAAATCGACGATCGTCAACGACTTGTATTTATTGTTGACTTGAATAACCCGTTTGGTTTTTAGATTTCGGCTGGACCGTTTAAGCTGGAGAGTGTCCACCGCCAAACGGCGCGAAAAAAACTTCGTCATATGCCGGCGGCAATGTTTTTTGTTGTTTTCTTCTATTTTTTAGTGATTTTTTTAAGGCTCTCGATATATGTACCTTTGTGTTAAAGAAAAATGCGCTTCTTGTTACAAGCTTTTATTCAACTTGACTTAATGTGAGATGCAAAACGGAAAATCGATATTTCACCCACTTCCCGACTACTTAGATCTCTGAAACTTTGCGAACATGCATCTAAAAAGGGACAATGCATGATTTAACTTGAAAAAATATCCGTAAAATGTTCTTTTCATGTAAAATTAGCGATATTTAAGGGGTTAGGCCACAGTAACGGGTATAAAATGATGTGCGAATTTAACCATTTTTTTTTCGTATGAAAAAGTGATTCACTCATAAAATTAATTACTCATCTATTTAGTATGACTATCAAGCTGTGGAAAAATATATATATATTTTTTTCGATGTACAAAATGGCCGACTACTGATATTTTCTTTTGTTATCTTTTTTTTAGACGCTCCGCGACGTGACATTTAGCATTGACAATTTTTTACCTCGAACAAAAAAAAATCTCGTCATTCTCCATTAGAATACCTAGAGAAGTACATACGGAATTTAAAAAAAATTGTTTTATTCAAAAGTTGTAGGTATTTGAATGAATATTCAGTGAAAAATTTCGTATACAAGTGCTTATAAAATGAAAAGTTTTCGATTAATCAGAAATTCCGTACGTAGTTCTCTGCGAAATGCAATTAGAAATATAACTTTTAAATTTGAAGTAAATCGAGTGAAAATTGTTGAAGTTATCTGTCACGCCAATTGGAAAAAAGATGTTTCGAGAAAAACGCGTTTACAGTTTTACGTACTCTACGGCCGCGCCAGAGGTGGGCTTACGCTATACGCACAAAGTCTGTGGGAACAAAAAATTTCTTATGATGATAAAGCACCGTTTGAGCGAAAAAAAAATCGATTTTTTGAAAATTCTACTGTGGCCTTATCCCTTGATCATCCATATAAAATCTCACTAACACATGCAAAAAAAATCGTAGACGACTGTGTTTGTACGTGAAGTCTTTGTTATTTTTTACAAGTATTCCATGGTCCTGACCTACAAACTCGTAAACTAGTAGGCTACTAGTAACAACAAACTGGTAAAATCAATTCAAGACTAAAAACGAGGAAATAATGTGTATGTCAAAAAAAATATTTTCAAAAAACAAGCTTTTATTTAATGTACTGAAAAGTAGAACTAATTTTTTTCACCAAGTCACCTATATGTGACTATAAATAAAATCTCGGGGCGCTCAAAATTTAGACATGTAATTTTTAATTTTCATAAATCCGTTAAGGCGGGATATACAATTACAACGATCGTAAAAATCGATTTCTTTTTTTTCTTTAAACGATAGAACTATACATGTAGAATATTCTCCCAAAGTTTCAAAGCAAAATTCGAAAAACGTCAAACGTTACAGCCTGCCAACGCTGTGCCTCGCCGCTTGAATTCGGAGCGGGCGTGAACTTCAAACGCGTTGTTTTCAAAACTGCATTATAGAAATTGGCGTGCAGAATTACTCAAAAACTATTAAGCCGATTGAGTTGAAACTTGGTAGAAATATCGATAATATTGGTACCGTCTAGTTGACGAAAAATTGTTTTTGAAAAATTCGAAACGAAACTACTTTTTTAATCCACATTTTACGGAAATGTTGCGTGAAATGTTGATTTTTTTTCGTAAATGCGTGCCATTTTCTCAAATTGGCATGTCCTTCATTTTAATTACCGTCACATAGAAACTACACATGTTCTAACTGATAAAATTTTTGAACTTTTTTTCAAATAAAAGTCTACTGCACGCCCATTCGCAACTCCCGATAATTTTTTTATCATTTTCAAACAGACGTGTAATTTTTTTTTTATTTCCCTTCTTTTATACTTCTACACCTGGTATTTTTAGTGTCCATTTTGGTACAGTATTTTTATTGATATTTCAAGAACTAACGAAAAAAAAGTTTGCGCAAAAAACATTAAAATTGGAAAGATTATGGGCCTCTTAAGATACCCATGAAAAAACAAGGTTAGGCGATGGACATGATTCCAAAGCTTCCGGTCATGTGAAACAGAAATAAAACCAATGTTCTTTATCATGAAGAATGTCATCATGGCAGGTACCACAGCGAAACTTGTTTCAAATGGGGAGTGGCGCGAAAAACTTAATTTTTCGCCCTATTTAATTTAGGTTACATTTTCCTAAAATAAAGGGTGTCTCAAAATGATGTGACATTTTGAAGTGCCCGCCATTTTTTTGTGGCGAACATAGAGTAGGGTAGACATTGCTGTAACACTCTCCCGCACTATACTTAAGTATACTGCGGTTTTAGTATACTTTAAGTATACTTTAAGTATACTTTAAGTATACTTTAAGTATACTTTAAAGTATACTTTAAGTATACTTAAAGTATTGTGAAACTTTACGTATACTTAAAGTTTGATAATTGTAGAATAATTACTTCTTAGTTTAAAAAATCGCTCAATATGGCTTATTTTTTTCCTGTCTAAGTGTATATCCCGCCTTAACATATCAACTGTATTTAATTTACTGAAAAACAACCTTAGATTTCTTATATAAAAATCCTGAAACTGAGTATAAACGTGTGTTAATAAATTCTCCAATTACTATTGTTCCAAATAAAATACGTTTAATGAAACCGAATTGATCAAATTTATTAAACATTGAATAAAAGATTGTCTTTTGTAAATATTATTTTGACACATGAATTATTTCACCATCCGTTTCGCAGAATTTTTTTCGGAATTTGGCAATTTTTTCACGGCCCCCAGGTAGATGTAGTCCCTTAACGATAATTGTTCAAAGTCCGAAGGCACTGTCAAGTTGTTACGAAGATATTCTAGTGATATTGAAACGTTTGAATTTCAGGTGGCCATGGTCGAACTTCAGATAAACGAACCCACAGCGGTGCCCGAGTGGTTGTTCGTGATGTTTGCCGTTTGCACAACCGTCCTCGTCTCGGTCCACATATTCGCCCTTATGATAAGCACGTATTTGTTACCGAACGTCGAGGCGATAAGTAAACTTCAGATCTCGAGCCTCGTGGAGGAATCGCCACACGAGAGAATGCGGGGCTTCATCGAGCTTGCGTGGGCGTTCTCGACGGTCCTCGGTCTCTTTCTCTTTCTCGTTGAAGTCGCCATACTCTGTTGGGTGAAATTTTGGGATTATTCGTTCATGGCAGCTACGGCGAGCACGATTGTCGTCATACCTGTTCTCATTGTCTTTGTAGCATTCGCCGTGCACTTTTATCATTCGTTGGTCGTTTATAAGTGCGAGGCGTCGGTCACCGACATGGCCGAGTTGGAGAGTATTAAAAAAAAATTGGACAACGCGCACAATACACAAACCACCGTGTGACGCGAAAAAAAAACTTCTTTTTTCAAGAGCTCAACATTTTTTATTCCCTCGTTTCTTTTTACTTTTTTTTTATCATTGAGAAATGATAAAACCTTTACTGTTATCGATTTCGATAAATTTACAGAAGAAATTCTTCGATCGTTGCTGGAAAAGACGATGCGAAAAGTAACGCAACAGGAGTGCCGATAAGCGATTCTTGAGTTCCTACCTGATTCTTCAATTATTGAGCCAACAAACGAACATTATCTAGATAACAAAACAGTATCACTATTTTCTTGTAATATCTGAAGAAAAAAAATACGGTCCGAGGAATATTGCTCGCTATCGGTGAATTTATCGTGTAAATATGTTCAAACGCGGAGTAATTTCGAGAAAAAAATTGATAAACTAACAGAAAAATCGCCTTTAAGATTTCGATCAAAATCGGCAGGCAATTTGTTCGTGGCGCAACTTTCGGAAATGACATTTCAAAATTATAAATAGACTAATAATAACGGAATGTTTCCGCATCGAAAATAATGTAAATATAGAATAGTGCAAAAAATTGAATAAAAAAAGTTCGAAATTGATGTATCATATAATTGTGGTAAAAATGGGCAACTGTGTTTGTAAAAGTGTCCATATGCAACGAAATCAACACACATTATTCATTTATAATTAACATGTGCTTTTCCGACTGTCAATAACACGGCGATTAAGTGGAAAAACATTGTCTTCGATTTTCCCGTCGTACCGTGCCTCGCCTCACCGAAATAAATAACTCAATTTGACGACCTGCAAATGACGTACATGTAATAAAGAGGGGTTCAAGGTATTCCTTTCGCGGAGGGCCGTATTTTGTGGGGGCATAGCAGGGCCCTTAGAATCATTGGTAAATTACAGTGGCGCTCAATAATAATGACACAATCAACAATTACACCCAATGATAAACCGGAATAAAAAATGTCGCGCAAATTTAGATGATTTAGACGTTTTTATATATTTTCTCGGAAAATTCGCGGCTACGAAAATTCTTCTGCTAGTCACATTTCTCCAAGTTTTGTCATTAATATTTCCTTTAAGGCCGGAGCCTGAATTAGAAGGTCCAAAAGAAGCCTTTCGGGAATTTTTTTAGAAGGAAAAAAAACAAGTGAGCCCAGTAAACATTGAGGTAGCTTTTCATGTATTTTTGAAATGTTGAAAAAAAAGTTCAACATGAAACAATAAATGACTGCAGATTTATCAACCTATTCCATGTGGGTTTCGCCACTGTAGTCCCCAGTCGGCGGGAAATATGGAGCTCGTAATTCTTCACTGAACCAAATAAACCAATAAAATGTTCAATTGTCATATATCTTTCTTCTGGGTCAATTAAGAAAAAGCTGAAAAATACGTAAAATTATAACTTTTCACAGGTTTGAAAAAAAAAATGTGTTAAAAAAAACACTTTAACGTGCTATAAAAATGATTTAAAAGGACTTTTTAAATTCACTTAGAAAATATTTTCATACTGAAGAAAATAAACTTTGGTTTGCTTCAATAGGTTGTTTAGTTTTTTTTTGCTATCACGCCCGCTAATTTGGAAAAAATCGTGAAAATCAAAACTGGAGTAAACGCGCTTAGGCCACAGTAGAGTGGATAAAATCGTGTGCGAATTTAACAAATGTTTTTCGTACGAAAAAGTGATTTACTCATAAAATTAATTACACATCTATTTAGTATGAATATCAAGCTGTTAGAAAATATATCCTTTTTTTCGATGTACAAAATGGCCGACTACTAATATTTTCATTTGTTATCTTTTTTTTAGGCCCTCCGCGGCGTGACATTTAGCATCCACAATTTTTGACCAAGAACAAAAAACAAAAATTCTCGTCAATCTACATTAGAATACCTAGAGAAGTACGTACGGAATTTAAAAAATATTGTTTTATTCAAAAGTTGTAGGTATTTGAACTTAAGAAATGAATTTTCAGTGAAAAATTTCGTTATAACTGCTCATAAACTGCTCATAAAACGAAAAGTTTTCGATTGGTCAGAAATTTCGTACGTGCTTCTCTGCGAAATGCAATTAGGAACATAACTTTTGAATTTGAAGTAAACCGGGTGAAAATTGTTGAACTTATTTGTCACGCCAATTGGAAAAAAGCTGTTTCGAGAAGTTTCGAGTAGTCGGTCATTTTGTACATCGAAAAAAAAATATATATATTTTCTAACAGCTTGATATTCATACTAAGTAGATGTGTAATTAATTTTATGTGTGAATCACTTTTTCATACGAAAAAAAAAATTGTTAAATTTGCACATGATTTTATACCCGTTACTGTTGCCTAAGGCCTCAAAAGTTTTCAATAGTAGAAATATCAATCGCTTCTCTGCTTTTGGCCCTGTATCTTCGAAAATATTTTCAAGAACCTCAAGGCCTCTGTAACTTCGTAAATATATTATTGGCTACTTTATCTATCGATTCGAGCAATAAAAAAAACGATTTTTCAGACCTTCTAATTCAGGCTCCGGCCTTAAACGTTCGGCGACCCCCTGTTTTTGTCATTGCTTCGGACTTTGACACGCGTTGAGCAGTATACGTCAGGCATGAAGAGTTGTTTAGTGTATAAGTTATTGGATAGAAATGTGACCAGCGCGTCATCGCCACAAAGTGCCGTACAAATGAGACGATTTTTATAGTCGTAATTTTTCGGTCGAAAGTTCGGTAACTTCGCTTGAAATTTTACACCATTATACTAGGATGTATTTTGACTTAACAACACAGGTCAACAAAAAAAAAATTCTTAGGTTTGTATTTTAATAAATAAATTTCCATCTATACATCGAATAATAACCAAAATCTTAATTTGTTATTTATAAAGTTTGCTTTTGTCTTTTTTCCGTTGATAAATGAGTCTTAAAGTTTTCGGTTGATATTACGAGCAGCAGATAGCACGTTTGAATAACAAAAGCAAACTTTATCTGGTAAAACGATTTTTTTCTTTTATTAGTTACACGGAATAAATCAAAATTCGACCTCTAGAACGCAGTCTCAAAATTTATGTCGACCTGTGTCACAGACGAAAATCCGTTTATCGTTAAATATTCGGCCCCGTGAAAGGAATACCCCAACGACGAAACAAAATCTCACACAACCGACTCCTCGTAGTTTTTTTTTTCAGAACGATTGACGCGGCGAACTCGCGTGACGCGCCTTTTATTTTTATATATAAAAAATGTACATGGGACTGTACATATGCAAGTTGAGAATTGCAGCAGTACAAGCGGAGTACTCTTATAATGTAATTTTTTTTAGCAATAATTACATTCTATTTAAGATTTACCTCAAAACTTTTGTTCCTTTCGTTTGAACCTGTACGATGTTCTTCCTGTCGCGAGTCTTCGCTCATTTTTTACTTCTTTCCTTTCCCTAAATGCATAGACTCTTTACGTTATATTTCCGTTTTTTTTTCTTCCTCAAATAATCGTTTTCTTTTATTCAACTCGACTCGCGATCGTAACCCAATCAACGGACTATACTTTTCGACCTCGTCGAATGATCGTTTGCCATGTACGATTCGCTTTGTATCTAAATTGTTCGTGTCAACGAATGGCGTACCGTACAACTTTGTCGTACATCAGCATTTCGAAATGGTCCGTCAAGGACTGACTCTACCGTGAATCTCGGGACGTCTCAAGACGATCGGTAAGATCTAACAGTATTATATTTGTTGTTTCTCCTTGTAAAAAATAACTACATTGATCAAGGGGGGGCAGGGGGGAGGCTACGGGGCAAGGAAGCAAACGAACGTGAATTTTTTGTTTCCATTTGTGTATACGCAAGAAAAAGAGTCGGGAATATTTGTTTTCTTTGTTATGTATATCGTGTGCACAACTGTACGTAACGATTTTTTTCCTTCTCGTATGGAAATATAAATAAAGTAAGACCTGAACGGCTTCGAGCCCTGCCTCGAACTCCTGTAGAATTCTTCATTTCATTCTCGCACAATTGTTCATTTATAACCCGAAAAGCCAACGAAACAAAAGGGCAAATTATGCTCTCTTATTCTCTCTCGGGTAACCAGCCGGATACTTTGCTCCGCTGTTTTCGTCGCAATTATGTATTATCGTATGCTCCACGCTTTAAAGTCTATGTACACGAGATGGAGGTGAGAAAGGACGTGAAATCACGAAGCTTCCATTGTCATCGGTAATGGGAGAAAGGAATAAACGCACGGTCACGCACGTACACACGCACGCGTACATATAAATGTATATATAACCCACACACACACACACACACATATATATATATTACAATGAATGTAAATGAGAGTGAGGGGCGGGGGGGGGGGGGGAGAGTTAAATGCAGTTGCGAAGCGCGTGTAGCGTGAAAAATATAATAAAAGAGAAATTTTACGAGATCCATTTATTCTATCGAACTCTCCGAATGGAACGAATGAATAAACATACGAAGAAACGTTTGTACGATCCGTCGTCAATGCCGTGAGAATTTCGAAATCCCGTTGTGATTTTTACGAAATGTACAACGAGGAGAATAATAAATTATCGATCAGCAAAGTAGCGAAGAAGTTTAATGTAGAGAGAGGGTGCGAAAGGGTAGTGCAGATGGAGTTTTGAGTCACGGACGGGTCGGACAGCCCTCGAAGATTAAGGGGTACGGGAAGAATTTCGCAATTCGTTAAGGTGAGTGGAAAAAGTGATCGAACGAGAGGACCTCTAAAATTATATCTAATTAGTCTTGACCAGCGAACTCCGTTTCTCGTTACGTCGATTCTGTTAGACTAATGCGTAAAAAACGGCAATAAAAATGATTAAGTTTCGCAGTCGAGGGTTTCACGAAAATTGCCCGGACACTGTACTTATTAGAATCGACGGATCAAATTCGGGTATCATTTTTTTTGTTCACTTAATTCGAGTCTCATTCACCGGAATATTCCCCGAAAGTCCAGAGTTTGCTTAATCAGCGAGTCCTCTTAAATAAATTGGCATTCTTCCTCAGTCTTGTGGTGAAATAAAATATATACAGCTTGTTCGTTTATCTTTGGCTGCCCCGAGCGTAAAACCGAATAAAGGAATTAATTGAGGATGGTCTCGATGTAGCGTGTGCGTGTGCGTGCAAGAGAGGGAGAGAGAGAGAGAGTGAGGCCTTTCAAACGATTATTCTCTCCGAAGAGCATTCATTCATTTTTTTTTCTCCGTTTTAAATCTCGTCATCATTTTTCCGAATTGCCAACAGCGAATCGCGGCTTCGATATCCGCGCGTAAACGATCAAAATAAAATTAATAAAACATCGATATAAACAAAGATAATTATGATGGTAAATATAGTTATGTACACAATTGTTGCTTCCTTCGCGTGACAAAGCAATCGTTTAAACGTAAATTCACAACCTACACGCGCGTTATTATTAATTTTTCTTTCATTTGCATTTGTTTTTTTTTTTCGTCTGCCACTCAGCTTTCTTACGTACGCTTCCATTAGCTACATTTTTTTTTTTTTTTCGACAATATATTAGACAGATTACGCGACGCTATTCCGACACATTGACGTATCGTCAGTTTCGCTTTTGAATTATCAATCAGCCCCGAGTACTACGGAAAACTGGCAAATGCTTCATCGAACAGCCTTTTTTGGTATAAAAGCGCCGTTTCAAAGATGCGAAGACAACGAGACATTAGATTGAAAATTTAACGAAGAAAAACACGTTATTCCAGTGCGATTTTGAACGAACGGCCAATGGGTCGGGTTGAAGTTCCAAACTTTAAATTATCAGAACGCTCAAAACTCGGAAAGAATTTTACCCGAAAGACCAAAAATCCGAAAATCTGAACGGGGCCGGGTTGAAATTCCGAACTTTGAATGATCGGAACGCTCAAAACTCCGAAAGAATACTTCCCCAAAGGATCAAAACTCCGAGAAAATTTCACACGAAAGACCAAAACTCCGAAAATCTGTACACGCTCAAAATAATTCGGCTACCGGAGGTTTAAAAGTTTCAAAATTTGCAATAAATCGACGAATTGCTTCAAGAATTTTTTTTATTAAGGGGTTAGGCCACTCTAGAGGCCGAAAAAATAGGCTTTTGGGGATTTTTTTTCTTCAGAAAAACTACAATAGAAATCGAGATTAAAAAAAGGGTGTTTATCATACATATCAGTGACTGTATACAATAATTTTTTCGAGGCGATTAATTTCAATATGGAGGCAGTGCAGCGTTTATCTCAAAACTGCATTTTTTAAGGTATTCCTTTCGCGGAGGGCCGTATTTTGTGGGGGCATAAGCAGGGCCTTCTGAATCGTCGGAAAATTGCAATTGCGCTTAATAAAAAAATACGTTACATTGGATCATTATACGCAACGATAAATTAGAATAAAAAATTTCGCGCAAATTTAGTAGATTGAGACATTTTTACATTTATTTGAAACTTCACTGCTACGAAAATTCTTCTGCTAGTCACATTTTTCCAAGTTTTAATATTGATATATTTTTTAAACGGTCGGTGACCCTCTGTTGTCATTGTCGTTACGGAATCTTTAGGCTTTTTTACACCTGTGAGCAGTTTATGTCAGGCATCTAGAGTTATTTCGTGTATAAATTATTGGATGGAAATGTGGCCAGCGTGACAGCTCCATGAAGCGCCGTATAAATGAGACGATTTTTAGGGTCGTAATTTTTCATTAAAGGTTCGGTAACTCGGCTTGAAATTATAATAGTATACTTGTATGTATTTTTACTTCATTATAGACGAAAATCAGTTAAGTGTAAAATATTTGGGTTCGTGAAAGGAATACCTTAAGTTGGCCGAAAGCATAACTCAGACGATTTTCAGCCGATTAACTTGAAACGTTGAATATATCATGAAAAATACATTGTCTATGGAAATACGTAGGATTTTTTTTCATATTGCATAGTTCATTTGTTATTAACAATTGATTTTTAGGCAGATTTTTCACTTTCCAAGAATTTGCGTAAAAATCGTCAGATAATTGTTAATAACAAATGAACTATTCAATATAAAAAAAAAAGTCCTACGTACTTCCATAGACAATGTATTTTTCAAGATATATTCAACATTTGAAGTGAATCGGTTGAAAATTGTCTGAGTTATGTTTCCGGCCAACTTGAAAAATGTAGTTTTGAGACAAACGCTGCACAGCCGCCATTTTGGAATTGATCGCTTCAAAAAAATTATTATATACAATCACTGATATGTATGATAAACACCCTTTTTTGTAATTTCGATTTATTTTGTAGTTTTTCTGAAAAAAAAAAAAATCCCCAAAAAGCCTTTTTTTTCGGCCTCTAGAGTGGCCTAAGGGCCTTAAGAAGTAAGTTTACGTGAATTTTGAAATTTGTCTAGTGTAGACTTTCGCTGGCATGATCTTGACGAACCTTGTATTTTCGGAACATTAAAATTACGTATTTTAAACCGTCGGCGCATTCGAAGTTCGGTATTTCAACCCAGTCCCCAAGGTCATCCCAGCGACTACATAGTTGACTGTAAATGATGTAGAAAGTATAACATTTTCTAGACAAATTTCAAAATTGACGTAAAATCACTTCTTACTAAAAAAAAACATTCTTGAAATAATTCGTCGATTTTCTGAAATTTTTGCAACTTTTAAAACCTCCATAGCCGAATTATTTTGACAGTGTTCAGTTTTTCGGACTTTTGGTCTTTCGCGTAAAATTCTTTCGGCGTTTTGATCTTTCGTACTATTCTTACGGAGTTTTGAGCGTTCCGACCATTCAAAATTCGGAATTTCAACCCCACCCAGTCTTGAATTTCGCAATATTAAAATTCGGAATTTAAAACCGTCGGAGCATCGAAAGTTCGGAGATTCAACCCGGCCCCGATCTTTCGCTCGGGGCTGAGGCTGATTGTGCAAAAGTAAACGAATAATGTCGCCGCACGCTCAGCATTGCCACTAGAAAGGCCAATTTGTCCAATGACGTATCACGGTGTCGCACGAATTCCTCGGGTTTATTTATCGACGACGATAGAGAGCGATATGATAAAGAGGCCAGCGTATACTTAGGATAGCGGAAAATTAGGGAGAGAGAGCGTGAGAATAGTCCGAGGAAATAAATGATAATAATAATTATGAATTACTTACATAAATACGATATCGACGGAAAAATAAGGAAACGAGGTTGCGAGATGATTATTGCAAGTGTGATTGCGTGTTACTTAGTACGGCTGTTTATCCCGGTGCCTTTTTACCAAATCCCGACGTTTGTCAAACTTCCATGTGTTTCGAGGGTGGATGAGATATGAAGGGTTCGCTCCACATTCGCCGCAAATCACCCTGAAACGAATACGAAGCGAATAAGCACGAGAGATCATTGAGATAAACGTCGACGCGGATGAGTTCAAGCGAGGGTCAAGTTTAACCTTGAGATACGCCATTGTGAGGAGGGGCAGCAGCGTGAAGGGCACGAGGTAGAGTAAGGCGGGCTGGGCTGCTTTGAAGACCTCGGAGCTTACGGTGGCAGTGAGCAGACCGAGAAAGTAACCGATCAGAGAGCAATGAAAGTAGCTGATTCGATTGAGATGCCTCGGCGGTGGTACGCCCGCCTCGCAACCCCCGATCACGAGCTGGCTCTTTTTGTATGCGTCGTAACGCAATACGAAGCACAAAAGAAGACCGGGCATTACGACGTCGCCGAGGCCGAGCATCGAGAAATGGCCCGCTTGATGCATCGACGGGAACACGAGTTTGCCCGGCAACGAGAGCTTCGGTGCTTCCCGAGCCACACCACCGAGATGCAATCGCCGCGCGACCAGACCTACGGGATTGTCAGCCGGCCGAGTAGCCACCTAGACACGAACGAACCCAATTAACGCCTTCATTCGATAATAATCGATCATGGTTGCTACGCATTACTGAATCGGAAATTCTTCGACTTTTTCACGTTCTGATAATATTCCGGACATTGGAGGCAAATAAAGAACATGATTGTTTGAGATCAAATATGCTCCTTAAGGGGTAAGGCCACTGTAAATTTTTTGAAAAATCGATTTTTTTTTATTGGCTTAAAAAATAGTTTAAGTTTAAAATAAAAAATAGTTTAAGTTTCTCCGAAACTTCTTTTTTTAATTTTTTCCAATAAAAAACTATTCGCAAAACTTTAAACGCGTTTTTCTCGAAACATGGTTTTTCAAAATGGCACGCAGCATAACTCGAACAATTTTCATTTTTTTTACTTGAAATTTTAACCAGATGTGAACATTTACATTATCTTGAGAATGTCGATCGGAATTTTCAAGAACTTTATTTATTGATTTTTTATTAACAAAAAACTTGCCGTTTTTTTCGTCAAAAATCAATTTTTTTTTTCAAACGCACGCCAAATCCACAAAAATTCATACTTTTTAAAATCCGATCGACATTCTCTAGCTATAGCCCTCTAGATTAATGGTTTTTTTTTGTTCTAGATTCAAAAGTGCACCAGTGGTGCTGCGTGCCGCGGAGCCCTGGAAGCAAAACATGTCCCGAGAAGATAGCTGTGGAACCGCCATTTTGTTTTTTTTTACTGTAAAAAAATTTTATAATAAAGTTTAATGTATGCCCGATAACACCATTAAAAGTTTTTTTTCAAATACCTTCAATTTCGGGAGCAAAAAATTAGTGAAAAAACCTTTTTTTTTGGGCCGTTACAATGGCCTTACCCCTTAATAAAGAACACGATTAATAGAGAACACGATTGTTTGAGATCAATAATGATCCTTAAGGGCTTAGGCCACACTAACGCTTATAAAATCATGTGCGAATTTAACTATTTTTTTTTGTATGAAAAAGTGATTCACTCGTGAAATTAAGGGGCCGGTAGATTTTGAAAATTTCAAAAAATCGAAAGCAAGCAAGACCTGAAGAAATCGACGACGATGAGCAATCAGAAGGGATTTTGTACGATGCGGGAATTGCCGATTGAGTTTAGGTAAGAGTTTTTCATAGTATGAACTTCAAACGCGTTTTTCTCGAAATAACGTTTTCAAAATCTAGCTCCATCGTATCTCTAAAACTAATAAACCGATTCTCTTGGAATTTGAACCACATATTGTAAACATGATTCGCAACGAGATGACCCTCGATGGTTTTAAAATTTTGATTTTTACTCTTTTTTTGCGACAAACTGCGAAAAAACGCGTTCTTTTTACTTTTTTCGTTTTTCATCTGCCATTTTTTTATTTTTTGACAATACTTTATATCCGAGGTTCATTTTGTAGCTGGTGTCATACTGAATCTAATGGACTTTGATTTTTTTGTTTCAGACAAGCCGTTGCCGAGTTGTGATGGAGCTACCTAGCCCACCTATTTTTTAGGCGTTACGTTAAACTATAGTTTTTGTGCTTAAAAATGAATAAAAACGAATTAAATTTTTTTAATGTAATTCAAGACTATTTATCTAGCCCAACAACTTTTATATTCATATCTTTAATAAAATCCTCAGAAAAAAATTGCGAAAATAGCCTTTTTTCGTGGCTCCAAAGTGGACTGGCTCCTTAATTACACATCTATTTAGTATGAATTTCAAACTGTTAGAAAATATAATGAGAAGAGTATGTGGCTTCCGGATGGAGGCCGTGTTGAGGATCAGCGTTGTGCCGACGTTTCGCAAACGTTACAGTCTGCATCATCAGGGCTGAGAGCTCCGATACTGAAGCTCTCGTGTCTCAGGCATTCCTTATATAGTTGCAGTCATCGTTCTGGATCGCTGCACCAGCCAATCAGATGTTTTAATTGACCAGCTGATCAATTAAAACATCTGATTGGCTGGTGCAGCGATCCAGA
Organism: Ophion obscuratus; assembly: GCA_964007375.1. Classification (NCBI taxonomy): domain Eukaryota; kingdom Metazoa; phylum Arthropoda; class Insecta; order Hymenoptera; family Ichneumonidae; genus Ophion; species Ophion obscuratus. Next base: position 6,805,386 of record OZ023313.1, read on the forward strand.
ACGATGACTGCAACTATATAAGGAATGCCTGAGACACGAGAGCTTCAGTATCGGAGCTCTCAGCCCTGATGATGCAGACTGTAACGTTTGCGAAACGTCGGCACAACGCTGATCCTCAACACGGCCTCCATCCGGAAGCCACATACTCTTCTCATTACATAAAGAGCCGTGAAAGCCTTAAAACTAAAATGTTAGAAAATATATCTTTTTTTTCGACGTACAAAATGGCCGGCTACTAATATTTTCTTTTGTTATCTTTTTTTTAGACGCTCCGCGGCGTGACGTTTAGCATCTACAATTTTTTACCTAGAACAAGAAACAAAAGTTCTCGTCAATCTTCATTAGAATACCTAGAGAAGTACGTATGGAATTAAACAAATATTGTTTCGTTCAAAAGTTGAAGGTATTTGGACTTAAGACATGAATTTCCAGTGAAAAATTTCGTTAAAACTGCTCATAAACTGCTCATAAAATGAAAAGTTTTCGATTAATGAGAAATTCCGTACGTACTTCTCTGCGAAATGCAATTAGGAACATAACTTTTAAATTTGAAGTAAATCGAGTGAAAATTGTTGAAGTTATTTGTCACGCCAATTGGAAAAAAGCTGTTTCGAGAAAAACGCGCTTAAAGTACTCACGTACTCTATGGCCGTGCCAGAGGTGGACTTACGTTATACGCTCAAAGTTGGTGAAAACAAATGTCTTGCTATAAATCGAATAGTAAATTATTCTGATGATGACAAAGCACCGTTTTAGCGAAAAAAAATCGATTTTTTGAAAATTCTACCGTGGCCTTACCCCTTAAGATCAAATATATGAAAAGTAGCTTTTCGCCCGCGGCTACGTTCGCGTAAACTTGTGTCAACGCTCCTTAATGAAATGTGCTCATGAAATGTTTTATTAAGGAACACGTAGAATTGTGTCGAAGAGCATTAATACTGAGTTTCAAGTCAATCTGAACATTGCTTTTACCTTACAAACTTTGCTACCCCCTTTCCCCTTAAGGATTGTATTTCCAAAAACGCTGAAATTTCATTAATCGTGTCTAGGAGCAGTAATTACAAAGTTTCGAGTAAAATGGACCCGATTTGTTTAATTTTCCGTACAAACTTTGCCACCCCCTTTTGTTTAGGGGTTGAATTTCGAAAAACGCTCAAATACGTGTTTTCTCAATTGTGATGAAGAGCTTTAATACTAAGTTCCAAGTAAATCTTCTGATCAAATTGTTTTTATTTTACATGCAAACTTTGCCACCCTCGTTCTCCCCTTAGGGGTTGAATTTCTAAAAACGCTGAAATACGTGTTTCATTAATTGTGTAAATTCGACCACATTTTTTTAAATTTCCATACAAACTTTGCCTTCCCTTTTCTTCCCTTAAAGCGAGAAATCCCTTTAGAATTTTCAGAAAATCGATTTTTTTACATATTTCAAAAGTATGATACCCAAAGAATATACTGACCAAAGGAAAACTCGAAATATTGAATATTTGCGGAGTTATCGCATATAGTCTAGAGCGCGGGGACAGCATGCGGTCAGGTAGCGAGTCACATGTTGAAACTTTAAACGCGATTATCTCGAATCTACTTTTTCAAAAACTGCTCGTGTTGTGGCTCAAAAAGTTATCGACCGATTTGGATGAAATTTTGGGAGGTTACTCTCAGTAATATTATCGGAAGGATATACCGAAAGTTTGAAAGGTAGCGTGTAAATAAATAATTTTTTTGGGGTCAAATATGTCGAAAAAATAGACGAAAATTCGAACTTTGGATTAAAAAGGCTCCCAAATTTTCAATTTTGCACTTTTTCATCATTTTCTTAGGTATATCCTTCCCCTTAATATGTCAGTAAACGAATGACACTTATTAAATCTTTTTCAGATGAACAGAAAAACAGTGACAACTGTTTTTGAAAACAGGCGTCCGAAGATCCTTAATAACGCTGCTATTTTGTTGGTCATCCCAAAAAAAAATTTTTTTAAACTTGACAGTTATAATAAACTCATGTCCAAATTTGAAAACGATCAGATTATTTTAACCCCTCTAGAAAAATTCCTTCTAAATACCTATTTTTCACGCTCCTAAAGGGATTTCTCGCCTTAAGGGTTAAATTTCGGAAAACCCCTTCTTAGTGGGCGCTTGCATCACAAAAACAACCTACTGTCCGAATTTCATATAATTAGCTTCAATGGTCATGGCTCGGCGTTGATCGATCAGTCAGGACATGTTTTTTATTGGTATAGATGTTAAATATGATTTATTTTTTAAACTGAAATCCAAAAAATAACGTCAACACCACAAAGTTAAAAAAAAAACATTAAAAACAAGCACCTGTTCTTCATTATAAACAAAAATTTGTATGTCCGTGCCAATAAATAAAAACAATTAATATAAACACTTATCTACAATAATTCTGGGGTTGGGTATCAACAAATCGAATGCAAATGTATGTCCTTCAGAGTAAATTAATTTTTAGTGTTTGAAATCTTCAATGTTTGGGACTGACATCACTTTTTTTGTATATAATGAAGAATAATATAAATATGAAAAATATACAATATTTATTTTCATACTTTTCAGCATTTTTTTTTTCAAGTCGCTTTCATTTTTCGTAATTCTTGCAATAAATAAATTTTGAAAAAATTCCAGAGAATTTTGAAAATGCTCTGGAATTTTTACTGTTTTCCATATGCGTAACAGCCATGTCGAATCTCCGTGGGGGAGGGAGTATATTCGATAGAATTGAAAAAACCGTCTCTCACCTTGACCATTACGTTTGTGCTGAATATGTACGACGAGAAGAAGACCCAGAAAACATCGTATATGAGTAGTCCGGTGAGCAAGAGCGTGGACACTTTGAGACTGGGTAATCTGACGAAGGCTATGAAGGCTACGCACAATCCCATGCCCATTGCGTCCATAAGCAACCAGTGTCCGGTCAGCACCCATATACACACTATACTGACGCTCAGGGAAAACGATAATAATTCGGCGCCTGTGAACCTGCCGCAAACGCCGAACGATATCTTGTTTCCGTCCGAGCACGGTCGTATTATGTACTGACACATTGGCAGTAGCAGGAATGCCAGCGCGACCGTCGCTATTACTTCGTTGGCAGAGACAAAAAATACAAGGTGAAGTTTTTTTTAACTTTTCTCCGCAACGTCAACGATCGCTATTTTTTCCACGTATCACTAACGCGCGCTTTGTGTCACTAATTGTCATCATTGAGGGGGGAGATACCTTTGAGCGCGGAAAAAATTGCCGATTTACAATATTTTTTTTAAAGGAAAATGTTCTCCGCCATTTTTGAAACTTAAGGTTTATTTTATGACCACTTTTGGCTGTTACACGGTATTTTGGTAATTTTGGTATAAATCTTTCTCACTTTATCGTCTAAAACGCGACCCTAAAGGTTTTTGAAAACTTTAAAAAAGTATTTATTTAATTGCAAAATGTAGCCATTTATTTTCGGAAAATTCAATGTTTTTATTTCCAAGCGTAGGTAGCATTTTATCGATTTTCAAAAATTCTTATTTTTCTTGATTCATATTCTAAAATATTATATTTAAAAAAAAAAAATCGACCGATTCTCGTGACATTTGGTATAAATCTTCCTTACCTTATTGTCTAAAACGTGACTCTGAACGTTTTTAACATCTAAATAACAAAGTATTTTTTTCAAAATGAAGCCATTTTTTTCGGAAATTTCAATTTTTTTTGTATCAATGCGTACCATTTTATCGATTTTCAATATATCTCATTTGTCCCTGGTTCATATTCTGCGTGCGAGTGTTAATGAAAGAAAAATCTTCGTTAGCTTTTCTTTAGATTAATCCCGCCGACAACAGCCACCGCAGCCCGTTTAAAAGACCGTGCCATACATCGTTAATTTTTTAAGATAAAAAAAATACCATGTAACAGCCAAGGGTACACGGAGAAAAATACGGCCTCAAATTCTAACACTGCTTGCCAGAATACTAATATTCAGTGCTGGAAAAGGATAGCAGTTTACTGCCAGTTCGGAATTCCAAGACTTGTTATAGAAGTGTAAAAATGATTGTCACACCGTATAGTAAAATGACCGACGAGTCTATATGCTGTATAGTAAAAATAATGCGTGCATATTACATTTGAAACTATTCTCGCATAGTCGTGAGTCCTATATGCTATATTTTCATATGGATTTTACTATACGTGTAGCACAAATCTTCGGCGTATAGCGAGAAATATTACGAAGTTATTAGTAAAATGTGACTCTTTGTACCGTACTTTCTGTAGAATACTGAAAACTAATTGTTCCACTCACGTGGGCACATATTTTTTGAATACTACAAAAAATCACAATATGCCGAATAAAATGTATTATTTGTATCAGTTTACGTGCCATATCGTTGGTTAAAATTTATCAATTTTTATCTTCCATTCAATACTTTTTGATATTTAATCATATTTCTTTCAAAAGCATAGTATTAATTCTAAACTTCGAGGCCCTTGTTTCCTCCGTATAGTAACAAAACATACCCTAAGTCTCAAAAAAAGTGAAGAAATCTTTGCTGAAAAAGGAGAATCATGAAAATCAGCAATTTTTGTCCTCGCCTAAACGTATAAACCTCGCCCCCTCAATGTAACTCGAAACGAATCGTTGGCTGCGCCGAAGCCGGTGTCGCTTGTAACAGACTTTGATTACTCACTGGCAGTACATATTGCGAATAACATCTGCATACTATCGAAGAAGAAAAACATGATGAGGAGAGAAATGGAAGCGCCCAGAGGTAGACATAGAGCGTGCATTGTGTCGAGCGTTTGGACGCTCCCGCTGTTCGCACTGTCCGTAATGCCTGTACTAGTCAGTCCCGCCAAAAGATTCGCCCGTTCTTTCTCCTTCTCCCTCTCCCTCGCCTCTTGTTCCATGTTCAGAGATCTAAAGCTCCCGTAGACAATCAGCAATATCGATATGAGGAAAGTAGAGACCCTGGACGAGTCCATTATCGAGTAAGCCCTGGAAAACAAAAGGAAACCCAATCGACGTAAGAATCGCAGGAAAATGAACATCGACAACATCGATGAACAAACGGCCTCCGGGACCACGCAAAAAAAAGACGACGCGAAAAACTTTACCACTGATAGTCGACTTGATTAGTGGCCATGTTCGCCCAACCGTCAGGCTTTGACGTACATCCGCTGTACTAGCAAGCCGTCGGTTATCTAGAACCTCCTTTCTAGATCCCTTTCCATTTGCGCTTCGCCCCTTCTAAGATCATCTGCGACACTTTTCGGAAATAACGTTACGCGACATTTCGTGCTTTGTCTCTCGCGGAAAGGTCTCCCGAGCTGGACCGAAAAGTTGGATCCGTGTTTACCCGTGGCGTTCGGGCCTTGGCATATCAACGACGAAAATCCCCAAGCTACGAGACTCTTCGCGCCACCTGTGACAACAAAACAAATCGTTCAATCGAGTGTTTTGATAATTGTTCGCTTCGTCGATATTGCGAGTAGCCTGGTTATTAAATCGAGCGATAACGCGATCGACATTGTCTTCGGGAATAAACAAATCGCTCGGCAGGGGTTCGAGAGGAAGGTGCGAAACGACGATCATGCACCTGTTGTAACACAGAAGAGAGAATAGACTCATTGACATCGATGAACTCAGGAGGGGGGAGAGACGGAGACAGAGCGACAGGGAGAAAAATTGTCGGTGCAACGGCCCGTGACGCGTCGAGACATTACATCGAAGTCGGATTAGAGAAAAAAAAAAAAAAGAAAGTCAGCTAATAGAAATAATGGAATCCTTACCGCGAATGAATGTCTCGCCGTTCGTTCTTTGGGGACCGGAGGACTTTCGATCGCGCAAAGATTCTCTCAGGCTAAAGTCATCGAGCCGTTAATTGGATCGCACAGTGTTTGTAAAACGGTGACGAACACCATTTTGGTAAACAGAGCAAGTCACGTGACGCGTCGGCAGGCGGACGAGAGAAAGGAAAGGAGGAGGAGGGGGGGATGTCTCGGGCCGCTGAGATCGCCCGGATCGAGATAGCCCGCAATATTACATCTATGCGCCTCACCTGTTCGGTCTGGAGCTTCAATCCTTTCAAAGATCTCTCGTATCAATGCCATACGAATGATTCGAGCAGGGCTAACTTTCACTCCGAAATTTCCGAATCTTCATTTGTTTTTGTTTTTTTTTCTTCTTGGAAAGTATTATTCTAGGCTTTGGGATGGGGAATTACGAGTATTTTTTTCTAGTCTACGCGCTTCCTTTTGCTCGTACGCGGCGCGATTGCATCCGACGTTCAGTCGACCATTGGCTCGCAGGACGCAAGACCCGACTGTGGCCCTATTACGAAATACGAATCTTGCGCATGTAGATGGTAAATTGGAAATTCCGGGCGAACTCGTGGGTACGCGTTACCGACCGAAGGTGAGGAAAAGGAGACTAGCGAGATTAACAAAAACTCGGGGGAAACTTTATCTTACACCAGCGGACAGCCGCCATCTTGGTATCGCACGCTTTACGGTGGTTTGTAGCTGTCATTGGGATTTTGATACCGATGGGCTGGCCAATCGAGCGACAGCCATAGAAGAGTTACCTTCAATGCTTTTTGCATTAAGAGGGAATGATACCTCATCGCGGTCGGTATGGTAGAACAATTATAGATTCCCAAAAATCTCGGAAACGGCTGTTCAGATCCCGTCGAAACTTTGCCAAACGGCGTCAAATAGATAGACGAACAGCTGTCTTCCCCTCAAATTTTCTGAATTTGAGAAAAAAAGCTAGGTTGGCTTATGATAAGTCAATCTACATTTTTTTCCCAAATTCAGAAAATTTGAGGGGTAGACAGCTGTTCATCTATCTATTTGACTTCGTTTGGCAAAGTTTCGACGGGATCCGAAGAGCCGTTTCAGAGATTTTTGGGAATCTATAATTGTTCTACCATACCGACCGCGATGAGGTGTCATTCCGTCTTAAGGGGTTAGGCCACAATAACGGTAAAATCATGTGCGAATTTAACAACTTTTTTGCGTGTGAAAAAATGATTCACTCATAAAATTAATTACACATCTTTTTAGTATGAATGCTATCAAGAATATGCTATAATGCCGAATCAAGCTGTTCGGAAATATTTATATTTCTTTTTCGATGTCCAAAATGGCCGACTACTCGAAACTTCTCGAAACAACTTTTTTCCAATTGGTGGGACAAATAAATAACTTCTACAATTTTCACTTGATTTACTTCAAGTTTAAAAGTTATGTTCCTAATTGCATTTCGCAGAGAAGTTCGTACGGAATTTCTGATTAAATGAAAACTTTTCATTTTATGAGCAGTTGTAACGAAATTTTTCACTGAAAATTCATTTCTTAAGGGAAGGGTTGGGGTTTCAGCGTGAAAAAAAAAACACTTTTTTGCGACTTTTTTTCATCTATATGGATAGAGTAAATTCATTGAAATCTTTTGTACATTGTTAAGTGTCATTTCAAGAACATTCCGTGAAATTTGTACGTGAAAATATCCACAAACGGTGCCGCGTTTTTCTCGAAACCACTTTTTCAAAGTCCGTGTTCACTGCCATTTGAAAACTACATGACCGATTTATTTCAAACTTGGTACACACTTTCTACACATAAAATACCTCCCCCCAACGGTTAGTTTAAGATGTTTTTACATTGCGGGGGTTTTCCACCCCCAAAATGGCGGAATTTTTCGTGAAAAATAGCACTTTTCACTTTACATGACCACCAAAAATTAAGAAATGAAAGAAAAAACAATTATCAAAGACCGTTGGGGGGAGGATTCGATGATACTTTGACTCAATTTTAATGGTACTTGATTTCAGATTATTTCTAGCTGAGATACAGTGAACACCGCAAATCGTGTTTTTCCAAAGGCGTTCTTGGAAAAGCTTTGTCACAGGCTCGTTTATGAATATTTTCGCGTACAAATTTCACGGAATGTTCTTGAAATGACACTTAACAATGTACAAAAGGTTTCAATAAATTTACTCTATCCACATAGCTGAAAAAAATTCGCACAAAAGTGTTTTTTTTTTCACGCTGAAACCCTCAAACGCGAGCCCGGATCTTCGCGACAGCAGCGACGCCCTCGGCGCTCGTAGCTACTTAAAAATCTCGTCCCACCGGGCCGCTATACTCCATGTTGAGAAATAACAGCAAGTGGTCGCTCGCGCTCAATTGTCACACTTCGCATCGCGCAATAGAAGATTAACGTTACCGCGAACCGTTTGATAAGAGTAAATAAATCCGTACGAATTTGAGTGAATGATCTCACCGGATGCGACACGGAAAAAGGGCTGAATCGGAGTCGGCGTTCGTCGACAGCGACCGTTGAGGGATCGCTTTCGAAAAAGAAAGAACGAAAGAAAAAAACACCGAAGCTTTGTACACTGAACAATTTTGTTTACTTTTCAGACAAAAGACGAAGCTTCGAAAGCATCGTGGCTCAGGGTACGAGTAATAATTGAGATATGTGCGATCTGATAGATCTGAAAAGTCCCGATGGAAAGAGTGTTCCCGGTGCGAAGTTGGCGTCGCCGCTGATACCGGCGCCGCTGCAGGCCGACAAAGATCCTCGCAGCCCGTCCAGTCCGAGCTGCAACTTCGCGAAACGCACGAGCCTCGACAACAATCCCTTTGACGATGCCCACCGCGAGACGGTCGAGTACATGCGCAAGCAGGAAGATCCCTTCGAGGTCGCGCTTCAAAAGGCGCTCGCCCACGAGCGTCGCAAGCCGAACTCGGCGGCCTCCAAAGCTTGCTGCGTAGACTTCAAAGACGACTTTACGCCCAAGAAGAAAAGATACGCGGACATACTGAAGATGAACAAGACGCTGGACGACTCCGCGACTGACCTCCGGGTCGAGGCGTCCGTCCTGGCGGTCGAGAGCGAAAATATCGACGCTAAGAGTCGCCTCGCAGGAGGGACGGTGCCGCACATTCGCGTCGAATCCACAGGCATGGATTCTTCCATTCTCAATCAATCCGCCATGAACGACAGTCTCACTGAGTCCACCGGCGGTCCGCCGGTAGACGACGGTCTTCTCACATCGGTCCTAGGCCTGAAAATCAACGAGAGACTCAGATGCGCCGCAGGAGAGGCTACTTTCCTCATCGCCTCGGACGAGATTCCCAAATTGCAAAGTCTGCGGCGTTCTCTGTCCCAGGGGGACAAAGCGGCGAGGAAAATTCGCCTGCAGAGGTCGTACTCCACAGCGGACGGCGCGACGCTGGCTCCGGACGATACGAGCTTCGTTTCTACCACGCCTTCCATCGTTTTCGACGATATCATGAACAAAGCTTTCTCCCGGAGTTTGTCTCGCTGCGATATCTCGTCTCTGTCCAACGTTTCGTCCATCGCGAGAGTGACGCCCGTCCCGTTGCTCAGCTCCTCAAACTCCTCCGCATTCTCCGATCGTACGGCCAATCGCGCCTTCGTCGAAGGTTCCAACGGCAGCGGGACGACCCGATGGTACGGGCAATTCGGCGAGGGTGACATTTCACTCTCGGGCAGACTCGGATCCAAGGGCTCGTCAGCGGAGAAAACTCCGAGAGAAGATACTCAGGGAGGAAAAGACTCGAGCGAGCTGATAGCCAAGTATACGGAGGTACGGAGGATGTCAGAATGCACAAAGAACGAGACACGTACGAGTAGCGTTGTCGGACTTTCGGAAATTACGGGAGCGAAGTCTGCTTTCAGGGCAGAGGATAAACTGATAGACGCGGACATTTTTGTACCTCGGTTGAACGGGAGTCCGGACAGCTTTCAGAGAAAGTCGGTATCGAGCACATCGTCCGATTCTGTTTTCGTCGTGAGTTCATTTTTTCTGCAATTTTGCACGTCGAAGTTCGCATTGGAATGCAACGAAATTTCATTTTTTCTTGTCTCATTTTTATTATCGTTCGAAAAATGTCTTACATGTTTAGGCTGAGGATCTTAAAGGGGTTAGGCCACAGTAACGCGTATAAAATTATGTGCGAATTTAACATTTTTCGTATGAAAAAGTGATTCACTTATAAAATTAATTGCACATCTAGTATGAATATCAAGCTGTTGGAAAATATATATTTTTTTTTTTCGATGTACAAAATTGCCACTACTAATATTTTCTTTTGTTATCTTTTTTTAGGCGCTCCGCGGCTTGACATTTAGCATCTACAATTTTTTACCTAGAACAAAAAACAGAATTCTCGTCGATCTACAATAGAATATCTAGAGAAGTACGTACGGAATTAAAGAAATATTGTTTTATTCAAAAGTTGTATGTATTTTAATGAATTTTCAGTGAAAAATTTCGTATAAAACTGCTCGGAAAATGAAAAGTTTTCGATTAATCAGAATTTCCGTACGCACTTCTCTGCGAAATGCAATTAGGAACATAACTTTTAAATTTGAAGTAAATCGAGTGAAAATTGTTGAAGTTATTTGTCATGCCAATTGGAAAAAATCTGTTTCGAGAAAAACGCGTTTAAAGTACTCACGTACTCTATGGCCGTGCCAGAGGTGGGCTTACGTTATACGCTCAAAGTTGGTGAAAAAACAATGTCTTGCTATAAATCGAATAGTAACTTATTCTTATGATGACAAAGCACCGTTTTATCGAAAAAAAATCGATTTTTTGAAAATTCTACTGTGGCCTTACCCTTTAAGATCAAATATATGAAAAGTAGCTTTTTGCCCGTTGCTACGTTCGTGTAAACTTGTGTCAACGCTCCTTAAGGGGCCGTCCATAAATTACGTCATTTTAAAATAAGGGGGGGGGGGTTCGTCTGCGGATGACGGTAAATGATGGTTGAGGGGGGGGGGGGGGGGGCGTTTCGAAATTGACGTCATTCTTGTGATACCAGTTACTTCAAAATGTACAATAGTATATTGTACAACTAGAGTGGTTTCCCCGCATGAGTGATGAAAAATATTTTGCAAGTACCTAATGGTATTAATTATTGAACTCATTATTTATTTATTTATTACATAAGGTTTGTCTACATTATATTCGAGAACTTCAAATAACAGCGTACCTATGAAAATAGTTCGATCGAGCCAAAATGAATATGGGGAGGATACGGAGATATTACCCGTGATCCAGGATTTGCAAGAACGGGTAAAAACTCCGTGGGAGCTATCCAAAGAAAACTAAAGAATAGGGAAGAATAATATTATTATATTAATGAAAATTGCCAAAGTACAAAATAATAAAAGATGTTTCTATAACAAAATGTGGGAGCTATCCAAAGAAAACTAAAGAATAGGGAAGAATAATATTATTATATTAATAAACATTGCCAAAGTACAAAATAATAAAAGATGATTCTATAACAAAATGTTTTAATGTTACCCAATTTTTCTCAAATCCGCAAATGTTTTAATTTTGCCAAACTGGTAATGACGTCAGTTTTGCAAGAGGGGGGGGGGGGTCATTAGAAAATGACGATAGGATGATTGTAGGGGGGGGGGGTCGAAAATCAGCAAAAATCGATGACGTAATATATGGACGGCCCCTTACAAACTTTCATTAATCGTGTCTAGGAGCAGTAATACAACGTTTCGAGTAAAATGGACCCGATTTGTTTAATTTTCCGTACAAACTTCGCCACCCCCTTTCGTTTAGGGGTTGAATTTCGAAAAACGCTCAAATACGTGTTTTCTCAATTGTGTTGAAGAGCTTTAATACTAAGTTCCAAGTAAGTCTTCTGATCAAATTCTTTTTACTTTACATGCAAACTATGCCACCCTCTTTCTTCTCTTAAGGGTTAAATTTCCGAGAAATGCCTTCTTAGTGGGCGCTCACGTCACAAAAACAACCCCATGTCACGCCAATGGGAAAAAATCTGTTTCGAGAAAAACGCGTTTAAAGTTTTAGGTACTCTATGGCCGTGCCAGAGGTGGGCGTACCTTATACGCTCAAAATCGGTGAAAAAAAATGTCTTGCTATAAATCGAATAGTAAATTATTCTTACGATGATAAAGCACCGTTTTAGCGAAAAAAATCGATTTTTTGAAAATTCTACTGTGGCCCTACCCCTTAAAAAGAATGCCGAAAAAGTTGAAGCGATTTTGGAGGCCTGAATTTGTGAAAAAGTGCAAACTTAAAAGTCACAATTTTCCCTCTATTTTTCGCGTACCCAGAAGTTTTAGTTCACCGACAAATTTCATCGGTTCCAGGACAGCGATACGATAGAGAAGTCGATATTTTCCGAGGCCAAAAGTCTGGCCAAAACCTTCGAAGAATTGGCAGGCAAAACCGGTTCCTCATGTGAGTTACTCATAATACACTTTGTCTGTTTTATCGTTGAAAAGTTGTCGAACGATGGACCAACGTTAATATTTCTTTTGCTCTTCAGCGATAAGCAGCGACGACCTCGTGAACAGTCGACCCCGCTGGAACTTCGACGCGCTGCCTCCATCGGACGACGAAGCAATGGACTTGATCGAGCTACAGAAGTCGCCCGAAAGAAGCGAGCGACCGAACGTACCGGAGGAAAGCCAAAAATCCACGTCCCCCTCGGACGCAAACTCCGACAATAGTACGAGCAAAGAATTCGACACGAAATTCCGCGATCCCGAGAACAAGTTGATCGCTTCCACGCTCCTGATGGATTTGGAGAAGCTCGTCAAGTCCGAGGCAAACGCCGAGGCGGCGGCGCTCTTGAAAAATTTGGAAAAAGCTTTGGACGTCAAGTGCGGAAGCAACGTCGACCTGTTGACGACTTATCTCGGGGAGAGAAGCGATTCGAGGAGTCCCGAGAGATCGGAGATTATCGGTGAAACTGAAAATATCGAAAAGGGCCAGAACAACGAAGTCGATAGTTCCGAGATTGTCGAAAAATCGAGTCCTTCCGACGATAAATTCAACGTCGAAAATCGCACAGAGTCGCCTGTACCGGTCAATGACGAACACGACCGTTTATCGGGTGAAAACGTCTCGGAGAACGTTTCGCTCGACTCGTCCGAGAAAATGAATTGCTCGATGGAGGCGGCGAAGCAACGGAATCACATAACGGACGATCAAAAAGTCGCTGCGGAAATACTCGTCGGACTTGGAAAACTTTTGAGCGGTGAGAAAAAAGATCCGACGATGGGAAGCTTGTTGAAGAACTTGGGCATCGCGCTCAATCTTGCCTTCTCGAATAATTGCGATCAGCACCATTCCGTCGGGTCGGACGTGAAAAAAACTGAACGTCTCGTAACACCTGTGAAAAATCGTATACCCACACCCCCGCGAAGATCCACCGCACTCTCGGTATTTTCGAAAACGTCCAATCGACGAAGCTTAAGTTTAAACATCAAGGTAATTTATTCACAATCCCGGAGAAAGAGAGAGAAGCCTCGAAATATTCACCTACGATAGGCTGAGAAAAGTGACAATGTAAAAAAACTAGACGAAAGCCAAAGTCTCTTGACATCGAAGTACCCAATCACCATTTTATTCTCGTCCGAACTTTGAAGTAAAAGTTTCGCCCTCTGGCAACGCGATTATCCTTAGCTGAATATTTCGCGAGACTTTCCCGCGCCATTCTAACTTCCAAAATTTGCTCGATCACGTTGAATAAATCGACAGACCAATTCGACCAACGAACGAGGAGTGAGAAAGAGCACTTCGGTCTCCCAAACACCAACCAGCACGACACCCAGTATTTCTCGGCTTTCGAATACTCTTTTGTCCGCCGACAAGAGCAAAGCTTATCTCAAGGATGGAAGAAAACGATTCCCCAGCGATCCCACGTCGGACTTTCAATCGATTAGCGCTCGAAAACTGACTAAAGGTTGTAAAGTAACTATTGATTTGGAATGTTTTTAGAAAAACTTTTTGTCGTCTCACGTCTGCTTTTGTTTGGGTTTGCTTGAATCCGCTTGAATGAGAATCCATTTCTAAAAAGTTTTGCCAAATTTCGTCTCACGTGCCCTACGAATATCTATTGTTATGAATATTCGCAAAATTAATTTTATTTACTTATTAATTTATATTATTCATTTTATTTTATCGACTTTTTTATATTATTTTATTTATGTATTTGCTATTTTATTTATTTTTTATCTAATTTTATTTATTCAATTGAACGTCAGTTAATCTTTATTTAATTAATTGAATCTTAATTAACGAAACTTGGATTAATCAAAGCGTGTACGTCGAAAATTTGGCCGATATTCGGGAATTTTTTTGGAAGAAAAGTAATCGGTTAAATGTTTCGGAAAATTAAGAATATATTTGGCTATATTTGACCTATATTACGTAATTGTTTCGTCGAAAAATATTGAGATCCAAGCGACTTATGCGCTGCCTTCGGAGGCGCCAAAAAAAAAGTTCCTCCACTGCTGACATGATTCCGGCCGATTGAGTGGCTAAAACCGAAAAAGGAAGAAATGTCAAACTGGAAGGTATTTCCGCTACAATGACGTAGGATTTTCGAAAAATATCGAAATCTAACAAAATGGCGTAGTTATGAAAAAAACGTCTGTTTTCTTGCCTATAAAATGGTCGTTTTTTTTCAATGCCAAATCGTCAATTTTCATCCAATCAAAAATATCCTACGTCATTGTAGAGTAAACATATTCAAGAGTGCTCCGTAACAAATTCCAATTCAATCGGATAATTGCTCGTTGAGTTACAATGTCACCAAATTTAAAAAATATAATTTCGAGAAAAACGCGTTTAAAGATTTAACTATCGATTTTTGCAAGATAAAATGATATTGATATAAATGATAATGATATTCTTGAAAGTATAAACTGTCGAAGAAGGCAGAAAAAAATCGATTTTTCGAAAGTGTCACACTCGTATAGCCCCTTAATTGAACTTGCATCAATTAAACTCAATTCAATTGAACTTTCCTCGATCGAGTCTAGTCTAATTGAACTTCATGTAATTAAACTTCATTTTATCGATCTTCATTTGATGAACGTTTATTCATTTATTTTTCATTTGCAGATATATCGTTAAAAACAGCAACTATTTCGGAATTGGCCAGGCAGGAGAAGCCATCGTCAACCGTCGTCGGCACTGTGAAGAACAGATTGAAAAAGAAAACTGAGTCCGTCACGGCGAATAAAAAAGGACCCATGAAGGCGACACTTCCACTGGGAAATATGCAACGTCAAGGTGATTGCACTTTCTTTATGAAAAAATAACTTGTACAATGAAATAATTGAGCCGAAAAAGTATTCGTCCGATATGTCTCTTGCAATATACGCGAAACGAATATTCAACTATATTACTCGATTATGCATCAATTTTGAACTACGTGTTTATTCAGGTTCATTGGTGAAGAGAGACTCACCATTGAACGGATCGGTAACGCCGCCGAAGCCAGGCCAGAGAACTCCGTCGCCATTCGCAGTGTCAACCAGTACGCCCTTTCCGGTCGTCCATCTCGCGATACCACCGAAAAAGTCTCCAAAAACGAAGCCCGTGGCTTCCTCGACGCCGGACGACGTCGGGCCAAAAAATTTGCGTCGCTCGGCATCTCAGATACCGCAGAGCCCCGGAAGGAGCGCTTTTTCGTGCAACATATCGCCGGTCACGTCCAAAAGGACCGAAGCTAACGACCACAAGACCGCGCACAATAATTCCACGAGGTAACGCTCATGGTCTATCCATAAGAAACCAATATAATTCGCATATGGAATGCCAGAGGAAATTGGAATTTTTTTTTTCAGTTCGAGAACGAGCAAAATAGGCACGCCGTCAAAATCTCGACAGACCTCGCACCTTCCGAAAATGTCGCCCGTACTGGGGAACAAAAACGCTTCGGATAAAGTAAATCGCAGCCAGAGACGGTCCGAGCCGTTGCAATCGGTTTTGCCCAAAAGCTCCGCTACGCCGAAGACACCTGCACTGAGACGCGGGAGCGACAGTGCCACCAGTCCACTCAATGACAGCAACAAATTCGGATCCACGGTGAAACCGCTGAATCTGGTACGTGATATGCCGTGAAAAATTAGCGTGTACGTTGCTGGAATGTTTTATTGCCTCGTAGTTGGAAACTTTTAAGGGGTAAGGCCACTGTAACGGCCCAAAAAAAAAGGTTTTTTCACTAATTTTTTGCTCCCGAAATTGAAGGTATTTGAAAAAAAACTTTTAATGGTGTTATCGGGCATACATTAAACTTTATTATAAAATTTTTTTACAGTAAAAAAAAAACAAAATGGCGGTTCCACAGCTATCTTCCCGGGACATGTTTTGCTTCCAGGGCTCCGCGGCACGCAGCACCACTGGTGCACTTTTGAATCTAGAACAAAAAAAACCATTAATCTAGAGGGCTATAGCTAGAGAATGTCGATCGGATTTTAAAAAGTATCAATTTTTGTGGATTTGGCGTGCGTTTGAAAAAAAAATTTGATTTTTGACGAAAAAAACGGCAAGTTTTTTGTTAATAAAAAATCAATAAATAAAGTTCTTGAAAATTCCGATCGACATTCTCAAGATAATGTAAATGTTCACATCTGGTTAAAATTTCAAGTAAAAAAAATGAAAATTGTTCGAGTTATGCTGCGTGCCATTTTGAAAAACCATGTTTCGAGAAAAACGCGTTTAAAGTTTTGCGAATAGTTTTTTATTGGAAAAAATTTAAAAAAGAAGTTAAAAGGATTTAAACTATTTTTAAACTACAGGGTTTAAACTATTTTTTAAGCCAATAAAAAAAATCGATTTTTCAAAAAATTTACAGTGGCCTTACCCCTTAAGGAGAGATATACACCTAGGAGCCGGAAAAAAAGGTCATTTTTGTGAATTTTGTGAAATTTAGGATTGGGGTTTTAATTATCTAAAAGCATATACATTCAAAAATATGTTTAATTTTTTTTATTTAAAAATATCAAAAATATCAAAAATCATCTAAAAAAACCAAAAAGATTATTAAATTAGATACTATAATCTAGTACTTGTCATAGCCGATTTTGAAAATATCGATTTATGACAAAATGGCGGACGTTTGAACATAAATAGTGATTTTTGGGCCAAAAATTAGTTATTGTTTTGCCTATAAAACAAAAACTAACGGGAAAAAAATCCTACGACAAGTACTAGACAATGGTGTGTAGAATAACCACAAAAAACCTCAAGGCAATCGGTTCATTGGTTTTCGAGAAATTTTGGGTACCGATTTGAAAAACGTGGTTTTGCGAAAAACGCGTTTGGAAATTTGGGAATGATTAAATCATGAAATTTGTCAACTTACATGGAATCATCGATACCAGGCCCATAGTGTAGGTCTTCTACGGTCGACGGAATGTTCATAGCTTCTAAATCGATTTTTTCGACCATATTGGTGTATATCTCCCCTTAATTGCATTTTTACTAAAGAACTGCCACGATTTGGGGAAGAATAATTTCAGTAATAACAATAGAAATTTATAAATAGCAATAAAAGTTTCTGAATAATTCCCAAATAAGAATAGATATTTCTAAATAATTCCCCGATAAAAATAGAAAATTCTAAGTAATTCCTAAATAACAATAGAAATTTCTGAATAATTCCTAAATAACGAAAGAATTTTTTTTAATGATTCCTAATTAACAACAGACGTTTCTAAATCATTTTTAATCACAATCGAAATCCCTATATAATTCCTAAATAACAATAGAAATTTGGAAATAATTTCTAAATAATAACAAAATTTTCGAACTAATGTCTCAATAACAATAGTATTTTTAAAAGTATTTGAAATAACAATAGAATTTTCTAAACAATTTTTCAATAACAATAGAATTTTATAAATAATTGTTCAATAACAATAGAAATTTGGAAATAATTCGTCAACAACTAGAAATTTCTAAATATTTCCAAAATAACAACAGAAACTTTCAACAATCGATCACAATTTTTCCTCCGCAGATATCCAAGCTCGGGCGACGTAAAGCGGGCCTAGCGGAAAAAGAGAACCACGCATGATCGACGAAACTCTTGATCTCTCCGTCTCCTCGCAATCCTCTCGGGTTTCAGCCCTACGAGGAAGTATTTTTGTACCTTTTATTTTAAATTATTATTATACAATACGTCGAAATGTCGATATTCTAATTTGATCCCGAATCATTGAGAGATTTTTCGTACCCGAACATCGCAACTTTTTTGTATTTATTATCGATCGACAGCGCGGCCCTGCTCCCTCCATTTTTCATCAAACCCAATTACCCAGGCTCACAGGGCTCGATTTGTACGTTTTTCAATAAAATCATTTTTTTACAAAATTCATTTCGACAGCAAGCATAATTATTCACTGAAAAAAAAAAGCGCGAAAACCCGCCGATTTTGGGCGCTCCCAGATTCAAAATCAGCTGTGCGAGGCGTCCGCCTGTTGGATGCGCGCGCATCGTTCTCAGTGGCGCGCGTGCGACGACGCTACGTACGGCGCACGCGCGAGATTAATCGCTGCGCGTGTGGGTGTCTCGACGGTGGCGCCGTTTGAACCGGCCTGCCGTGAGTAAGGATCTCGATTATCGCGGCGGTTTCGCCAACTAGACGCCTCTGGTCGCGTGTCCGTGACCGTCGATCGCGCGCGCCTACACACACGCGCAACGCCGCAACACGCAAATATTCGTCGCCGAGTTTGCCGTAGACCGCTCGGGTGTGGAGCGCGAATAGTGGTGAGGATCTCGAAAACGCGCGTTTCGTTATAGCCAAAAGTCAGTCGCGTAGCTGGCGTGTCCGTTCCCAGCCGCACCCGCCGGGAGCTTCTCCTACCTTTTTTTCGCACGATATACAGTAGCAAATATATACTTTCAGATGAACATACATATTCCGTACTAATAGAAAATATACATTCTGCATGTAATCGCGATTAACGATCAAGAGGCGAAAAACCGCGTTTCTTCGATCGCAACAAAAAAAAAAAAAGACGATTACAAAAAACGCAAACTATTTGTCACGCAGGGGAATGTTTTACGCTGAACGACGGTAAGTGCGCACCGGGCTTTGAGCGTCTTCGATCATTACTGCAACAATTCGCACACTGGTGCGACGAGACTTGTTTCTTTTTGTTTTCTCGCCCTTTCGTCAGCCCGAAAAAATATTTCGCCACGCAGCGCAAAATAAAGCACGCTAGACGCTATGCGAAAACAGCAACAATAAAAATAAAACGATTCGAAATATGTAAAAAAATCGCGTAAACGAGATTAGACGACGAGAGGTGGATCGCGCCCGCGAGATGAGCCTGAATATGCGCGCGCGCGTGTGTGTATGCGTCGTGTGGAGTCGCACGTCGCGCGCGCGGTACAGAGAGAGAGAGAGCGATTGAAGCGCGTCAACGTTGCGACCGTACCAGAATCGCGTTGCCTACTGCATACACACACATATATGGATACGCTCTATGCGCGGCTCGTGCACGGAGCTTATCGACATTTCGCGAGAACGAAAGCGCGTTTTCCTCTCCCATCTTCGGGCGCTCTCGGCTCGAAAATAAGCGCGAGTTGCGGTATCGGCTTGCAAACAAATGCGTTTTGCTAGCGAAGCTGCACGAACCATTTGTTGCGCATCGCGAATACGGGAAAACGAAAAAACGAGCAAAAGCATCGGTGAAAATTGCGATGCGGTCGTTTTTTCTTCACTTTATAGCGTTTTTCGCGACGGACACGCACACGGGGGCGCGGGCGCGACACGCACACACGGAATGCCAACCGGCTCGTAGCGCGCGCTGATCAGACGGACCGGGACACTTCGCGTATTCTCTCTATCTCCCGCGAGCTTTCGTTCTCTATCGGTACGATTTCTCATACGCGCGTCTCGGCCCTCGTCGCCCGGCTAAACGAGAATACATTTTCCACACGCACGTATCCCCCCACCCCCTCCCCGTAACTCTGTATCGATGGAAAAAGCGTGAACGCCGAAAGAGCAAGGGAAAAAAAGGGATTGCACGATGAAAAAAAGCGCATCTCGAGCGAAGGCGAGAAAAAAAAAAGTAGCGCGTTATAGATGGCGACATGCTCGTCGCGCTACCGGCTAACCGCGTGTCGAATACGAATTTTACTCCACGATGCACCTACACGCATCCACCGCGGAGGCGTGCGCGTATTTTTTGGCCAGGGAAAGGGCGCCCTGGCCCAGACGCGTACGCGGAGCGTTTTCTTGCTTTCTTTTTGCGCAGTTTTGCGTATTTTGCGCTCGCATTTGGTCCGGCGATCGATAGATCGCGCGGGGCTCGTTATTCGTCTTTCGGCTTCACGTAACTCGACGCGCGTGATGCAATTGCGGCTACGGAGAGGAAAACACGTACCTATGCCACTTGGGCGCGCATTGCTACGCTGAGCTCACGCGCGCGGGCCCCGCGTTATGTTGCGTCTGTCCGTCTTGGCATGTGTGCTCTTGAGAAAGCTGCGGCATACTCGCTCGGACGTATCGCATTGTCGGAGTCCGAGGATAAGAATCCGCGGAACCGCTTATCTCCGGCGGCGAAAATGAAGTGGAAAATTGTCGCGGGGAAAACTTCTCGAAATGCACGCACCGTTTGGGCTTTTTTCTTCGATAGCGCAGTTGCGCGGGTTTGCGTTCGTTTGGGTTTTCCGATAATGTAATTGTATGAGTTTGTTCATAAAAAAATCATTGATCCAATATCATTGGTGTTATTGGATGAAATTTCGTTGATTCAATTGTAAAATTGTTGGGGTAAATATTCGGATTTATTAGTCGAAACAAAACGCTATTGACTTCAATAACATGATAAAATTGAGTTTTTTCTTTCATTCAAAAGATATATTGTTAGGCGAGAATAATATATTATTGAAACTACCTGAAAAATTATCGCGAACAAATTATATAGTTTTGAATGCAATTTCTAAAACGAACGAAAAAAGGGTTTCAATTCATAACATGAATATTGTTGATTCGAGTACACGAAAAAAATTGAATTTCGCTCGTTTGATTCAAATAAAAGTTCTATTGAGTAAATATGTTATTTTATTGTTTTCACCATATCCGATATTGATTTTAAGTACATTATTCGTTAGAATATTAATATTTTATTTTGATTGACAATTGTCTGAATTGGTTAAAAAATTATGCGAAAGTAAGATTTTTTTTACTTTCGAAAACTTTTTTCAAAAGTAAACTTTACATTTTTTACTTCGCGAAAAAATTATGCGAAAGTAAAATTTGTTTGTTGCACATTTGGTTGAAAAAATTGAACCAAATCATGGCCGAGCGCCACCGAAATTATAGGTGTGAGGAACCCATAGTTCTCGGAGTAACCGCTAGAGGCCGCACGCGCGCTCGTTTCTCGTAAGCGTAGCGCGAACCGAAAATCTACTTAAACGCTGGAGAAACTCTGAAGAGTATCGCTTCTTGGCCTGTGGCTAAGATCAAAGTGTAGTATCTGTTCTAATCAGTTGAATATCTGATATTCTCTCCACTGTTATCGTGGATGATGATTCTAATGCTCACTTTTTATTTGAGATTTAAAACAAATTGAAAAACTTACGTCCCATGGCATATTCGTTTCGGTGTAGTAAAGAAATGATTAATTCTATTGATCATATTTTTGTACGAAATAAAAAATGTTTGTAGCAACCGCTTAATTATTTCATCCAGTACATCTATGGATTGTATATAGAATGATTTCAATGGAATATAATTTTATTTGAAAGATAATGTAGATATTCAGAGAACAAAAGAGCTTTTTCACATAAAACAATATGTTATTTAAATCAATCACATTTTCCAATATTTTATAGTACTGAAACAATCTCATATATCGTTGGCACTCCGCAGCAGCACATTTATTTGGATCAACCAATATATTTTTTTGATTCAATTGGTTTTTTTCTCAGTGTTTGGGTGTTCCGATAACATTTTTCAACAACGCAATTGTTTGGGTTTTTCGATAACGTAATACGTTTGGGTTCGTTTGGGTTTTCCGACAAAATGTACGATAACGGTATGTTGTTTCGATTTTCCGATAAAAAAGTTTATAACGTAATTTTCGGGTTTCCGTTGTTTGGATTTTCCGATAACATTTTTCGATAATTGCTTGGGTTTGGATTCATTTTAGTTCAGTCGTGCTGTACTAAATTAGAAGTTAGTAAATTAAAAATTAGAACAAGGCGAATTTTTTCACAGGTGGTTTTGTAGGTACCGCGGGTGCTAAATCCAAGTTTGCCTAAAAATCGGGGTGTAGGGTTTTTTCTTAGGGGATGAAAGGGGATGGGGGTGGATTAATGCCGAACTACAACCCCTACGAGGTCGGCGCCGTAAGACGAAATGTGCAGAAAAATCCAGGCTTTAGTTTTGTTCACAGCGCCGAAGTCGTGGAAGTTCATTTTGGGAGTGAAGAAGTGGGGTGAAATTTTGAAAAATCCGTTTTAATTCGATAACTCTTTAGAAAAAATTCGTCCACTTTTTGTTCAAATGGGAACGTTGTAGCCCCTGAAAAGACGCGTCGATCAAGTATTTTATCATCACCCTCCGATAATATCTTCACCCCCCCCCCAAATGGTTAAAATCCCAAAAAAAAATTGTTGATTGAATAACTCCAAAACAATTGATTTTTCGGGTATGGTTCAAATGTACGAAATGTAGAGAATAATTTTCGCTATATTTTCGCTTCTATGGACCACCCTTGAATTTTGATTTTCCAACCCCTCTCGGGGGTTGAAAATTCAAAATGAAATTCTGGGAAAACTATTGAGCGCACGAATTCGACGCTGTGGAAGAATTTGTAGCTTGAACCCTCAGCTACATTTTTGTCCACAGCGCCAAACTCGTGTCTCTTTATTTTCGGTCAATAGTTGTCCCGGAATTTCATTTGGAATTTCCAACCCCTGAGAGGGGTTCGAAAAAGCAAAATTCATGAGTGGTCCATAGGAACGAAAATATGGAGAAAATTATTCTCTACATTTCGTACATTCAAACCATCCCCGAAAAATCGATCGTTTTTGAGTTATTCAATAAACAATTTTTTGTTTATACTTCAACAATTCTTCTGGGGGTGAAGATATTTTCGGAGAGGGTTGATCAAATACCCGATCGACGCGTCTTTTCAAGGGCTACAACGTTCCCATTTGAACAAAAATTGTATGAATTTTTCCTAAAGAGTTATCGAAAGAGAACTGATTTTTCAAAATTTCCCCCACTTTTTCACCCCCAAAATGAACTTCGACGACTTCGGCGCTGTGGACAAAAATAAAGCCCAGATTTTTCTGAGCATTTTGTCTCCCGGTGCCGACCTTGTGGGGGTTGTAGTTTGGCATTAATCCACTCCCATCCCCTTTCATCCCTTAAAAAAACCCTACACCCCGATTTTTAGGCAAACTTGGATTTAGCACCCGCGGCACCTACAAAATCACCTGTCAAAAAACTAGCCTTCTTCTATTTTTTTCCGATTCCAATGTACAGCACGACTGTACCATTTGGGATTTTTCGATAAAAGTTTCTATACCGTAATTGTTTGGGTTTTCCGATAATGTAGTTGTTTGGGTTTGTTTTGGTTTTCCCATAAAATGTTCTGAAACGTAATTGTTTGGGTTTATTTGGATCTTCCGATAAAATCTTCGATAACGTTATTGTTTGGGTCACCGATAACATTTTCGATAACAAAATTGTGTGGACTTTTTTTGAGTTTTCTGATAAAAACTGTTATAACATAATTGTTTGAGTTTTCCGATAACGCGGTTCGGGATTGTTTGGGTGTTCCGGAAACATTTCCGATACCGCAATTGTTCGGGTTTGGGTTGACGGACAGGAGACTGACGCGAAGCTTTCATGTCCGAAATTTGATTCGTCCGTGATAAAGCTCAGCCGCTAGTCAGCATAGACTCGACAGAAGTGTCAAACCGACCTGCCACGTAATTCAAAGCTTCAAACTCATGTCAGTTTGAAAATGAAGTTTTTGTATCAGATGTTGATTTGTATGGGCTGATTTAAAGACTGCCTCCGTACGAGTTCATGTTTGTTCGCTCTAAAAATAGTACGCGGGGCGTCGGGAGGTCACATTTATTCTTTAATTTTACACCAAACAAGCTTACCTATCCGTCCGCATCGGAAAACGCGGATGTTAATTGCTGAGCCCGCTCGACCAAACCCCCTCAAGGTAACGTTGGTGATCTGAAATCTGAAAACGACTGGGCTGTGACAGTCCTGGGGCGAGGGGGCGTGGGGGTATTGGCGCCCTCACGACGGAACTAGTCGGAACAAGCGCGTATCTCGCGTTTCGCTAAAAAGGCCAACAATTGCACGGCGAGCGCGCGGTGCACCCAAAAGTAAGACTCGGTGACGATGGCGGTTGTACGTCGCCGCGAGAATCGCGGCAGGGACATGGGCTGACACACAGAGGTGCGTGAGAACGGGAGAGAGAGAGTAGACGAAGCGCGTGTCAAGCGACGAACGCTCCGGGTGGCGCAGCAGCACCATCAGTCACAGAGAGTTCGATCACGCACAAAACGCGCTACGACAGAGCCTGCGGGGCCGCCGCGGCTCAGTGTTATCGCGCCTCCCGTTGGTCGCGCCTCGCGTAAACGCCTCGCGCTCAACTCCATCCCGTTCGTCAATCTATCGAATTGCAAATTCCCACAGCGTTCTTAGAGTATTTATTTTCTTCCCTCGTCTCATTTTCTCCACGCTTCGGCTTTATTTGGACGAACCCACCGTCGTGACGAATTTCTCGGCTATCGCGTTTCGTACACGCCCCCGCATAAATCAACAACGCACAACGGCGCCTTTCCCGCCGCGTTTTTCGACGGCTGACGAAGGGACGAAGAAAACAAAAAGAATCGACAATTTCGCCGCAAAGCCATAGCTCGCGCAATTAATTAGTGTTTGCGTTTCTATCGTTAAATAATCGCCGATTCAAATTCGTTCTTGCTCCGACCGATTCTCGCAATGATTGCCGTATCGATGTATAGAGAAAATTCAGCGCCGGAGTTTCCCGCAACGTAGCGCACGCGCCAATGAGAAGCCGGACTTTCGACGCCCGCCGAATCGTCTCTGTTTCACTGAAAGAAAAGAAGAAAAAAAGCTATCAGTTTAGAAATGCGAAATGAATGCGTATCGAACGGTAGAAAGATCTCGAGGCGTAGATGAATTACAAGCGCGTTTTCGCGTAGGAAAAGAATGTTCGCGGAGTCTCGGCTGATCGGAACGCTCAGTGACTGGACGGAAGAACGAGTGAATTAGAATTCCCGAGCGTGTTTCGTCCGCATTGCACGCGGAAATGAGGAGGAGGGAAACAACCGGGGTGCAAAAATACGACGAAGCTTTCGCGGACGATTCTATGCGAATTTCGCGTAACGCCACCTGGCGACAATCCCGTTGAACGGGCACAGGCGGCGTGTGGCATTCACGCGGCGTTCGCCCGGGCTTCTCTCGGGTCCTTGAATAAAAGTAAAACAGAGCGAAAAAAGGGAGACACAGGTGCAATACATATATACAGAGGCGCGAAGATGCGATAAAGATTGGCGTGTTGATCGCGTCTTTCGATAATGCAGCAACATCGGGTAGACGCGCAAATAGTCCACGAGGAGCAGATCCTCGAAGCGATCGATCAGCTGAGACGCCGAAAGGCCCGTCCCGACGCCGATCGCATATGCAACTATCTATTGAGAAAATTTTCCGTCGACGCACGCGACACGATCGCCGATTTGCATCGTTTGATAGAGGCCGAGAAGGTCATACAGGTCGATTACAAGGGCAACACGAGTTATCGCAATGCCTCAAAGTGGTCGCGTCTTCAATTGTACAAAAATCGTCCGGAGGGCTTTGTGAAGGAAAAGTTGAATTCGTCGATGATTGCCGGCGCGGTTGCGGAGCTGGTGGTCGAGGAGCCCGATTATCTCGATCAGGGCGTGCCGGCTTACAGGCTAGTCGAGCAATTGTTGGACGGTGTGTCGAATCCTACCTCACGACGTATGGTGGAGGACTTTCTCGGCAAAGAAGTCGCGAGTGGCAACATAGCGAGACTGTCGAATGGGAATTACTCGCTGGTAGCGACGACGGATGTTGCGAGTCCCGTCGAGACTAACGCTCCGACGAGCGTCGCCGATACTACGACTCCCGTAATATCGATGAGTAACAGCGACAACGCTTTCACCCTATCGGCCCACCATACCAACAACAACAATCATCATCTACGTCTCAACAATAACAACAATAATAGCATCGAGGAGGAGCGAGAGGAGGGGACGGCGACCAATCCCGGCAGTCGTTGTTCCATAGCCGAGAATGGTAGTACGGAAAAGTTATCGTACGCTGTCACGGCAACACCACCAACGCCCATTGCGACAACTACTACAGTCGAGGGAGACGACTCCGCGACTAGTACGCCAGCGAGAAAGAGCCCTCGTCTACTTTACGACTTCGAGGACAACGAGGACGAAGTTATGGTGACGGATTCACGTTCCAATACGCCACGCTCCCAGCAGGAAAGCCCCAGACCTACCAACAACGATCACGTCGACGATAAGAATCCCAAGGAGGAATGTTACGAGATTACGATCATTGGCAAAGAGCCCGATTCACCGGAGGAATCGGTCACGAAGGACGACCTCGAGTCACGGGAGGAAGACTCGCTCAATTCGAATGGCGATCCCAGAAGAAACGACACCAAGACCAACAACGGTCATTCTAACCTGAAAAAATCGTCGAAATCGGAGAGAAAGCAGAGACTACTGGTCAGATCCGAAGATCCCATGGACATTGAGATTAAGTTCGAAGAATTTGGACGCGACAGCAAAGACGAGGGCAACGCCAAGAGGGAACTCGACAACGGCCATCACAGCGACGACAGGGACGACGACGATGCCGGCAGAAGCTCCACCAATCCTTCGCCGACGCCGTCCAATACCACCGTCGGCGCTTTCAGAAGCGCTCGCAGAAAGGTGAACCTCTCGAACGCAACTACCGTCTCGATCGAGTCTTTATCGGATCTCGGAGATTGGAACTTGTTTCTTGATCGGATTTTGAAGATCGGAACTCGTATCTTGATCGGAACTTGGTTCTTGATCGGATCTTGGAGATCGGAACTTGCATGTTGATCGGATCTTGAAGATCGGAACTTGCATTTTGATTCGATGTTGAAGATCGGAACTTACATTTTGACTCGATGTTGAAGATCTGAACATGCATCTTGATCAGATCTTGAAGATCGGAACTTGTATTTTAATTCGATGTTGAAGACCCGAACTTAAAGATTGGAACTTGCATCTTGATCGGATCTTGAAGATCAGAACTTCCATCTTGATTGGAACTTGAAGATCGGAACTTGCATTTTGAATCGATGTTGAAGATTATAATTTGCATCTTGATCGGATCTTGAAGATCGGAACTTCCATCTTGATTGGATCTTGAAGATCAGAACTTGCATTTTGATTCGATGTTGAAGATTATAATTTGCATCTTGATCAGATCTTGAAGATCGGCATTTCCATCTTGATCGGAACTTCCATTTTGATTCGATGTTGAAGATTATAATTTGCATCTTGAAGATCGGAACTTACATCTTGATGCAATCTTGAAGATCTGAACTTGCATCTTGATCCGATCTTGAAGATCCAAACTTGCATCTTGATCGAATCTTGAAGACCAGAACTTGCATCTTGATCAGATCTTGAAGATCGAAACTTGCATCTTGATCAGATCTTGAAGATCCAAACTTGCATCTTGATCGAATCATGAAAACCAGAACTTCATGATCAGAGCTTGAAGATCGGAACTTACATCTTGATCAGATTTTGCAGCTTGATCAAAGTTGGAAAACCGCAACTTGCATCTTGATCAGATCTTGATCGGAACTTGCATCTCGATCAGATCTTGAAGATCGGAACTTGCATCTTGATCGGATCTCTAAGATCAGAACTTTCATTTTGATCAGATCTTGAGAACTGGAGCTTGCATGTTTATCAGATCTTGAAGAGCAGAACTTGCATCTTGATCAGCTCTTAAGGGCAGAGATACATTGGGGTGAAAAATTGCAGATTTTCGTGGTTTTCTTTAAAAGAAAAGATTTCTTCACCAGTTGTGAGACTTAGGGTATGTTTTATTACTACTTTTGGCTGTTACATGGTTTTCTAAAATTGTTTATTAATCTTTAAAAATGGCGGAAGTATGGTAAACAAGTCACAGCGGATGTTGTCAGACGGTGTGACACGTAGCCTCACTGTTATTAAGGCCTTAGGCCACAGTAACGTGTATAAAATCATGTGCGAATTTAACAATTTTTTATCGTATGAAAAAGTGATTCACTCATAAAATTAATTAAACATCTATTTAGTATGAATATAAGCTGTTAGAAAATATATATATATATATATATTTTATGTACAAAATGGCCGATTACTAATATTTTCTATTATCTTTTCTTTTAGGTGCTCCATGGCGTGACATTTAGCATCTATAATTATTGACCTAGAACAAAAAACAAAAATTCTCGACAATCTACATTAGAATACCTAGAGAAGGACGTACGGAATTTAAAAAATATTATTTTATTCAAAAGTTGTAGGTATTTAAACTTAAGAAATGAATTTTCAGTGGAAAATTTCGTTATAACTGCTCATAAACTGCTCATAAGATGAAAAGTTTTCGATTAATCGGAAATTCCGTACGTACTTCTCTGCGAAATGCAACTAGAAACATAACTTTTAAATTTGAAGTAAATCGAGTGCAAATTGTGGAAGTTATTTGTCACGCCAATTGGAAAAAAGCTGTTTCGAGAAGTTTCGAGTAGTCGGCCATTTTGTGCATCGAAAAATATATATATATATATTTTCTAACAGCTTGATATTCATACTAAATAGATGTGTAATTAATTTTATGAGTGAATCACTTTTTCATACGAAAAAAAATTGTCAACTTCGCACATGATTTTATACCCGTTACTGTGGCTTAAGGCCTTAATCTGAAAAAAAAGCACCAAAGATTTTTATTTCATTAACACTCACACGCAGAATATGAACCAAGAAATGGCGACGATTTTCAACATGAGAAATGTTGAAAATCGATGAAATGGTACGCTATGAAACAAAAAGACTGAATTTCCTGAAATGGCTACATTTTGCAATAAAAAAAATACTTTTCTAAATTTTCAAAAACATTTTGAGCCATGTTTTAGACAATAAGGTTAGAATGATTTGAATTAAATTTCATTAGAATCGGTTGATTAGTTTTTTTTAGATATACGTCAGTTTTGAAAATGCAGTTTAGAAGACCGTCCCATACCGCCGCCATTTTTAAAGATTAATAAAGTTTTCAAATACGATATAACAGTCAAAATTATGAAAATCAGCAAATTTTTTCCTCGCCTTAAGGTATCTCTCCCCCTTAATCGGAAATTGCATCTTGATCAGATCTTGAAGATCCGAATTTGAAAAAAAAAGTGGCTCTACCTTCCAGCAGTTTTTCGACTACACGTTTATCTTGCAGAGGGCCAAAAAGGTATTCGATCCGTCGGACAACAACGTAGTGAAGAGAAAGCGCGGCAGGCCGGCGTCGCAGAACAAAAATATTCACGGCTCGCAGGAGTCTCAAGACTCGAACAAAGCGATGATCAAGGAAGGGCCCAACAGACAATGCAGCCTCTGTGCCAAAGAGAAGTCTGAGAGCCTCGTGGCTTGTCGCGATTGTACGGTCAGAGGTGAGACGACGCGCCACAATGACCGCCCGTTCGCGATTGTTGTATATTATCGAGTAAATTCTCTTTGCCCAGCTCATCCGTCGTGCATCTATCCGGCGGACGAATTGCTCCAGAAGTCTGGGAGTAGCTGGCAGTGCGAGCGGTGCAAAAGCTGTACGGTGTGCTGCGAAACTTCGGACATTGTAAGTTCACTCGAAAGGCCATCGATGCGAAAGCTCGAACGTTATCTTTTATATGCTTACATTAAGGAGAGGCTAGGCGTTTCAACGTGAAAAAAAAAAAACTGCGAATTTTTTTCATCTATATGGATAGAGTAAATTTATTGAAACCTTTTGTACATTGTTAAGTGTCATTTCAAGAACGTTCCGTGAAATTTGTACGCGATAATATCCACAAACAAGCCGGTGACGAAGCTTTTCCAAGAACGCCTTTGGAAAAACACGATTTGCGGTGCTCACTGTATCTCAGCTAGAAATTATCTGAAATCAAGTACCATTGAAATTTAGTCAATCATCGAATCCTCCCCCCAACGGTCTTTGATAATTTTTTTCTTCATTTCTAAATTTTTGGTCGTCATGTAAAGTGAAAAGTGCTATTTTTCACGAAGAATTCCGCCATTTTGGGGGTGGAAAAACCCCTCAATGTAAAAAAAATCTCAAACTAACCGTTGGGGGGAGGTATTTTAAAAGTAGAAAGTGCGTACCAAGTTTGATATAAATCGGTCATGTAGTTTTCAAATGGCAGTGAACACGGACTTTGAAAAAGTGGTTTCGAGAAAAACGCGGCACCGGCTTGTTTGTGGATATTTTCGCGTACAAATTTCACGGAATGTTCTTGAAATGACACTTAACGATGTACAAAAGGTTTCAATAAATTTACTCTATCCATATAGATGAAAAAAAATCGCAAAAAAGTGTTTTTCTTTTCATGCTGAAACCCCTACCCTCCCCTTCATGGTTGTTACGCATTATTGACTCGGACATTTCCTGACTTTTTTAGTATTTCCACACAGATTTTGCGAAGTTTCCAGGGAGATTGAGGTCGAATAAAGAACAAAATCTTTATCAAGATCAAACATATGAAATTGTTGAATATGAAAATAAGATTCTAAAAAATCTGAGAATCGAAAAATAATTTAAATTGTAAAATGAAAAAAAAATTATTGAAAGCTAATACAGAATCTGTTCTTTATTATAAACAGAATTTTTTATGTCGGTGCCAATAGATAAAAAATAAATATAAACACGTATCTACAGAATAATTGTGTGTGTATTAGTTTTTAGTTTTTGAACTAAAAACGTGAAAAATCTCTTAAAGAACAAACTTTTATTTATAAACTATTGAACTAAAAAGTAAAGTATGAGGCGTGAAACGTCATTGCCCTTGAAATAAAGCATCAGCCATTTAAACAAACATTTTAAATTTTTTAATGTTTAATGTTTATGTAAGTTTTATTATGTACTGCCTGCGCCTTTGATCAGTGACCAAGGATGGGATTCTTCTGTAGCTTTACTATTTAACTTCGTACACTAGATATTATTTCTTCACTTTTTAGTTTAATAGTTTATAAATAAAAGCTTGTTTTTAAAACACATTTATTACGTTAATTTTTTCATATATAATGAAGAATAATAGGTTAGATTTATTTAGCCATTATTGCCTCTCGGGCTTAAGAATATTCCATTAAATTACAGCGGTTACATACTTTTCTCTTATCCTACGCTTGAGTCCAGATATAATCTTGTCTTTGGTTCCCATTGCTCTCTTTTTCTCTATTACTACATTTCCATTACAACTTATCGTCTTGTACCCTTTTGACTTCTTGTTTTATCTAGTTCGCACCTTTTTCTCGAACTCTCTCACGAATTCACAGAGTACGGGCCTAATTTCTCTATTTAGCAGTTCGTTCCATCCTTTCAGCTTCTTTGCTTCTGTAAAGAGTTCATTCACGTTCGTCTTCATATCTCTACTTATCATTTTTTTAAATGCCTCACATCGTCTTTTATGCTCCACGTTCTCTTTTCCTTTCCCGCACAGTCGGAACGACTCTTCTTTAAAGCTTTTATTTTCCTCCCTCTCCACTATTTATTTTTATACTTTTCAATTTTTATTTCAAGTTCGTTTTCATGGTTCGTAATTCTTGCAAAACGTAAAACTCCTCAAAAACTAAAAAAACGCAAAAACATTGTGGAAAAATTGCAGGGAATTTTTTTAATTCCAGAGGATTTTTTTAATTCTAGAGGATTTTCAAAATTCCAGAGAATTCTCAAAATTCCAGAGAATTTTCAAAATTTCAGAGGATTTTCAAAATACCAGAGAATTTCCAAAATTACAAAGGATTTTCAAAATTCCAGAAAATTTTCAAAATTTCAGAGGATTTTCAAAATTCCAGAGGATTTTTAAAATACCAGAGAATTTCCAAAATTACAAATGATTTTCAAAATTCCAGAAAATTTTCAAAATTCCAGAGGATTTTCAAAATTACCGAGGATTTTGAAAATTCAAGAGGATTGTCAAAATTCCAGAGGATTTTCAAAATTCCAGAGGATTTTCAAAATTCCAGAGAATTTTCAAAATTCCAGAGGATTTTCAAAATTCCAGAGAATTTTCAAAATTTCAAAGGATTTTCAAAATTTCAAAGGATTTTCAAAATTCCAGAGGATTTTCAAAATTCCAGAGGATTCTCAAAATTCCAGAGGATTTTCAAAATTCCAGAGGATTCTCAAAATTCCAGAGGATTTTCAAATGTCCAGAAAATTTTCAAAATTCCCGAGGATTTTCAAAATTCCAGAAAATTTTCAAAATTCCCGAGAATTTTCAAAATTCCAGAGAATTTAAAAATTCCCTGAGTTTTCCAGGTTTTCGATATGCGTAACAGCCGTGACATTCCTCCCAGACATGTAACGCGAAAAAAAAATGATTCGCTTGCAGGGGCCTCTGATCACGTGCTACACCTGCGACGAAGCGTACCATTACTCCTGTCACGTGCCTCGCGTACCATCCGCAAAGTCAAACTCCAAATGGCAATGCAACGACTGCGTGCAAAAGCACTTCAAGAGCAATAGCGTGCAAAACACGAATTTATCGGTGAGCCGTCCGGATACACCGTCGATACCGCCGGTACTGCCGCCGGTGCTGAGTCCCCAAGTCTCGCCGAACAGAGCATCGCCGGAACAAATGGAGGAGGAGAGCGGAACTCGAGACGGTATAGATCCGAACATACCGGACGCGTCGGACTGGACGTCCGAGCAAGTTTATCAATACTTCGCGAGATTGTTTCCGAAGGAGGCTGAGGTATTCAGAGTTCAGGACATCGATGGACACTCGCTGCTGCTCATGAAACGAGCCGACGTCCTTAGCGGCTTGGATCTGCTTCTCGGACCTGCTCTCAAGATCTATCGGCACGTTTTGAAGCTTCAAATGCGTCGCGACGACTCGAGACTCTACTGGTTGTAGAAAAGGCCCTCGGGTGCTTTTTCGTTTTTTTTCTTTCGTTCACACATGTACACTCTTGTAAATATCGTGCCGCTGTGAGATACGTTGATGCGATTTTTCGAAGCTGACGGTCCTTTCGTAATATCTTAATTTTAAGAAAAAATCATAAGATTATTTTCCGATCGTCCCGTAAGAAATATTATACAGTTTACAAAAGTATACATCGTTTGGCAATTGTTCACTCGTGTGAACACAGCCGACTCGCATCGATCGTGCCTGACACTACATTTACCCCCCCCCCCCCCCTCCGAAATCAGCCAACATTCGCATCTTGACGCATTATAACGAAACGATAAATCCTTTTTATTTCTATGGAAATTCTACAGCTGTAAACTTATGTACTATAAGACTACATATTCACGCGTTGCATCTTTTATTTTATTCTTTTTTCTTTTATTTTCTCGCGCTTTTTGCCCGACCACAAATACGCGACTTTGGTTTCGAAGCGACGACATTTTTTTTTGTTGTTTTCTCGTTTGTTGTACAACGATTATAACGGATAGCAATTGCGAGTACGCTCCGACGAGTTTGCTCAACTCGGGCTCAATTCTACGAGGAAAATAGCGCATCGAGATAACGGAGTTTGAGTCTTCACGTATCCAGTCAAATATCAATATAATCGTGAACATTTATATCGAAAATTGTTATTAATATTTATTATAAATGTTCGAGTTAAACCGTCGCAATAAAAAGTTGTATGAAGAGTATCAAGCTGACTCTGTCGACGATTGTCACGAATCGTCGGATTTTTTACGGCGTGATCTAATCAGAGAGTATGTGAAAAAAATACACGTATTGTGCAATTAAGGAAAAACGAAGAAAACGTAATGATCTAACGATCTCATAAAGATATGTTCGGCGGACGAGAGCTCGAAGGATAATCTTTCCTGTGATACTCGAGGTATTCCTTTTACGATTTTCATCTACGACGAAGCAAAAATACATCACGGCATGCTGGTCAAATTTCAAGCCAACGAACTTTGAACACAAAATTACGGATCAAAAAATCATCGACGTGCCACATTTATATCTAAAAATTTATATACTAAATACTAATTTTAGATGTGCGTTATAAACTGCATGGGAAAAATTCCAGATTTCGAAACGACGATAAAACACGATAAAACTTAGAAAAATTTGACTAGCGGACGAATTTTCGTAACCGAGAAACTTTCGGATAAAATTTAACGTCGACATCTACAGAATTCATGCGAAATTTTTTCATTCTATAGTGCGTTCAACGAGAGAACGACACAGTGCTTTGTCGCTTTGAGCGGCCTGTGGGTCGGATGGGTTAGTGGGGCTTGCTACCCTTTTGGATCCTGCACTAACGTAGTAACGCGGAGAGGATAGGTGGTGAAGTTTGCATCGTTGGAATCAGAGTTGGGCGTAATTCTATTTTACAAATACGAATACGAATCTATTCACATCCTGATTTTCACCTGAATATAAATACAAATTTATTCATACTCCACTTATTTGTATTCGCATGCGTGCATACAAATACAATTGTATTCACAAATATTCTGAACATACAAATAAATTGACAGAAAAAATTGTGAATATTCACAAAAAATTGTAAATACAAAAAAATTTACGTAATAAGTTGTGAATTTTTTCGTATTTGAGACAAATTAAAATCAAATTCACAATGATTAGATTAAAATTTGCAAACCAAAAGTGAGTTCGTGCGTATTTTGAGAGAAAACATTGCCTCGAGGCAAAGAAATGTTTGCACAAAACTTTTGTTGCGAACATTTCTTTGCCTCAACACAATGTTTTCTCTCAAAATACGTACGAACTTACGGTACATTTTAATCCAATCATTGTAAATTTGATTTCAATTTGTCTTACGAAAAAAATCACAACTTATTTTGTGAATTTACAATTTTTTGTCAATACGTTTGCATTCACAGATTTTGATGTGAATTTTCTTTAATTCACAGGATTTCTTGTATATATTCACATTTTTTGTGAATATTCACAATTTTTTCTGTGTATTTATTTGTATGTTCGGAATATTTGTGAATACAATTGTATTTATATTCACATGAAAATCACTATAGAAAAAATTCGTATTCGTATTTATAAATAGAATTACGCCCAACTCTGGTTGGAATGCAACGAAAGTTAATTTTTCTTCTATTGCTCACGTTGTCGTATGAAATTCAGGGTACGAAAATCACTCAAACGATTTTTTTCATCTTAATCTACAAAAAAATGATAAATTGTAATAAAAATGAAGAAATGGCAAGAACTTGTATTGCGTTCCAACAATGCAAGCTTCAATGCCGTAAGGGTTAACGGACTACATCTACCTAGGTGGGTCGAAAAATGGCATTTTCGAAAACTATTTTACTCGACAGTATCACCTCTTAGCTGTTATTCCCTGAAAATTGCATCGAAATATTCCTAAAATTGAACGAGCTTCAGCTTCTAATAATTGACCGGGAGAGCTGCAGCAGCACCAAACTTTCAACGCGTTTTTCTCGAAACACTTCTCAAACTCGGTGGACACGATAGGCGGGATCTGACCGTAGCGGACGAATTTGGGTTCGGAAGCGTGTCGTTCTCTCGTTGAACGCAGTCTAGTTTATCGTTCGATATAATCGATTGTAACTTATTTTTATCAAGCGCCTATGTAATTTATCCATGATCCAAAAGGGTCCTGCTAATGCGGAAGGAATACCTTAATCTCGGACTGTCTCAATCATAATCTCAAAAATAACGAGTCCGATCATTTTCGCTTGAACTTAATTATAATTTCGTTACATCCAAGATCGCAATTTTAGTTATTTCACATGAAAAACATCAGGTTTGTCATCAGTCTTCGCCTTTTGAAATTCAGCTCCTGAGCGATGTTGCAACTTTGTCGATACAGGTCGACTTTATAAATCGATGAATCGACACTCACCGACGAATCGACAATTTCATTCAATAATCTCTCTAGCTATTTCTCTAACGCCACGAACAAAGAAAAATACTAGAGAAAATAGAATACACAGAACAGCAGAAATCAATTCGTCACGTGGACACTAGTCAAAATCCCGTCAAATTTCTATCCCCGTTCGCCGAAATAGTTCTTTCCCGTAGGTGTTTACAGGTATTCGAATTTAAATGCCCTTTTATCATATATATATATAGAGTCGCGAAGAGTTTTGCCCAACTACTGTTTGAAATTAACGTCATCGACATTCGCAATTTCGCTGTACTTCGGCGGCGGTGTTTTGTGCAACGGGACCTCATCGGGGATGAGAATGGCCAACTTGCTCGTGACGTTTCGTTTCCGAGCGATCGTCGCCGCCGAAGTCGGATCCAATTCTTCCTTGAAGCATTTCTCCGGTAAGAAGCGAAGCCATATGCCAATGGTCGCGAAAAGTGCTAGCGACAAGTGGACAATCCAGCCTGGTATTCCGCTGTGTCGGTTACCGCATTTAAACCAATAGGAACTGTTCCTCGCCACGGACTCCTTGATTTCGCCGTAGTAAATTGCCGTCCCGCCGTAGTCACCCATCGACTGAAAAGGGAAGAAATGAACTCGTCTAGGACTGGACTGTTGACACTTTTGCAGATTGCACGGAGATGCGGAGGAAAAAATGGCAATTTACATCAGCATCCTTGGCTACGGACTTGATGAAGGTCTGCGGCAGTTTGAAGCCTTCCATGTCCCACCAGCCTGGCAGGAGCTCCTTCCTCAAGCCAGGATCGGTCATCGCGTCGTTCTCCGGCATGTCCAACGACATGTCGGAGAACGTCGCGGTCCTCCACAGCAGCACGTTGGAGTCCTCCACATCCGCGGAGAGCAGGGCCAAAAAATCGGTCGCTCTTTGCGCAGCCATGAAGTTGCAGCCGGTCATGCACGCAGATCTGTCCTTCAAAATGACGTAAGCTTCGGTACACGCTGAAAAGGACGTTTTTTTAATATTCGTTTCTGAGACACGCCGATATAGAGGGACATCCCGAATGACCGACTCACACGACTCGCAGGCATCCTTCGAGCTGTTCAAGTTATTGATAACAAGGTCGTAGCGCAGGTCGACTAAATTGAAAAATCGACAACCACGTTGACAGCACAATTTCTCGTATTGATCCTTGAACATGAAACGTGCATCGTTAAAGCAATACCGGCGCAAATGTTGTTTGGGTTTGTTTGGGTTACGGCACTAATGTCGTTTGGCTTCCGATGCAAATATCGTTTGGGTTTGTTTTGGTTCCAATGCAAATATTTGGATTTGTTTGCGTTTCAATGCAAATGTCGTTTGGGTTTGTTTAGGTTGCGATGCAAATATCGTTTGAGCTTGTCTGGGCTCCAATGTCGTTTGGGTTTGTTTGGGTTTCGATGCAAATGTCGTTGAGAGTGTTGCGCGCAAATTATTTTCGGGCTTGTTCGGATTCTGACAAAAATGTTTCTGCTCGTTTTGGGCTCGGACGCAAATATTGTTTGGGTCCCGGCGCATTTTGTTCCAATGGTGATACTCACATTGAGTGAGATTTGAGGCAATTTTTCGCACAATGCTACGCACGGGTCCTCACGATGATAAAGCTCGAAAATATCGTCGCAAAGAACATTATTCACGACGAGAACAATAAGGAGCGCTATCATTGCTTTGCCTCGCAACATGACGTACGACGTCTACAACGGTAACGATCTAAAACACTCGACAAAAATCGCTGGAGCAATCCGACAAGCTCGCCGAGATATACCTGAAGAAAAAGAAAACAAATAGAAAATGATCGTTCTTTATCGCGGAGAAATCTGTCATTGCCGGAAACTTGGCGAGGAAAAGATCAACCAATGGCATTGTTCTTTCCGGGGAACGAAGTAACGAGCGACCGGTTAAATGACCGAATGTTACCCGAACGATGGAAAAAATTCTGCTGAACTGCTGTTAAGGTATTCCTTTCGCGGAGGGCCGTATTTTGTGGGGGCATAAGGAGGGCCCTTTTGAATCATTGGTAAATTACAGTGGCGTTCATTAAAAATAAATCACAATAAATTATTATTCCCAACGATTAACAGGAATAAAAAATTTCGCCCTGATTTAGTAGATTTAGACATTTTTACATTTTCTCTGAAAAGCGACTGCGTAAATTCTTCTAATAGTCACATTTTTCAGTTTAATCATGAATATTTTCTTTAAGGGTATAGGGTAGGGTTTCGGCGTAAAAAAAATCACTTTTTTGCGATTTTTTTTCATCTATATGGATAGAGTAAATTTATTGAAACCTTTTGTACATTGTTAAGTGTCATTTCAAGAACATTCCGTGAAGTTTGTACGCGAAAATATCCACAAACAAGCTGGTGACAAAGCTTTTCCAAGACGCCTTTGGAAAAACACGATTTGCGGTGTTCACTGTATCGCAGCTAGAAATGATATGAAGTCAAGTACCATTGAAATTTAGTCAAAGTATCATCAAACCCTCCCCCAACGGTTTTTGATAATTTTTTTTCAATTTCTAAATTTTTGGTGGTCTTGTAAAGTGAAAAGTGCTATTTTTCACGAAAAATTCCGCCATTTTGGGGGTGAAAAAACCCCCTCAAGTAAAAAAAATCTCAAACTAACCGTTGGGGGGAGGTATTTTATATGTAGAAAGTGTGTACCAAGTTTGAAATAAATCGGTCATGTAGTTTTCAAATGACAGCGTGAACACGGACTTTGAAAAAGTGGTTTCGATAAAAACGCGTTTGAAGTTGAGAAAAGTCGGAGCTACAGTGTTAGAGGAGCGGGACTAAATAGTCAATAACTTCGAGAGTTTTGCTCTGATTGACTTGAAATTTTGGGATTGTATGCTTGAAATGTTTAATTATAAGAAAAGACAAAAAAAACGATTTTTCAAAAGTGCAAACCCCCACTCTCCCCTTAAACATTCGGTGACCCCCTGTTTTTATGATCGTTGCGGAAACTTTAGATTTTTTGACACGTGTGAGCGGGTTTAGGCATCCAGAGTGATTTAGTGTAAATTATTAGATGAAAATGTGGCCAGCGTGTCATCTCCGTAAAGCGCCGTATAAATAAGACGATTTTTAGAGTCGTAATTTTTCGTTGAAAGCCCGTCAACTTGGTTCAAAATTGTACCAGTATACTGGAAAGTATTTTGACTTGATTATAGACAAGAATCAGTTAATTGTCAAATATTCGATTCGTTGACTGAAGATGTTCGATGAGAAGAGAAAGACGATAGCGGCGCCATCTCTCGGTCACGACGCGCAGCCGAAAACTGACGCCGCTCACTCCGCCGTTTCTAGTTCGCGCTCGCTTCTTTTCCTTCGTTCGTGTTCCGCGAAGCACAGATGACGGTTTCAAAAACTTTTCCCCCGACCAGTCAAAGGAAATGCCAGTATTTTGAAACGGTGGTAAACTTTGCCCGCCATTCCGAGCGCGAGAAGCAAGCAAAAGTTTTACACAATCACGAGGCACATTGTCGCCAATAACAAACCACCCTGCTGTTATGTTGACCGAGGCGAGGAATTAAAGTTCCGCAAAACGGCAAACTTCGTCACATCACCGATTCGTTCGTATTCGATAATCAACGCTCGTCCCAGCGTCGTACCCGGATCATTCTCTCGGCAAAGAAAGTTTGCACCCTCGAAGAAAAAATGGTTCGTACGAAGCAACCGCGCAAAACAAGATCGATTCGCGAAACGACGGACGAGAGTGAGGCTCTCGTGAGGGATTTCGAGCGGGAAGCGGCAAATAGAATTCACAAAGTCGAGGCAGACTTATCGATGCAAATAAAGATGCTCGTGAATTCTCTGGACGCTGCACTGGCGGGTTTGCCGGCGGACTTCAGAAAAATGACTCTAGGCGAGCTCCTGACGTTCGACAACGAGAAAGACGTCACGGAGGAGGTTAGCGACGAGTCGGAAATTTCGTCCGTCTCTAAGACCGTAGAGAAGCCTCGCACGGCCAAACGCGCCACTGCCGCTTCCGACGACGGCTACGCCACAGAATCGACTACCGCCGCCAAAACGAGTCACGTGTCCAGAATGAACGGCGCCAAAAATTCCGACAAGCGTCCGACTCGTCAGCACCGTAGTTCCTCCAATAACGCCAATGCTCATAAACAAACATTGAGAACGACGCGCAGCGTTTCCAGAAACAGAAATTCCAAGCGCGTCTCCGAGCAGGAAAACAGGCACGATCTCATGAAGACGGCCGGGCGCTGTCCCACCAG
The DNA here is from genome assembly GCA_964007375.1 of Ophion obscuratus. Classification (NCBI taxonomy): domain Eukaryota; kingdom Metazoa; phylum Arthropoda; class Insecta; order Hymenoptera; family Ichneumonidae; genus Ophion; species Ophion obscuratus. The sequence continues at coordinate 6,845,617 of OZ023313.1, forward strand.
CAACAAGTACAAGACTCCCTCGACGAAGAATCACGCTCCGTCGTACGGCCCCGTCACGCCCAAGATCAAGCCCAACACGTCCATCAATATAATGAGACGACCGAGACAAGGCGAGATGGTACTCAGCATGCAGGGTAGCCCTCTTCTCGTTTCCTCCATCGTTCAAGAACGCACCGCCAACATCAACGTTCCGCTCCAGAACGGCGACGTCATTTCAGTCCTGCCCAATCCGGGATTCCGCCTCTCTCACATGCCCGCCGTCGACGCAGAAACCATGCAACAACTCATGACCCTCACCGGACACCTCAACAAGGTCATGGGAAACAAATAAAATCGCTGCTCCAAGATGGCGGTGCGGAAGGACGATGGGCATTTTGGGCGGAAAGGCCCAGAAGCGAATGTTTCGATTTAGCTCGTAGCTTGGGGAGCAAACGGATCTCGCTTCTGGAACGGATGATGCACCGTGCCAGTTCCGGGAACCCAGTAGGTGCGGATACGCAAATTTTGAAACAATGTCTTAGATTTAGCGCGCTGACTATGGCGAGCAGGGCACATAGGCCTACCGATGAATATTCGAATTATTTAATTAACGTGTGCATTTGACCTGTTAGAATTTTAATTGTAATCTCATGTATTTTTTTGTATGTTTTGTATGAAAGGCACGAGAAACTTGTAATACCGCGTGTTCATTGGATGCTTGTGAACCGTGTGAATATAATAAAATACTATTGTTTTTTTTTACTGTATTTTTCATGTGTCACGATTATTGGAGAAGACGGTAACTTGTGTCTTTGCTCTTTTAATGCCAATCTTTGTTCTTGATAACTAAGGAAGGTGGAGACGCTTGCGATTTTTTTGGAACGAGATTATGTCGGAGAGCACGAAAAAGTAATGGGAAGTTTGACGATCTTGGATGTGGCCCAAAGGAGTCGGATATAATTTTTCCGGTCTTTAAGGGGTTAGGCCACAGTAACGAGTATAAAGTCACGTGCGAATTTAACGGGAGATATACGCCTAGATGGTCGAGGTCGAGGATTTAGAAGCTATGAACATTCCGTCGATCGTAGAAGACTGTGAGCCTGGTATCGATGATTGCATGTAAGTTGACAAATTTCATGATTTATTCATTCCCAAATTTTCAAACGCTTTTTTCGCAAAACCACGTTTTTCAAAACGGTACCCAAAATTTCTCGAAAACCAATGAACCGATTGCCTTGAGGTTTTTTGTGGTTATTCTCTACTCCGTTATCTAGTACTTGTCGTAGGATTTTTTTCCGTTACGTAGTTTTTGTTTTATAGGCAAAATAATAACTAATTTTTGGCCAAAAAATCACTATTTATGTTCAAACGTCCGCCATTTTGTCATAAATCGATATTTTCAAAATCGGCTCTGACAAGTACTAGATTATAGTACCTAATTTAATAATCTTTTTGGTTTTTGTTTTCAGATGATTTTTGAAGAAACGCCAGTGGGCACCGTATACGCAGATTTTTTTACGACGCTCCAAGGATCATACAATATCCTTGTATATTTTTGATATTTTTAAATAAAGAAAATTAAACATATTTTTGAATGTATATACTTTTAGATAATTAAAACCCCAATCCGAAATTTCAAATAGTTTTCCTTGAAAAAATTCACAAAAATGACCTTTTTCCGGCTTCTAGGTGTATATGTCCCCTTAAAAAAAAAAAATTCGTATGAAAAAGTGATTCTCTCAAAATTAATTACACATCTATGTAATTAATATTAGAACATACTAGAACAAAAGAAACAAAAATTCTCGTCAATTTACATTAGAATGCATAGAGAACGTACGGAATTAAAAAAATATTGTTTTATTCAAAAGTTGTAGGTATTTGAATGAATTTTCAGTAAAAAATTTCGTACACAACTGCTCATAAAATGAAAAGTTTTCGATTAATCAGAAATTCCGTACGTGCTTCTCTGCGAAGTGCAATTAGGAACATAAGTTTCAAATTTGAAGTATATCGAGTGAAAATTGTTGAAGTTATTTGTCACGCCAATTGGAAAAAGCTGTTTCGAGAAAAACGCGTTTAAAGTTTTAAATACTCTATGGCCGTACCAGGGGCTTGCGTTAACGCTCAAAGTCGGTGAAAAAAAAATTCTTACTATAAATCGATTAGTAACTTATTCTTACGATGATGAAACATCGTTTTAGCGAGAAAAAAATCGATTCTTTGAAAATTCTACTGTGGCCCTTAAGGAATCCCCTTAAGGGTTTTCGAGGGTCTACTCGATAGGAAATTTTCCGCTGATTACGATTATTACCGAGTTTTCGTTGAAAACTCAAAGTTACGCGGGCTAAACGCGAAAACGTATTTTTCTACGATTTGGACCATTTTTTTAATTAAAAAATTGGGTTTTGTCGAAAATTAATGGTGAATTCGTGTTCGGGGGATAAAAATATAATGTATTGGTAAAAAAAAATCACGCTTTGGCCAAAAAAAGTTTCTTTACTCAATAAGGGCTCATTTTTTTCTGGCTGGATTTAGAAATCCGCTTAATGTGCATTCGCTTCGCAATTGTTTTCTCTTTGAAATGCCGTTTCATTCGTGAAGTTCCGATGATTTTTCTATTTTTGGCAGAATTGCAAAGACGGATCACCGAAATTTTCCCTTTACCTCTTTTTCGGCCATTATTCAAGTTGAATTTTCGGCGAAACTATTTGAGATATCGGGATAAACCCAACAGGGTTCTCAAAGGCAAACAAAATTATTTTCAACCCTCCCTAATAAGTCTCCGTGATCCTAATAGGACCGACGCTACGGCTGTTTGAAATTTCTCGATTTTAGCAATTCCGAACAAGTAGCCAGAAGGGTCGAAAAGTGTTTTCTCTACTTTTAAATCATTTCAAGCGTCTATTGAATGGGAAGTTTTCCATTGATTTATCATCGAGTTTTGGTCGAAAGTTCAAAATTACACGGGCCAAACCCAAAAAACGACTTTTTCCACCATTTTGACAATTTTTTAATTAAAAATGTGGGTTTAGTGGAAAATGAATGGCGAATTAGTGTTGGGGGGGGGGGGGGGGGGGTGAAAATACATCGACAAAGCTTAGGAATAAAATATAGCAATGCAAACTTTTGGCACTTGTTTCAATGTTTCCTCAATCGGGGTTAACTTTTTCTCTGTTCGGATTTGGAACTCTTCTTGGTGCGCATTTTCTTCGTAACTGTTTTCTCTTAAAATTGCCGTTCAATTTTTTAAATTCCTATGATTTTTCGATTTTTGGCAGAATTTCAAACACGGGTAATCGATTTTCGCGTGATTCGATGTGAGAGTCGACATTGCGGCTGCCACCGCGTAAATCTTCGAACAGCGCCACCTGGACGTACCACGATGAACCCGCCCGTTGAAGATCCCAAACCTCCGTTCTCGCTATATTTCAGTGACGACGATCCTCAGCCCTCTATGTATGTTTTCGTCATAGTTTCTAATGAAGAAAAAAAAGACAAAAAACTACGCCCACTTGTACCGCCTTCGTGATTCGTCCGTCGTGACATCGACTCGTGCACACGCATATGCACATAATATATATATATATATACACGTAATTTCCGACGATACGGCGAGCTTACCGAGTAACGCAAGAACCGCGCCTTCTATTTCAATATGTAAGATCGCGGCCGCGCAACTGCCGATGAACAGACCCACGCACACGACACGCCGTAATATTTCGTTTCTAGTATCCCCGTGAGCATTCGTCCAATCGTACGTAAAGGCCCTTCGATCCTGGAAAATGCTTGCGCCGCATCAAGCTCGAATTATCGCGTGGCTCCGACGATTATAAATATTGATTTTTCTTTTATTTATTTGTATTTTCAACGGCCGTGCTAGCAGTGCCAGAAGGAAGCTCCGAGGTACCTTCGAGGTTTTTCTGCGAGGATCGGGAGAATAATGGAGATCCTGACAAACATATCATTGACGTTCTGGTCGCCTGACATTTGGTTACCGCCGAACACTACATGGAACGACATCGCACCCAATGCGGACAACAAATACGCGAATTATCAACATTTGATTTATCCATTGCCAATGGCACTATGTCTCCTGGTCCTGAGATACGCACTCGAGAGGTATGCGTCCTTCATTTTTCTTTCTAACCGTCTTTTTCTGGCTCTCTTTATCTCTGTCTTCCCTGTCTATCTCTGTCTATTGTCCTTCAAGCTAAAGTACCGGTTTAAGAAGGTTACGAGTTTTAATGACGGGATTTTCATTTCTCGTAATGTCATGAGGAAATCGCTCATCAGTTTCGTAACCTTTTCCACTTTTTGCGCCTTTTCTCCATGCTAAGTCTATTTTCGTTTAGTTTGTTTGGGCCCGTTTGGGTTCGTTTTGGGGCCTCTTGATTTTGTCTGGATTCGTTTGTGTTGGTTTAGTAGTGTTTGGATTTGTTTGGGTCTGTTTCGTTTTGTTGGGGCCTGTTTCATATTGTTGGGGCCTGTTTAGGTTTGTTTTGTTTGGCCAGGCCTGTTTGAGGTCGTTTACTTGGTTTGGTTTGGTTTTGCCTGTTTGTTTTTGTTTCTGGTCGCTTGGGTTTTTTTGCCTCGTTTTTTGGGGCCTGTTTGGGTCCGTTTTGTTTTGTTTGTGCTGTTTTGATTTGCTTAAGTTCGTTTTTGTTTTTTTAGTTGGGATTGTCTTGGTTTTTTTGGGTATATTTGATTTTTGACATATATTTCTGAAATACATCACTGAATCTTAGTACGCTGACGGTCCATCGTAGGAATTACGTTTGAAATGCATTTATCTAAAATCGTCGAAATACTCTAGATTTTAAGGGCGTTTTTGTTTTTGGAAAAAATGTTTTTCAGCCTCGTAACTTTTTATAGTATTTTTTGGATTAATGTTCTTGAAAAACGGTGAAGGTTTACATTTTTTTATGGCCCAAGTAGAAAAAAAGTACTTCTACTTTCGGAGTTACCAAAATGTTAGATAAGAGGATACAACTTATGCGTGTGACTAAAGTATGGTGGTAAAATGGTTGTAATTGAAGCTAGTGAAAATTGTTCAAAGGTTTCGTAATTAGAGGAGATTGAATTTTTAGTAGAATATTCCAGGAGCATTGCAAAGTTTAATATGAATATTATTATGCGCATAAGTTTAGCGTCATGGAAGAAGAGTAGTGTTTGAATTTAGTCCCTTAAGGGCGTTCGAATTCTCTGAGTCAATTTAATTTGAAGGAAGATAAATGAAATTCCTGCATGAACAGGATACAGTTTTGGGATTACGGTAACAATCTCTATAAATCTCTATGGAAATTATTAATTTTCACAGGCAATACATGTGAGTACTCTTAAATTCTTAGAGTTATGTACTTTTGAATAATGATAATTCTACCAGGATTTGTTTTATCAATTTTAAAAAAGGTCCTCAATTTTCACGAGAACTGCATTTTCGTAATTTATGGAAACACATACTAACAATTTTTTCCACAACTTTTGTCAAAGTTGTTTCTTTGTATTAAATATTACTCGGAATGAAAAATCCTTTCGTCGGTACTGCAACGAGTCGTCGAACAACGTGCGTTTGGCGATAATGCGTGAAATAAAAACAACTTAATTATCGTATACGAGTTAATTTATCTGATACAGGTCAGTCTGCCGATTTGCACGTATACTTGCTTGCATGAAAATTGCTCATGAGAAATGATACAGCGGCTGTTAAAAGTCAAAGGTCTTTTATCGGCGATAACAAAGACCTCGCGTCGGGAATAGCAATAGGTATTACATTCATGCTGCTGTGCAGAGAAATTAGTAGCCGAAAATATGAGCAATTCTCATCCGCAGGTATTGGTTCGCACCTGTCGGCAAATCTCTTGGTATAAAAACGACAAGATCGAAGAGAGCTCCGCCTAATGCAATCCTGGAGAAAGCTTACGTTAGCAAAAAAATTAAGCACAAGCAGGTGACCATTCTTATTATTAATATTACATTATAATTCTTCGTTGTGCTTTCATTTAGCAAAACTCTCCGCAGTCTATGAGTTGCTCTACAAATAGTCGGGTACATTTACATTTTCAGGTCTTGTCTTTAGCCAAACAATTGGATTGGAGCGAACGGCAGGTCGAGAGGTGGCTGAGGCTCAGACGTTCACAGGACAGGCCCTCTATGCTAACAAAGTTTTGCGAAAATAGGTAATAAATTGAATTCGTAAAGCTTTCGAAATATTTTCGAAATTATGAACGAGATTTCGAAATGGATATTAATAGTTTTTAAAAATTCATCGAATATTGTGAAGTCAAATTTGAAATTCCATACGTATTCATGTCACGCGATATTACCATACGTACACAAAAAATACGCTAAATTATAATATTAACATTATTAATGATAAATATTGATATATTGTTATTAATATTTATATTCTATTTTATATTGTTGATATATTAATATTATAAATATGAGGCATTCCACGTCACTTCAGCCGGTAAAAAAAAAATCCACAAATAATTTTGTAAAAATCGAAGTACTTTATTGAAAGACATTTTTAAAACATTTCTGACGTTTTTTTCTCGTTGATTACCATTTTTTAATATTTTTCAATTCAAACGGCTGTATCTTTGGCAGGATTTGACGTATTTACATTCGTAAAAAACGAAAATGTGCGTCTTTTTCTAGCCTTCCAGGAAAAAATTAATTTACATTTTATTGAGCAAGTCGAGCGTCCGTTTCAGGGCAAAATATGCAAATATATTCTTTTTTCTCAAGGAAAGACACTCGTTATTTCATTTTCAAGAATTTCCCCGAATTGTCAATACGAAAAACGGGTTTTTGGTATTTTTTATATTATGGGATTCCTAAACACCGTGAAGCAACAGCTATTTTGATTAAAACTTTTTTTTTTATTAATATTCGATTGAAGAGCGTGGAGCACTCGCTGTATGTTTACCACGTTTTTGAAATACATATGACAGATATGTCGTATGTATTGGAGCCTTGGAGTGTTCCACACTCTTCGATCGAATATTAATTAAAAAACGTAAAAAATAAAAATAGCTGTTACCTCACGGTGTTTAGGAATCCCATAGTATAAAAAATACTAAAAATCCGTTTTTCGTATTCACAATTCGGGGAAATTCTTAAAAATAAAATAAAAAGTGTCTTTCCTTGAGAAAAAAAATATTTTTGCATATTTTGCCCTGAAACGGACGTTCCACTTGCTCAATAAAATCTAAATTAATTGTTTCCTGGAAGGCTAGAAAAGGACGCACATTTTCGTTTTTTACGATTGTAAATACGTCGAATCCTGCCAAAGATACAGCCATTTGAATGGAAAAATGTTAAAAAATAGTAATCAACGAGAAAAAACGTCAGAAATTTTAAAAAATTTCGACACTCGGTGAATATTTTTCAATAAAGTAACTCGATTTTTCAAAATTATTTGTGGATTTTTTTCTTTTACTGGGTGAAGTGACGTGGAATGCCTCATATACAATATATTATATATGTAATTTATATTATTGATATATTATTGATATTTTTAAATATTATATATAATTTATATATCACTAATAATAATAATAAACAATATTAATAATGTACATTTTTCTCATGGTGCGATCAAAATTTATCGCTCGTTATTCAACCAATAGTTTGTACTTTTCATTTTAGCTGGCGATGCTTCTATTACACCTACTCGTTTATCTACGGAATCGTAATTCTTTGGGAGAAGCCGTGGCTGTGGGACATAAAATATTGCTATTACGGGTATCCCTATCATCCGGTGACCAATGACGTATGGTGGTATTACATGGTATCACTGGCGTTCTATTGGTCGCTCGGCATATCTCAGTTCTTCGACGTTAAACGAAAGGATTTCTGGCAAATGTTTATTCATCATATAGCCACGATTATTCTAATGTGTTTCTCGTGGGTTGGAAACTTGACTAGAATAGGCTCGCTAGTCCTAGTCGTACACGATTGTGCCGATATATTCTTAGAGGTAAGATCTAAATTCGCCACTTCGACATTATGAAAGAACGTCTTTATTCGTTCGTGCCAAGTAATAGATTCGTGCTTTTTGTTTTCCAGGCAGCGAAAATGGCCAAGTACGCTAATTACCAGAAACTATGTGATTTTATATTTTGTATCTTTACAATACTGTGGATCGTAACGCGCACCGGTGTTTATCCGTTTTGGATAATTTATAGGTAAGCTATATTTTCAAGGCATCATCACCGTGTAACGGGTCGAAAAGTAGCTGATTTTCGGGATTTTTCCCGCCATTGCTAAAATACGATAATCAGTCTGATTTTTTTCGGGCCTCTGCATCTACGTAGAGGCCCGACAAAAATTGCCAAATTCCGAATTCTTTTTCTGGCAAACGGTTGGTGAAAGAGAAACGCATTTTTCTTAACAGAAAGGTACAGATATTGACAGACTTAAAAAAATCCCCAAAAAATACAGAAAAACAACAAAAACATGGCCGCCGCCAGATGATTAAACCTTTTCGCGAAATTTGCCGGTGGACACGCTCCAGCTTAGACGGCCCAATCGAAATCTAAAAACAAAATGGGTTATTCAAATTAACAATAAATACGAGTCGTTGACGATCGTCGATTTTTTAAATAATTTTTTTTAACAACGTCGTGACGAATTGAAACTCGAGCATGCAAAATCTGTGAAAAAAGTCGTCTTTTTAACGAAACGATGAAAAAATGAAAATAGTTTTTGAAATAGCGAGATCGTTAATGACCTTTAAATGTTTCTCATCGTATCTCATGTAAATTTGGAAACAATCCATCGAGTGGTTCACGAGATATCGTGTCCACCGACTTTGAAAGTAGTGTTGCGAGAAAAACGGGTTCAAGGTAATCCTTTCGTTTTATACCAGTCATACCACTGATCATACTTGAGACTTGTTCAATTTATACATTCAACATATGCATGAAAAAATCATTTGTAATAACTAAAATTTTCCATGCGTAAACTGTTTAAGGCCGGATATACATTTAGATAGGAAAAAAAAACAATTTTTCCAAAATCCTAGAGGGACGCTATCCCTTAAGGCGGGATAATCCCCTATTTAGACCGGAAATAAGGCGGGATAATCCCTTATTTAGGCAGGAAATAAGGCGGGATAATCCCCGATTTAGACAGGAAAAAATAAGCAATATTGAAGGATTTTTTAAACTAAGAAATAATGATTCTACAATTATCAAACTGCAGGTATATTTTAATAGTATATTTAAGTATACAAAACAATTTTTTTAAATTAATTCATCATCAAAATGCCAGAACTGTGGCAGAGTGTTACAGCAAGGTCGCCGCGGGAGTTGCGAATTGGCGTGCAGTCGAGCTCCCGGTAGACTTTGATTTGCAAAACAGTTGAAACATTTTTTCAGTTAGAACATATATGGTTTCTATGTGACGGTGATTAAAATGAAGAAAATGCACATTTAAGAAAATGGCACGCATTTACAAAAAAAATCAACATTCCACGCAACTTTCCTGTAAAATGTGGATTAAAAAAGTAGGTTTTTTCTCAAATTTTTCAAAAATAATTGTCGTCAAGTAAAAGGCACCAATATTATCAAGTTTCAACTCAGTCGGCTTAATAGTTTTTTAGTAGTCCTGCACGCCAATTTCGTTAATGCAGTTTTGAGAAAATGCGTTTCAAGTTCACGCCCGCTCCCAATCCGAGCAGTAAGGCACAGCGTTGACGAGCTGTAACGTATGAAGTTTTTTGAATTTCGCTTTGAAACTTTAGGAAAATATTCTACATATATAGTTCTATCCTTTAAAGAAGAAAAAAAGAAATCGATTTTTTGATCGTTGTAAATGTTTATCCCGCCTTAATGGATGTTCACATTTAATTAGAAAAATGAAAAATTAGTTATTCCAACGATTCGCGCAGTATTTCTAGGTTTGATATTTGGCAACATTGGTTCTACTTCCGTTTCCTTGCTCCATCCTCCATGCTTTTCAACGTCGATCTGTCAAAACAATGTCAGGTGCGAGAAACATAAAGTATTCGGGCCACGACTGTGTAAAAAGCGTGGAAAATTTGTGTCGGCGAAATATGTCGGTTAAAAATGAAATATGTGTGGAAATTCGAATGAGTGAGATGAGGTTAGGACTACAGTCAGCTGTTGCCTTGCTGTGACGTCTCTTTGTCCTAGCAATTGGTAATTAATCCAATACCGGAAGTTCAAATTAAACTTGATATTACATAAAAATTAGGTCGATAAGCGCAATTTTTTCTGAGAGCATTATCAGAGAGAGAATAATCAGATTTACATACTTTACACTTGTTGTAATCCTGCTACAAGTGTTAAGTATGCAAATCTGTTTATTTTTAAGAATCTGAAGGATTCCCGCTATTATGTACACTTTTATAACGACCGGAAATTGAATTTTTCGTATGTCGTCTTGGAATTCCTTTACAAAAATACGCAATTTTAATATTTTCTTTGTCATTAGGTCGATTTTTTTAAGGATTTTATAAAAGACATGAATATAAAAATTGGGCTTGATAAAGTCTTGAAATTCATTTTTAAAAAATTTAATTCATTTTTATTCATTTTCAAGTACAAAAACTATAGTTTAACGTAACGCCTCAAAAACAGGTGGGCTAGGTAGCTCCATCACAACTCGGCAACGGCTTGTCTGAAACAAAAAAATCAAAGTCCATTAGATTCAGTATGACGCCAGCTACAAAATCACCCTCGGATATAAAGTTTTATCGAAAAATAAAAAAATGGCAGATGAAAAACGAAAAAAGTATTTTAAAAACGCGTTTCTTCGCAGTTTTTCGCAAATAAAGAGTAAAAATCAAAATTTTAAAACCATCGAGGGTCATCTTGTTGCGAATCATGTTTACAATATGTGGTTCAAATTTCAAGAGAATCGGTTTATTAGCTTTAGAGATACGATGGAGCTAGATTTTGAAAACGTTGTTTCGAGAAAAACGCGTTTGAAGTTTATACTATGAAAAACTCTTACCTAAACTCAATCGGCAATTCCTGCACCGTACAAAATCCCTCCCGATTGCTCATTATCGTCGATTTCTTCAAGGCTTGCTTGCTTTCGATTTTCTGAAATTTTCAAAGTGGACTGGCCCCTTGATATATTTAGTGAAGCTCAAAAAAAAAAAATGAAAATCCTATGTATTGCAGCTCGGCGATAGGATTACATTAAAGTTTGAAGTAGAAGCTTTACCTCATTTAATTTGAGGAATATTTCAATGAAATATTCAGGACATACAGCTGTGTATCGAATAAAAATATTTTTGGATTCGACGTTTTGACCGACCTAGGTAGACGTAGCCGGTTAATGTGCATAATTGTTTCTTTCGTTTGAAGGACTTCAAAGGAATCACGTGTTTTTCATTTGCAGTACAACGATAGAGGCTCCTAAAATAGTACCGATGTTCCCGGCGTATTTTATATTCAATTCTCTGCTGATACTGCTACTGGTTCTCCACATCATATGGACCTGGTTGATCCTAAAGATAGCGTACAACGCTATTTACGCTGGCCAGGTAACACCCAAAGTCAATCCAACTCTTCATCTCTGATTTCCCCTCGTCATTCGAACGTAATTCAATGTCTTATTTTCATCGGTTCAATATAAAAAATAAAAATAAATACTTTCAACAGATGGAGGGTGATATTCGCAGTGACAGCAGTGACGACGTTTCCGATGTATTGCTCGACAGCGCACCTGCCAATAATACATCCAATCATAGCAGTAAACAAAATTCCAGGCTAAAGCAGCACTAACGGGACTCTCTCTCTCTCCCCGTGACACAATAGGCGTAATTAATTCGAACGGTAATCGTTGAAAACGAATCAACGGGACGAAAAACGAAATTCCATTAGCCAGGTGCTGATCAACACGCCGACACGAGCCTGATAACTTTAAGAATTAAATGTGATTTTTCGAGAGTTGCAATCACGATCCGAGTGATTACTTTTTCCGATCAATGAATCTTGAGAGAAAAAGAACAACGCGTATCGCATATATTTGTATGTTCAGAGTTCGAGGGCTTTTTTACGGACAAAACGATAGATACGTGCATACTTCGAGATTTCACCCAGTTTCATTGACACACGTGTTCGTAAAGCTGTCATAATTAGGAAGCGTTATTTTTTAAGTCATACCGCACGTTGGACAAACTCTTTACCTAAGACTAAAAATTTCGCACCCGAAAGCTGCCAATCGGACGTTCGGGATAAATAAACACACGCTTGCCGCGCGTTTTCGAGCTACAAGCGACAAATTCACGCTTCCTCGAGTGTCGAATATTTTTTCTCCGCGTCTCGTCGTTTCGCCGTTAGACGCGTCAAGTGAGACTTTCTCATCGTCGTGTAGGTGCGAGATTATAAACGGACAATTGAGTAGGAATTGTTCGACGATCGCACGAAGCGATCGGTTGAGAGCGAATCGATCGAATGCGATCGCTAGGCCTAGAATTATAAATTTCCTATGTCGTGAAGAGAAACGTTTACAATCATTGTTACAAACTCATTTACATCGTAATACACAATAAACTATTGAGAAGAAGTTGAATTTCGTCACGTGGCCGTTGTCTTTGAATGCGAGAGGAAGCTTTAATTTTACTTATCCCCGGTCGTCGAGTATCTATGAGAATATTCCGAAAGGAAATACGATAAATTGTGAACGATATCGTGAAATGAGGCGCTTTGAGGCGGGAGCCTGAATTAGAAGGTCCGAAAAAAGCTTTTGCCCTTGTATCTTCGAAGATATTTATTAGGTGTACAAATAAGTTTTAGGACACTTCGATTTTGTATCATAACAGCTATTCTAAATTAATTCAAACGTCCCGCTCACTTATCATAGATGGCGCTTGATATGTAGCATCGAAACGTAAAGGAGTCATAAACGAAACCTATAAATTCTGTAAATTAAACATGCAGACCGATAAGCTATTTATTAGACACTGCATTCGCTATGAATTCCACCAAGGAAAAAGTGTTAGGAAAGCGTGTGAATCGATATGTTCTGTTCTTGGAGACAACATTGTATCTAAAAGTACATGTGAGTATTGGTATAAGCGATTCAAAAAAGGTGATTTCGACGTTAGTGACCGTGAACGCACGGGGCCTCTTGTAAAGGTGGACGATCAGGAACTGCAAGCGTTGCTGGATGAAAACTCTTGTCAGACGGAGAAACAACTTTCGGAACAGCTTGGAGTAACTCAACAAACTGTTTCTTATCGCTTAAAAGCAATGGGTAAGATTCGAAAAGGAACAAAGTGGGTACCACACTTTCTGACTCAAGAAAATAAAAACAGCCGTCTTAACATTCGTGTGAGTCTTTACAACAAGCAACATAGAAAGTCTTTCTTACGGAAAATTGTGACCGGCGATGAAAAGTGGATTTATTTTGATAATCCGAAACGCAAATATCATTGGGTTGACCCCGGCGAGCCGACAACATCCACGCCAAAGCGCAATGTTCATTGTAACAAAGTCATGCTGTGCATATGGTGGGATATGAAAAGCGTACTGTATTATGAACTTCTCAAACCTGGTCAAACAGTTACTACCGATCGCTATTGTCATCAATTGATGCAAGTGAATCAAGAAATTGAGAAGAAACGTCCATTTTCTGGTAAAGGAAAACGTCCAGTAAAACTGCTCCATGACAACGCGCGGCCTCATGTGGGTAAACCGGTCAAGGATACGTTACTAGCACTTGGATGGGAAGCTGTACCACACCCGGCGTATTCACCAGACTTAGCCCCATCCGATTATCATTTATTCCGGAAAATGCAGAACGATTTGTCTGACGTGCGATTCAAAACATTTGAAGAAGTGGAAAAATGGGTCGCTAAATTTCTCACCTCGCAAGACGAAAGTTTCTTTGCGAAAGGCATCCGCGAGTTACCTGAGAGATGGCTGAAGGTCATTCAGTGCGATGGAGATTACTTCGATGAATAACTGTGTTTTACTTCTTTTTTAATAAATCTTGAATTTTTTGAAAACTGTCCTAAAACTTATTTGTACACCTAATAGCATTGGCCTCTGTAACTTTGTAAATATATTCTTGGATAGTTTGTCTATCGATTTAAGCAATAAAAAACAACGATTTTTCAGACCTAATTAAGGCTCCCGCCTTAAGGTATTCCTTTCGCGGAGGGCCGTATTTGTTAGGGGCATAAGCAGGGCCCTTCGAAATCATTGGTAAATTACAGTGGCGTCTTAGAAAATAAGTCACAATCAATTATTATACCCCAACGATAAACTGGAACGAAACATTTCGCGCAAATTTAGTAGATTTGGACATTTTACATTTTCTCGGAAAAGTCGCGGTTACGAAAATTCTTCTGCTAGTCACATTTTTCTGAGTAAACTTGTGTTGAATGCTCCTTAAGGGGTTAGGCCACAGTAACGGGTATAAAAAATCATGTACGAATTTAACAATTTTTTTTTTTAATTTCACATCTACTTAGGCCCGGTTCCACAACTCTCGGTTAACTACAGTTAACCGAGGTTTAAGACGTTAAACCCGGTTCAGTAAAGAAGTAGCGTTCCACAACATCATCAAACGCCGGTTAACTGCGATTCGCTTCGGTTAAAGTTAATCCCCGGATTTTGGGGGTTTAGCGAAGATAACGGAGGTTTAATAATGTGGCGACATCGGTAGTGTGTTTTGAAAGCTGGGAGCGGTCGGCTGCTGCACATCGCTGACATGTTGTAGGCGATTGGAGGTTATAGTGGCAATTGTTCTTCTCTCATTGTCGCGATGCATTTCGAAATAATTAGAAAATAAATCGAACCTCTTCTATTGTATATTTAATAATTAATTGTTCATTGTAATCTGAACAATGGCTCATGTGTTCCTCATTTATGTTTATTCATATACAATACCTGTTGCGAAAAGTTCTTTACGAACTTCGGCGAAATGTTTTCGCGTCTTTTTTTTTAAGTTGTCCCAACAGCTTTTAAGCGACGTGACATTTCTATTTACCGATGAACCTTGGCTATTAAATTCGTCACATGCACTTAGCCAACATTTCTCCTTTTCTTTGATTGTCACTGAATCAGATGCTTTATTTTCTAAAATATTCTTTTTCTTCTCGACTATTTCGATTAAACGAATTTTTTCATCGACCGAAGAGTTCGGTAATCTTTTCTTCGTTAGCGGTCCGTCTTCATTATTCCGCGACATGTTGTTTACTATCGCCAACAAGTTCCGCATAACCTTTATTGCCGAGATTCTTCCTAACCTTTTACCGGCATTTTCAAATATCCAATCACTATTCACTTTTGGAAAGAAAAGAGTGTCTATCCAAAGTTTCCCTAGGAGACTATACGTTTTCGTAACCGATGGTTACAAATGAGTTGTGGAACGCAATACCAGTTTAACCGCAAGTTTATCTTTAACGGCGGTTCACATGAACCTTCGTTAAACGTGAAGTTGTGGAACCGGGCCTTAGTATGAATATCAAGCTGTTAGAAAAAAAATATTTTTTTCGATGTACGAAATGGCCGACTACAAATATTTTCTTTTGTTATCTTTTTTTAGGCACTCCGCGGCGTGACATTTAGCATCCACAATTTTTTACCTAGAACGAAAAACAAAAATTCTCGTCAATCTACATTGGAATACCTAGAGAAGTACGTACGGAATTAAAAAAATATCGTTTTATTCAAAAGTTGTAGGTATTTGAATGAATTTTCAGTGAAAAATTTCGTATAAAACTGCTCATAAAATGAAAAGTTTTCGATTAATCAGAAATTCCGTACGTACTTCTCTGCGAAATGCAATTAGGAACGTAACTTTTAAATTTGAAGTAAATCGAGTGAAAATTGTCGAAGTTATTTGTCACGACAATTGGAAAAAAGCTGTTTCGAGAGAAACGCGTTTAAACGCTCAAAGTCGGTGAAAAAAAATGTCTTGCGAGTTAAATCGCATGGTAACTTATTCTTATGATGATAAAGCACCGTTTCAGTGGGAAAAAAATCGATTTTTTGAAAATTCTACTGTGGCCTTACCTCTTAATGAAATGTGCTCGTGAGATGTTTCATTAGGCAACATGTAGAATTCTATTGAAGAGCGTTAATACTAAGTTTTAAGTAAATCTGAACAGATATTTATTTTACCTTAAAAACTTTACTACCCCCCTTTCCCCTTAAGGATTGAATTTTCAAAAACGCTGAAATTTCATTAATTGTGTCGTGGAGCCGTCATACAAAGTTTCAAGCAAATTTAACCTCATCTTTGTTAATATTCCGTACAAACTTCGCCACCCCCTTTTGTTTAGGGGTTTAATTTCGAAAAACGCTAAAATACGTGTTTTATTAATTGTGCTAAAGAGCTTCAATACTAAGTTTCAAGTAACTCTTCTGACCTGATTTTTAAATTTTAAATACGCACTATGACACCCTCTTTCTCCCCTTAGGGGTTGAATTTCTAAAGACGCTGAAATACGTGTTTCATTTATTGTGACAAAAAGCACGAATACCAAATTTCAAATTAATCCGACCAGATTTTTAAAAATTTCTATACAAACTTTGTCAATCCTTTTCTCCTCTTAAGGGTTGAATTAAAAAAAATCCCTTATTAGTGGGTGCTTACGTCACAAAAGCAACCTACTGTCCAAACTCCATGTAATTAGCTTCAGCGGTTCTGGCTCGGCGTTGATGAATCCGGACATCTTTTATATGTATAGATATTTCCTTTAAACATTCGGTGACCCTCTGTTTTTATCGTCGTTACGGAGTCTAGATTTTTTTACACGCGTCAGCAGTTTATATCGAGTATCTAGAGTTATTTAGTGTACAAATGATTAGATATAAATTTGGACAGCGTTCAAGCGCCGTATAAATGAGACGATTTTTAGCGTCTTAATTTTTCGTACTTGATTATAGACGAGAATCAGTTCAATGTTGAATATTCGGGTTCGTGAAAGGAATAGCTTAATAAAAATAGGTCTCAATCAATTATTATATCCTAACGATAATCTGGAATGAAAAATTTAGTAGATTTACACATTTTCTCTGAGAAGTCGCAGTTACGAAAATTCTGCTAGTCAAATTTTTCTAACTTTTACCATTTTTGTTTTCTTTAAACCTTCGTGATCCCCGTTTTTATCGTCGTTACGGAATCTAAATTCTTCACACGCGTGAGCAGTTTATATCGAGCATCTAGATTTATTTAGTGTATAAATTATTGATAGGAATGTGGCCAGCGACTAATTTGGGTAAAGCGCCGTATAAATTCGACGATTTTTAGAGTCGTCATTTTTCGTTAAAATTTGGGTAACTTTGCTCAACATGTTACCATTATACTGGAATGTATATTCACCTTGTTAGAGACGATAATCAGTTGATTGTGAAATATTCGGGATTGTAAAAGGAATACATCAAAGCTCGGATCAGCCGGAAAAATAATTCGTTCGCGCTTTTCTTACGAAACAAATGCTTTAATAGTTACAATAGAAAAAAGTCGTCATTTGCTTATCGAAATAGCGTACGAAATCGGCAACAGGCTCGGAGAAAATAAAAATATATAAATCGTTTTTGTTCACTTTTCAAGCACTATCCTGACTAAGTATAGAGGAAGGATTTTCCCTGATGTTTTTTTCGTACTTGTTGGCGTAATACATCAGCAGGGCGCCCCACTTGCCGCAGAGGAAAGCCCATACGGCTTTTATAATTGTGTTCTCCGCTATGGGCGGAGAGGCTGTGGAACAAAATTTATCTCTGAGAATACTCGCTCGACGCCGTGTATACGTTATTAATCAAATATTTGCAGCCGCCGTAATCGTGTCTGGAATGTTTGCACGCGTGTCTCTCAAACGCCGATAGAACGGATACTCACGGACTTTATGGTAGATCGTTAAGAAGATATACCAGACGATTGCGGCGAAGCACACGACTGCGCTGATGAAACCCACATCAGTTATGTTGCGGAGAGATCTCGTCGTGTGATAAATCTCCTGAGTCCCTCTTGCTTTGACCCAATGGAGATGGAAGCAGACTCCGGCGAAGAAACCTGCCGATGTTGCAATTGTAATGTCAATTCGCTTCTAACGAACGAAGCCTGTCCGATCACCCAAAGTACGAAAAAATGATCGTATTCGCATGAGTGTGAGAAAGAGAGATAGCTGATTTACAGACTTCCGGTGATTCCAGAGATGGCCGATATTTTGGAAAATAAAAAATATCCATCGCTTTGGGAAAAGGCGAACGACATGGGACTCGTATCGTCAAACGTAGGGTAAAGTGACCTTATTTTGGCACCCCACCAATTATTGACACTTCTACCTACACAGTGATCCTTAAAGTGCCAATAATTGGGCCCCTAAGACACAAAGAATTGGGCCCTTAACCCTTCGTCGGCTACCTATGTCAATACCGTAGTCAAGTATGACGATATCGTCATAGGCAGCCAACAAAGGGTTAAAGTGCCACTAATTGGGCCCTTAACGTGCCACCAATTGGGCCCCAAAAGTGCCACTAATTAGGCCTCAAAAGTGTCAACAATTGGGCCCCAAGTGTCAACAATTGGGCTGTTAAAGTGCCAACAATTGGATCCTTAAAGTGCCAACAATTGGGTCCTTAAAGTGCCAATAGTTGGACCCTTAAAGTGCCAATAGTTGGGCCCTCAAAGTGCCAATAGTTGCGCCCTTAAAGTGCCAATAGTTGGGCCCTTGAAGTGCGAATAATTGGGCCTTTCACTTTAATATCGTACATAAAAAAGTCCGAACGAAGTAAAATTGAAGAAATATGGTGTTTACTAACTTGACAATATCGACCAGAAGCCTACATCGGGATTGCCGTAGCCGAAAAATAGTACGAAACAGCCAAGCATACCGACAACGATACCGATGCCACTTAGCACCAGAGGTACAATTAATTGTCGCAACATATTGAACTTGTTCAATACGTTTTTTTTTTCTTCTTTTTACGCGTCGTTTATTTCGTGTCGTCGCGACCGTAAACTTTTGGTTTTTAAATCCTCGCGTGTTTCTACGGAGTTTTATCGGAAACGCAATAAATCGCTATATCGCGGTGAGATAAACGGAAAGCGGTCGGGAGTTAGTCATAACTTCATAAGTTAGCCGGAACGCTTTAATTTTTTTTTTCGTGATTGGTACTCGAATAAAAATGTATGATCAAAGTTTTGTTTGTAAATAATTATTTGTGCGACGTAAGCCGAACGATTTTGCATTTATCGTGTTATTAATTAGAGCTTAATGGATGCAGAATCATTCGGTGGTCGCGAATATGATAATTCCGCTTGGTGGTCAATTCCTCGATTGCGACGATCGAAGAACTGGACTGTGATTGGAGGAACGGAATAGAGAAAGGGGAAATTCAAATTTCTCTACTATTTTCCAATCAATTCCGTTCTGACAACGCTCAATCGAAAGATTGTTGTTTGAGGTTGTTGCTTCGAAATATTGCGGTGAGTAGATATTAACCCTTTAAGAGGGAATGACACCTTATCGCGGTCGGTATGGTAGAACAATTATAGATTCCCAAAAATCTCTGAAACGGCTCTTCAGATTCCGTCGAAACTTTGCCAAACGACGTCAAATAGATAGACGAACAGCTGTCTGGCCCTCAAATTTTCTGAATTTGAGGGAAAAAACGTAGATTGACTTATCATAAGCCAATCTACATTTTTTTCACAATTTTTTACCTAGAACAACAACCAAATTTCGTCAATCTACACTAGAATACCTAGAGAAGTACGTACGGAATTTAAAAAATATTTGTTTTATTCAAAAGTTGTAGGTATTTGAACTTAAGAAATGAATTGTCAGTAAAAAATTTCGTTATAAGTGCACATAGACTGCTCATAAAATGAAAAGTTTTCGATTAATCAGAAATTCCGTACGTACTTCTCTGCGAAATGCAATTAGGAACATAACTTTTAAATTTGAAGTAAATCGAGGGAAAAATAATGAAGTTATTTGTCACACCAATAGGAAAAAAGCTGTTTCGAGAAGTTTCGAATAGTCGGCCATTTTGTACATCGAAAACTAAAAAAAAACATATTTTCTAACAGCTTGATATTCATACTAAATAGATGTGTAATTAATTTTATGAGTGAATCACTTTTTCATAAGAAAAAAAAATAGTTAAATTCGCACATGATTTTATACCCGTTACTGTGGCCTAAGGCCTTAAGGGGCGGGTAGGGGTTTCAACGTAAAAAAAACACTTTTTTGCGAATTTTTTTCATCTATATGGATAGAGTAAAATTTATTGAAACCTTTTGTACATTGTTAAGTGTCATTTCAAGAAGATTCCGTGAAATTTGTACGCGAAAATATCCGCAAGCAAGCCGGTGCCGCGTTTGTTTCGAAACCACTTTTTCAAAGCCTGTGTTCACTGCCATTTGAAAATTACATGACCGATTTATGTCAAACTTGGTACACACTTTCTACATATAAAATACCTCCCCCCAACGGTTAGTTTGAGATTTTTTTTTACATTCAGGGGGTTTTCCACCCCCAAAATGGCGGAATTTTTTAATGAAAAATAGCACTTTTTACTTTACATGAGCACCAAAAATATAGAAATGAAAAAAAAAATTATCAAAGACCGTTAGGGGCAGGATTTAATGATACTTTGCCTAAATTTTAATGGTACTTGATTTCAGATAATTTCTAGCTGAGATACAGTGAACACCGCAAATCGTGTTTTTCCAAAGGCGTTCTTGGAAAAGCTTTGTCGCCAGCTTGTTTGTGGATATTTTCGCGTACAAATTTCACGGAATGTGCTTGAAATGGCACTTAACAATGTACAAAAGTTTTCAATAAATTCACTCTATCCATATAGATGAAAAAAATTGCAAAAAAGTGTTTTTTTTTTCACGCTGAAACCCCTACCCTCCACTTAATCAGTCAGGACATGTTCTTTTATATGTATAGATATGATTAATTTAATATATATATATATAAAAATCTATTTCTCAATTAGCCCAATAAATTCTCTAATTTTTTCGAATTCCCTACTTTACCGAGCGAGCATTCGCTATTTTTCTAAATTCCTTCCTACTGGGCTTCACTCTCCTGCGCTTGCAGCGCCGGTGTCCAAAGCGACAAGTTCTCGTGTCGTGTCTCTTGATCTCCTCGTTTCCAGGGTCCGTGGCGGGCGTGCTTCCATTTTCCCATAACCCTGTTTGACAGGGCGCGAGTGAACGTTGCGCGTGCAGAAATATATCCGCCGTTAAGTCGCTTCAAGCTCAATAAAGCAAAATGTCTTCGTCGAGGAGCCAAATACGAAGAATTCCGGATCTGGAGTCGCGAATCGATTACGTGCAATGCGACGGTCTGGCGGCGATGAAAATCATCAAACATTGTCACGAGGAGTCTACGAGTAACATGGAGGTGGCGCAGGGTGCCCTGTTGGGTCTCGTTGTCCAGAGCCGGCTCGAGATCACCAACTGTTTTCCATTTCCCAAGAACGACGAATTGATGGAGGAGGAGGAGTATCAATTGGCCGTTATGCGTCGTCTACGAAGGTGAAATTTCTACGTTTCGAAACTTAACATTCCCGGCTGCTAATCCTACAGCGCTAACGAAGAAATTCGTCGATTCCAGAGTCAACGTTGATCACTTCCACGTAGGATGGTATCAGAGCGCGGATGTGGGCAACTTTCTGAGTCTTCCTCTTCTGGAGTCCCAGTACCATTATCAGACGTCCATAGAAGAGTCGGTGGTCGTCATATACGACACCGCCAAGTCGGCCAGAGGTTTCCTCACCCTCAAGGCTTATCGCCTGACTCCTCAGGCTATTCAGATGTACAAGGAGGGCGAGTACACTCCGGAGGTCCTGCGTAACCTCAAAATCGGCTACGAGAGTCTCTTCGTCGAGATCCCCATTGTCATAAGGAACAGCAACTTGACCAACATCATGATGTCCGAACTCGGAGACATGATACCCGAGGAAGAAGGCACCAAGTATCTCGATCTCGGTACCGCCAGCGTACTCGAGAATCAACTCAGATGCCTGATGGATCGCGTCGACGAGTTGAACCAAGAAGCCATCAAGTTCAACAGGTATCAGCATTTGGTCGTTCGTCAGCAGCAAGACAAAAACAGACTTTTGCAGAAGAGAGCACAGGAGAACGCCGCCAGATTGGCCAAGGACGAGCCCCCTCTTCCGGACGACGATATCAATAAACTCATGCGCCCTCTTCCCGTACCACCCAGACTGAATCCGATGATCGTCGCCGGACAGATCAACACTTACAGCCAACACATTTCACAATTTTGCGCTCAGAGCCTGGCCAAATTGTACATCACGCAAAGCCTCCAGAGCGCCAAAGAAACGAAAACGACCAATTGAAGAAATTTCAACCATCGTTGACGTCGTTTCTACACCGGTTGTAATTATTTAACACAATTTGTAAGCGTGTAGATGAAGATGAAAAAACAAGCAGGAAGGAATAAAAAAAAGTCTACGGAAAAGTATTCTTTACCGTCATTTATATTTTCCAAAAAGTGGACAAAATTGAATCACACAACTTTTTACGACACCAGATGGTCAATTTACTTGACTCCTTGGGTAATATGACCGGTAATATGACCGCTGTGAAAAATGTTTCCTACGAATGATTTACCGACCGATGGTATTACCATCAACCGCACAACGAGCCAAAAATCTTATTTCCAATTTTCCTCTCGAAACTAATCACTCTAATGTTTCAATTGTTCTCAAAACCAAATTCCAAACCGCCCACTAATAATTTTCAACAATCCCAAAATTCAGTCGTGTTACCAAGACGCGCAGTTAGTTTTTTTTTTCTATTTTTTTTTCGAATTGACCTTGAAACTAGCACCAATGCTGCGATACTATTTTTATACCCGTACACTCGTCCGCACAGAGGGAGAGAGAGATTAATGCAATCTCCCGTATCCCACTGTAAGCAGCGTAGCCGACCGCGACATAATACAGTACAACCGTGTCGCTCGAAATTTCACGGATATTACGATTGTCAAATTTCGACGTTACTCGTCATTTCTTTTCGCGTATCATTGTGCCGTTGTTTTTTGTTCCCCGCAAAATTGGAGGTTCGCTTTCGTTTGTTGATGAACAAATTGTTGTGCAACGCTTGTTTATTGTTGTGCTTGATTATTGAGAAAATGCAGGAAACTTTCTGTTGAGTGGAATTTTATTTTTATTTATCTCTTCTCGCCAACGCATTTACGTATTTCGATGGCGAATCAATGCATTCCAATTTCGTACGTCTCATTAAGTATGCTGGAGTTTTTTCACAAAACAAGTCATCAAGATGTTTTTTTTACTGAATCATGTTTGTTTTTCGACGGCGCACACTGCATTTTCATTAATTTGACGATTCCAGATAATTACGAATACTCGTAAAGTTTCTTTCTGTTTTATAACACTGCTGCGAACGAAAATTGCAACACTCGGAAGGAATGAAGTAATAATGATTATAGGACGAGTAGAGATCGAAATTGCGGTGTAATCCGATGCTGGGCGGAAGAAACGGGTTAACGTCTCCGGGGTGTTGATCAGCTGCCGCAGCTGGCTGCGACAGGCCTGCTTTTATAGAGAGCTATTCGGCGTTGTTCGAAAATTGGTGAATACGCAGTGGCGCAGAGTCTGGAACACCGCCAGCAGCTGCAAAGCTAACGAAGAAACGGAGTGGCTCTGCCCGCTTTTGTTTTATTCTGAAGAGCCTCCAGTGACGCGCGTTATCCAGAAACGGCATTCTCTTCCGAGCGTGTGGAGGACTCTATCAAATTGTTGTAAACTTCGGGGCTGCGATAGAAATTCAATCATTCTTGTATCTTTCGTTTCCATGGTGTAGCAATTTTGCAGCAGTGTATATTGCGTTCGAATTTCGTTCATCGATACGCAAGATCGATCCCAAATGGTCCTATCGAAGAACATTTTAATATCATTTATCGGAACAAGCCGCATTGCAATATTTTCAATATTGAAATTTTATCCCTACAATGGCCCGAATAAAGAAACAAGTTTTTCTCTGCCATTCCAGAAGAACTCGTGCACAAATGCCTGACCTTAAAAATTCACAACACACGTGAGTTGGATGTTGCGTTATTTATAAACATTGCGTAACAGTCGTAATAAATTAACATACGAAAAGGTTTCTCCCACGTCCACGAACGCAGCGAGCGTATGATTTACGAATGACGATGCAGTTGTGAAGATTTGAAAAGCTTAGCTTTCTTACGTATCGTACAGCTCGGATGATAATTGTTTTTTTTTTATCCAAGGCTCGAATAACTTGTCATGAGCAGCGCCTTGTCCATGTACGATGGCTTGGAGAAGGACGCGACTGCTAAAAACGCGACACTGGAGCCTGTGGGGGCTACAGGGAAAAAATTGGCCAGGGGAATATCTCGAGCTACGGAGAATGCAGCCATCGTGTCTTACGCGCGGTCCCAATTGGCAACTTGCGGCGCCGTAGACACACCGGAGTTCACGTTCTCGCTGCCCGATCTTTCCGTCTATCCTGGTTCGTTGCTGTGATCGTGAATTTCACTTTGAAACATAATATTTTTGAAGACTCAGATCGAAGACTGAAGTTTATATTATCGTTGAGTTGTGAAGAAAAATGGAAAATTAAAATATTTCTTCTACGAACCCGAATATTTAACAATTAACTGATTTTTCATCTCTTGTAAAATTTGAAGCCAAGTACGGAACTTTTAACGAAAAATTACGAACTAAAAATCGTCGTATTTATACGGCGCTTTGCGGGGATGACAAGCTTTACACATTTCCATCTAATAATTTATACACTAAATAACTCTAGATGCCTGATATAAACTCCCACGCGTGTGGAAAAATCTAAAGATTCCGGAACGACAATAAAACCAGGGCGCCACCGAATGTTGAAAGAAAATATTTATGATAAAACTTGGAAAAATGTGACTAGCAGAAGAATTTTCGTAGCCGCGATTTTTCAGAGAAAATGTAAAAATGCCTAAATGTACAAAATTTTCGCGATATTTGTTATTCCGGTTTATCGTTGGGGACAATAATTGATTGTGACTTATCAAGAGCCAGACGGGCCCTTCTTACGACCCTGCAAAATACGGCGTTCCGCTAAAGGAATACCTTAAATACATTTTTGTTTTGAGAAAAGTAGTGAAGCGGCTACTTCTACCCAGAGGCCCGAAAAAATTGCCAAATTCCGATTTTTTTCCGGGTAAACTGAAAAGGGAACGCATTTTTTTAACACAAAGGTACGTATGGGCCTTTAAAAAATATCACCAAAAAGTACAGAAAAACAAAAAAAACATGGCCGCCGGCAGATGACGAAATTTTTTTCACGATGTTTGACTGTGGACATTCTCTACCTTAAACGATTGATCCGAAATCTAGAAACTAAATGGGTTATTCAAGTTGACAATGAATACGAGTCGTTGACGATCGTCGATATTGAAAATAATTTTTTTAAACAACGCGATGGTGAATTGAATCTCGAGCATATAAAATCTGTGAAAAAATTTTTACGTACCTATTAAAGAATTAAGATCGCTTTGAAAAAAGTGAGATTGTCAACGACCTTTAAATGCTTCTCATCGTATCTCCTGTAAATTGGGAAACAATCCACCAAGTGGTTCACGAGATACCGTGTCCACCGACTTTGAAAACAGTGTTTCGAGAAAAACGCGTTTACCGGATCATCTCATGTGACAGCTATTTTTTCGGATTTTTTAAATTACGAACCACTAAAGCACAATATTTTTGAGTTTTTACCAAACATTTTTACAGTTCCTCAGAATTTTATCAACCAAAAATAACGAGTTGAATCGACTTTGCACCGTTCGGAATACACTCGTGTGTAAAAAAAAGTTGGCTGACAGTTGTCATGATTCCATAGGTTTTCCTCATCTGAAATAAAATAAATCAAATGGCATTTTAATTTGTAGACCTGAGCCTATCGCCGGAATTAGAGTAAAGTAAAAGATATCGATTGAATTTTTGGCACGGTTGCAAAAGCTAATTTCCTAGTTTTGTCACTTTTTTTTTCGACTTTTTCAGCTTAAAAAGAAACTATGGCAGATATCAAATATTCTAGTTCGGTTGAGAACTATAGATGTCACTATAGCATAACAATTTTTGGCGTTTTAACATCTCCAAATAAATATAGACACAGTCGGGGAAAACAATTAGCGTAATATTTTATTGGCAATACACTTATCGGATTATGTCAGTCTTTTTGTATCACGTTTTGTTTCCGCTCGCGAGTGAGCTTGTTCGAGATCCTCCGGAAGTTATATTTTTACCGCCACAAATTTGAGCGAACTCAAATAGTTTTTTGAAATATTATAGAAGCCAATTTGGAAAATACAGTTTTGAGAAAAACGCTTTCAAAAGTTCAAGTACAATTTACACAAAGAAAATGTTGGCTCACCATTAGTCTGCTATTCCGGGTCCATACAACACGCACGCATTTTTTTTCAATTTGTGCATAAAACAATTTTTCGATTTTTTTGTACCTGTCACATGGGACGATCGCCTTAAAGTTTGAAGTTTGAAGCTGTAGCTCATTCACTTTTAGGAATTTTTCATTAACTGTTTCGTGGAATATAGCTAAAAGGTAATAGTATCAAATAAATTCTTTTGTGGAAAACGCAATTTTTTGACCCACCTAGGTAGATGTAGCCCGTTAAGAAAGAAGCATTGGAGCCAGTCTTCAGTCATAATTTTGTTTGATTTTCCATAATTAAGGGATAACACCGCTCTAGCGGCAGAAAATAAGGCCTTACTTTGACAATTTATTTTGGGAGTATGAAAAAAGGAATATGATTTCTTTTGAGAGGGTTTATTTAACACATATTAAAATACAAAAAAAGTGTATTATTGAATATATTCATTATACAAAATAGCGGCGATAGAGCCCATCTTGAAAAACGTGGTTTTTACAAATATCTTTACGGGATGACGGTTTTCTCGTAAAGTATAAGACCTGGAACAAAAACAAACAAAATTATCATCCATATATTATTAGCGATGGGACTACAAAGGGATTTTTTTAAAATCAAGTTTGGGAAAAATGGCGCACTTTGAAGGAAATAAATCGCTTATATCTAAAAAAAATAAGCAGTAATTTGTTTATAACAAAAAAGTTTACATTTAATAAAAAAACGGCTACGTACTCCCGTAGAAAATGTAATGGTGAAGCTACTATCAACATTTTTAATCGATCCATGCAAAGGTGATCGAGTAATCCGTTCTCCCAGTCTGAAAAAAGTGTTATCGACAAAAACGCGTATAAAGTTGTACGAGACGCCTGAAAGAAGTTCGAGGCGCTCCGGCAAATCGATAATTAAACCTTTAAAAAAAATCGCTACAGGACCAATTGCATATTGTTTTTATGGCCCCAAAGTATTCAAGCAAAAAAAAAAAGATTTTTCCAAAATCCTAGAGCGGCGTTATCCCTTAAGAGGTAAGGCCACTGTAACGGCCCAAAAAAAAGGTTTTTTCACTAATTTTTTGCTCCCGAAATTGAAGGTATTTGAAAAAAAACTTTTAATGGTGTTATCGGGCATACATTAAACTTTATTATAAAATTTTTTTACAGTAAAAAAAAACAAAATGGCGGTTCCACAGCTATCTTCCCGGGACATGTTTTGCTTGCAGGGCTCCGCGGCACGCAGCACCACTCGTGCACTTTTGAATCTAGAACAAAAAAAAAACCATTAATCTAGAGGGCTATAGCTAGAGAATGTCGATCGGATTTTAAAAAGTATCAATTTTTGTGGATTAGGCGTGCGTTTGAAAAAAAAAATTGATTTTTGACGAAAAAAACGGCAAGTTTTTTGTTAATAAAAAATCAATAAATAAAGTTCTTGAAAATTCCGATCGACATTCTCAAGATAATGTAAATGTTCACATCTGGTTAAAATTTCAAGTAAAAAAAATGAAAATTGTTCGAGTTATGCTGCGTGCCATTTTGAAAAACCATGTTTCGAGAAAAACGCGTTTAAAGTTTTGCGAATAGTTTTTTGAAAACTATTATATAGAAAGTGCGATATAGTTTTTTGAAAACTATTATATAGAAATTGCGAAAACTATTTTTTAAGCCAATAAAAAAAAATCGATTTTTCAAAAAATTTACAGTGGCCTTACCCCTTAAGGCGGGATAATCCCTTATTTACACAGGAAAAAAATAAGCAATATTGAGGAATTTTTTAAACTAAGAAATAATTATTCTTCAATTATCAAACTTTAGGTATACTTTAATAGTATATTTAAGTATACGTAACAATTTTTTAAAATTAATTCATCATCAAAATGGCGGAGCTGTGGCAGAGTGTTACAGCAAGGTCGCCGCGGGAGTTGCGAATCGGCGTGCAGTCTAGCTTCCCGTAGACTTTGAATTGCAAAAAAAGTTCAAGCATTTCTTCAGTTAGAACATGTATCGTTACTATGTGACGGTAATTAAAATGAAGAAAATGCAAATTTGAGCAAATGGCACGCATTTACACAAAAAAAATCAACATTTCACGCAACATTTCTGTAAAATGGGGATTAAAAAAGTAATTTTTTTCCAATATAAAAAAAAACAATTTTCGTCAAGTAGAAGCTACCAATATTATTAATATTTCCACAAAGTTTCAATTCAATCGGCTTAATAGTTTTTGAGTTATCCTGCACGCCAATTTCGATAATGCAGTTTTGAGAAAAACGCGTTTGAAGTTCACGTTTGAAGTTGACGGGCTGTAACGTTTGAAGTTTTTCGAATTTCGCTTTGAATTTTGGGAAAATATTCTACATGTATAGTTCTATCGTTTGAATGAAAAAAAGAAATCGATTTTTTGATCGTTGTAAATGTATATCCCGCCTTAATATAACAATTTTTCTATCATTAGCTAATCCTCTATTTATTAATCCTGTGTTCAAATATGTTCCATGCATTTTTCCTGCAGATTCGTTTCGTCAATTTTTGGAGAAGGATCTGATAGAGGGCGGTTGTTTGAGTTCTCTGGAGTCAGCGGGGCGGTTGAATTGGTGGTGCGGTGGGAAGAACAGCGGAACGCGAGTGCTCTGGCCTCTGGCGACTCAGGGAGATGGAAATTGCCTGTTGCACGCAGCCTCGTTGGGCATGTGGGGTTTTCACGACCGATTGCTCACTCTGAGAGACGCATTGCACAATACTCTCGCTCGTGGAGAACATCGTCATGCACTTTTTCGGTAAAAAAAGGGGCAACTGTCTCTTGAGAACAAAAAAGTGTTTAAGGCCTTAGGCCACAGTAACGGGTATAAAATCATGTGCGAATTTAACAAATGTTTTTCGTATGAATAAGTCATTCACTCATAAAATTAATTACACATCTATTCAGTATGAATATCAAGCTGTTAGAAAATATATATATTTTTTTTTCGATGTACAAAATGGCCGACTACTCGAAACTTCTCGAAACAGCTTTTTTCCAAGTCGCGTGACAAATAACTTCAACAATTTTCACTCGAATTAATTTAGATTCAAAAGTTATGTTCCTAATTGCATTTCGCAGAGAAGTACACACGGAATTTCTGATTAATCGAAAACTTTTCATTTTATGAGCAGTTTATGAGCAGTAATGAAATTTTTCACTGAAAATTCATTTCTTAACGGCGGGGTAAAGTTAATTCGGCGAAAAAAAGGCATGTTTTTAAGATTTTTTTTTGGCGTAACGAATAGTGTTCGTTTATTGAAAAATTTACATATAATAAAGTAACATTTGAACAACATTCTCCTAAATTTGCATTGCAAAATATTTAAAATTGAGCGAGTGAAAATTAAACCCCGGAGGCGCCTCGAAAAAAAGTTGGTTTGCGGTGTGCACCATAACTCGCAACAGGATCATTTGAAACAAAAAAATCAAAATGCATTTGTTAAAGGAGATGTTTCTCGAGGTAATGACGGGAGGATTTTTTTTGTTTCGATTTTTCGATTTTTCGTAGCACTTGGGAGCCAAAAACCCGATTTTCGCTAAAAAAATTGGCTAATTTGTTGTTGAAAAATTAGTAATTATTTTAAAAAAAACAAAAAAGCTCTCGACAATACCTGCTGAATTATGTGAAGAAGTACTGTGCAAAATTTCAAAGCGATTGGTCCAGTAGATTTTGAGTTATCGTGCACACGGACTTCAAATATGACAAGTCTGAGAAAAACGGTTTGAAAAACGCAGAAGAGAAGAGAACGGCATGGAGCAATAGACGCTCAAATACTCATAACTTCGTCAATTTTACTCCGATCGACTTGAAATTTTAACACAATATTCTTGATATATTATGCATTCATTTAAAAAATTAAAAAAAATGTATAGCATTAAAAAAGTTTTTAATACTTTACCCCGCCCTTAAGTTGAAATACCTACAACTTTGGAATAAAACAATATTTTTTACATTCCTTACGTACTTTTCTAGGTATTCTAATGTAGATTGACGAGAATTTTTGCTTTTTGTTCTAGGGCAAAAATTGTGGATGCTAAATGTCACGCCGCGGAGCGCCTAAAAAAAGATAAACGAAAATATTAGTGGTCGGCCATTTTGTACATCGAAAAAAAAAATATATATACAGTAGCGTGCAAAAGTTTCGGGCGACCCTATTTTTCGTGGATATTGCATAAAAATACGATGGTACGGGAAATACAAACGAGTGATGACACTTATAATTGGCGTCGAGATGATTTCATATTTAAAAAAGTTGCGGTATAAACAGTAATATCACTCTTCAACAATGAATTATCCAACAGTTTTTATTTAATGACTATGCAAAAGTATTGAGCCATATACTATTGCGTATGAAAACAAAAAACAAAACATTATAAAAATAACAAAACATGGTTTAGTTTTCTCTCTAGTGTAAATACTTCATTGCCATGCCCTTAGCAGCGATTACAGCAGTACATCGTCGGGGTATAGACGCAATTAATTGCAAGATGCGATCTTGTGGCATCTTTTCCCACTCATATTGCAAATGATCCCATAATTCCGTCTTGTTGGAGTGATTCTTCGTTTCAGCGCGAACCTTGAGCTCTTGCCACAAATGTTCAATCGGATTTAAATCCGGCGACTGCGAGGGCCAGTCGAGAAGGCGCGTTTTTCGGCTTTCAAGGGAATTATTCACAAGACGCGAAGCATCTTTGGGATGATTGTCGTGTTGAAATATCCACCCATTCGGCATATTTTTCTTTGCAAATAGGAGTATATGGTCTTGCAATATATTTCGATACATTATAGCGTCCATATTGCCTTGGATTTCTATTAGCGGACGAATACCGTTACCAGAAAATGCTCCCCAAACTTTAACATTTCCGCCACCGTGTTTTACAGTTGGAATTTGATATCGTACATCGTATCTGATAGCTGCTGGACGTCTTACGTACTTGCGACCATCACTTCCGAACAATTGAAATTTGGATTCGTCGGAAAAAAGAACTTGCCGCCAATTCGATACTGTCCGAAGTTGATATTTTTTGGCGAAATTCAATCTAGCCTTCTTATTCTTTGTGCTAACGAGTGGTTTCTTTACACCGACGCGCCCAATCAATCCCACAGCCTTCAGACGTCGGGATACCGTACTCCGCAGTTGCAGTTTTTCGCGCATCTATGACGCACTTTCTTTTAATGATTTTGTCCACGCGTTTTGAAGTATTTCGTGGTCTCCCGCTTCGACTTTTATCGCACAACGAATTTGTTGATTTATATTTCGCAATATTACGGTTTACTGTGCTTTCCCCAATAGATAGAGTATTTGCAATATCACGAGAACTCTTTCCTTTTTCAAATATTAGGAGTACAACTTTGCAGTGACCGTTTTACTTAGAGAGCCACTGCGGCCGAAGAAGTGGCCCTAGCTCAATAAAAAAAAGTGGCATTTCAAACTAGAGGCTCTTTTCAAAACGTCTCTGGGATATGGGTATGATCCAAAAGCAAGGAAACTGGGTCCCGCATGAGTTGAAGCCGAGAGACATCGAGCGCCGATTTTTCACCTGTGAACAACTGCTCCAAAGACAACAAAGGAAGGGATTTTTGCACCGGATTGTGACTGGAGATGAAAAGTGGGTTCACTACGATAATCCTAAACGCCGAAAATCATGGGGACTGCCTGGTCATATTCCGTCATCGACGCCCAAACCGAATATTCACGGATCCAAAGTGATGCTGTGTATCTGGTGGGACCAGCTGGGCGTTGTGTACTATGAGCTGCTCAAACCATCCGAAACCATCACAGGGGAACTCTACCGACGTCAGTTGATGCGCTTGAGTAAGGCACTCAAAGAGAAACGGCCACAATTCAACGAAAGACATGACAAG
The DNA here is from genome assembly GCA_964007375.1 of Ophion obscuratus. Classification (NCBI taxonomy): domain Eukaryota; kingdom Metazoa; phylum Arthropoda; class Insecta; order Hymenoptera; family Ichneumonidae; genus Ophion; species Ophion obscuratus. Next base: position 6,877,881 of record OZ023313.1, read on the forward strand.
GTGATACTGCAGCATGACAATGCCCGACCCCATGTTGCAAATGTCGTGAAAAAGTACTTGGAAACGCTGAAATGGGAGGTTTTATCCCACCCGCCGTACTCTCCAGACATTGCCCCTTCCGACTATCACTTGTTCCGGTCAATGGCACACGATTTGGCTGACCAGCACTTCGGTACTTACGAAGAAGTCAAAAATTGGGTCGATTCCTGGATTGCCTCCAAGGACCAAGACTTTTATCGACGCGGGATTCGAATGCTACCTGAAAGATGGGCCGAGGTCGTAGCTAGCGACGGGCAGTACTTTGATTAAAAAATATGTAGCCACTTTTTTATAATAAAGCCTTAAACTTTTGAAAAAAAAACGGTCACTGCAAAGTTGTACTCATAATAGTTTTAACACAAATTCGCGGACATCAATTTTTGTGCGTTTCGCCATTACGGCAGAAATAGAACTGATTTTTTCATGGTTCTTTGTGTTTCGAACTAACGCGGAAGAAAACCTAAACAAACCGTGTGGCTGGAGAAGGTGAGACAGCGGCCCAATATTTTTCCATACTGACCGAACGCGTTCGATGCTGTACACAAACCATACACTATACAAACAAAATAATATACCACGCTGTTACGCATATCATAGCTCCCTCAAATATTTGAAATGATGGAGAGGTCCAGGCATTAAATATTTTATCGAATAACTGAGAAAAAAAGGTTGGCCCGAAACTTTGGCACGCCACTGTATATTTTCCAACAGCTTGATATTCATACTAAATAGATGTGTAATAAATTTTATGAGCAAATCACTTTTTCATACGAAAAAAAATTGTTAAATTCGCACATGATTTTATACCCGTTACTCTGGCCTAAGGCCTCAACAAGATTGAGCGTATTTAAAGAGCAATTTTTTTATCTCCGCAGACGATGGAAGTGGCGACAAACGAGTTTGAACGCGGCTGCGGGTCTGTCTTACAGCGAGGCCGAGTGGTTCGACGAGTGGCAGAGCATCGTCGACATGGCATCGGCGAATCCTCGCAATCAAAACGTCACGTCGTATCAGAGCCTCGAGGAGGTTCACGTATTGGCCCTGGCCCATGTATTACGAAGGCCCATTATAATTATCGCGGAAACGATGCTGCGAGATTCCGAGGGTGTCGCGATAGCGCCAATACCGTTCGGCGGTATTTATCTTCCGCTCGAGGTGTCGCCCCCGAATTGCCACCGAACTCCGCTTCTCCTGGCCTATCATTCGGCGCACTTCTCGCCCCTCGTCACGGTCGACGACGGTAACGATTTTGCGGAAAACAGGAGCGAAGGTGTCAGCATACCTCTCGTCGATCCGGACACCGGTCAATTGCTTCCCGTATTGTTCGCCGTTGATCCTGGACCTGATTGGGATTGGACAGCCCTGCAGGATCTTCTCGATTGCCAGCAAGATACCGTAAATTCACCGTTATCCCTTATTTCCTACAATCGCAACGTGTTTTTCAAATTTGTAATCGAAGTTTTTCCGTTTTTTTTTCGCTCAAATCCGCACGTAATTTTGGATCGTAGATGGAAATCTTGGTTCGGGCTTATCTCGATTGCGAGTACCAGATATTAACGGCCGAGGACCTCGACCGAATCTCCGAGGGTGACGGTACGTCTTCCAACAGACAGAGCAAAGCCGCCAAACAGTTGCTCGGCGTGGCGAAGCAATTTGGCTCGATCGGAAAGTCTGTTAGCAAAAGACTGTGGTCCATGGCCAAGAGACCAAAAACTCCACCGGCGTTGGTCAACGGACCGGGCTGTGGCAACGGCGTGTTGTGCGTCAGAATGAAGAGCAGACGTCATCAGTACGTCGAACCGATGCTCCAGAATTATTTACAGTGCGCTCACGCCAGGTATACGCTTTCATTGTCTCGTCGTTGATTATTCTTTGGGTTTGCGGAAAGTTTCTCGAAAAACAATTGCCCAAATGAGAAATTTCCCCAATTGCCCGAATCAACAATTTGTCAAATACAATTTCCCGAATGAACGTTTTCCAAACAAACCCAATTTTATTTTAATTATTGAGTGAATAATTTTATTTGTAGTAGAATCTTTGATGTCATATAGACACTTGCGGGCTTTTTACATTTCCTCCTTTCTTTCTTAACGAAGCTTCTTATTATTAAACATCAAAAACATTAATCCTATTATCATTGAGCTTCTCGCGTTTATACAAATTCCTTCCCCGCTTTCTTGCCTTCCTTCGCTTTCCTTATCTCTGCCCCCTGGCCCCTTTTTCCTCGCCATGTATTGTATCATTTTAGAATAGTTTAATTGATCAGTTATTAAATTAGTATCTCAACTAACGTACACTCTTCTAATCGAAATAATAATTTAACGTTTTATTTACTCTATTCATATAGATGAAAAAAATTCGCAAAAAAGTGTTTTTTTTTTACGTTGAAACCCCTACCCGCCGCTTAAGGCCTTAGGCCACTATAACGGGTATAAAATCATGTGCGAATTTAACAATTTTTTTTTTCGTATGAAAAAGTGATTACCCATAAAATTAATTACACATCTATTTAGTATGACTATCAAGCTGTTAGAATATATATACAGGGTGTCCCAGAACTCAACGTTAAGCCGACACGGGGTGACAGGATTGATGGTAACCATCATGAGAAAAATCAGAAAAAAAATAAAGCAAAAAAAAATAAAGCAGGGCCTTTCAAAGTAGACAAATTTTGAAAATTTTAAATTCATAGTTTAACAAATAGTCTTAATTCTAGGAAACTTGGGATTGTTTGGGTTTGTTTGGGTTTGTTTCACAATAACCGAAAAATGGTTACAGTTTGACCAAATTTCTAGGTTTTTCTTAAATGCCCATAATTTTCAAACTGCATGGGATAGATTTTTTTTCGGATTTTTCTCATGATGGTTACAATCAATCCTGTCACCCCGTGTCGGTTTAACGTTGAGTTCTGGGACACCCTGTATATATTTTTTTTCGATGTACAAAATGGCCGACTAATAATATTTTCTTTTGTTATCTTTCTTTAAGCGCTCCGCGGCGTGACATTTAGCATCCACAATTTTGACCTAGAACAAAAAACAAAAATTTTCGTCGATCTACATTAGAATATGTAGAGAAGTACGTACGGAATCAAAGAAAGGGGCCATTCATAAAACACGTGACGCAGTGAGGGGGGGTGGGGGGTTAGGCAAATCGTCACACTTTGTCACAGGGGGGAGGGAGGGGGGTCGAGCAAAAGTCACGAGACGCTATAAGCATATTAAATCTGGAAAAGGGTGATACTCAGCCGCTGAAAGTTTTCTGTACTGCCCACCCAAAGTTCCGACTACGAGGAAGTCGCAACTTCTCTGATATCGATTGAGACTCACCTGAAGAATCCTCGGGAACACATTGCATTCTAGGAGCATCGTGATAAAAGATTATCAAATTATTTATTATTGATGTTACATAACATAAAGAATATATTTCTTACTACGGGGGTCGTCCATTAATCACGTGAGGTTTTTAGGCCACTTTTAGAGACCCCCCTCGCCCATGGATATATGTGGTAATGTTTTTGGCTACACCCCCCCCCCCCCCCCCCAACAACACGTGTATTTTCTAATAAGAAATGTCAGACAGACATGTCAGAGAGTGCGGTATCGTATTATTAAAAACGAAATAATAGTACAGTCGTGCTGTCGCCGAAAAACCCCGTAAGCGGAAAAAATTAGAAGGCCAGTTTTTTAACAGATGATTCTGTAGGTGCCGCGGGTGCTAAATCCAAGTTTGCCCAAAAATCGGGGTCTAGAGTTTTTTTAGGAGATGAGAGTTGATCAATGCCAAACTACAACCCCTACGAGGTCGACGCCGTGAGACAAAATGTTCAGAAAAATCCGGGCTTTATTTTTGTCCACAGCATCAAAGTCAGGGAAGCTCATTTTGGGGTGAAAAAGTGGGCTGAAATTTTGAAAGATCAGTTTTAATTCAATAACTCTTTAGGAAAAATCCGTACAATTTTTGTTTAAATAGAAATCTTGTAGCCCTTGAAAAGACACGTCGATCGAGTATTTGATCATCCCTCTCCGATAATATCGTCACCCCTAAAAAAATGGTTGAAATATTTTTTAAAATTCGTTTATTGTATAACTAAAAAACAATTGAATTTTCGAGTATGGTTGAAATGTAGAAAATAATCTTCATATTTTCGTTTCTATGGACCACCCTTGAATTTTGCTTTTTCCAACACCTCTCGGGGGTTGAAAATTCAAAATGAAATTCTGGGAAAACTATTGACCGTATGAATTCACCGCCGCGAAACGATTTGTAGCCTGAACCGTCCGCTACATTTTTGCCCACAGCGCCAAACTCGTATCTCTTTATTTTCGATTTCTAAAAGTAGGGGAACGTACCAAAAATCACTATTTTGAGAATAACTGTTCGAGAAATTTGTTTCTAACTCCATTCAAATGAAAAAGTTGTAGCTCTCAAAAATACACGTTGATTGGGTATAAAATCATCTCTCCAGTACATGTACAGTATACATAAACACCCTTTTTCTCAAAAAAAATCCCCAAAAAGCCTATTTTTTCGGCCTCTAGAGTGGCCTAAGGCCTTAATGGACGACGCCACATATAAATTTTACGTTTTTATATATTACATATATATTTACCTAAAGTAAACAATATCAATCGTTCGTTCTGAAATAGCTTATTAAAATGGTTTTCGTATTTTACTTGCTTCTTTTTGTTGAAAAAAAAAAACGAGAGCAGAAGGGGGGGCGAGCTCCATGTCACGTAATTTTCAGGAGCGGCAGGGGGGGGGGGCATGGGCACCCGTCACGAAATGTCACAGAGGGGGGGAGGGGGGTCGAATATTGATAAAATTTGCGTCACGTGTTTTATGAATGGCCCCAAATATTGTTCTATTCAAAAGTTGTAGGTATTTGAATGAATTTTCAGTGAAAAATTTCATATAAAACTGCTCATAAAATGAAAAGTTTTCGATTAATCAGAAGTTCCGTACGTACTTCTCTGCGAAATGCAATTAGGAACATAACTTTTGAATTTGAAGTAAATCGAGTGAAAATTGTTGAAGTTATTTGTCACGCTAATTGGAAAAAGCTGTTTCGAGAAGTTTCGAGTAGTCGACCATTTTGTACATCGAAAAAAAAATGTTTAACCGTTTGATAATAAAAGGAAATCATTAAGCCCTGCATCAGGGAATTCTCCAGAGCCGATTCTTTGTTTTTCCTAAAAAAAATTTTACCATCTATGAGAAAATTGGATTGGAAAATTTTGAGGTTACGTTGATTTTGTACATGCCCTTAAGGGAAGTTTCTGCCTTGTTGGGCCAAAAAATGTTCGATTTTTCACCAATTTTTGATGCGAAAAGTATACAATATAGAATGTTGATATTTGGTATGTTGACTAAGCGGTCTTTATTGATCATCAAAATATTTTTTTACGTTCGATAAAACATGGTGGTGGGAGTGGGAGGAGCCACGTATGTCGGTGCGCGGGCGATGACATTCTTCGCTTGCGGAAGTCCTCAGTCCCGGACAGGTTATGTGAAGCAAAAAAATCAAAGATATTTTCACTTTGTACAATATTGTGTATAAGTCGAGCTAGAATCAAGAAGAAAAATTGAAAAACAAACAAATTGTGAGCTCTCGAAGGGAAAGTTTAGTTTGTTACCAAAAATGTTTGCAGTCTTTTGTTCATAAAATGAGAATGTTAGAATATTTTTGGATAATTTTAGTTCGACGAATGAAGAAGTTTGTTGTACACGTGCCTGCCAAATTTCGCAACGATTGCTCATCTTGGGCGTATGGGAGCACTTCCGAAGCGAAGAATATCATCGCCGGCGTACCGACATACGTGGCTCCTCTCACTCCCACTACCACGTTTTGTCAAACTTTAAAAAAATATAATCATGGCCCATAAAGTCGGCTTAGTAAACATACCAAATTTCAACATTCTATATTTAATATTTTTCGCATAAAAAATTAGTGAAAAATCGAACATTTTTTGGCCCAACAAGGCAGAAACTTCCCTTAATTCTGGACAGGGGCCGTCCATATATTACGTCATCGATTTTTGCTGATTTTCGACCCCCCCCCCCCCTATAATCATCCTATCGTCATTTCCTAATGACCCCCCCCCTCTCGCAAAATTGACGTCATTACCAGTTTGGCAAAATTAAAACATTTGCGGATTTGAGAAAAATTGGGTAACATTAAAACATTTTGTTATAGAATCATCTTTTATTATTTTGTACTTTGGTAATGTTTATTAATATAATAATATTATTCTTCCCTATTCTTTAGTTTTCTTTGGATAGCTCCCATATTTTGTTATAGAATCATCTTTTATTATTTTGTACTTTGGCAATTTTCATTAATATAATAATATTATTCTTCTCTATTCTTTAGTTTTCTTTGGATAGCTCCCACGGAGTTTTCACCCATTTTTGCAAATCCTGGATCACGGGTAATATCTCCGTATCCTCCCCATATTCATTTTGGCTCGATCGAACTATTTTCATAGGTACGCTGTTATTTGAAGTTCTCGAATATAATGTAGACAAACCTTATGTAATAAATAAATAAATAATGAGTTCAATAATTAATACCATTAGGTACTTGCAAAATATTTTTCATCACTCATGCGGGGAAACCACTCTAGTTGTACAATATACTATTGTACATTTTGAAGTAACTGGTATCACAAGAATGACGTCAATTTGGAAACGCCCCCCCCCCCCTCATCCATCATTTACCGTCATCCGCAGACGAACCCCCCCCCCCCCCTATTTTAAAATGACGTAATTTATGGACGGCCCCACAGGTGTCGAATTTAAAAAATATCGCATTTATTGCTTACTTTCACGTTATAATCGCTTATATTTTATACTCTCATCAAAGTAGGCTTATTAAGGCAAATATTAAGCACAAACATTATAGAGTTTCAGTGAGTCAAACTGAAAAAAAATCTCAAGATTTTTAAGGGGCTATACCAGTGTGAACGCTGAAAATTTGGGTGATTTTCGGGAATTTTTCGCAACCCGGGAAAAAAAGTTCATATCTGAATATATCTGAATCATATCTGTAGAATCAGATATGATCAGACAAGAAAATTGGCAATATCTGTTCATGTAGTGCCATGGCAGATCATGTATGCTTATATCTGAGCATGTATGATCATATCAGAGCCATTTTGATAATTTTGAGGGCAGACCCTTCCATATCGCAGCAGGTCTGACTAGATCCAATCCCCAGCCAAGATCTGATCTTGTTGGACCAGATCTGATTTTATTGGGCCAAATCTGATCATGTCAGGCTAATCTAATCTTATTGAACCAGATCTGTCTGTCCGTATAAGAATAAAATACCGTGTATCCCAATAGACCTGGACATCTATGAACAGTAGACCTGCCCATATGATAGAATCATAGTTTATCTGAACCATCAGACCAGGTATGACTCCGACTATATCGGAGCAAATCTTACCCTGTTGAGACAGATCAAATCTTTTTAGTGCAGCCATGAAGATATTAAAATGTTACATATATAGAGCGGGGTTATTAACACGTCATCACTTGACGTGTTAATAATTAATAATATTATAGTAACTCACATGATCACATATAATACAGTCAGGTGAGGTGCCATATCTGATCGGATATCGTCTCATATCCTCATATATCGTTTCATATATTCAGATGTTTTCATGCGTGAACAACTCAACTGCATATACGACAAGGTATGAGTGAATAAGACTTCGTATATTTTCCAGGTTTGGTACCGTATCTGATGGGATAAAATTTGATATGAACGTGCCTGCTCATATATCACATCATATATGTTCAGATATGGTTTCACGCTGCCAACTCGCCTTGGTACCTGACTAGATAAAAACATATATGAGATCTATATAGCGGAGTCTGGTACCGTATTTGATCGGATATGATCTTATACGAAGAGATACGTTCACATATCTCATCATGTATGTTCAGATACGAATTTACGGTACCAACTCGCCTTGATACGTAGCCAGATATAAACAGATATGAGTTCATGTATGGTCAGGCCAGATACTGTATTTGATCAGATATGATCTTCTATATGCATATATGATGTGGAATATGATCAGACCTAATCATATATGATACTGTAAAACGTCAGATATAAATATATCTGATACATGTATGACAATATCTAAAACATATATGAACATATCCACGCAGACATGAACTTTGTTTCCCGGCAAGAAAAGTACTCAATTAAATGTTTTGAAAAATTAAGAATATATTTGGCTATATTTGACCTATATTACATAATTTTTTCATAGAAAAATATTGAGATCCAAGCGACTTATGCGCTGCCTTCGTAGGCGCCAAAACAAAAAGTTCCTCCACTGCTGACATGATTCCAGTCGATTGAGTAGCTGAAACCGAAAAAGGAAAAAATGTTAAACCGGAAGGTATTTCCTGTACAATGACGTAAGATTTTCGAAAAATATCAAAATCTAACAAAATAGCGTAGTTATGAAAAAAGTCTGTTTTCCTGCCTACAAAATGGTCGTTTTTTTAAATGCCAACTCGTCAATTTTCATCCAATCAAAAATATCCTACGTCATTGTAGAGTAAATATATTCAAGACTACTCAGTTCAAATTTCAAGTCAATCGGATAATTGCTCTTTGAGTTACAATGTCAGCAAATTTGAAAAATCTCGTTTCGAGAAAAACGCGTTTAAAGATTTACCTATCGATTTTTGCAAGATAAAATGATATTGATATAAATGATATAAATGATAATGATATTCTTGAAAGTATAAACTGTCGAAAAAGTCAGAAAAAAAATCGATTTTTTGAAAGTGTCACACTGGTATAGCCCCTTAGTGCAAAATGATACAGCGCAATAAATCTTACCATTGACCAACGTAAAAAATGCGTTCCACGAAGTATTCGCCTCGACCAATGGTGCAATATTAATGCAAATATTAATCACTCAACATTGAAGTAATTCAATTTATTTATAATTTGATCGTTCACTCTGAAAGAATTAGGCCATTTGGGAAATTGTCCATTCGGAATATTGTATTCGAGAAATTGTTCATTCGGCAAATCGTGTACGTTCGATTGTCCGATACATGTCGATAGATTGTCCGTTCGATAAACTGTACTCGAGAAATTGTTCATTTGGGAAATAATTCTTTCGGGAAATTGCATTTGAGAAATTGTATTAACGAAATTGTCATTCGTCTTATTTTACCGGCCCGCTATATCGTTCCAGATACTTGGAAGATCACAGCAACAATGGATTGACGTCGGAGATGAATTACGGCGCTGGGAAATCGAAGTTTTACGCAGCGAGCGACAGCGACAGTCACGCGAGCGTCAGCAAACTCCAGCCAACGAATACGAATAAGGATCGTACCCTTTATCTCTCCAAGTACGTAAACCATTTATATCGGAGCTGGACCGTTGATGGCTGTCGGTTCGAAGAATTCCATGCTACGAATGTTCTTACGAAACCGCGAATTAAAATTAACCCTCATTACTATTCACGATATTACAGGTCAACATTTTACGACAATAAAACAACGCCCCAAGAATCGGAAGCTGATCTATGGAAAAGTTCGGATCTCTTGGACGTACGTTTATTTTGGACACGAGATTTTTCAATTTGCATCTTTCTTCATTTATTCGTCTGACGTATTTTTCTGTTCAGGGTATCGTTCGAGAGTGTCGCAGCGAGCACTGCCAATTCTTCGGTGCACCGGAAAACCAATATTACTGCTCCCAATGCTGGGTCAACCGAAGACAACGATAACTTTCGCGCCACTTTAGTGCGTGTTTTTTTTTGCGACAGCGCTCTCTTTTCATGACAATAATTCAAGGCCTGTAATTTGATCATCGTTGCTCGAGATTTTTGCGATACGGAATGGGAATCGTGAGTACGTATTTTGAAAAAAAACTGAGAAAATAATCCGGGCTGACTATAATTACGAAAACTCACAGAAAATTGAAGCTTATTTTGATCGATTGTTCATTTGAAATTATTATTTCTATTGTTTTCGAGCAATTCCTCATTATTATAGTCCATTTATTTATGAAGTCATCTCGGCATGGATTTTCATGCGAACAGTAGTCATTTTGGTTCGTGAATTACCCTATAATTTCGACGCATTTTCACACCAAAATCTCTCAATCTTTTTCGCCTTTTCGATTTAAAGTATTCTCCTTTTTGCTCGTTAATTTTATTGTTACTGAAAGTCTCTCGAAGTTCGATTCGAAATTACTCCAAATGGTAGTGCTTAATGGACCCACTGAAACGAAATATCACGTCTGGGCGTCCGCGTGAGTTTATTCTCCACCGAAAAAAAAGTGTTTATTTTTAATTAGCCTTCTTTTTAAAAGGAAACGGTAGCTAAATGCTGAGACGTCTCGCCCAACTTCCGCCTCCATTGTTACTCATAGAACGCCGCATTTTGTATAAAAATGATCGATAGGCCAACGATAATAATCGAAACAGAAATACTCAAATTGGGCGACTGAGCGTTTAGAATTTAGCCTCATGATTTACGTTTCAGTATGAACGTAATGTGTTTGGTACTTCACGAGATTAACCTTTCTCAGTCTGATGTGGAATTCGCTAATCTAACGATAACTAAAACTTGTGTGTTTTCCGTTCTTTTTTTTCTTTCGTTTATTCCTTTGCTCGTCTCGAAAGTTGAGTTTAATTTGAAAAATTCCACGATCGCAGGTACGCAACGATATTTCGATAGTTCACAAGAGTTGAAGTTTTCATACTTTTTAGTATTTTGTTTCATTCCTCTGTGAATTTCCGCAAACATGCGAGAATAATATGACGACGAAGTATCGGTTGGAGTCTCACATAGTATTTATATCCACATGCGTGACAACAAAAAAAATCTGAAAAATAAAACAATATTTTTGTAATATCTTCACGTTACATTTCGAATTCAGCCTGAACCCAACGCACATATCGTCGTTGATATTGCAATTCGTTCGATGTGATTTTTGGACGAATCTACAAGAAGGCAAAAGACCTTATTGCTGTATCGAAAAGTTGCGGCTCGGCGTCACGTGACGTATTGCATCAGCTGAATTAAGGGACAACACCACTGTGACGGCTTGAAAAAATCGATTTTTTGAAAACCATCTAGAAAAATCTAAAATACATTTAAGATTAAGATGCCGTTGGACCCAGGTCGAAAAAATAATTATTTTCGGAGATATTGAATATTTTGTGGAGCGGTGCAGCGCTCCGTGACGCTCGGGGTCCCGCGCAGTTGCGCGCCTCAGGGTCGGCAGGTATACCGGGCCTTTCCCAGGTCCTGCGGGACTTTCCCAGGTATTCTTTTGTCTCCCTTCACAAAAACCGGCTATTGTTATAAATATAGTTTCGAAAAAAAGCCATAGGTGGCGATAATTGAAAAATTTTCAAGTCGTCAATCGTCAATCGTCGATAGTGCAGCTGATATCGCGGCATTATTATTCAATGATGGCCTGAGAAGCCTCATGAAAGTGTTGGAGACGTTGGGGATAACTATCGGCCCAAATTGTCTCAATTTTTGCGTTGAAACCGACGCAGCGCGGATCGAGCTGGCGGAGCGCTCGCTCACAGACGCTGCAAAAGAGGCAAGAAGAGCCTCTACAAGTTCGAGAAAAGATGCTAGGGACAATGATTTGCTTCTTGAAGGCCAGCTATATGGTGCCGGCATCGCTGATTAAAGGTAAACATTTTTTTTCCAATTTATCGCATAAATTAACAAACCTAAAACTTTGAACGCGTTTTTCTCAAAACCACTTTTTTGAGTGCGGCACGCAGCAGAACTCGAGCAATTTTTATCCGATCGACTTCAAATTTGGACTGCATCAATAAAACTAGATTATCTAAAGAAGTACATAGGATTTTTTCGATATCGCAATAATAAAAAAAGTTATAGCCTATTTTCGACGAGAAATTTTGCTCGAAGATCGTCCTTTAATTTCAAAAGCGTGCCTATTTTTTAAAAATCAATATTTTTTCAAATCCCTATGTACTTCTCTTCAAAATATCATTTTATTAACGAAAACACTCGGTATTTTTTTTCAGATCGACTTTGAAGAGAGTTCTGCTGCGTGCCGCGAACAACTGCAGAGGCAACAGTACCTGACGCGGGAGCTTCCCCAGCGTCACCATGGGGCGTGAACAATTTGAATTTTTTTTTCTGTATCTTCAATAAACAACGAACAAAACAAAAATTTTTCGAATATCTCTTTTCCCACAAAAATTTTTTTTTGAAAAATGGCAAAAAAACAGGGGGTCGGTTTTTTTACAGATCATTTGTGCACATGGTTAAGTATATGGAAAAAAAATCAGAAATATTAACAAATGGCGGAGATATTAACATAATAAAGCAAAGTATTTTTTTTCCGCGCGCGCGTTGATGGTGAAAGTTATCGGCATCGATGTGGGTGTCTAAAAAAAATGAACATATTTATAATTCATAATGAATGTATCTTCAGTGTGAACCAACAATATTATTTAAAAAAAATTATTATAATAAAAATTCGAAACTTAAATCTTTTTACGCAATTTTCTGTCGGTATTTTATTTTTTATATTTTTTTGTGTCATTGAAATGTTTGTTTCTGCGGTTCACACGATAGGTGATGATACTAAGAATATGTTGTAAAAATTTTAAAGCGATCTGAAGCTTCGTTCGAGAGTTAGAATTTTCACAAGGTTCAAGAAAGTGAATCGTGGACAAACGGCTTTGAAGTTGGCGGACGGGCGCGCCGCGCGGTATCTATTATAAATGCAATCTTACCTTATTTAAATTTCCTTACCTTATTTTTCAATTCTGTAAAGCTTAAAATATTCCTAACCGTTCAGCTTAATGGAATCAAATTAAAAAAAAAAAGAACAATTTTGAAATTTTTCGCGTATATAAGGCCTTAACGGGGTATCCCTCTCTAGAAGCCCAATTTGAAGGGTCAGGATAATGCATTTTTTTTTCTAGTAATACATTGGTTGGAATAAATAATTTTTTTCCCAGCATGTTGTACACATACTTGTGGTTACAATGTGATTATTTCGGAAGAAAATCTTTCAAAGTGTTCGTGGTGCTGCCGTTGGCGCTGCAGTCCTCCAGCGGCGAGGCCCGAAACGGCAGGATCTCTACCAGGCTCAAATTTAATCTGAGACGAAAAGAAAAAAAATTTCTTCAAATATATCCAACTGGCTATTCACGATCCACTTTTCGAAATTTCGAAAAATACAAAAAATGACAGCTTCTCCAAAGAAAACGTCATTTTTCTCTTGAAAAACAGCATGCTGAAGTCATTGTTATTAACAAATGGTGCATCCTGCACACCTAATCTATGCAATCTGCAGGCAGTTCGGGCCTCTTTTGAGTATTCTTGTGCTTTCATGTCCGCTTTTGTTACACGCAAATCATCCTTAAGGGGTTACGTGGGTTTGAAAATTTCAAAAAAAAATCAATTTTTATTTATTTTATTATTCAATAGTACAATATGTCTAGAATATTCTCCCAAAGTTTTAAGTCAATCGGAATAAAGGTCTAGGAGAGAGAGCCTTTCGAAATTCCCCGAAATTGGGAAAGACCGGCTGGGAGCGACGCAGGTATATCGCATTTTTCTCAAAGCACTATTTTTTAAGTTGGTGGAAAGTGTTTTTTTTTTTCCTCGAAAACCAATGCACCGATCTTATTGAAATTTTGCAGAAAATGGAACTATTTTGCATAAAAGTCTGCCAACAATTAAAATTTCAATTAAAAAAAAAATCCTTCGTTCAATCACGATCTATACTTATCTACTAACAGAAAAAAATTGGTTTTTTAATTTCCGATTAAGCTATCATGAGTTACCCTGACCAAAAGGACGCTTTTTTTAGGCGTCTCCGGAAACCATGTCCCACCGGCTGAATTTCCCACATTTTTGGATGACCATTTTTTTAAATATTGTTGAAATATTGCTCTTTTATGTGCTTAACATTTTAAATAAAATAATTTATATATTAACATTTTGTTTAAATACAGAAAATATGCTTTTTTTGGCTTCGAAGCCCAGGTGCCACAAAAATAAGTGCAACTTCGTCAATTTGTAGAATTTCACGATCCAGTTGGTCTTAAGGGGCTATACCAGTGTGAACGCTGAAAATTTGGGTGATTTTCGGGATGTTTTTGGAACAAAAGTACTCAATTAAACATTTCAGAAAATTAAGAATATATTTGGCTATATTTGATCTATATTACATAATTTTTTCATAGAAAAATATTGAGATCCAAGCGACTTATGCGCTGCCTTCTGAGGCGCCAAAAAAAAATTCCTCCACCGCTGACATGATTCCGGCCGATTGAGTAGCTGAAACCGAAAAAGGAAAAAATGTCGTTAAACTGGAAGGTATTTCGTGTACAATGACGTAGGATTTTCGAAAAATATCAAAATCTAAAAAAATGGCGTAGTTATATAAAAAAAGTATGTTTTCTTGCCTATAAAATGGTCGTTTTCTTCAATGCCAAATCGTCAATTTTCATCCAATTAAAAATACCCTACGTTATTGTAGAGTGAATATATTCAAGAGATCTCAGTTCAAATTTCAAGTCAATCGGATAATTGCTCTTTATTTAAAGTATAAACTGTCGAAAAAAGCAAGAAAAAACGATTTTTTTGAAGTGTCACACTGGTTTATCCCCTTAAAATATTCTTGCAAGTTCACACTAACGGTATGCAAAAAACGATTTTGTAAAGTTTCCAAAGTGGGATACCCCCTCAACATAGATGTAACATAAGAAGGAAACCGATGTAAACACGTATGTAAAGGTGAAGAGAAGGGCACTAATGTAAACACTCTTAAAAGGGTATACAAGGCGTAAATACTATTACTACTACTATCCAAACGATTTTTCAATCATCTTCCTTATTCCTTTAGAAGTAATTTTTTAAATAACCCTGATTTTCGGTTCGTCACAGTAACCTAATCTTAACGCATAACCTCTCCGCCCTTTTCGACGAATCCAAAATCGTGCAAACGTCTTAGACCTCCAAACGTTTTTTTCACCCGGAAGCTTAATCTTTACGATATTGTAAGAAATCTGTGATTAACAAAAAATCCATGTTGACAAGATTGAAATTTCGACCATACAATTGTCATAGTGCTGATGATTGACTTTTAAAAACCAACAAAATTTAATCGGGTGCATGGGGCGACGAATTCGCCCCTGATATTTCCAACGAGAATTCGGTATTTCGCGAAGTGTGGGTGGGGTTGTTTTTCTCGTTATTCCTTACCAACCGAGCGGAGCGCCGCGCGGCGGAATCCTTGGCAACTAAAAAACTCCAGGCGCCCACAAGGATCTCTTATAACCTCATCCTCGGCTGCGTATTTCGATCCGACACGTTCCTCGCGTGCCTTCGCGTTTCCATCTCAGGCACCTTTTCCTTTCTTTCTTTCTTCTTAAGGTGTCCTCCTCTGTCATTGATCGAAGACGAGACGATTGAGAAATCTTTTTCTCAATTATTCGTCATCAGGGGGGGATGCTTTTTCTTCGTATTCGTTAATCTTCGGCCCACCGTCCAATACCGAAAAAAAAGGTGGAAGTTTGTGAAACTAATTCGCAGCATGAAGGAGAACGGAAGGACAGTGCAAGACATGCCATAGAGCGGAAAACTAAAAGGTGAAAATCTCGTATTCGTGATTAAAGTGCTGTTTACGTGCTCGAATCGTGAATGACAAACGTGACATTGTTTTTCTTTATTAAGTCAATCGATAACTGCAAAATTTATCCGCATTTGTAATGTGAATGAACGATTATTCCAGAAGGGGATGAAGAAATGGACGTACGTTAGAGCTGGGAGGGTGAGTATTTCGGTCACGGGAGGGAACGATCCGAAATGTATTCGCGATGACCATGAAAAATTATTATTATATATTCAACATTTATTGAATTAACGAAAAAGTTGAATTTAATATTGGAAAAATTCACCCTAAAAATTATGTCAATTTCCATTATCGTCTTGCTGATTCTTTTAGCATATTTTCGAGACACCACACCTTGACGAAATAATTACGTTTATTGGAATCGAAAATTGAGTCTTGAGAACATCGAAAAAATCGATAAACAAATCATTTCTTATAAAAATTTGGATGAAAAATAATCGGGGACTAATTTCCAGGGAGAAAAACTCATCATTTTAGTGTCTTTAGTCATTAACAGATACGCCTTCATTCTTTGCGAAAAGAGAAACATCTTTCAGTTTTGGAATTACATTTTTTTTTGTGCCACGTACCCGTGTCAAGACCAAACTCTCTCAAGACTCAAATCTTAGTTTTTCCATCCCTCATAACCGCCCTTTTATGGCATGGTTGAAGTTTGTATCGTCGGAGGACCATTTTTTTCTTTTTCTATATTTCTTATTATTATCTAAAGTCTTTTTTTACAAATTGAGCTAGTAAATCTCTCATAAGGATGCGTAAAAACATTCTAGTGATTTTCAGTCTCAATAGGCCTAAGAAAGTTTGAAAAAATCAAAACAGAATCAATTATTGTCGCATTCTAAAGATGCAAACTTCAACACCATCTTTTATCTGTGATTTTCGAGTAAGAGTTCGCGATCGGAGGAACTCTAATTAAAATACACCTCTCGTTTTTCGGCGGGCGGTTTCTTGCAAAGGGGAACTGCGAAGGAAATTTGTCACTGTGCAGCGAATACCTCGTACTACGCGACACCGGAGAAGCTCCATTGCAGTGTAGAATTTGTGTTTGAATTGTCAAGAAAGTCTCAGTTTCAAAGGCAGAAAGGTGATTGAAGAAAAAGGCAGCAGCAGAGAGGGAGCCGTTGCGTTGGATGTTTTCCAGTGATGGATCACACAGGAAAAGAAGTTTTTCTTCATTATTCTCAGAGAATCCGTTGATCGCCAAATGCAGCTATGAGATACTCGACTTAGTGGTGAAATTTGCGTTCTTCGATTATGTTAAGTCGTGTTAATTATGTCAGTATTCGAAGAAGAAAGAAACTCCAGAACGTAAAGAATGGAAACCAACACGCTCTTATTAATGTAACAATGAGCCACGAAGGAAGTGCAGACAAAATGGAGGTCGATGCCAGGATTGAGTCGGTTTCAAGTTCAGCAAATTTACACATTGAGGAAAAAGTGAATTGGAAACTTGAAAACTAGAAAGGTGTCCCGAAGGAATCGCAGATCGGTGATGAAAGTTTAACCCTTTCGTATGGAGAATGGCTCACAAACTCTGCACTATGGAGCAGCAACCGTTGATATCGCTCTATTCTTGGATACTTGTACGTTTAAGAATGGATATTCGCCACTGCCAAAAGTCCAGGATGGATTAGGAATTGCTGACTCAGCAAAATTGTTCCTCGGGCGGAAAAGCAGATCGCTGCCGCCAAAGAACAGGCTTCAACATTGGTTTCAACGTAAAAAAAGGCCAATAAGGAATTTTAGAACAACTTAACGGCGGGGTAAAGTTAATTCGGCGAAAAAAAGGCATGTATTTAAGATTTTTTTTTTGCGTAACGAATAGTGTTCGTTTATTGAAAAATTTACATATAATGAAGTAACATTTGAACAACATTCTCCTAAATTTGCATTGCAAAATATTCAAAATTGAGCGAGTGAAAATTAAACCCCGGAGGCGCCTCGAAAAAAAGTTGGTTTGCGGTGTTCACCATAACTCGCAACAGAATCATTTGAAACAAAAAAATCAAAATGCGTTTGTCAAAGGAGATGTTTCTCGAGGTAATGACGGGAGGATTTTTTTTTTTCGATTTTTCGATTTTTCGTAGCACTTGGGAGCCAAAAACCCGATTTTCGCTAAAAAAATCGGCTAATTTGTTGTTGAAAAATTAGTAATTATTTTTAAAAAACAAAAAAGCTCTCGACAATACCTGGTGAATTATGTGAAGAAGTACTGTGCAAAATTTCAAAGCGATTGGTCCAGTAGATTTTGAGTTATCGTGCATACGGACTTCAAATATGACAAGTCTCAGAAAAACGGTTTGAAAAACGCAGAAGAGAAGAGAACGGCATGGAGCAATGGACGCTCAAATACTCATAACTTCGTCAATTTTACTCCGATCGACTTGAAATTTTAACACAATATTCTTGATATATTATGCATTCATTTAAAAATTGAAAGAAAAAAAATTTAAATACTTTACCCCGCCCTTAAGAATTTACGTGAAGAAACTGAGCGGCTGAGGTACGGGGGTAAAAAGAGTGGGATAAACAAGCTCTACCTAATCAGGGGAGATGTTTCTCTTTCATGAAAGGTAATTTTTATCAATCAGTAAGCCTCTACTATACTGAGTGTATTCAATTTTAGTCGTTTTCGAGGAGGGTAGAATTGTGAACAAATTCACGATACAATCATGTGCAACTTCAAAGGGTGCACATTTTTTTTCGTGGCTTAACTAGATTCAAAATTGTATCGAAATTCACTTTTTTTTTGTTTCAGATCAATAGCCGAGGAGTTAGATATTCAACTGTAAAATCATTTTTCTTCTCAAGGACCTCTACAGCGCGCCTAACTCGTTTGATTCATATATTAGATAATTCTACTTTTTTCGTTTAAGGGGGGGAAGACCATTTAGAAGGTAAAACATTAGTTTTTTTTCGTGATTTTGTTTTCATGTAAAGAATATTCACGGAAATTTGTAACTTTGTGTTTTTTATTTGATATTTTAAGTATGCAGAAATGTTTAATAACTTTTTCTATGCAAATTGCCAGTCGTGTGCATCGATGTTCAGAGGAAGTCGCTCAAAAAGTTTCCGCATTGCTGCAGTTCTCCCTCGCGCAGTAATTGTCTGAACCAAAAAAATCAAAATGATTCTTAAATGCAACACCCATACGCTGTCTGTGAAGCATGATTTTTAACATATATGCAAAATTCACGAAACGACAGCTCAATAAAGTCAATTTTGTGATTCTTCATGAAATTTTTGCTATATCCAAGGGCAAAAGTACGTTTTATTTTTTGAATTAAAATATCATTTACGTTCACCGACAATCTGATGGTACAAGGAAGATGTGTGACGAATTTAATCAAAATCGGTTGAACAGTTTTTGAGTAATCACTCCAGCAGTTGGGAAAAATACAGTTTTGAGAAAAACGCGCTCAAAGTTTCAACAAGGGAAAACTTCACGATTGTGATGTTTTGCCGGCTAATCCGCGATACCAGCGCCATACAGGGTTCCTTCGGCTTCCTCGCAAAAACGATTTTTCTGCTGCTGCTGCTCTCTACGGGCTTTTCGACGCGAAATTCAATAAACCTATAGGTCAACAGGGGATTCCAACTCAGTTCATCAGAGCTCGCACTAAAAAGTTTTTTGACACTGGCACTATGCCCTCCGTTATTATTCGTATTACGATTAATATGTTGGTTTCCAAAAAAAAATTCTCTTCCGAGCAGGTCCCTTAGGTGTTGCATGAGAACCTTTTGGATACGCGGACATTTTGAGAAGCACTGAGTTCACAACTGGCCCAAGGTGAATTTTAAAGTACACTGAGAACAAAAATTATTGGTATTATTGAATGAAATTTCGTTGATTCAATTGTAAAATTGTTGGTGTAAATAATCGGATTCATTAGTCTAGACAAAACGCTATTGACTTTCATAACATGATATCATTAAAAGATTTTTTTTTTCATTCAAAAGATATATTGTTAGCCAAGAACAATATATTATTGAAACTATTTGAAAAATTATCGTCAACAAATTATATAGTTTTCAATGCATTTTCTGCATCGAAAAAGGCGTTTCAATTCATAAAATGAATATTGTTGATTCGAGTACACAAGAAAAATTGAATTTCGCTCGTTTGATTTAGATAAAATTTCTATTGAGTAAATATGTTATTTTATTTTTTTCACCATATCCGAAATCGATTTTCAAGTACATTATTCGTTAAAATATTAATTTTTTATTTTGATTGATAAATATTAAGCAAATGTCTGAATTGGTTAAAGAATGATGCGAAAATAAAATTTGATTCTTGCGCATTTGGTTGAAAAAATTCAACCAAATCATGGCCGAGTGCCAACGACATTATAGGTGTGAGGAAACCCGTAGTTCTCGGAGTAACCGCTAGAAGCCGCACGCGCGCTCGTTTCTCGTAAGCGTGGCGCGAACCGAAAATCTACTTAAACGCCGGAGAAATTCTAAAGAGTATCGCTTCTTGGCCTGTGACTAAGATCAAAGTGTAGTATCTGTTCTTATCAGTTGAATATCTGATATTCTCTCCATGGATATTCCATTGGATATCTGATATTCTCTCCACTATTATCGTAGATGATCATTCTAATGCTCACTTTTTATTTAAGATTTAAAACAAATTGAAAAACTTACGTCTCATGGCATATTCGTTTCGATGTAGTAAAGAAATAATTAATTCTATTGATTATATTTTTGTACGAAATAAAAAATGTTGTAGCAACCGCTTAATTATCCATACATCTACCGGATTGTATATAGAATGATTTCAATAAAATATAATTTGATTTGAAGGATAATGTAGATATTCAAAAAACAGAAAAGATTTTCAAATGAAATAATATGTTATTTTAATCAATCACATTTTCCAATATTTCTATAGTATTCTAACAATCTCATATATCGTTGGCACTCCGCGATCAGACATTTTTTTGAATCAACCAATATATTTTTTTCAGTCAATTGGTTTTTTTTGCTCAGTGTACCTGCGACCCTCCGCATCAACAACGATAGGCCCTACCGCGTACGACTACGAAACATAAAAGATCGGAGCAAGATGAAATATATAAGGGCGTCTACTCGACACAAACGCTCTTTGTTCGCGAAATCTCTAGAAATTCTTGGAATTTCACTTTAAAAATTGGACACAATATTCCTAAGACCTTGAACTATCGATTTATGGAAAGAAAAAAAAAACGATTTTGTTCAAATTTGTAAATGGTCTCCCCTTTTTAAGTACAAGTAGTAAAGGCCAAAATTGTCATCTTGATTATTGAAAAAGACTAATTGCCAAAAAGCTCCTTTTTTGCCGTTGTAGACCGGAACCGCGTCTTATAAAACCTTCCAGGTAGCCATGATACGCGACATTCGAATCGTCCGCTCTTCTCCATTTGCCGTAAGTCTCCGCCTGCCGGAATCAAAACGAGACGAGGAAAGACGTAGAAGAGGTGTGCCGAGAAGCTCGGCTGGCGTGGCATTAGGCAGGGGAGGCTGCGGAACTGGGGTTACGGTCCTGAAACGTGACTTGGATACAATATTCAAAAGCAACCACCGCAACGTCAATACTTTCTTCTTACTGCGTCGGCCTCTTTACGCACTTGTTTTTTTTTTTTGGTTAAGCACAAAGAAGTACTTTCATCTATATAGAGTTCGGTGTTTCACTGCGACGCCTACGCCGACGTAAACAAAACTTATTTCCATGGCAATCGGTACACGAAATTAGCGAATGAAGAAGCAAAGTCAGGAAGGAAAAAGTGTTGAGAAATAAAGAATATGGAAAATGGCTCCGAAAATATCATTGAGTGGAAAACTAATTGTCGAAAGTGCAGCTTTAATTTCGATTGCCTCGTTCAAAGATGGAATGGTCACTTTTACACCGGGAGAAAGAGAGAGAGAGAGAGGGACAGCGAGTAAGAGAGGAAGGGAGGGACGGAGAGAGAAATAACGAGAGAGCGAGGAAGGGGAGACAACAAGAAAGCAGGGGCTGAGAGGTCGAAAGGAGGACAAGGGAGATAAAGCCTCGACTCAAGACCACCGGAAACGAGCCGCTGTTCGACGGCTCGTGAAATGAAATCTTGGTACGCGAAGAGAGGAAGACAGAAGAAGGATCGTTTGTGGAATTCGGCTGAGAGATTTAAGCCGTGCATGAGCGGATAAATCCACATGGACTAGTATACACATACAGATGCGTATAAGGACTTCGACTCGTTATTGCACCACGTACAGAAGCACCATACAGCGTACACTTATGCTTATGATTTTTTGATACGTGTGAAATAATATCAGGACCACCTAAGGAGGCGTACACAATTACGTAACGCAACATTTCCAAATTTTTGACCCCCCCTTCCTCCGCGTAACGGACCGTAACGCTCGGCCAGACCCCCCCCCCCCCCCCCATTCCGTTACGTAACGGGCGTTTTGTCGTCGATAATTGCGATTTTTTAAATAGCTATAACTAGTTATGAAAGGATCGGGTTTATACTCATTTTATGAAGTATATATTCATCTAGTTTTATACCAATTTTTATGACAAAATCTTCAAAATTAACCGAGATATATGCTTTGATTTGGCGACGAAAAAAAAATTCTTTTCATTGTCCCATCGATATCTTTATGAAAGGTTATCTTTAAATTAAAAGTCAATAATTTATCGATATCTATACAAATGTAGCTATCGTTATGCATAGCCGTTTTTTTTATTTTTTTTTTATTTTTTTTTTTTTTTTACAAAATGCCGACAGTTTGAACATTTTTTCTATTTTCAGGGCCCCTTTTCTGGTTTCAAACAGTCTTTAAAAATAGTAATTATCAAATGTTAAAAACGCGGATACGTACAGCCGTCACTGCGATTACAAAAATGTTTTTAAAAAAATTGAAAATCGGCTGATAAGTTTTTAAGTATTCGCTCGGACAAGGTCGAAAAAACTAGTTTCGAGAATAACGCGTTTAAAGTTTTCGTTCCGTGTTTCTTGATATAAAGTTACGATTTTTTCTAGAATATTGATACTTACATTGAATTATCTAGTCGCGGGCGATATGACGATTCTTCATCTTCATGATAGTTCACAAAATAATAAGAGCCTGTACTTTATCTATTGTAAATGATGCCACATCTGTAGGGACTGAGGGCACTAACCGGTCGCGCGACCTGTTCTCACTAAAGTGACTATAACTCCGTCAATTTTTGGACTTGTGAATAAAAATGTTGCCAACATATTTTTCAATACATGTACTTTCAAGAATTATAAAAATAAAAAAATGTCCTCCAAATTGTGCTTGGGGGATGTGGGAATGCTACTTTGCAAGTTCTTGCACAGTGATTTTCCCCCTTAACTGACATTGCGTATAGAGAGCTGTGAGCTGTCCACGGTAAAATTGCACTCGAGGTTGAAATAAAAAACTTGAACATGCAGAAATGTTGCTATTTGTGGCAGTTTTAAAATCGCGACATAACGCAAACATTGACCCCCCCCCCCTACGTACGTAGACCGTAACGCCTGGACGATCCCCCCCCCCCCCCAATTGCGTTACGTAATTTGCGTACAGCCCCTAATATGGTATTGAAGTTAGCATCGTTGGAATGCAACGAAAATTCTTATTTTCTTATTTTCATTATTATACAAATCATATTTTGCAGATTTGTTGTGGACAGCTGAATAAGAATTCTCAAGAAAGTTTGTGTGCTTTTCGTAGCTTAATCTGTCAAAGGAAATATGGAAAAGAAACAAAAATCATTTTCGTTTCATTCCAACGATGCAAACTTCAACGTCGATGTTGAATAAATGCTCACCGTTTTTTCGTGAAAATTAATGCTTTATTTTAAAACATTCCTAATGCTTTCAAACGTTACAAGACTGTTGTGTGATCAAGTCCTAATGGTACTGCAAGTTCAGCGAGCGTCTGACATGAGTCTTCATGAATGCCTCCAATTGAACAAATCAAAATCATTATTTCAGAAGCGTCTAAACCAATCCCTGCGTATTGTTTTCCACAGAGCATGGTCGCCGTAAGTCTCAATAAGAATTCTGTGTGCGTCAGCTGCAGATTTTTTTTTCAATAAAGTAGCGCGGTAAAATTCCCCTCAAATACTCTTTTTGGCATGAAATTTGACATGTTTCAGGGGCTATACCAGTGTGAACACTGAACATTTTGGTGATTTTCGGGAATTTTTTGGAAGAATAGTACTCAATTAAATGTTTCGGAAAATGAAGAATATATTTGACTATATGTGACCTAAATTACATAATTTTTTCATAGAAAAATATTGAGATCCAAGTGACTTATGCACTGCTTTCGGAGGCGCCAAAAAAAAAGTTCCTCCACTGCTGACACGATTCTGTAGTACTGAATTTACTTCTGTAGACTGAATTTCGAGCTTGCTCATAGTACTTATAGAAGCGACATCAGCTTAACGGGGTACCCCTCTCTGGAAGCCCAATTTTAAGGGTGAGAATGATGATTTTTTTTCTAGTAGCACATTGCTTGGAATAAATTATTTTTTTCCCAGCATGTTGTACACATGTTTGGGGTTACAATGTTCGGAAGAAAATCGGAAGAAAATCTTTCAAAGTGTTCGTGGTGCTGCAGTTGGCGTTGCAGTCCTCCAGCGGCGGGATCTCTACCAGGCTTAAATGTAATCTGAAACGAAAACAAAAAAAAACTTCTTCAAATATATCCAACTAGCTATGGGTTCACGATCCACTTTTGGAAATTTCGAAAAATACGAAAAATGACAGCATTTCCAAAGAAAACCTCATTTTTTTTTGAAAACCGCATGCTGAAGTCATTGTTATTAACAAATGGTTCATCCAATTAAAAAATGCGATCGTGAACCGAAAATGACTACTGTTTGAACGCTAACTGTGCAAATTCAACTCAATATTGAGTTTCGAGAACAATAGTTTCGAGATAATCGTGTTCAAACTTTTTTTTAGAATAAACGAGCAATAATTCCAAACTAGATGAATATAAGATAAAAAATTGGATATACAGTCGAACCTCGATATAACGAATCTCTAGGGAAGTTCGTTATATTGAGGTCTCGTTACATCGAGATCATGTTGTTTAAAATGTTGGTTAAAAATAAAAATTAGTGGTATAAATATAGGGATATTTTTTAAAGAAAGAAAGGTTCAAATTAGAGCCATTTTTACAAGCAATTAGGACACAATGTATATTATTATGTTGTTGTATAAAGGTTTCGGGTGTCTATCGGAAGGGAATGGACAAATCTTCGTTATATCGAGGTTCAACTGTACAACATTTTTAAAGCAGTGATTACAATCACGCGGGCAAGAATTGCAATATAAAAAAGTGGAATTTAAATTAAAGTAAATAAATTTTTTAAACGTTTACAAGCATTCCGATTAAAAAAAAATAGGGGTAGCAGGACTCGAACCCAAAACCAGCAGCGTACGAGCCGAAGACCGTAACCGCTAGGCTATAGCGCTGCTTTGAAAATTCTTGTTCTTTTCGAGGTTCCAAAATCGTCAGACAAATTATGTTTGGTCGATTTCGCGAAAACGAGGGCCCACCAGGGTGAACGGTGGCAGGGGGTGACACTTGGGACCGAACTCTCCACTACCCTGAAAGGACGTCTCGAAGTCGATTGCGTGCCTGTAGGCCTATTCTGTAACTCGTAACGACAATTTTCGTTATCGTTAGCTAGCGACAGCCAATAAGAGGCTCCATTTCTTCTGTGATGGTGCATGCGATTGGCTGTCGCCAGCTAACCATAGCGAAAACTGTCGCTACTGAGTTACAGAATAGGCTTACTGGCAAGGGCCCTTTGTAAGACCTGTTACATGAAAAACCTGATCCATCCTGGAAGGCCTGGCCTCCATATGATTTAGGGAAGGCAGATAAGGGGCTGTACATATTCCCGGCTTAACGCACACTCAGAAAAAAGATTTATTAAGGACAAAGAAGTTTGTCTCCCGGCGAAAAAGTTTTCTTATTCGTATGTCGGCCTACTACGATTGTATTAACAGCTAAGACAGTTTTTTTTATTTAAGTTTATGTTTGAGATTTACTAAGAATTTTTCTTAACATCTAATAAGATATATACGTTAAAAGAAATAGGTGTTTTATATCCGATAAATAGAGTTTTTCTTAACATTCAATAGGATTCTTCATATCCCTCCAGCTGGTTTTTTTTTTTCGAGGAATTCTGTCATTTCGTCTGTCATTATTTTCTCACTTGAACGTTTTTTTCTCACTTTATATTCTTACTTACACTTAAATCATTTCTCACTTTCGAGTTTCTCACTTCCGAAACGCAACACTGACACTTGTGCCAAATGCATTGGCATACGAAGAAGCTACATGGTAAGCGTATGCGTGCACGGAAAGAATTTCTAAAGAAATTTTACTGTGAAATCACGGTAAAAATTACTGTAAAAATTTGAACGTGGGGACAAGTGTACACAGGAGTATAGTTTGCCACTGATTTGGTATATTTTGACGTCAGGCATGTAAAAATTCAAGCGCATAGCGTAATTTTTACAATGGTCTCGGTAAAAATTCCGATACATTCTGACGTGCTCACGCGCTCATTCGGCAGCTCGCGTTCACGCACACGCACGCACACTCACAACTTGCGTTCACGCATACGCACGCTCACACAGAGCTCGCGTGTATACGACCTGCAACCTAGCCCTGACGATTTTTACTGTAGAGAGCAGAAAAATTCCGGTAGACGTATGAAAAATGTATGCATGCTTTCTAAAATTCTCACGAAAAACACAAACATTTTCCAATACGCACTGTACAATTTCATTTATATCAAGTACTTCTTAAACTTATTACTGTAATGTTTGTAGACGGGTAAAATTTACTGATTTTTTCAGTAAAAATTCTTGAAAACATTTCAAATTTACGCCACACGACAGTAAATTCGGACTTATTTCCATGAAAATTTACGTTTTATTCCCTAAAAGCCTGGACAATTATAGGATTGTCCCCCCGTTACTGTGATTCCATAGTAAAATTTCTTTGGAAATTCTTTCCGTGTGAGCTATGTATATATCTGATGAGCGGCCTGCTGTCGGGCCCGTCGGGCCCGTCACGTTGAAGGGCAAAGTGCGCATGTGCGCATTAGTATCATAGTCGCGAAGTAAGAGGTTTACGTGATTGGAAAGTAGTATTTATTTGATTTGAGGAAATATTCATTCAAATGTTCTATTTTAAATATGGCTTTTAATTGATGTGAAAAATCCGCCCGTAAAAAAACATTTAGTGACGCCGAATAAATGCTGTAGTTACAATCACATAAAAACTGTCTCTATACGAGTAAACATTTATCAATTTCTAATACATTATGTTCTAATGTGCCAATTTATTAGAACATAATAAATCTTTTTTCTGAGTGCACCACACTACCGTTCGTGCGCGGTACGAGGGTGTATTTTTCGTAATTATTTTCAAACAAACGATGAATGGAATTTTTTTTATTAATACTCATAGTCAATATATACATAAAGAAGACTGTATACAAATGTTCGTACTCGAATCTAAAGTATAGTTTGCGGTGTACGCCGCTTCCAAGAGGACACTCGGACGAAATTGTTGCTCGGCGGTTGACAGCGATTAAGCCGTACGGTTCATTTGAAAAATAAAATAAAAATATATTCAGAAACTAGACATATAGGTTTACAGAATCACGTAGGGGAATTTCGATATCTAAAAAAAATGGCGGACCAGCGAATTTTATTTCCGATTTTCATGAAAATTTTTTATCGTTCATAAAAGAAAAATAGAAGGGGGCCGGTTATGAAAAAATCCCTACGTGGTGTCATAGAGACTGGATTTTCGAACAGTTTAAGACTTGGCGCATGCAAATCGGATGGATAGTTTTTTCAATATGTTGTCAACCACGTTGAAAAACGTAGTTTCGAGGAAAACGCAATCAATGCCGCACATCTGCCGCTCGGTGCGGTCGTGCGCTTTGAACGGTTTCACATAAAATGCTGTATCTCCGCCAATTTTACAAATAAATTTGAAAATTTTGATGAGAGCATTCTTAACAAATATATCTTTCGGGAAATTGAAAAAAATGACAATTTTTTTTTACCGTGGTGTGGTGCCTTAAGGCTTTATATGAACTACTAGCGGGCGAAGGGACATGATTGTCTTGATTTTTTTTCGACGGGACAGTAAATGTTTATTGAAAAACTGTGAAGAACATCGATTAGTACATATTTTCATGTACTTCTACAATTTTTTTTATTCAAAAATATTTCAAAATGGCTGAACTTCAGCTGTCTTCCAGGAGTGCCTTCTTTTGAGCATCAGTTGCGGTGGACATGATACCTCGAGAGCGGTTTATCTGAAATCAGAATTTGAAAAAGATTTCATTAGTATATTGCATTGGCTTGGGCCCGGACGAAGGATTTGTAAAAAAATTGATTTAAAAAAAATTGACGATAATTTTTACAAAAAAATCATTTTTTGAAGTGCTAGATTTTCGGTTTTTTTGTTCCAAAATTTTTGTTTCCAACAAAATTCAAAATCCTTCGTCCAGGCCCTAGCTATTATCATAATACATAAGTGGTATAAATTTGGTATGGATCGGATTAATATTTTTTTTAGTAATCGGGTCCACCGCAAAGGTGTTTCTCAAAAAAGACGATTCTGAGATAATCGCGTTTAAGATTCGAGTATGTTTCTTTTACATTTAAAGTTAATTTATTCATACTAACATGGAGTCGTCGATTCCAGGACAATACAGTAATCCTTCTGCATCCCCTGCAGCCTCTAAAACATTGATTTGATACTGCCTACGAGCCATTCTTCCTTCTCTCGTGGCTGCTTGCGCTTGCTGCTCGGCAAGCGTGACACGCGACTTGCGCGGTCGTGAGGTTGAAATACCTATAACTGCGAATCCAATGCTCCGATCTTTATGAAATGTGGTGAGAATATTCTTGAAATATTGTACTCAAGGAGCTCTACCAGTGTGACACTTTCAAAAAATCGATTTTTTGCCTTTTTTGACAGTTTATACTTTCAAGAATATCATTATAGTTTATATCAATATCATTTTATCTCGCAAAAATCGATAGTTAAATCTTCAAACGCCTTTTTCTGGAAATGAGATTTTTCAAATTTGCTGACATTGTAACTCAAATAGCAATCATCTGATTGACTTGAAATTTGCACTGAATACTCTTGAATATATTTACTCTACAATGACGTAGGATATTTTTGATTGGATGAAAATTGACGATTTGGCATTGAAAAAAACGAGCATTTTATAGGCAAGAAAAAAGACTTTTTTTTTCATAACAACGCCATTTTGTGAGATTTTGATATTTTTCGAAAATCCTACGTTATTGTACAGGAAATACCTTCCAGTTTGACGACATTTTTTCCTTTTTCGGTTTCAGCTACTCAATCGGCCGGAATCATGTCAGCAGTGGGGGAACTTTTTTTTTTGGCGCCTCCGAAGGCAGCGCATAAGTCGATTGGATCTCAATATTTTTCTACGAAAAAATTATGTAATATAGGTCAAATATAGCCAAATCAGGGTGTCCACCGACCTGAAAAGTCATGAAAAATCTTAAATGTCATGAAATTACAATCAACCCTGAAAAAGTCACGAAATGTCATGAAAAATTACCAGTCTACCTGAATTATTATATCCTACCAAATTATCGTTGAATCTATATTCAATATGAACTAACTTTGTGGTGCTTGTCGATAGAGAAGCGAATACCGAATCGATAGAAAATAAAATAGAAGAAAGTAAAAGAAAATGATGCGTTGTCTCAACATATATTAGTTTTTCTTTTTTATTCGTGTAAAGCGACTAGATGATATTACACAAAAGTTCCTAAATGTATGTAATATTTATCTAGATGTTCCCAAAATATATTTCTTCACAGCAATCTTGAAATTATGTTTGTCTCACATTTTTTACGGATAAAGTTCCGAAAAACCGATACCGCTTTTTTCCTTGACATTTTGTATACTCATGTATTTTGACTCGCTGAACACGAAAATGACAATTAGAATTGACGCAAATTTGATTTTCAAGATGAAAACTGAAGAAAAAAAACGGATTTGCATAGTTTTTTATTTTATTTTAACGAATGTTGATTGTAGAGGAAAATGTCTTCTACGAAAGTTGTAGCCCATCAAAAGACTGATAATTTGTGTTCTGTATAAATTTTGTCTTCAATCATTATTTTCCAAGAAAATGGGATTATACTCCAATATGTATATTTTGCTAAAATCCATTAGTTTCGATATTATCTAATTCCGCACTTTACTGCATATGGGCCCAAATAAGCCCAAATAAAACAAACACAAGCAGCAGTCAAAACAAACCCAAACAAACTCGGGTATGTTGAATTGCGAGGTGTGTAGTTAACTGAGGTGGGCGCAGGGCACCTCGAATGGGTGTCCTGGAATCGCGGGGTACGTACACTCAGAAAAAAGATTTATTAAGGACAAAGAATTTTGTCTCCCGGCGAATATGTTTTCTTATTCGTATGTCGGCCTACTACGATTGTATTAACAGCTAAGAAATTTGTTTATTTAAGTTTATGTTTAAGATTTACTAAGAATTTTTCTTAACATCTAAGAGGATATATAAGTTAGAAGAAATAGGTGTTTTATATCCGACAAATAGAGTTTTGCTTAACATCTAATAGGATTCTTCATAATCCCCCAGCTGGTTTTTTTCGAGGAATTGTGTAATTTCGTCCGTCATTATTTTCTCATTTGATCGTTTTTTCTCATTTTATATTCTTACTTACACTTAAATCATTCCTCACTTTCGAGTTTCTCACTTCCGAAACGCAACACTGACACTTGTGCCAAAAGCATTGGCATAGGAAGAAGCTACATGGTAAGCGTATGCGTGAGGTACATCTGACGAGCGGCCTGCTGTCGGGCCCGTCGCGTTGAAGGGCAAAGTGCGCATGTGCGCATTAGTATCATAGTCGCGAAATAAGAAGTTCTCGTGATTGGAAAGTAGTATTTATTTGATTTGAGGAAATATTTATTCAAATGTTCTATTTTAAATATGGCTTTCAATTGATGTCAAAAAACGGCACGTAAAAAAACATATTTAGTGACGCCGAATAAATGCTGTAGTTACAATCACATAAAAACTGTCTCCATACGAATAAACGTTTATTCATTTCTATTAAATTATGTTCTAATGTGCCAATTTATTAGAACATAATAAATCTTTTTTGCTGAGTGTAGAACACTGGGGTGGGCAGAGGGCACCTGGGATGGGTACGTGGAATCGTGGGGTTCGTAGAACACTGGGGTGGGTGGCGGGCACCTCGGATGGGCTCGTGGAATCGTGGGGTGCGTAGAACACTGGGGTGGGCGGATGGCACCTTGGATGGGTACGTGGAATCGTGGGATTCGTAGAACACTGGGGTGGGAGGCGGAAACCTCGGATGGGTGCGTGGAATCGTGGGGTGCGTAGAACACTGGGGTGGGTTTGTTGGGCACCTTGGATAACATCGAAACTAATACAGTTTAGCAAAATATACTTATTGGAGTATTATCCCAGTTTCTTGGAAAATAATAATTTAAGACAAAACTTGTATAGAACATAAATTATCAGTCTTTTGATGGGCTACAACTTTCATAGAAGACATTTTCCTCTACGATCAACATTTGTTGAAATAGAATTTAAAAACTACAAAAATCCGTTTTTTTTTCAGTTTTTATTTTGCAAATCATATTTGCGCCAATTTTGATTATCATATTCGTGTTCACCGAGTTAAATACATAAGTATACAAAACTTCAAAGAGAAAAGCGGTATGGGCTTTTCGGAACTACACCCTTTTTTACTAAATATGGAATTGCACAGTTTGGTGACTTTTCGTTTATTCCGTATACTTTTTATTGGCATACAACACACATCTGTTTGAAAGAGCACAATAAAAATATGCAAATTTAGAAAATCGGTCGTACTGTAGAATCATTAAGTATACTTCTATGCCAGAAAGTCATACTAAGAGTCATGAAAAAATCCACATTCCTTGCCTTAAAAATCCTCAAATGTCATGCAATTTCAGTTCTGGTCAAAATTAGACACCCTGCAAATATATTCCTAATTTTCCGAAACATTTAAGGGAGACTTTGTCCTTGGAGTGCCATATTTCAGGTGTTTACATTTTATTTTTTTAAAAGGAAACGAGTGAAGCTTTTTGAGTGCGGTTTTTTTCTTGCTTTTATTCATGATATACAGAACGTTAAATTTTTTTTTAACCAAAATGGCGGCCGTTGCAGGTCCGCGAAAACAGGTCCTCAAATCGCGGGAGGTAAACGGCTGACATCACTGCCCCCTCTTTGTTGATCTGAAACACAAATTCAAAGCATATTATCAATCTGTGACCCTTTGGTCATGGAATGACGGATGGGTTTTTCGTTTAGTACAAATTACGGAAAATGGCGGCAATTTAAAAAAAATCGAATTTTCGCGTTTTTTTTCACATAAAAAGATAAATAATAAATACAAAAATGTATCTATCGAAAAAACGATCCGTCATTCCGTGAATACATATTTTCTGAGTATGCTCTTCAAATTTCAGGTTGATATGTTAATTACAGCGATCAGGAGAATGTCAGCCATTTTTAAAAACGTGTTTTCGAGAAAAACGCGATTAAAGTTTTGTAATGTGTTTACACAAATGTGTTTATAATTACCGCTAATCGGCGATGCCTGGTCCATAGAGGCATCCCTCCTCTTCTTCTAGCTGCTCATGTTGAGCCGCTAACATCTCCTGCTAAATTTCAAGTACAAAGTCTCCGTTAGTTGAGTCCTTTTCTTCCAAAAAATTCCCGAGAATCACCGATATTTTCAGCGTGCACACTGGTATAGCCCCTTGAAGAATATGCAATCAAAAAATTTTCCATTTTACCGACCACCACAAGTGTATATAAGGCTTTAAATTTCCACACGGCATGATGCCTTCGAGTTAGCTAGGAATCGATACCCAGCACTATAATCGTAGATCGCTGCCTTTCAACGTGGCTCAGAGCGCGGTACTTCTCGAACGGTAGAATGAAATTCATAAACGTTGTCAATAATTGAGAACCCCTTGGAGCTCGGCGCCGGGTTGGTTGGAACCCCGACGCCCGATTAATCAACCTGTCTGTAATGCTTTTGCCCTGGGCAGCCCCGTTTTACTTTCTCTACTACCCTCCTGCCGCCGTTTTCCCCACACAACTTGCGGTATATAACCTCCCTGAATCCGTAGTCTCACCTGAACGAACTACCGTCGAGTCGATAAACGACACCCCCGAGTTTTTCGTGTGTGCGCGCCCGGAAAAGTTGAACAGACTTGTGGAGAGCGTATCACCTTAGAACGTTCAGGGCCAGTGAACTCTCTATACCACTTGTCTTCTCATTCTTTACTCATCAGCATTTTTCTTCCGGTTCGAATTTGGCGACCCATCGATCATTGTTGAATTCGTTACTCATCGATGTATCGATTATGTATTTGAATAGATAGGAGGTACGATTCTGCTTGTTCGTTGTGTGACACGCTCGTTTCCGAGCTTTTGCAAATCCTCGTGTAAATTCTCCCTTACGAAAATAAGCCGATATCTCTCGGTCCTTCTGGCCTCATCCTTCGAACTCGGTGAAATTTGATAGGCGAACGAGCTGCGCACAATGTGTCGTCATCGCCCTCTCGTTTTACCTTCTTTCTCGCTGTATATGGGGCATACCGTACCAATTCGACCTGGGTCTGACCCTTGACCCCCTAAATCTGGTTCCCGATTTTTCCTATCATTACTCTCACTCTATCAAGCAATTACAATTTTTTTCAGATTTTTCAAAATAAATTTGAGCGCGTCATGAAATTTTGAATTTTTTTTTTGAACACCTCGACGGCCGTAATCGAAAAATCTGAAACATTCCCCAAAATACAGTGTCAGACATAAAAAATGTTGGTGTCAAATTCATAATGTCTGGGCTTTTGCTTCAACCCCTAAGTCGAGTTTTTGTCAACCATGATAAAAAAAAATCGAAAATTACAAAATACACTTTAGAAAATCGGAGAATTTTTTTTTTGATCTGGTATTATGCATACAAAATTTCGAGACACGGTCTACAGTAAATTGACCTCTGCTTCTTATTTTTTTTTTTTTTTCATTTTTTTTTCGCTCAAAAAGCTAAAAAACGGGTTGAAGCAAAAGCCTAGACATTATGAATTTTACACCAACATTTTTTATATCTGACACTGTATTTTTGGGAATTTTTTCAGATTTTTCGATTACAGCCATCGAGGTGTTAAAAAAAAATTCAAAAATTCATGACGCGCTCAAGCTTATTTTGAAAAATCTGAAAAAAATTATAATTGCTTGATAGAGTGAGAGTAATGATAGGAAAAATCAGGAACCAGATTCGAGGGGTCGAGGGTCAGACCCAGGTCGAATTGGTATGGAATGCCCCATATATACGTAACGGGGATTCTCTTCTACTCGTTTTTGCACGTAATCCTCAATGTACAATCGATTTACTGGTTAAAACACTCCCCCCTCCCTTATTTGCAAATCTCGCGCGTAAATGCTTTTCATAAGTTAATGTAAATTCTCTGATATCGGATATTTCATATACCGAAGCAATTTTTCACGCTTCTTTCTCAATCTCATCTTCTTCAAGACAGTGCTGTAGTCTAGAGGTCTAAATTTCGGGCGTTTTTTGGGGCTTGATGAAAAATAAATATATATATTTTTACTATCCATTTTTTACAGTCTTTTTGCTAATGTTTCAAAAACTTATTAACAAAAATAAAAATTGAGAACGTTTTGGGTCTCTTAATATGGCCGTGAAAAAAGGGTTCACGCGGTTGGTACGATTCCAAAGCTCCCATTTATCGGAAACAGAAATAAAACCAATTTTCATGATCGATAAGAATGTCATTATGTCGGGTACCAAGGAGAAAAAAAAACATTTAATAACGACTGTCTGAAAAAAAGTTGATTTTACGCGATATTTTTTTTTCAAGTTTTTAATTTGAAAAAAAAAATCGTAGCGTAGCGTGGTCCGAAATCGACCGGTGGTTCCATACCGACCACTCCATGTTTCTCAGTTCTTGTGCTGCAACCGAAACGGTGGTGGCATTTGAAAGCTCTCACAACACCGACAATTTGGCGGTAGAGAGCCATTTTTTTCTCTCATTTCATTCTATGGTTTTGCGTCGCGTTGTGTTTTGACAATGCGAAAGTTCATTTTTTAGCTGCACGGAACTGCAGTTTGAAGTGTTTTATTTTTTCTTGAAAAATCCAAAGGTAGGTTGTTTTGGTTGCTTATGGCTTAGATTTGAACACGCACTAATAAATTTAGATCACTTGCATCGTTGTAAGTAAACGGCGAGTCATTGTTTGAAAAAAGTCTCGGCGCTCCTAAACTGACCGCTAATGGGTGGTCCGAGACCGACCCCTACGTTTTTGCGCACTAAAGATTTTCTAGCGTGTGTTTTATAGTCAAACTGTGATTTAATGACTTCTGACGGTAATTACACATGGTTTTAGAAATGGGGCGATCGTTTAAACGTCTAGAGCCAAAATGAGATCCGGCAATTCTGCGGCGAGCACTTGCTGCCATGGCATTAGGACTCGTCCGTCGACTATACGCAGTTATTGTGAGGCAGAAGACAGCAATTGAAATCGTAATTTTTTGCACCAAGCGAGTAAAATTGTAATCAATGCATTCATTCAATTGTATTTCCTAAAAAAGGCCTTAAAATGTTCTAAAATACATTTGAAAATTATTCCTAAATCGTATTGTTTTGCTGAAAGGTTGCAAAAGAAATTCAAAATTTTGCCTTTTTCTTAATTAGCTGTAAAAAAATAGGGGATCGGTTTCGGACCACGGTTTTTGAGAACGACCAATATGCAGACTTTCATTAGGGCCTCGGTATCTTAAACAAACGGTACCCGAAAACCTCGTCAAGCTGCTCAAAACTTAGAACAACGTTCCCTCTGAAGAATCAAATTTGGTTTGAAGAAAAAAATTAATTTGATGCACTTTCATTGCCTTTCCCGGGAAAAAAGTTCATGTCTGAGTGAATATGTTCATATATGTTTCAGATATTGTCATACATGTGTCAGATATATTTATATCTGACATTTTACAGTATCATATATGATTAGGTCTGATCATATTCCACATCACATAAGCATATAGAAGATCATATCTGATCAAATACAGTATCTGGCCTGACCATATATGAACTCATATCTGTTTATATCTGGCTAAGTATCAAGGCGAGTTGGTACCGTAAATTCGTATCTGAACATACATGATGTGATATGTGAACGTATCTGTTCGTATAAGATCATATCCGATCAAATACGGTACCAGACTCCGCTATATAGATCTCATATATATGTTTTTATCTAGTCATGTACCAAGGCGAGTTGGCAGCGTGAAACCATATCTGAACATATATGATGTGATATATGAGCAGGCACGTTCATATAAAATTTCATCCCATCAGATACGATACCAAACCTGGAAAATATACGAAGTCTTATACACTCATACCTTGTCGTATATGCAGTTCAGTTGTTCACACATGAAAACATCTGAATATATGAAACGATATATGAGGATATGAGACGATATCCGAGCAGATATGGCACCTCACCTGACTGTATTATATGTGATCATGTGAGCTATTATAATATTATTAATTATTAACACGTCAAGTGATGACGTGTTAATAACCCCGCTCTATATATGTAAACATTTTAATATCTACATGACTGCACTAAAAAGATTTGATCTGTCTCAACAGGGTAAGATTTGCTCTGATATAGTCGGAGTCATACCTGGTCTAATGGTTCAGATAAAGTATGATTCTATCATATGGGCAGGTCTATTGTTCATAGATGTCCAGATCTACTGGGATCCACGGTATTTTATTCTTATACGGACAGACAGATCTGGTCCAATAAGATTATATTTGCCTGACATGATCAGATCTGGGCCAATAAAAACAGATCTACCTGACATGATCAGATCTGGCCCAATAAAATCAGATCTGGCCCAACAAGATCAGATCTTGCCTGGGGATTGGATCTGGTCAGACCTGCTGCGATATGGACAGGTCTGCCCTCAAAATTATCAAAATGGCTCTGATATGATCATACATGCTCAGATATAAGCATACATGATCGGTCATCACACTACATGAACAGATATTGCCAATTATCTTGTCTGATCATATCTGATTCTACAGATATGATTCAGATATATTCAGATATGAACTTTTTTTCCCGGGTTGCTGATGAGGTTCGGACCATGCTGCCCTAATAATATGACTTTCGCAATGCCCGAGGTAGGGACGATATAGGGATATATACTGAAGGCTCACACCAAATTTGAAGTTAATCGGTTGCATAGAACTCGAACTTTTAGGTCAACCAGGTTGAAAAAAAAGTAGTTTCGAGAAAAACGCGTTCAATGTTTTAAGGAGTTACGTTGGTTGTGAAGCCAAAAAAGCATATTTTCTCTACTTTTTGTTAAATATAATATATAAATTATTTTGCTAAAAATGTTAAACACACAAAAGAGCAACATTTCGACAATATTTAAAAAAATTCGATCCAAAAATTTGGGAAATTCAGCCGATGGAATCTGGTTTCTGGAGACCTTTAAAAAAAGTGTCCTCGTGGTGGTCAAAATAACTCATGATAGCTTTATCTGGAATTAAAAAACCATTTTTTTTCTGTTAGTAGATAAGTATAGCTCGTGATTGAACGAAGGAGTTGGAAAAAATGGAAATTTGAATTTTTGGCATAGTTGCATGCAAAATAGTTCATTTTTTGGTACAATTTACACTACGTATAGCCTTGTAAAATTAGTTGTAATCGAAGAAAAAACCTTCGTTCAATCACTAGTCAATGCTATTTTGAAGAAGTGTGCAAAATTTCAACAAGATCGGTGGATTAGTTTTTGAGAAATCGTGTCCACCGACTTGAAAAATAGTCTTTTGAGAAAAATGTGATATGCCTGCGTTGCTCCCGGCCGGTCTTTCCCAACGACGGGAATTCCCACAGCCTCTCTCTCCTAGACTTTTACTCCGATTGACCTAAAACTTTCGGAGAATATTCTAGACGTATTGTACTATTAGATAATAAAATTTGAAGAAATGGATTTTTGACCTTTTCCACCCCCACGTGAGCCCTTAAGGCCTTAGGCCACAGTAACGGGTATAAAATCATGTGCGAATTTAACCATTTTTTTTCGTACGAAACAGTGATTCACTCATAAAATTAATTACACATCTATTTTGTATGAATATCAAGCTGTTAGAATTTTTTTTTTTTTCGATGTACAAAATGGCCGACTACTAATATTTTCTTTTGTTATCTTTTTTTTAGGCGCTCAGCGGCGTGACATTTAGCATCCACAATTTTTTACCTAGAACAAAAAACAAAAATTCTCGTCAATCTACATTAGAATACCTAGAGAAGTACGTACGGAATTAAAAAAATATTGTTTTATTCAAAAGTTGTAGGTATTTGAACTTAAGAAATTAATTTTCAGTGAAAAATTTCGTTATAACTGCTCATAAAATGAAAAGTTTTCGATTAATCATAAATTCCCTACGTACTTCTTTGCGAAATGCAATTAGGAACGTAACTTTCAAATTTAAAGTAAATCGAGTGAAAATTGTTGAAGTTACTTGTCCCGCCAATTGGAAAAAAGCTGTTTCGAGAAGTTTCAAGTAGTCGGCCATTTTGTACATCGAAAAAAAAAAATTCTAACAGCTTGATATTCATAGTAAATAGATGTGTAATTAATTTTATGAGTGAATCACTTTTCACTTTTTCATACGAAAAAAAATTGTTAAATTCGTCCATGATTTTATACCCGTTAATGTGGCCTAACCCCTTAAGTACAATTTCAGACACCCGCAACTATCAAAGTGGTATAATGGCATGTTACACTTAGGTTATGTTAATCGGCCATTTCTGCCTCGTAAAGTGTGCCTTTCCCGACTTCGAAATGTTGATTTTGTGAAGCTCGTTCTTCCCTGCGCGCATTTCTAGCTTCCTTGGAAGTTTCTGAAGTTCGTAGCTTCGACCGATCGATTCTATTTTGGTCTCGTTTCCAATCACTGACCATGTAAATTGTTGGAGATTTCCTTTTGATGACATATTCTTAAGAGTCTATATTTGAAGGAAAATCCAAAAAGATCGATCTTTTCAAATTGCTAAACTAGAATACCGAAGGTGGTGTTGTCCAACTTGGTATTAACACCCTATGACCATAGTAACGTCATTCCAAATAAACTTCCGTGCAACTTTGACAGTTTCATTTGATTACTGATGCGTAGCGTGCGGTAGTGATTTAACAAAATAAATACATGTAGAATAGGGGTGCAATTGCAGGGTCGAACGCTAATAGTAAGGGCAAAGACGAATATTCGGCCTCGTGCCAGTTTTGTATGTAGTGAAGGAGCGGTTTTTTCTCCCTCTCCGCGACTTCTATATCACTACAAGAGACAGAATGTGATTCTCTTCGTTGTGCGAAAAGAAGAAGGGGTGGATGCTAAGGAAAAAAGAGATACACTATGGCAAGGAACTACCCGTAGCCCCCCCTCGATCCGATTTAATATGGAATACATTTTGGAAAAAAAAAACAAACAAACAAAACGCGTCTTCCTTTTGTGAAGCCTCTTTTTTGTATAGTGGGCTCTAGAATCTATTACCTAAGTGACTGCATCTATAGTCACACCTTGTGTCCGTATAGTCATGAGGGTGTATATACAGGGTGACAATTATAATGTGCCTTTTTTTACAGGTTTGCGCGGCCACTTTAACGCGTTACCCCCACTTGTAGCGCAAAAAAAGGCCTTTTTCATGAATTTTTCAAAAGAAAACTACAAAACTTTTTCAATCGATCAATATACCAACTTAAAGAACACATCTTGAAGAACATTCAGTAATTTTTTTATTGAAAAATATTACATTGTTTAGTGGCAAATGGCCGTCAATGAAATAATGTTTTTATATATACGGTTTGCGGTGACCAACATTGCGGCGAAGTGGATCATCTGAAAAAAAAAAATGCGGATGGATTTAGTCAAATATAAGTATAAACTAGTCTTTAATCGAAGGATTTTAAAAAATATTCATTTTTCACACAATGGCGGACAGTCAAAGTTAATGGTTCGATTTTAACGAAATAAAAAAAACGGCCGTTTTTTGGCTATAAAACGGCCATTTTTTCGAAAAAAAAAATCGAACGATTAAAAACTACATTTTTATGTATTAAATAAGCCTGCAAAATTTCAAGAAGATCGGTTCGTTAGTGTTCGAGTAATCTTGGTCACCGACTTCAGAAATGCCATTTTGAGAAAAACGCGTTTAAAGTTTCAATTTCCGGTCGTTTACACAACGGATTCTTCTCTTTCAACGCTCATATCTCAGTCAATTTTGTTCGGATCGACTTGAAATTTTCAGGACATATTCTCAGATACTTATACTTCAAAAAAATGCAATAAAAAAAATCGATTTTTTCAAAATCGCAAGTGGGGGTAACCCCTTAAGGCAGAAGCCTGAATTAGAAGGTCCAAAAAACCGTTTTTTTCAGGAATTTTTTCAGAAGGAAAACAAGTCCAGTTCATGTCAAATATCATGGTCACATCATGGAAATGTCAATATTAAATATCAATCGCTTCTCTGCTTTTGGCCTTGTATCTTCGAAAATATTTACAATTGGCCTCTGTAACTATGTAAATATATTCTTGGATAGTTTATCTATCGACTTGAGGAATAAAAAAACGATTTTTCGGATCTTCTTATTCAGGCTCCCGCCTTAAGACGTCTGAGGTGCACTTTTCGAATAATTTTCGAGCCCCCGTTCACAAAACATATAGCGCCTATGTGAGAAACATAGTTTCCGCGATAGAGAAAACATAATATTTAGAATAAAATAAAAATTGCATTGCGGGGTTACAATAGTTAAGGGGCTATACCAGTGTGAACGCTGAAAATTTGGGTGATTTTCGGAATTTTTTTGGAAGAAAAGTACTCAATTAAATGTTTCGGAAAATTAAGAATATATTTGGCTATATGTGACCTAAATTACATAATTTTTTTTCAAAGAAAAATATTGAGATCCAAGCGACTTATGCGCTGGCTAAAGTTCCTCCACTGCTGACGTAATTCCGGCCGATTGAGTAGCTGAAACCGAAAAAGGAAAAAAATGTCGTTAAACTTGAAGGTATTTCCTGTACAATGACGTAGGATTTTCGAAAAATATCAAAATCTAACAAAATGGCGTAGTTATGAAATTTTTATCGTTTATCGTTTTTTTCAATGCCAAATCGTCAATTTTCATCCAATCAAAAATATCCTACGTCATTGTGGAGAAAATATATTCAAGAGTACTCTGTTCAAATTTCAAGTCAATCGGATAATTGCTCTTTGAGTTACAATGTCAGCAAATTTGAAAAATCTCATTTCATATTCTTGAAAGTATAAACTGTCGAAAAAGGCTAAAAAATCGATTTTTTGGAAGTGTCACACTGGTGACACTTCCGATCGATGACAGTCGATTTGATTTCGAATACGGCAAACTCGGTTAAAGCTCGTTTCAAAAATGTTATAGAGAAAAACTATATAAAAAAAATCAATACCGAACGATAATTCAAACTTAACTCTGAGGAACGGCGGAATTGGGTAAGCCGAGATCGGAGTAGGCGTCTGAGCTTTCGCTGCTATCTTCGCGTCGCGGCTGTTATGAGGTTGAGCATTTCACCGAGAGATGTCAAGCCATGACTAACGTTACGATGCCGAATACGTCGAGGGCGCGAGTGTCATATGGAAGGCCGATGTCGAATGGCCTTTACTTTTGTGTAGATTCCGCCGAAGATTTGGCGAAAAAAAGAAGACTAAATCGCAGAAAAGACATGAACAAGAGTAAATAATGAACCGCACGGTTCTTGTGAGACGTTTTGGGACTGAAAAAATGGTTTGCTAGTTCTCGAAACCCGATTTAAGATAATCCTATTGCCAGGCTTCAATCCGTGATTATCATCATTTTTTCGAGCTTCACTAATTATATCAATAATCGTCTCTGTAAACGTTCGGTGTCGGTTATCGACCTAATTACAGAGAAAAAAAATATTAAAATTGCGTATTTCTGTGAAGCAATTCCGAGACGACATACAAAAACTCAATTTCCGGTCGCTACAAAAGTGTATATAATAGTGGAAATCCGTCAGATTCTTAAAAACAATCAGATTTACGTACTTAACACTTGCAGTAATCCAATGCTCTCAGAACAAATTACGCTCATTGGCCTAATTTTTATGTAATATCAAGTTTAATTTGAACTTCCGGTATTAGATTAATTACCACTTGCTACGATAAAAAGACGCGACAGCAAGGCAACAGCTGACTGTAGTCCTAACCTCACCTCACTCGTTCGAATTTCCACACCATGGAGCCTAGATACCAGGAGGTTCAGCGGCAATGCAAAGGCG
Source organism: Ophion obscuratus (assembly GCA_964007375.1). Lineage (NCBI taxonomy): Eukaryota > Metazoa > Arthropoda > Insecta > Hymenoptera > Ichneumonidae > Ophion > Ophion obscuratus. Next base: position 6,920,107 of record OZ023313.1, read on the forward strand.
CTGAAAAAAAGCGTCCCCGAAAATGTGTCGAAGTGATGGCGCTGGGGTGCAGCGGCACCTACATATATAGCAATATATTTGTCAACGAGGTGAAATTGATCGGATGAGTTTCTAACTTCACGACAGACCGATCGTGACATCAAATGTCGAAATATCCGCCGATTCATAATTTCCTCACGACGGTTCGGAAAAAGAACGCAAAAGCGAGAAAAGATCTCAAACTCAAACTCAAAATGGCGGCGATACAGCCCATCTAGAAAAACGTGTTTTTTTTTTACAAATAGCTTCACGGGAGAACGGTTTTCTCGTAAAATATAAGACCTGAAACAAAAACCCAAAAATTATAATTTATATATTATTAGCTATGAGACTACCTAGAAATGTGCTTCCAAATTTTGAAAAAATAGCGTACTTTGAAGGAAATAAATCGATTTTTTGCCAAAAAAGCAGTAAATTGTTTATAAAAAAAAGTTTACATTTAATCAAAAAACGGCTACGTACTCTCTTAGAGAATGTCATTGTGAAGCTGGTATCAAAATTTCAAATCGATGCAAGCAAAGGTGGTCGAGTAATCCGTCTTCCGAGATCAAAAAAAGTGGTTTCGAGAAAAACGCGTTTGAGGGGTTACCCCCACATGCGATTTTGAAAAAATCGATTTTTTTTTATTGCATTTTTTTGAAGTATAAGTATCTGAGAATATGTCCTGAAAATTTCAAGTCGATCCGAACAAAATTGACTGAGATATGAGCGTTGAAAGAGAAGAATCCGTTGTGTACACGACCGGCTAATTGAAACTTTAAACGCGTTTTTCTCAAAATGGCATTTCTGAAGTCGGTGACCAAGATTACTCGAACACTACTGAACCGATCTTCTTAAAAATTTTCAGCCTTATTTAATACACAAAAATGTAGTCTTTAATCGTTCGACTTTTTTTTCGAAAAAAATGGCCGTTTTATGGCCAAAAAAAGGCCGTTTTGTTTCGTTAAAATCGAACCTTTGACTGTCCGCCATTTTGTGAAAAATGAATTTTTTTTCGAATCGAACTTTGACTGTCCGCCATTTTGTGAAAAATGAATATTTTTTAAAATCCTTCGATTAAAGACTAGTTTATATTTATATTTGACTAAATCCATCCGCATTTTTTTTTTCAGATGATCCACTTCGCCGCAATGTTGGTCACCGCAAACCGTGTATATAAAAACATTATTTCATTGACGGCCATTTGCCACTAAACAATGTAATATTTTTCAATAAAAAAATTACTGAAAGTTCTTCAAGATGTGTTCTTTAAGATGTTATATTGATCGATTAAAAAAGTTTTGTAGTTTTCTTTAAAAAAATTCATGAAAAAGGCCCTTTTTTGCGCTACAAGTGGGGGTAAGGCCTTAAAGTTGTACGAGCAACTCAGTGCGCTCTCCGAGGCGCTGCGGCCAAATCGATAACTGAACCTCTAAATTAAAAAACTCGCTACAGGATCAATTGCATGTTGTTTTTATGACACCAAAGTATTTTCAAGCAAGAAAACATGTTTCCAAAATTCTAGAGTGGTGTTATCCCTTAACACGAACGAGGGTTAGGTACATCATCTGTGATCTGTCTTAGATCGCACCCATGTTTAGCGTATATCTATATACATATAGGTGCCGGAGCACCCCAGCGCCATCATTTCTCGTTCTCGTTTTAGGGACGGGTTGAAAGTGCTCGCTGAACCTCCTGGTATCTAGGCTCCATGTTCCACACATATTTCATTTTTAACCGACATATTTCGCCGACACAAATTTTCCACGATTTTTACCGGTCGTGGCCCGAATACAATGCTTTATATTTCCCGCACCTGATATTGTTTTGACAGATCGACGTTGAAAAGCATGGAGGTTAAACTCGCCTGGTTGAGTAAAATGATACGGAGATAGAGCCAATGTTGCCAAATATCAAACCTGGAAATAATGCGCGAATCGTTGAAATAACTATTTTTTTTTTTTTTTTCATTTTTCGAATCAAATGTGAAAATTCGCATTTGTGAATATGAATGTTCACATTCGCATTTCGAATCAAATTGGTTGCATTTGTTGGCCCCCTTCACACCGTACAACTTGTGTCTGTAACATTTTTTCGTGACGTCGATAATTACGGGGAGATAGGCAGAGATAAGAAGGACACCCTGTGTATGGTAGGCGTAAAACGAGGATGGCGCCCGAACGTCTGTCGGCCACGGCTAGCCTTCTTGGGTTCTCTCTCCGTGCGAGAAACCACTCGCTCCGATTCGCCCCTCTCTTTGCCGCGATATCAAGCGACTGGTCGTCGCGGGACTAGTTTCAGTACTGCAATCGCGCCACGACCGAATAGCCCGCGTTTCGACGGGACCCGTGTCCTGAGCGTATTTACAAATACATCGACATTTATACATGTATGTACATACGCGTGTATATAATGTGATTTCAAATATGCATATATATATGTGTATACATATATTTCAGAGTACATACACTGAGGCGATAAGAGTTCATGAGCCACGTAACCCACTCTGTACATCGTCTCTTACGGACGTTTCGTGTCACCGCATCGTTTATTAAAAAAAAAAAAAAAAATTACGAAATTCACTCCAAGTACTGGCAAGTCGTTCTCGTTATCCTTGTCTTTGAGACCCTTGCGAATTCTCGCAACAAATTCTTCGGAATAAAAGTGAAATTACACGAGGCAAAGTTGCGGTACTTTGAGGTGACTAAAACTTGGTGTGCCAGTTTCTTTTTCGCAATAGCTGTCGTACACGATTCACTAAAGGGAAAAAGGGAATGCCTCCTACACTTTTGATAGCAGACGTCATGTAGATTCTTGATTTTTAGCGTTCCGCAAAATGAAATGTAGGCTAATGGATCCACTGCTAATGTTTGAATTGCATTGAAAAGCTTACGTTCGAATAATATGAAAAAAAAAGTGTCTTCAGAAGACTTGAAAGTGGGTTCACTGAGATAGAAGGATTAAGAATTTTACGTACGGTTTTTTGACGCAGTCTCGTCTGGAGATATGCACGGTAGACTTTCGCCCTACCTTTAGCCTTTCAAGATAGGGCTCGGAGCTTTGGCCCGAGATCTTGTATCGCTGCTTTCACGCGGAGATGGTGGAAACAAAGGCTCGCGACACCGGGACACGTGCGTTTAGTACTACACACCGTTACAGCGTTACAAAGAAGCAAAGAGATGTTCCGTCCTCACTGTGACCTGAGTGCACACGTGTTTCTTGAAGTGTGAAAAGCAATGAAATGTTGATACACGATTTTGGATCACCTCGAATGTTCGTCCTTTCGTTTCGCCGGGAAATAAGAATAAACACGACTCTAATCACTTTTCACACGAAAACAAGTACGTGAATTTACTAAAAATAACGTCGCACGTGACATACTATGAAACGGATGAGTCTCAGACCATAATTTCATGGGTACTGTGCAACGTTAAGGCGTTAGGCGACAGTAACGGGTATAAAATCATGTGCGAATTTAACAATGTTTTTTTTTCGTATGAAAAAGTGATTCACTCATAAAATTAATTACACATCTATTTAGTATGAATATCAAGCTGTTAGAAAATATATATATATATTTTTTCGATGTACAAAATGGCCGACTACTAATATTTTCTTTTATCTTTTTTTTTAGGCGCTTCGCGGCGTGACATATAGCGTCCGCGATTTTTTACCTACAACAAAAAACCAAAATTCTCGTCAATCTACATTAGAATACCTAGAGAAGTACGTACGGAATTTGAAAAATATTGTTTTATTCAAAAGTTGTAGGTATTTGAATGAATTTTTAGTGAAAAATTTCGCATAAAACTGCTCATAAAATGAAAAGTTTTCGATTAATCAGAAATTCCGTTCGTACTTCGCTGCGAAATGCAATTAGGAACATAACATTTTAAATGTGAAGTGAATCGAGCGAAAATTGTTGGAGTTATTTATCACGCCGATTGGAAAAAAGCTGTTTCGAGAAAAACGCGTTTAAGGGGTTATATCTAGTTGCAAGACCAAAAAAGTCGTTTTTTAACGGTTTTTTAAAGGGATTTTATTTTTTAAATAAAAAAAGTACTAAGACATGTAGTGGTATCTTTTAACTTCATATAGGAATTTTTTAATTTAAAAAAATATTGATCTGCACTGTTTCTGTAGACGGTCTCCCGGAGGTCCTCCAAAAAAAGGCGTCTGGCGGTGAGCACGATATTTCCGGTTTGGGTTATCTAAAATAAAAAAAAAGCAAAAAGATGCTATTAGTGGATAGATGAATCTAGGTATCGATGGAAGGAATAGTCGAAATTTTGATTTTTGACAAAATGGCGGCTATGTAAAGAAATTTTTTCGATTTTCGACCAAAATTCTCGCCGAAAAAATGTTCAAATAAATATAAATAATTATCGGAAATCTTATTCCTTCGATCAATACCTGGGGAATATATCTGAGAAGTTTGTGTTAAAATTTTAGACCGATCGGTTGAGCTGTTTGTGAGAAATCGTGCTCACCAACTTGGAAAACAACGTTTTGAGAAAAACGCGTTCGAAGTTTTGAGTCGTTTACACATGGTCAAAAAAAATATTTCACGCTTGCATTTCCAAGAATATTTGCCGGATCGATTTGAAATTTTCCGAAAATATACTCAAATATATGTACATTCCGAAAATGCAATAAAAAAAAATCGATTTTTTGAAATTTCCAACTAGGTATAACCCCTTAAAGTTTTAGGTACTCTCTGGCCGTGCCAAAGGTGGGCTTACGTTATACGCTCAAAGTCGGTGAAAAACAAATTTTCTTGCTATAAATCGAATAGTAACGTATTCTCGTTTTAACGAGAAAAAAAATCGATTTTTTGAAAATTGTACTGTGGCCTTACCCCTTAAGAAAGAACAATTCCTTCAGCTTGGGATTGGAGGCAAATAGACAGCTGCTTTGATGAAAGCCCTTGACCCTGTACTACGGCAAAGCAATCAGTCGCAAGCAGTGGTAAGCATGAAGAACACGATGTTGCTACGTTTGACCATCAATGTTTGATGATAATCCACCGCATGGTTGCTGTCCCAGAAGACCAGATAGCTGGCACGAGTGACGCAAAAACGCCGAGGCAACATTGCTTGAAAATATTTAAATACATATAGCGAATAGTCACGACCCTGACTGGCCTGGCGTCATGAACTGCCGCAGCATCATCAGCGCACACCCACACGTATCGCTTTGCTGCCCAGCAGGCGTCTGATTACGTCACCTCTCCTCGCCTCCTGACTGCAAAAATATTTTTCTCCGCGTTTTTCTCGCACAATCCTCATTGTCGCTTCGCCTCTGTTTCCGAAGTTTGAGAGTCATGTGGCATTCGCGTACGAGAACATGCTCAGGACAAAAGCAGGTCTCTATCGGCTTGTGCCGGTTTGCCACCAGCTGTCGCGGAACGCGGTATAAAGGAAGAACGAGCAGTAGAGGGGGCCTGAGAGAGCTGATATTTTATCTTAAACCAGCAGATCACGTTCTTCCATTTCGTCCCTTTTCTTTTCTCACTGTGCAAAGCGCGACGAAAGTTTTGAAGTAGCAGCTTCATTGCGTTACGAAGTTGCAAAAACAATGGAAAAAGAAACTGTCCTCGCGAAGAACAGTGGAAGACGAAAATAAATGAGCAAATGGCGTCACATGATGATGATGTTGGGAATCTACTATTCTTGAAATCGCCACTTCGTTTCGGCGTTGGAAGAAAAATCATTACGTTGTCGATGTTTGAGTACACTGCAAAAACTTGGCATGTTCGACGTGTGTTCAAAGTATGTAGAAATAACGCAACATAAAGGCTACATTGAGAAAAAAGATTTATTATGTTCTAATAAATTGGCACATTAGAACATAATTTATTAGAAATTGATAAATGTTTACTCGTATGGAGACAGTTTTTATGTGATTGTAACTAAAGCATTTATTCGGCGTCACTAAATATGTTTTTTTACGTGCCGATTTTTCACACAAATTAAAAGTCATATTTAAAATAGAACATTTGAATAAATATTTCCTCAAATCAAATAAATACTACTTTCCAATCACGAAAACTTCTTATTTCGCGACGATGATACTAATGCGCACAGGCGCACTTTGCCCTCCAACGCGACGGGCCCGACAGCAGGCCGCTCGTCAGATGTAGCTCACGCATACGCTTACCATGTAGCTTCTTCATATGCCAATGCTTTTGGCACAAGTGTCAGTGTTGCGTTTCGGAAGTGAGAAACTCGAAAGTGAGGAATGATTTAAGTGTAAGTAAGAATATAAAGTGAGAAAAAAACGTTCAAGTGAGAAAATAATGACGGACGAAATGACACAATTCCTCGAAAAAAACCAGCTGGGGGATTATGAAGAATCCTATTAGATGTTAAGAAAAACTCTATTTGTCGGATATAAAACACCTATTTCTTCTAACCTATGTATCCTATTAGATGTCAAGAGAAATTCTTAGTAAATCTCAAACATAAACTTAAGGCGTTACCCCCGCTTGTAGCGCAAAAAAAGGCCTTTTTCATGAATTTTTTAAAAGAAAACTACAAAACTTTTTTAATCGATCAATATACCATCTTAAAGAACACATCTTGAAGAACTTTCAGTAATTTTTTCATTGAAAAATATTACATTGTTTAGTGGCAAATGGCCGTCAATGAAATAATGTTTTTATATACACGATTTGCGGTGACCAACATTGCGGCGAAGTGGATCATCTGAAAAAAAAATGCGGATGGATTTAGTCAAATATAAGTATAAACTAGTCTTTAATCGAAGGATTTTAAAAAATATTCATTTTTCACAAAATGGCGGACAGTCAAAGTTAATGGTTCGATTTTAACGAAGAAAAACGGCCGTTTTTTGGCTATAAAACGGCCATTTTTTTTCGAAACAAAAAATCGAACGATTAAAGACTACATTTTTATGTATTAAATAAGCCTGCAAAATTTCAAGAAGATCGGTTCATTAGTGTTCGAGTAATCTTGGTCACCGACTTCAGAAATGCCATTTTGAGAAAAACGCGTTTAAAGTTTCAATTTCCGGTCGTTTACACAACGGATTCTTCTCTTTCAACGCTCATATCTCAGTCAATTTTGTTCGGATCAACTTGAAATTTTCAGAACATATTCTCAGATACTTATACTTCAAAAAAATGCAATAAAAAAAATTCGATTTTTTCAAAATCGCAAGTGGGGGTAACCTCTTAAATAAAAAATTGTCTTAGCTGTCAATACAATCGTAGTAGGCCGACATACGAATAAGAAAACTTTTTCGTCGGGAAACAAACTTCTTTGTCCTTAATAAATCTTTTTTCTGAGTGTAGACACGCGTTGCCATGTTAGTTCTACACACTTATGCATTTGGTAACACGTGATGCGTTACAATTACACACGTAATGCGTTAAAATTACACACGTGAGTGTGCAATTTTTACGCATTGAATTAAATATTACACACCTTCGTAGCTGTCCCCATCAATAACACGCTTATTCGAACACACGTAAAGCGTGTAGAATCATCATACAAAACGCATATTCAGACACATTGGACTGAACTGCACACGTTGATAGCAACACACGAGCACAAATAACACGAGAAAACGCAACACAGTTTAAGTGAGTTAAGGGGCTATACGAGTGTGAACGCTTAAAATTTGGGTGTTTTTCGGGATTTTTTTGCGAAGAATAGTACTCAATCAAATTCAGTACGAGTTGTGTGCGGCCGTATTGATGAATAACTGTTGTTATGGAATTGGCTTCGATTCGGCCAATGAAAATTTCCAAAGTCGCGATGGAAATAAATGTTTTTCCGTTTTACGTTTCGATTCTTGATTCGGATCCTCTTTAGAATTTTATTTATTCTATAAATGTTAAATTACAAATTATATAGACAGAGTTTACAAGATTTTATATAATTGTGCATTGTGTTACAAACGAGTTATAAATGTGTTATAATGATTTGTGTAAATTATATATTAGTTTTGTTCTAATTTGAATAATGGTGGTATTGTATGAGCAATTTATCGTAATATGATAATTTATTCTTTTTATTGCGTGACAAGAGTGTTGTGTGAAAGTGTGATATTATCTATTATAGATTTTTAGGTTAAGAAATATGTCAAATGACTAACCAGAATATTGTCGATATTTCCAGTGTTATGTTTGTGCTTGGAAGATGATTAAATTAGACAGTATTGATGCTGGTGCAATCCTGTCTTATGGAGGTAAATCAGCGGATTGATTCGGACCATTCATTTCAGACGATTTAAAGATTTATCGTTTTTTGGCGATTTCTATCATCTGTGAAGGTTTAATATTATAAGAGAATTTTTGGTTCGATCTATGAAAAAAAAATTAATTAATGAAATGTTCTGTGAATGTGATATTTACCAATTGAAATTAAAATTTTGTTTAAAATAAAAATAAAACGTAAAACGTAAAAATAGAAACGTGAAACAGAATAATGTTTATTTCCATCGCGACCTTGGAAACTTCCATTGGCCGAATCGAAGCCGATTCCATAACGACAGTTACTCAATCAAATGTTTCGGAAAATTAAGAATTTATTTGGCTATATTTGACCTATATTTCATAATTTTTTCACAGAAAAATATTGAGATCCAAGCGACTTATGCGCTGCCTTCGTAGGCGCCAAAAAAATGTTCCCCCACTGCTAACATGATTCCGGCCGATTGAGTAGCTGAAACCGAAAAAGGAAAAAATAGCGTTGAACTGGAAGGTGTTTCCTGTACAATGACATAGGATTTTCGAAAAATATCAAAATTTACCAAAATGGCGTAGTTACGAAAAAAAGTCTATTTTCTTGCCTATAAAATGGTCGTTTTTTCAATGCCAAATCGTCAACTTTCATCCAATCAAAAATATCCTACGTCATTGTAGAGTAAATATATTCAAGAATACTCAGTTCAAATTTCAAGTCAATCGGATAATTGCTCTTTGAGTTACAATGTCAGCAAATTTGAAAAATCTCATTTCGAGAAAAACGCGCTTAAAGATTTAACTATCTATTTTTGCAAGATAAAATGATATTTGAAATTAAATTAAAATTTTACAGGATATTCTTGAAAGTATAAACTGTCGAAAATGGCATAGCCCTTAATTGTGAGTTATCGATCATATGTTTTAAAAATAACCTCGGTTACAGCATCACGTGAAGCTCATTAGTTGATTTGACATCGATTGATTAACCGGTTAATCGAAGACCACATTTGGTCTTAACTTTTTGTTTCATTTATAGATTATTTTTGAGTTTGTCATGTGGAAGAACCTGAAATTGAAATCTATTTTCCAATATCTCGATAACTGCATTGAATCTTTGGCGACGTATTTTTGTTCCGAGGCCATTACCGACAGGCAAAAAGCAGCTGTCATCGTGAAGCTGTATGAGAATCTAGCCTATGCGAAGACAAGAAAACCAGTGACACCTCTCATACATACTACAGAGTAATATATAAGTACCGTTGAGTTCAGTTCAATATATGCATATACAGGGTGCGGCGCCAAAATCTGGACAAAATTCAATTTGAATTTCCCGCCATTCTATACCACTTCGAGAGGTCGCGATTGGCGTTCAAATAGCTTGACGCATGTACTAAACATTCATAAGTTCGAAACACTAGCAATTTTGAAACCACACTCAGAAAAAATATTTATTATGTTATAATAAATTGGCACATTAGAACATAATTTATTAAAAATTAATAAATGTTTACTCGTAAGGAGACAGTTTTTATGTGATTGAAACTACAGCATTTATTTGGCGTCACTAAATATGTTTTTTTACGTGCCGATTTTTCACATCAATTAAAAGCCATATTTAAAATAGAACATTTGAATAAATATTTCCTCAAATCAAATACTACTCTCCAATTACGAAAACCTCTTATTGCGCGACTATGATACCAATGCGCACATGCGCACTTTGCCCGTCAACGCGACTGGCCCGACAGCAAGCCGCTCGTCAGATGTAGCTCACGCATTCGCTTACCATGTAGCTTCTTCCTATGCCAAGTCTTTTGGCACAAGGGTCAGTGTTGCGTTTCGGAAATGAGAAACTCGAAAGTGAGGAATGATTTAAGTGTAAGTAAGAATATAAAGTGAGAAAAAAACGTTCAAGTGAGAAAATAATAACGGACGAAATGACACAATTCCTCGAAAAAAACCAGCTGGGGGATTATGAAGAATCCTATTACAGTACTACCTCCCTAAGAGAGCGGTCTAGGGCGGTTAGGGGAAGTAATTCTCGAGAAATTCGTCGCCGAAGCCTTCCCCCACCGCTAGGTTAGCGCGCTCGAAAATCGCGCATGTGGTAGCGTGTATGTGTTTCTCCACTCGACCTCTATGAGAGAGCGCGAACGAAAGTGTTGAGAAAACTGTAAACAAGTTGCGGAAAGTGTACTGGCGTTTCGTCGTTTCATGCGTAAGTATATCTCATTGAATATTGATGTGTAAATCTTTCTTTTTCTTCGCGTTTTTTTTATTCTGCTGTTTGGTATATTTTGTTGTTGCAATATTATAACACATATGAAGGAAACATTTGTAAAACTTTCAATAATTGTTGAATTATCTTATTGTTCGCAAAAATATACGTAGTATATTCGTTATCGAAACTCGAACATATACAGTAGAACCTCGATTATCCGAACCAATTGGGACCGAGACTAGTTCGGATAATCAAAAGTTCGGATAATCGAAACGTGGGTTTTTTGGGACGAGATCATAAACAACACCTTTTTATATAAAAACAGTACATACATATATATTATAATTTGACATATATGTTAACGTTGAAATATATATATATATAATGTATTTGAAAAACCTGAAAAAAGTTGAATGCTTTTTTTATATTTTTTAAAAATAAAATCGTCCATTTTTAATTGACGAACGGCTGTAACGCGTTTTTGAGCGGCTAAGTCTCGCAGCCGTTTGGGAAGGAGAGATTGCGTTGGGTTGCTCATTGTTGCTCACGGCGGTGGCAGCGAGCAACAATGTATCTTTCGCGCCAACGTTCGGATAATTGAGAGTTCGGATAAACTAAGTCATCGTTCGGATAATTGAGGTTCTACTGTACAGTGTACAAAAAAATGTAACTAACAATTTATCTTCTGTATATACTTCAAGTTGAAATATACAATGTATATATATGTATAAATATTTCATTTTTAGATAAAACGGGATGGCTGAATCGAAAATATATTTTACTTGCATTAAATTACTACTTGAAATTTAATTATGGTGCATGCTTTTCTCCGACTTTACGGCTTAAACGTATATATTATTATACAAAGGAATATTATCCATTTGACAATCGTGCGACGTGCGATTTTCTGAAATCGCTCGCGATCTCTTATGGAGTTGTGCGCGACAAACTCGGGAGGCCTCGGGTACACTGGACAGCTCGAGCTAGGTGGGGGAAGCCATAAAATGCGCTCAAGCGGAACGGCGGGGAAATTCTCTCTTAGCGAGGGCTCTCTTAGGGAGGTAGTACTGTAGATGTTAAGAAAAACTCTATTTGTCGGATATAAAACATCTATTTCTTCTAACTTATATATCCTATTAGATGTTACGGAAAATTCTTAGTAAATCTCAAACATAAACTTAAATAACAAATTTTCTTAGCTGTCAATACAATCGTAGTAGGCCGACATACGAATAAGAAAACTTTTTCGCCGGGAGACAAATTTCTTTGTCCTTAATAAATCTTTTTTCTGAGTGCAAGTGCGGAGTATAATTGAAGAACCGCGATTATCGTAAGTGTTTGGGCTGGGGGTTCAGCGACAAAAATCATTCGATTCTTCGGGTACTCAAGATCGACTGTATATGGTGTTGTCGCGAAGTATAACGAGCCGGAGAAGTCCAACGAAGATTTTGCAACACCGGCAAGGTGATCCAGAACGAAATTTCCGGCGAACGTGCACGTGCTAAGTCCAGTGAGGGTGATGTCATGCCACCGTATTTCTTCAACAAAGGGGAAAATGTCACAAAAGAAGTTTATTTGCATGCTCTGGTAAACGTGGTGAAGCCGTGGATGGAAACTGTATCGTCTGGAAAGCCGTATGTTTTTCAGCAGGGCGGTGCGCCCGCGCACGCAAGTCATTTGGTGCAAAATTGGTTGTCGGACAACGTCGACATATTTTGGAACAAAGAGTTTTGGCCTCCGAACAGCCCAGATTCAAATCCTTTGGACTTTTATGTATGAAGCGTGGTTGAAAGGGTCACTAACAAGTACAGACATCCAAAAGTCGCATCATTGAGAGCCGCTATTGAAGTGGCATTGGCCGGTATGAACCGTGACTTATTAAAACGGGCCTGCGAACGCTTTAGACCGAGAATGAAGACGGCCATTCAAGCAGAAGGGGGTTATATTGAGTAGATGTCTTCTTTATGACCTAACCAATAGTTTAGTAAAAAAAAGAATTGTTAACTTCTTCATTCTCGCAATAAAAATGATGATTCAAAAAAATGTTTAATTTGTCTGGATTTTGTCACCGTACCCTGTATTTTAACGACAAAAAGCATTTGTTATTCAATTTATTATTCCGACGCGTACCATGTGTACACAGTACTGCAAAAATAAGTGTGTTGTTTTTACACACTTTAAGTGTGTAAATGGCTGCATACACGTTTTACACGTTTTAACGTGTGTAAGAAAGTAACACACGTAAGTGTGTTGTTTGAACGCATCTGTCCGTGTTATTTTTACACCGTTATTTTTCACACACGTTAAGGGGCGTGTGAACACTAAAATTTCGGTGATTTTTGGGAATTTTTTTGGAAGAAAAGTACTCGATTAAATGTTTCGGAAAATGAAGAATATATTTGGCTGAATTTGACCTATATTACATAATTTTTTCATAGAAAAATATTGAGATCCAAGCCTCCTTATGCCATGCCTTCGGAGGCGGCAAAAAAAAGTTTCTCCACTGTTGACATAATTCCGACCGATTGAGTAGCTGAAATCGAAAAAGGGAAAAATCTTGTTAAACTGGAAGGTATTTCCTGTGCAATGACGTAGGATTTTCGAAAAATATCCAAATTTAACGAAATGGCGTAGTTATGAAAAAAAAGTCTGTTTTCTTGCCTATAAAATGGTTGTTTTTTTTCAATGCCAAATCGGCAATTTTCATCCAATAAAAAATATCCTACGTCATTGTAGAGTAAATATATTCAAGAGTACTCAGTTCAAATTTCAAGTCAATCGGATAATTGCTCTTTGAGTTACAATGTCAGCAAATTTGAAATCTCATTTCGAGAAAAACACGTTTAAAGATTCAACTATAAGATTAAAATTCGGGGGCAAATGGCCCCCGAATGGCAGCCGTCTAGCAACCCCTACGAGGGGTTGCTTTTTAGAAGGCTGCCATTCGGGGAGTATTGGAGATACGGCCTTGACGTTTTTACAGGATATTCTTGAAAGCATAAACTGTCGAAATAGGCAAAAAAATCGATTTTTTAAAAGTGTCACCCTAGTATAGCCCCTTAAAACGTGTAAAAAGTGTCTACAGCAATTTACACACCTAAAGTGTGTGAAAACAGCTCGTTTGTTTTTTCAGTGTACGACTGCTTTTGACGACATTTTTCGTTTAATGATCAACAGGCTTACGAGATAAATTTGTCGAGAGGCTGACAGACGCGCGACCTCGCGGGGGCGAAAAGGGGCATTGGAGGGTGAATAGAATCGTCAGTAATTGCCGAGCTACCTATGTTGTGCGGTGAACTTTTGAACGGTGGCTTCGTGAGTACGGGAGCTGTACCTGCGGTGCCCTGTGGTCTTCTCGGGCTCTGGTTGCCCGGTTGCCTGCGAGCCACCAGCCCACGCTTGCTTACCTCACCGTACATCGCCTTACTGGCCGAACTTATTGCTGAGGGCTATCTCGAGAACCGTCGTCTTTCCAATTGCATCCACAGTCTCGAAAAACCTCAGAGCCACGAAGGCAATCGCGAGTCGAGCAACTTTTACGAAAATATGGATCTCGCACGGCGCAATCAGCACTCAAACACCACCAACTGCCAATCCGACGATCTTGACGTCGATCTGGACAACGGCGAGAGCGTCTTCCTCGGTAAGTTGAACATATGTACCATTTTGAGTCGTAGAAAGACTTTGGTGGACTTGGAGAATGCCGCTTGAATCATCCAGATGGCTCATTTATTTTTCCGTGAAAGTGCAATTGAAAAATGGCCGAAAAGAGGCAACGGGCTATGGATGGAAAAATTGGGGACAATCGATGTCTTTGAAATTCTGCCAAAAATCGAAGGATAATCGGATCTCAATGAATCAAATGGAATTTTAATAAAAACTTGTAAAAATAAAACGATTACGGAAGAGTGCAGAGCGAAGGTTAAAATCGAAACGAAAAAAATAAGTAGTGATTGACAGCCGACATTTTTTTTGCTTAAGGGGTTAGGCCACAGTAACGGGTATAAAATCATGTGCGAATTCAACAATTTGTTTCGTATGAAAAAGTGATTCACTCATAAAATTAATTATACATCTATTTAGTATGAATATCAAGCTGGTAGAAAAAAAATATATTTTTTTTCGATGTACAAAATGGCCGACTACTAATATTTTCTTTTGTTATCATTTTTTAAGCGCTCCGAGGCGCGACATTTAGTATCCACAATTTTTTACCTAGAACAGAAAACAAAAATTCTTGTCAATCTAGATTAGAATACCTAGAGAAGTACGTACGGAAATGAAAAAATATTGTTTTATTCAAAAGTTGTAGGTATTTGAATTGAGTTGTAGGTATTTGATCGAATTTTTAGTGAAAAATTTCGTATAAAACTGCTCATAAAATCAAAAGTTTTCGATTAATCAGAAATTCCGTATGTACTTCTCTGCGAAATGCAATTAGGAACATAACTTTTAAATTTGAAGTAAATCGAGTGAAAATTGTTTAAGTTATTTGTCACGTCCATTGGAAAAAAGCTGTTTCGAGAACAACGCGTTTAAGGCCTTACCCCCACTTGTCGCGCAAAAAAGGCCTTTTTCATGAATTTTTTAAAAGAAAACTACAAAACTTTTTTAATCGATTAATATACCATCTTAAAGAACACATCTTGAAGAACTTTCAGTAATTTTTTTATTGAAAAATATTACATTGTTTAGTGGCAAATGGCCGTCAATGAAATAATGTTTTTATATACACGGTTTGCGGTGACCAACATTGCGGCGAAGTGGATCATCTGAAAAAAAAATGCGGATGGATTTAGTCAAATATAAGTATAAACTCGTCTTGAATCGAAGGATTTTAAAAAATATTTATTTTTCACAAAATGGCGGACAGTCAAAGTTAATGGTTCGATTTTAACGAAAAAAACGGCCGTTTTTTGGCTATAAAACGGCCATTTTTTTCGAAAAAAAATCGAACGATTAAAGACTACATTTTTATGTATTAAATAAGCCTGCAAAATTTCAAGAAGATCGGTTCATTAGTGTTCGAGTTATCTTGGTCACCGACTTCAGAAATGCCATTTTGAGAAAAACGCGTTTAAAGTTTCAATTAGCCGGTCGTTTACACAACGGATTCTTCTCTTTCAACGCTCATATCTCAGTCAATTTTGTTCGGATCAACTTGAAATTTTCAGGACATATTCTCAGAAGACTTCAAAAAAATGCAATAAAAAAAATCGATTTTTTTCAAAATCGCAAGTGGGGTAACCCCTTAAAGTTTTAGGTACTCTATGGCCGTGCCAGAGGTGGGCTTACGTTATACGCTCAAAGTCGGTGAAAAAAAATGTTCCTGCTATAAATCGAATAGTAACTTATTGTTATGATGATAAAGCACCGTTTTAGCGAAAAAAATCGATTTTTTGAAAATTCTACTGTGGCCTGACCCTTTAAGTGCAAACAATTTTTGGATTTTAATATTTCTGTGCCACGTCTATGTCGATGTATTTTTACCCCCTGAATGCGAATGCACTATTTGGTTTTTTCCCCAACACGTGCAATTGAACAAAGGATGGTTAGAAGTGTGTGAAAAGACGCTTTTCGCGTTTAGCTGACGTAATATTGAGCTTTTGACAAAAGCTCGGTCATATTTGTAATCGGAGGCAAATTTCCCATCGGGTACGCCCTTGAAATCGTTTAAAAGTCGAAAAAAAATGTTTCGACCCTTTTGGCCACTTTTCCGAGATCGCCGAACCCGCGTAATTTCAAACAGCCGTAGCGTCGGTTCTATTCGAGTAACATGAATTTAATGGGGGAGTTTTGAAAAGGATTTTGGTACATTTCGAGAATGCCGATGGATTCATTCCGATATCTTAAATAGTTTTCCCGGAAAGTGCACTTGAAAAACAGTCGGAAAAGGGACAAAAGGGTATATGGAAAAATTCGCGACAATCGACGATCCATCCTTGAAATTCTACCAAAAATGGAAAAGTAAACGAAGCTCGATGACTCAAACGGCATTTCAAGCAGGAATAGATCACGATGAAAATGTGCGCAGAACGATGTTTCTGGTTGAAACAGACAAAAAATGGCGGCCAATTCATTGAACCAATCAATTTCTTACCAAAATGGAAAAAAAAGGATTTTTTTTTTTTTTAAATAAGTCCGTATTGATGTCTTCTAGCCTCGGAGCACAAATTCACCATTCATTTTCTCCAAAACTCTTAATTTCCGTTAAAAATCGTCGACAATGGATTAAATGTGGTTTACCCCCTTAATCTTGCTATCCGGCAAAGATGCGAAAATTCGTAAACTTTAATTCGATCCCCTCTTTTAAATGTAGGGTGGGAGAAAGAAAAACAAAGGGGTGGTTTGGCCCTTAATTTTTTTTTGTTTCAATGTTCCCACATTGGATTTCTGTTCGTTTCGCATTAGAAGAATTTTCGTTTTTGTGTCACTGAATTCGGTGGGCTGCTTGTGGGTGAAACTGCAAAATCAGCCCGAGGCATGTTTCATTTTACGGTGTAAACTCAGAAAAAAGATTTATTATGTTCTAATAAATTGGCACATTAGAACATAATTTATTAGAAATTGATAAATGTTTACTCGTATGGAGACAGTTTTTATGTGATTGTAACTACTGCATTTATTCGGCGTCACTAAATATGTTTTTTTACGTGCCGATTTTTGACATCAATTGAAAGCCATATTTAAAATAGAACATTTGAATAAATATTTCCTCAAATCAAATAAATACTACTTTCCAATTACGAAAACTTCTTATTTCGCGACTATGATACTAATGCGCACATGCGCACTTTGCCCTTCAACGCGACGGGCCCGACAGCAGGCCGCTCGTCAGATGTAGCTCACGCATACGCTTACCATGTAGCTTCTTCCTATGCCAGTGCTTTTGGCACAAGTGTCAGTGTTGCGTTTCGGAAGTGAGAAACTCGAAAGTGAGGAATGATTTAAGTGTAAGTAAGAATATAAAGTGAGAAAAAAACGTTCAAGTGAGAAAATAATGACAGACGAAATGACACAATTCCTCGAAAAAAAACCAGCTGGGGGATTATGAAGACTCCTATTAGATGTTAAGGAAAACTCTATTTGTCGGATATAAAACACCTATTTCTTCTAACTTATATATCCTATTAGATGTCAAGAAAAATTCTTAGTAAATCTCAAACATAAACTTCAATAAAAAATTCTCTTAGCTGTGTTAATACAATCGTAGTAGGCCGACATACGAATAAGAAAACTTTTTCGCCGGGAGACAAACTTCTTTGTCCTTAATAAATCTTTTTTCTCATTGTAGTTCCATGCCGTGAAGCCGTTTTTGCGTCGTTAAAGAAACATACGTATCTAAGAGTTTTTAATGCTCTACCACATACATGAGTTACAACAAAATCGAAGTCGGACACGAAAGTGATGTTCCTCGTTAGCCGGCCTCGTGAACATATTTTCCTCTGCTATTCGCCATGACATATCCTCACAAATAACAGCCGAAAGTGCTTGCAGCCCTTCTATATCCGCTTAATCGTCGCCATTCATTTACACGTCCAACCCTCGGGATCTCCTCTGCCACTTGAGGGAGAATATCTCTCCCCGTACTTCCTTGGCGGGCTTCCACTCCCCTTCTCAGGATCGAAGCATATTATCCAAATTCCGTTCGTAATTTCCTCCCCAGTCTCTTCATTGAAGACACGAAAAACAGAAGGAGAGATAGAGATAGTGTCGAAGATAGAATCCGTCCCCTCTAAAAAATCCATCGACGACACATGAAGAGACCAAGCTCTTCTGCTCGTTCGTCCTTCCAGCCCAGCAAACCCGTGTCAAATCACGTTTTTCCGCTTTTTCCCCGTGTACGCACGCGCCCAAAGACACCCTCTCCATACACATAGACATGTCTACGTGCGTATCTACGGTACAGAGAACACCCACCGCGAAAAATCCAAAGTCGGTGCCGACCCCAGAAGTTAAGAAGCAATTCCCGACCGGTGAATTTATGGGTACTCGGGATTAGCGCGCTTCAGGTGCAATAAAAGACACCCTGCTTTTTCCTCCTTTCCCACTCCCCCACCAACAGTGCCATCTATCTCCTGTCTTTATCCCATCTTTTCCTCTCATTCCCACATTCGAGGCTTTTTACTTCACATCGCTGCTACCTATTCGCCATTCTTTTCGCCAACTTCGTTGTGGTGCTTCTGCCTTCCACATTCGGCTCTTAACAGCCTATGAGCCACAATGGCTCCCTCATTCAAGTTCGATGCCGACGAAAACTTGACTGCCATATCCCAGGGCCCCAAAGCGCATGTATTCGCTGAAGTTCATCAAACTAAGGCTGCCCTTGCGATTACAACAGGCAACCGAATACAGATTATCACCGAAAGGAGGGTTCATGCCAACACCATGAATTTCCAATCCTCTGAATATGCAATCCTGTCTCTCGGACAACCATCTATTTCTCGCTTTCCCCGACACTTCTCCCTCCCTTGTCTCTTTTGGCAAACCGAATGCGCTTCAACGTCCATTGAATACCAACAAATTCACGTTGATCCCAAATCCGCTGGTAATCCTTTTTTTACGAGCTCCGATGCTTAATTACATTTGGAATCCGCCATAAAAAACGTTAATGCCCGCGTGGAAAAGCGGTATTCTATGCAGTACTGCCTGAAAACGCTCGATTCCATTGAATTCCTATTCAGAGATAGACCCGACTGGAAATGTTGTTCCGGCAGCTGGATCACTGATCAGGCAGGTTTGAAGATACGGTCCGGAAAACCGTAGAAGCGCCCGCCTGATCTGCGCTGGATATTTACTGGATCAGTGAATCCGGAGAACGAGTGTAATGAAGACAAACTGCTCAGTCTTGGATCAGGTGATCTTGCGAGGACCTTGTTAGGGCGCCAAAGTCCGTGCCTGATCGGTGCCGTATGTCTGCCGGATCAGTAGTACCCAGATACCCATGTAAGAAGGCAGCATTAATCAGGCCCACATCAGACGACCCGCAACGCGTCCCTCACATGGCTCTGTTAAGGTTACCTGTCCAAGGCCTGATCGATTTTCCTTTTCCCATACGTGCTCCGAGGTTGGCTAATCCAGTAGACATCCGGTGCCGATCCGCCATGCACTTCGAAGTGTATGTCTGATTTGCGCCGCATGTCTACCGGATAACCTTATTCGGGACCATCAAAGTAAACAACTGAGTTGCTGCGTGCATCATTTCGGCGAGATTCTAATAAAAGTAATATGGCGTCCATGCGGACGCCGTCATCATCAAATCAAGATACAAAGAACGAATAAAAAATAAATGTCAAGTTTGCATTGTGGGAATGCAACGCTTTTTTCTTCCCTTTTCATTCGTTTTTTTCACCATCAAAAGGTAATCAATCAAATCAATCAGATTAAATTTTATTGGCACAACTTGGAATTTTTTTTTACAAAATCATCATCAGAAGCCTTTTTTGCAAATTCCGGTCGTAACGCTCTAATGAGAATATGTAAAAACGTGTGAGTTATCTTTACAGCCTAAGGAGGCAGAACAAAATTCGGTAAAAAAAATACTTATTGTTGTATTGCAGTGATGCAATGTTCAACCCCATGAATAAAATTATTGACATTCTTTAGAATAGAATTAGAATGATACAAAGATGCAGAGAAAAAAGAGGTTTACACAAGTGTTGGAATGGCTAAATAGGTAGCGCGCTCAGCTCTGGGATTAGAAGACGTAGGTTCGGTTCCGAGGGGAGGTAAAAAACTTCAACGAGGCAGGATACGTTTTATTCCGATTATCATATAGGCAGGATCATAAATAACGCATATGGAAAGAAAAAATACTACCAGAATTTTTTTATTCGTCATTTTTGGATGTTTTTTTCAATTCAGGTATAGATACGGCAACCGGATCAGAGCCAGAAAAGGTATACGGATCAGTTACGTTACCGGCATCGGCGTCATTGCCGTATTCAAAAAAGTGTTTCACGCCCGGTAAAGCTCTGATCCGGCGGCCTGTGCCGTGTTACGGAACACGGTATACCGGATGTAGCTCTGGTCTGTCCCGTAGCAACATTTCTAGTCGGGCGATACATTTATTAGTGCGCTAGGGCTAAACAGGATCCTCTGACACGCAATCCTCATATTGCATCCACCTTACAGGACAAAAATACAAAAATAAAAAAAAGCTCGATACAAAAACAAAAATATGTGACTCTACATACTGCAAAAACTATAACAAAATGATAAAAATAATAAAAAGTATACATTAAATGAAAAATGATGCGAAGTGAGACAAAAAAATAAGATACAAAACTAAGAAAGATAATAAAAGAAGAGCGACAAGGGAACGGAGCAAACCACTCGAAACCCTGCATTGTCTAGATAGTACCCTCACAAGCATTTTCGTAACCATTTCATTGAAATCTGGTTTCTCCAAAGCTATGCTACTTGGGGGGAAGTTTATTATAAATAAATGAAGATAGTAGTGGCCTTCCATACACAATCCTCAAAAGGCTAGCGAAGTAGGAGGAACCACTGAAATTTGGCTTCTGCATTGATCGCAAATCGTTCAGTCGTTTCAATTAAAAATGAATCGGTCTGTGCCAAGAGGACAACCAAGAAAGATAATAAAAGAAGAGCGACAAGGGAAAGGAGCAAACCACTCGAAACCCTGCATTGTCTAGATAGTACCCTCACAAGCATTTTCTTAACCATTTCATTGTAATCTAGTGTCTCCAAAGCTATGCTACTTGGGGGAAAATTATTATAAATAAATAGAGATAGTAGTGGCCTTCCATATACAATCCTCAAAAGGCTAGCGAAGTAGGAGGAACCACTGAAATTTGGCTTCTGCATTGATCGAAAATCGTTCAGACGTTTCAATTAAAAATGAATCGGTCTGTGCCACGAGGACGAACGAGAGTAGGCGGACGAACAAGGGAGGACAGTATGGAAACGCAGAGGCGGTGGGACGATTAAACCGTAGCAGGGTCGCTAATGCAATAATATTCCAATTTCGTGCGAAAATTGCCCGAGAACCGCTATCGCATGTTTTCAGTCACTTTCCGAACTGACTACCAGATAGTCGTTCTTCAATGGAAGCGCTCGTTACAAAGGGTTCACAAGGCAAGCCGATAACAGTTGCGCCCTTTCGTTTTATCAAAAATCGATACACGTTCTCACATATTGTCATTCCTTTTGGTCTTTTCGATTTACCCCTATTCTTCGCTTCTCCAAGATGCATGCATCTTTCCATCTCTCACCCTGTCCACTCTATCGACCCACGTTGAACCCCCGTCGTGGCTTTGCCTCGTTCGTTCTTGCCATTCCGGCGTAGGTAGCAGAGTCAGGCTGTGTGTGAAGGCTCACGCCATCGGATACGTGTATGTGTGCACGGAAAGCGTAGGCAGCAGGGTTTACGACTGCATTCTAGGGAGGAAAAACTGCGCTTGTAGTGTGGTGGCAGTTGCGAATACTCCAGGGTGAGAACCACGGAGTGACGTATGCTGGAAGCCGATTGGCCGAGAGCCGCGTCACGTGGCATCCAGCTGCCCCCTCTCCGGGTCCAACCTCTAGGGGGGATTGGCATGACGCGCAAGTGCGAGAGAAACGAAACAATGAGGTGGAAAGAGGCTTCTCACTTGTGTGTGAGCCAACTACAGAGAGTACGGGAAACACTGACACATCGGGCGCGGAGAATCATAGCGGCGAGAAACTCATGCTGGGCTTAAAAGGGTAGAGGGGGGGGGAGGGGTAAGCGTGTGAAAGCGTATAATCGCCGGTAGACGGGAAAGTAGGAGGCAAGGGGTGACTGGAAAGGGAACTGATGTAGTTCGCCAGTCACTGCGACGCCCGCGACGCCCCAACGTCTCTGTGGTTTTATTGGTCCGTTTTACTGCCCCGGGCCGGCGTTTTCGTCGATGGGATGCCCCACAAGTTTCCTTCTGCAAAAGCTCGAGCTTTTCATGTATTTTTGAAAACTACGCTGCTCGTGGAGTAAACGAGAGCGGTGAAGTTTGGAAAGACAACAGCGGAAGTCTGCAATTGGGTTCGAGAGCACGACTACGTTTTGCGGAGACCAAACGACGATCGTACCTCACGATAAAGTAGTTGCAAGACGAACTGAAGACACGCTACGAGATAGGGGCTTGCCGAGGAGGGTAGACGCAGAGAAGAGAGCACGAGAGCAAACACTTAAAAAGCTTGGTCTATGAGAGAAATGAACAGCAAGCTTGGTCTATGAGAGAAATGAACAACGTGGTGATCTCCCAGCATTGTTACATCTACTAAACCGTTTGTGCGTGGCTCTTTTGTTTGCATTATGATCTTTTTGCAAGCGATTTGTTGCGGTGGATGATTGTAGAAAGCGGAAAGAATCTTGTTATCGTCAGACGCGGTTTTTGGGCCTTGTCGACCTGGTGAACGAGACTGGATTCCATTGTAAAATTGAAGCTCGTGTGGGTACAGTGAACGGGAAGTTGGCACGGAAAAATAATGCTCCAATGTCGCGCTGAGGCCATTTTCAATAGTGCTTCTTGGCTCTTTTCTCATTCTGACGTCGATGTCGTCACGTGATTTTTTTTAGTGCCGTAAATAAAGCTAACGGGAAATATACGTATGTATAGTGAGGTTCGAGTTAAACGGGCAACATGGTACTGCGCGGAACGAACCGTAAGTTGGAAAAGCAATGAATTTCCTTTCATATGTGTGTTTTCGACCCACTTACCAGGCAGTCTGCTTTTACTCGCATTTCACTCCATTGGAGTCACTCTGTTTGGCAATTGTACCTCATTATGTGCATGCCCACCCGAGAACATCATTTATTTATGAGGTTCGAGGGTATCCGAGCTGGTGGAAAAGCTCGTATAATTCTTCCTCCTTTCACAAATGAGGCCCGATGTTTATGGTAAGCTGGTAGGAGCCTAAACCCCGAGAAGGAACTGGTAGAAAAAGCATTCGTCTAGATGTTGATAATGGAGCTACAAAATTGCACCACCAGTTTCGCTCCGATGTTATCGACCGTACCAATGGAGCAATAGCCAGTCGGTAGGGTGAACGTGACGGCAATCGAAACCGTAGAGTCTTTTTTCCATCTTTTTTTTTTATTAAGGTGAAGAAGAATCGTATAAAGGTTAAAATGTAAAAACAGTACTATTTCTTTTATCACATGCATTTTGATGTACTCTTTATCTTGAAAATTGCAAAAATCTTCACGGCAATTTGGCATCTTGGAAGTTTTTCGATCGACCTAGTCGTTGCTTGTCATCGGACTCATAATCACCACTTTTGAAGCGTTCAAACCAATCTCTGCACATAGCTCCGTATGGTGCGGACTCACCATAAGTCTGCGTGAGCAATCGGTCGGTTTCAGCTGCACTTTTGCTTTAAATCGAAATAGTGCAGAAGTACATTGGAAAAACAACTTGCCACTGTCCACTTTGAGCTTGCCCGTTCGAGGCACATGCCTCAACTAAACATGGCGTCTTTCGGCTGGAAGTTAGTGGCACGGGGCCACCCTTGAAGATGACACAAGTGACAACTGCCCGTGCCAAAGTATAAAACACCCAGAGACACCTACAGACAGCGGGTTTCAATGCAGCCACCTAAGATATACAATACATGTGTGGGTCAATTTTCAAAAACCTATTATGAGCAGTCGATAGCGACTGAATAACACAAAATTCAATCCGACGTCCAACGTATGCAGTTCCGTGGTACGAAAATGGGAATGTTCCACACACGGGGTTTTACTTTTGTGCCTGAAGAAGCCTAGGGACTCCAACTCGGTGAGAACTCGATGGCAAAGGAACAATTTTTTGAATTAATAGACCCTGGTAACGGGTTCGAGGGAGATGGGGTGGGGCCGGAGAAGCTTTTAGTTCTCTTTCCCTCTTTTCATCTTGTTCTCCTACACCCTCATGCATAATACATCGAGTGCGCCGGGCAATATGTCCCTCCTAGGCTCTCATCCCTTGTTCCATGAATCTTTTTTTCCTTCTCAGTCTTGTTCGCTCTTCAAAACTTCCACTGTGCAAGCCAGCGCTTTAGCATCCATCGTGATCTCTATCTACTTAAGAACAATCCCCTTCTCTCTCATTTAGTTCGTTCAGGTGAGAATTAAGGAGTGAGGTGCAGTCAGAGGCGTGAAAAAACGAGCGTTTTCAATAATTTTTTTTTATAGTAATTAAGTTTGTTTTACAAAAGTGGTTAGACAGACTTTTTATGTTATATTTCAACTTGACTTGTACACATTTTCAAAGAAAAATATTGATTACCTATAACAATATCGCCATGATTGTTGGACCCCCTTCGGCATGTAGTGCTTTGCGGTGACCAACGTAAAATTTTACTGAGTCATCTGAAATTAAAAAAAAAACCAAAAAAACTCATTAGTTCAATAATAAATGTAGTCGTTAATCGAAGCTTTTTATGTCGAAAATTAACAAAACGGCGGCTTCCGACACTTTCGATTTTCGACCAAAAAATCGCTCGTTTATTGTTAAAAAGAATAGCAATTTTCAACAAAAATGAAAATCCTTCGATTAAGTTCTAGTTTTAAATGCTATCAATAAGCACACATAATTTCATCAACATCCATCGAGTGGTTTTTTAATTATAGTGGTCACCGATTTGAAAAACCCAGTTTCGAGAAAAACGCGTTTAAAGTTTTTCGATGTGGATGCGGTATTATATGTTCGTAAAATTTTGAGCTCGATGAATGAAGCTAAACTTTTTTTTATGTATTCTGATCCGCTGAATGCAAAAATCACAATTTTTGTCGAAATGTGGAGCATTCAATTGTTTATAGCCATTTGTTAAAACAATTTTTCAAAAAATTAAAGTTTTTTGGGATGAATTATTATTTTTTTAACATTTTGGGCAATTTTATAACGAAAGTATTCTTTATAACATTTTTGCTAAACCTCATATTTTTTGAGTAATACATTTTTGAAAATTCTTGAAGGAGTTTTCCAATTTTACACTTGATTTATGTATAGAAATACTAATTAAAAAATTACTTACATCGAATCATCAATTCCTGGCCCATAAAATAGGGCTTCTGCCGATGTGAAAGCTTCCAATATATCATTTTGTTGTTGTCTTCGAAGCATTCTGCCTTCCCGGGTATTACCGGTTGCTTGCAGCTGCGGTCCGCTACCTGCCATGGGGACCCGACGCCCCGTCACTAATTGTGGGATATCCCGGAAATTATTCATCGGATTGACTTGAATTTTTCAGGGAATATTTTCGAAACATCATACTTCAAGAATGTAAAAAAAAATCGATTTTTTTGAAAATTCTGACCGCATCTCACCCCTTAAACTTCGAAGTATTTGCAATACACCCCAACTTAGTTTTTGGTGTCTAAAGTTGCAAGCATCGTAGCAAACTAGCAGAATTCTCCTTTTAATTAGTTGGACTTTGTTTCGACTCATTTGAATATGTTCGCAGTAACTGATAGCTGCCTCGGTGTCGTTCTGGTTGTTCCATCGTAAAGTTGTTTCTCAAATTCGCATGTTCAAATTGGGACACAGGAACGATATCATGTCTCGATTTGGTTGTCCGCTATTACTTGTCGTTATCGTCGAAACGGCTTCACTATAGATGCGTCCTCCTTTTTCCAATCTCGATATTCCGACGTACAAATTTACGGTAAATTGTTCCACCCGGGTACCGCGTTTCGCCACCTGCTATCCCCGAAACGTCCGCTATATGTATAACGCGCCGAATTTCTGCCAAGAAAGACCAAAGACATTGGAGAAAAGCTGGGGGCTTCCTGTAGATAATTGGAAGGCAAAGCTGATTTTATGGTGATAAAAACACACACACACACACGCACACGTTGAAAAAAACGTTCGCGTGTCTGCAAACATCTCCTATCTCTCCGCAGTTTATCGTCTTGAATTTCAAATGCGCTGCTTTTGGCACAGACGGGAAGGAGTCTCTTCCATCTCTCGAAGACAGTCGAGACAGCAGGCCGCATTAATAAATGCGAAATTGACACGAAGCACGAGCTAAAATGTAAAAATAAAACTATGCATATTCCACAAGTGTTACTTGCAAATGGGCTGCAAAATATGCCACGACAAGATCATAGTCCATAGAAAGGAAGATGAGCAAGACAACAAAGATACAAGGTGGGTTTCCAGGGGGCTTGGCAATGAAATTTCTGCATTTTTTAAATCGCAGACGATACAACGTTTGCTATGGGGAAGAGGGCTGCAAATGCGCATTGAGATAGCGGCGGTAACGTGGCAAAGGAGGTACAGTGTACCGTTGGTGTTCCTTGGCTCTCAGCTTCCTCCAGTAGGAACGGGGAATAAGAAGAAAATTGGAAGATAAATAAATAGCCGAACGAGATTATGTTTTGCCCGGCTGCTTTCCGCCAGAAAATACCGTGAAAAAAGAAAAGAGAAACCATTCGCCAAGTTGCTTCTGGGTAGGTTGTTTTCCTTCGCTCCTGCATTAGTCGAGAATGAAGGGCATTGGTGGGCATAATTTGAGAAATGCTTGGAATATTCACGAAGTTACATGTACATTCCAGTACTTTTCGTCTTTCGATGATTTTTCCTACGTCCATCTGCGAAGACTATAAGTTGCAGGATCTACGTGGAGTATTGATAATGCCTTGTTTTTTTTGCCTCGAAACCATTTCAGACTATGTAAGTAAGCGACGAAGGATCGATACAAGGCCGCTCGTTGCCTAGCGCGGTTATCGATCCATACAATATTGCGTTTGGGTGTATGAAATTATAGCGAATTACCAAGAGTTCACGGCTAAAGAAGAACAGTGTCCTCGTAAGATTTAACGCTTGTTTTTCATTCGCACATGGGGTGGTGTGTCCCTTGGCAAGATCCACGAAGTCTCTTTGCAAGATCTCTCCAGGCAGCTGTCCCTGATAACCAAAATTTGTGACTAGCTTGATCCTCTGGACCTAGACCCCGGGTTCTTCATTGGCCACCAAAGAATCGAGATACAAACCTACTTCGTCTTCTTCTCTTTCTCTCATCTTCTCATCTTCTCTTCCTCTCAACCTAGTAAACTTAGTGATTCGAAAAAGAAATGAGACCCAAGTTCATCATATTCAGCTTCATATCTCCAGTTTTATAGTCCATGATGTTTATTTTTGGTACTTTCGTGCTTTGTGTGTTTGACCAATCTTGTAAATGACTATCATTGTGTTCAACCAATCGATCAATGTCTCAGAGCAATATATTTTAATGAGAAGGGCCAACAAACATATGTGTTGCGAAAGGAAAATCGCTGGTACGGAATCGGACACTCGCTGCCGCCTTCCGGTCTACGAGAGGTTATACGTAATACGACACACAATACCACGGGCATGTAAATTGCACCAAGCCATTCTTGATACGGTTCTCCCGTCCGCTAAGCCGTTTCCCTGTCATTCTTTCTCCACCCTCACCTCTCTCGGTCCCGTTAAAATCGGATCGATTCCTCCCAGCCGAGATGTAGAGGGAGAACTTCATGCATATTTGAAGAAACACGTGTAGCATATACCTGGACAGTGGTACAATATTCCATTGCTTTCCATTGAGATGAAACAGCATGCCTAAGTATGCAGAAGAAAGTAAAGTAAATTTATTCGTAAATTTTCATTGCTCGGCGAACAGTTTATAACAATGCTAACAACGGTATATGTGGAGATGAAGAACGAAGAGTAAGAGAGAAGGTAGCAAGGGAGGGTAGGAATAGTGATAGCGTTCAAAGGAGGTTGCGTGTGGTGCCGTGCTTGAATGGCGTCGCGACATCTAAAGTACCCTACGTAACATGTAGGCACCGTATCAACAGCCCTATAGGCTAGGTCTGAATCGTCAGCCTTACGAAAGGCGAACCCAATAAGACGTAATCCAATACCTGACGCCCTATGACGTTTATTTTTCGATAAACATTGTACGTCTGATACAGACACACCGTAGGAGACTTGATGTTACTGGGGTGGTCTGAAGTTGCTGTTCTGCAGCATGACACCCCGGTTGTCTTGTCACTGCTTTCCCCTCCCTGTCAAAATGTATCCTGGCGGTTTACACGTCAGCGGTACAGGACTTTTGATGACGGTCTGCCGCGATATGTTGAGGAATGTTACGGATTATCAGAAATCGTGCTTAGGTGAAACTGATGAAGGCTTGGATAAGAGGGAGAGGGAGTAAAGGCAGTGGGATATTGGGAAGTCCCCGCTACGCAAGAGGTCGTCGATTGGATCGATACGGTGACTCATCGACGGATGGTGACAAGGTCTCCAGCTTTTCTCTTTGCTCTTGTTCTTTCTACTTTCCTCCTTTCTCAAAACTGCCATACCCCTCTCTCAATGTACATTGCCTCTATCGTCAACGAAATCCTCCCCCGCGCTTTGTCTCTCTCTCTCTATGTTGCATTTCCTTTCCTCCCACTCGCCTTCGCTCACCACTTACTACCTTTATCTCACTTCCTGTCTCTCGTATGCAGTACGGAAAGCAAATTCGAAACTTTGCGAACAGAAATTCAACTCTGCCACAACTTTTTCCACTTGCCCTCCGTTCTATCACGGAGGATCTCGTGCGATTTTGTATGCGGTGCTTTTTGTTTGTTCATAGAGTGGTTTCGCCGCTTCCAAAGTAGTGATTTTTCTATGGAGAACAAGAACCGCGAGCAACGACCCAGAAAACGGGTGTCCTGCATTAGTAGGATTCTTTTCTGGGTCGTTTTTGGTTTCCAAGAATTTTGGTTTCAGCAGCTTGTAATCGAGATGCCGAAACCAAGAATCTTCCGTGCAGCTTGCAGTTTTACGCATGTCATAATGGCTAAGACCGCAGCTGGAAAAACTGCATTTGGTCGACTTTGAAATAGTGGGCCCTGCACTGAGAATAAAAATCATTGATCCAATGTCATTGGTGTTATCGAATGAAATTTCGTTGATTAATTGTCAAATTGTTGGTGTAAATAATCGGATTTATTAGTTCAAACAAAACGCTATTGATTTTAATAACATGATAAAATTAAAAGTTTTTTTTTCATACTAAAGATATATTGTTAGCCGAGAACAATATATTATTGAAACTATCTAAAAAATTATCGCGAACAAATTATATAGTTTTGAGTGTCTTTTCTGCAACGAACAAAAGTAGCGCTTCAATTTATAACATGAATATTGTTGATTCGAGTACACAATAAAAATTGAATGACGCTCGTTTGATTCAGATAAAATTTCTATTTAGTAAATATGTTATTTTATTTTTTTCACCATATCCGATATCGATTTTCCAGTACATTATTCGTTAAAATATTAATATTTTATTTTTATTGAAAAATATTAAGCACATGTCGGAATTGGTTAAAAAATTGTGCGAAAATAAAGTTTATTTCTTGCGAATTTGGTTGAAAAAATTCAACCAAATCATGGCCGAGCGCCACCGAAATTATAGGTGCGAGGAAACCCGTAGTTCTCGGAGTAACCGCTAGAAGCCGCACGCGCGCTCGTTTCTCGTAGGCGTAGCGCGAACCGAAAATCTACTTAAACGCCGGAGAAACTCTAAAGAGCATCGCTTCTTGGCCTGCGGCTAAGATCAAAGTGTAGTATCTGTTCTTATCAGTTGAATATCTGATATTCTCTCCATGAATATTCCATTGGATATCTGATATTTTCTCCACTACCATCGTGGATGATCATTCTAATGCTCACTTTTTATTTAAGATTTAAAACAAATTGAAAAACTTACGTCCCATGGCATATTCGTTTCGATGTAGTAAAGAAATAATTAATTCTATTGATTATATTTTTGTACGAAATAAAAAATGTTGTGGCAACCGCTTAATTATTTCATCCATACATCTACGGATTGTATATAGAATGATTTCAATAGAATATAATTTTATTTGAAGGATAATGTAGATATTCAGAGATCAGAAGAGATTTTCAAATAAAATATCATCACATTTTCGAATATTTTATAGTATTGTAACAATCTCATATATCGGTGGTACTCCGTGATCAGACATTTATTCGAATCAACCAATATATATTTTTGATTCAATTTTTTTTCTCAGTATGTGGTTAAACTCCAGGGAGTGAAATGCTACACCGCACCTGTTGTTTGCTCCAAAGCCGTCCGTGTATTGGGATGTCCGCTTTCGGGTAGCTCAGGTCTAGTTTTTTCCAATCCTCCCTAACTGCTATTACAGCCTCGAAGGCTGTTTGCCCATTTGAATATCCTGGATATTCCGTCTCCCACGGTTGTGCGTCGCTAGCCGGCCAGAGCTGTGGGTGACCGGGAGTGAATGAATACTGCTGTGTGATGCAGGGAGTGATGCTTCGTGAGGGTGACTCCCGGAGATTACCCAGTATCCGTGAGTCACCCTTACGAAGCAGCACTCCCTGCATTACACAGCTCTAAATATGGTAGCCGACACACCTTGGCTCAAGGAGTCCCCTTTTGTCGACTGCGCCTGGCGTCACCTCTAAGGGTGGATCAGCTCGCTGCCCGAAACTCCACCAATGGGGGGGACTCAAAGTATGAGCATGGAAAGCAGGTACTTCCGGCACATTCGAAAAAAGAGACTTGGTAGCCATGTCTTTTAAGCACGTCTCGTTGAAAAATGTGTTTTGACATTCTGAATAATTGTCCGAGCATACACGAAACCTACTTAATTTTCGCACGGTTTTTTTTATTCTTTTTTTTTTACAGAAAACGGCCTGCTGTCTTTCGAGAATCCGAACTACCATTTGGATCCGGCGCGTCTGGACGATGCGCTGAACAGCAATGGCGACAGCAGCTCGATTTTTGACGAACTTTATCAGGAATTGGTCGGCGGTAGTGGAAGAGGCAGCGAAGTCATAGCAAGCGAGGGTGGAGGTGGTGTCGTAGGTGGTCGGGGTGGTAGCACAAGGGTACAGGCACGCAGGACATACGCGGCTCTTGATCTTGGGAGCATGGGGGTTGACGTGACACAGGGTCCCCTGACTGAAGACTCAGCAAACGAGGAACCATCTGATAATACCGACAACCACAACCTTGGGTAAGTTTCTTCTAACGATACATTACTTTCAATTCTCAACTTATTTTTCTCAGCTTTTTTGTTATTGTTGTTCTTATAAGCCGTTGATCACTTAGTTTTTGTTGAAACCGCACTGATTGTACTCCCCCTCTTTCTCTAGGTAAGGCGCGATTAAGGCCTAAGGCCACTTTAGGGGCCGAAAAAATAGGCTTTTTGGGGATTTTTTTTTTCAGAAAAACTACAAAATAAATCGAGATTACAAAAAGGGCGTTTATCATACAGATATGTATGATAGTATAGAATAATTGGATATTGGATATTGGATATTGGATATTGGATAGTATAGAATAATTGGATAGTATAGAATAATTGGACTGTATAGAATAATTTTTTTGAAGCGTTTGATTTCAAAATGGCGGCTGTGCAGCGTTTATCTCAAAACGGCATTTTTTTAATTGGCCGGAAACGTAACTCACAAGGAACATCCCTCGGGTGACACCCTTCGATTTTGTTGAAATTTGGATATGTTATAAAGCACCGAAAAGTAAGCGATACGTATTTTTTTTTATCGGCGGAAAAACGGTTTTAAGGGCTGAAACGCACCTTAAAAAATGGGGATGTTTTTCGTTTTTCTTCGATAACGCTTTAACGGTACGAGATATTGAAAAATTTCAAATTGCAATAATGTTTATTTTTTTGTGCGCTATACATTTGAGATGAAAACGATAACGTTATCAACGAAAAACACCCCTATTTTCGTGGGTTCTTTTCAACCCTTAAAACCATTTTTCCGTCGATAAAAAAAAAGACGTATCGCTTACTTTTCGCTGCTTTATAACATATCCAAATTCCAACAAAATCGAAGGGTGTCATCTGAGGGATGTTCCTTGTCAGACAATTTTCAAACGATTCACTTGAAATATGTTGAATATATCTTGAAAAATACATTGTGTATGGAAGTACGTAGGATTTTTTTTTATATTGCATAGTTCATTTGTTATTAATGATTTTTTAGGCAAATTTTTGGAAAGTCAAAAATTTGCCTAAAAAATCGTCGGATAACTGTTAATAACAAATGAGCTGTGCAATATAAAACAAAAAACCAAACCGATGTGTTGGTCTAGTGGTTAGCGTACCTGCCTCTGAAATCAACACATCGGGAGGTCGCGGGTTCGAATCACCGTCTCGTAGTTTCGGCGAGAAATAAAAACACAGGCAGGACGTAGCTCCAGTTCTACACAGATGCCGCGCACACGGACCGGTACGTGTGTGTGTCGGATGTGTATGGCTTTGTAGCCTGTGAGCTATTTCTCGACGAAACGCGACTAGCTCCGAGGCTGGGAAGCGAACTCGTGACCGGCTGTATTGGTATAGGTTTTCCGCAGTTTCCCTATACCCATGACAAAAAAAAAAGAAAAAAAAAAAATGTCATGGTGAATGCGATACAGAGGGGGAAGTCGGCTGCGGCCGCAAGGTGGGGATCGATTAGGGATGTGGATTGGAGAAAATGGTGGGAAATGTAAAAAGGGGGAAAATCCCTGTACATGGAAGCTAAAAAAATTGGCGCAGCGTTCGCCGTAGCAGTATAAAACAAAAATCCTACGTACTTTGATAGACAATGTATTTTTCAAGATATATTCAACATTTCAAGTGAATCGGTTGAAAATTGTCTGAGTTATGTTTCCGGCCAACTTAAAGAATGCAGTTTTGAGATAAACGCTGCAAAGCCGCCATTTTGAAATTAATCGCTTCAAAAAAATTCTTGTATACAATCACTGATGTGTATGATAAACACGCTTTTTTGTAATCTCGATTTATTTTTTAGTTTTTCTGAATAAAAAATCCCCAAAAAGCCTATTTTTTCGGCCTCTAGAGTGGCCTAACCCCTTAAGTGTTGTACTTTTTTTTAAATGTTCTTTGTCAGTATATTTTATTGCTTTGGGCAACGCACTTCCTCACTTTGCACCGGGGACCAATCACCTAACCCTCGGAGTTAGGCTCGATCCTCATCTAGACCCGAACAATAATTCGTTATTATTATTATTTTATGACTGGTACTATTGTTATTATAATAGTATGAGTAAGAAAATGGTGATAATAATAATGGTACGAGTAATACTATTAATACTAGTATGAGTAATGAAATAATAACAATATTATTATTATTATTTTATTACTCATACTATTGTTATTATAATAGTACGAGTAATAAAATAATAAGAATACTATTTGTATTTTCTTATTCTTGTTGTTGTTGTTATTTTATTACTCATAATACAATTATTATTTGATTACTCATACTAATATTGTTATTATCATATAGTTTATGCTGTATATAGTTAATTACTGTTAGGTTCATTGCTTATGACGTTGGAATGCAACGATTTCTTTTTTTCATTTTTTTTATTCCTTTATTTTTCTCATTGTCGAAAGGCATTTTTTTTCCTTATTGCGGTCGTAGATTTCCAATGAGAATACGTAAAACGTTTGGGCGATTTTCGTAGTCCAAATCGGCGAAGAAAAACTTTAGAGCAACTGAAAAAATTGATTTTCGTTGCATTCCAACGATGCACACTTCAACGACGTCACTGTTATTATAGCTATGTTTAACAATCTAGTGCTCGTGTACTTTCTATCCTAATTTGCACGGTTCTCTTAGGGTGCGGACACTCCAAAGTGCAAAATAAATAACATTCCCTCTTTTTCACTCGCTTTTTCTGGTGTACGTCTGTCTGGCTGTCTGCCTCTCTCTCTCTCTCTCTCTATATGTCTCTCGCGCTTTCTCGCACTTTCGAAGCAAAACGACTGGGACGAATACCGAAAATGATCTTCTATCTTTAAGGGGGGAGATACCTTTAGGCGAGGAAGAAATTGCTGGTTTTCATGTTTTCTTAAAGGATAAATATCTTCTCCGTTTTTGAGACTTAGGGTATTTTTTTTTATACTTTTGACTGTTGCTTGGTATTTTTTTTTCAATTAATCTTAAAAAATGCCGGATGCATGGCACGGACTTCTAAACGGATTGGCGTGGATGTTGTCAGACGGCGTGACACGTAGCGTCGGCGGGATTAATCCGAAAAAAGACCTACGAAGATTTTTCTTTCATTAACACTCATACGCAGAATATGAACCGAGAAAAAGTGCGAAATGTTGAAATTCGATGAAATAGTCCGCTTTGAAACAAAAATATTGAATTTTTCGACCAAAATGGCTACATTTTGCTATTGGAAAATAATTTTAAAATTGTGAAAAACAATTTGAAGTCATGTTTTAGACACTAGCAAGGAATGTCACTTAAGGCGGGAGCCTGAATGAGGAGGTCCGAAAAAGTGTTTTTTTTTCGGGATTTTTTTGGAAGGGAAAAAACTGAGCTCAGTAAACATTGAGGTATATTTTTATGTATATTTGAAATGTATAAAAAAAATGTCAACATGAAACAATAAATGACTGCAGATTTATCAGCCTATTCCACGTACTTGCCACTGCAGTCCCCAATCTGAACCAAATAAACCAATAAAATTTCCAATTGTCATATATTTTTGTTGTGGGTGAATTAAGAAAAATCTGAAAAAATTGTGAAATGACTTTTCTCAGGTTTGAAAAAAAAATGTGTTCAAATAAAACACTTTAACGTGGTATAAAAATGATTTAAAAAGACTTTTTCAACAACTTTTTTAATTCACTTGCAAGGAACATCCCTCGGGTGACACCCTTCGTCTTTATTGAAATTTGGGTATGTTATAAAGCACCGAAAAGTAAGCGATACGTATTTTTTTTTAACGGCGGAAAAACGTTTTTAAGGGCCGAAACGCACCCTCGAAAATGGGGATGTTTTTCGTTTTTCGTCGATAACGTTTTAACGGTACGAGATATTAAAAAATGTCAAATTGCAACAATGTTTATTTTTTTGTGCACTATACATTGGAGATGAGAACGATAACGTGATCGACGAAAAACAAAAAAACACCCCTATTTTCGAGGGTTGGTTTCACCCTTCAAAACCGTTTTTCCGCCGATACAAAAAATACGTATCGCTTACTTTTCGCTGCTTTATAACATATCCAAATTTCAACAAAATCTAAGGGCGTCACCCGAGGGATGTTCCTTGTTAGAAGAGATTTTCATACTGAAGAAAATAAACTTTGGTGTGATTCAATAGGCCGTTTAGTTTTTTTGCAATCACGCCAGCCAATTTGGAAAAATCGTAAAAATGAAAACTGGAAAAAACGCGCTTCAAAGTTTTCAATAGGAGGAAATATCAATATCAATCGCTTCTCTGCTTTTGGCCTTGGATCTTCGAAAATATTTACAATTGGCCTCTTTAAATTTATAACTATATTCTTGGACAGTTCATCTATCGATTTAAGCAGTAAAAAAACGACTTCTCGGACCTTCTAATTCAGACTCCCGCCTTAAGTCTCCGCCTTCGATTTCGTTAAAACTCATATATGTGATAAAGTATTGAAAACTATTAAACACGTATTTTTTTTATCTGCAGGAAAACGTTCTTAAAGAGGGACATGACCCGTTAAAAAAAGGCATGTTACCCCTTAATTTTTTTTTTTAACTCATATATGTGATAAAGTATTGAAAACTATTAAACACGTATTTTTTTTTATCTGCAGGAAAACGTTCTTAAAGAGGGAAATTACCTCTTAAAAAAGGCGTGTTACCCCTTAATTTTATTTTTTTCCCCAATTATTCTATAGTGGATTTTTTCATCGCTTCACATTAGAAGAATTTTGTTTTTTTTTTTCATTCAGATCGGAGGACTGCGTGTGAGTGAAACTGCAAAACCACCCCTCGACATGCCTTTCTTTGAGGTGTGGTTTTCCCTCTAAAGACCATTTTTCCGTAGATAAAAAAAAATACGTGTCTAATAGTTTTCGATACTTTATGAAATCTATGAGTTTCCACAAAATCGACGGCGGACACTTTCATGATGTTCCCTGTAAGGTTAGAAAGATTTATACCACGTTTCATCAGAATCGGTCGATTAGTTTTTTAGCTATCCGTCACGCGAGTATTGAAAATGCAGTTTAGAAGACCGTGCCAAACCTCCGCTATTTTTTAAATTAAAAAAATAAAAAAATACCACGTGACAGCCAAAAGTAGTGACAAAATATACCCTAAGTCTCAAAAATGGTGACGAAATTATTCTCTTGAAAAAAATCATGAAAATCAGCAAATTTCTTCCTCGCCTAGAGGTATCTCCTCCCTTCAGGGATCTTCTCACTTTAGAAGCTCGAAAAGGTTATTTTCATGAATTTTTTGATTGGTTTATATTATAGATATTGATGTAAAAGTTGTTACACTTAATAAATACACTTTCGAAATACATTAAAAAAATGTTTTAATGTATTTATGTAGCCCAAACAAACCTTAAACGCGTTTTTCTCGAAACAACGTTTATCGACGGCTGTTGACAAAATCTTCGGAACTGCTGAACCGATCCTTACGGAATTTTAACCACATATTCATCACAACTATAGCTATAGCACATATAAAGGATTTTCTTTAATTTTGAAATTTACTTGCTTTTCCAAAAACCGTGAGAAAACATGTTTTTTTCGAAAAATGTCCGCCGTTTTGTTATTTTTGCATATATAAGGAATCGTATGATATGCGCTATAGCCATTAACGTACTGAATCTAAAACCGTCTGATTTTTTTGTTTCGAATGATCAATCTCGATTTCATCAACAGATTTCATCAGACTTACAATTGTTTTTTTTTCTTCATTTTTTTCACTACCATTTTCGTCTATAAATAGTGACTTAAATAAATGACATTTCAAAAAAACGTATTTCGAAAGTGTATTTATTAAGACCTTAGGCCACTCTAGAGGCCGAAAAAATAGGCTTTTTGGGGATTTTTTTTTAGAAAAACTACAAAGTAAATCGAGATTACGAAAAAGAGTGTTTATCATACATATCAGTGACTGTATACAGTATTTTTTTTTAAGCGAATACTTTCATAATGGCGGCTGTACAGCGTTTATCTGAAAACTGCATTTTTCAAGTTGGCCGGAAACATAACTCAGACAATTTTCAACCGATTCACTTGAAATGTTGAATATATCTTGAAAAATACATCGTCTATGGAAGTACGTAGGTTTTCTTTTTATATTGCATAGTTCATTTGTTATTAACAATTATCTGACGATTTTTTAGGCAAATTTTTGGAAAGTGAAATATTTCGTCAGATAATTGTTAATAACAAATGAACTATGCAATATAAAAAAAATCCTACGTACTTCCATAGACAATGTATTTTTCAAGATATATTCAACATTTCAAACTTCACTTGAAAAATGCAGTTTTGAGATAAACGCTGCACAGCCGCCGTTTTGAAATTAATCGCTTCAAACAAATTATTGTATAGAGTCACTGATATCTTTGATAAACACCCTTTTTTGTAATCTCGATTTATTTTGTAGTTTTTCTGAAGAAAAAATTCCCCAAAAAGCCTATTTTTTCGGCCTCCAGAGTGGCCCAAGGCTTTAACATACTGAATCCAAAACCGTTTGATTTTTATGTTTCGGATGATCTATCTCCGAGATTTCAACAACAGCGCAGACTTAACATTTTTTTAAACATTTTCTTAACTACCATTTTTGTCTATAAATAGTGACGTAAATAAGTGAATTTTTTTTAAATGTCTTTGGAAAGTGTAATTATTACGGGGAGATCTACACCTAGAAGCCGGAAAAAGGTCATTTTTGTGAATTTTTTCAAGGAAAACTATTTGAAATTTCGGATTGGGGTTTTAATTATCTAAAAGTATACACATTCAAAAATATGTTTAATTATCTTTATTTAAAAATATCAAAAATATACAAGGATATTGTATGATCCTTGGAGCGTCGTAAAAAAATCTGCCTATACGGTACCCACCGGCGTTTCTTCAAAAATCATCTGAAAAGGAAGACCAAAAAGATTATTAAATTAGATACTATAATCTAGTACCTGTCATAGCCGATTTTGAAAATATCGATTTATGACAAAATGGCGCACGTTTGAACATAAATAGTGATTTTTGGGCCAAAAATTAGTTACTATTTTGCCTATAAAACAAAAACTAAGTAACGGAAAAAATAAATCCTATGACAATTACTAGATAATGGTGTATAGAATAACCACAAAAAACCTCAAGGCAATCGGTTCATTGGTTTTCGAGAAATTTTGGGTACCGATTTGAAAAACGTGGTTTTCAGAAAAACGCGTTTGAAAATTTGGGAATGAATAAATCATGAAATTTGTCAACTTACATGGAATCATCGATGCCAGGCCCATAGTGTAGGTTCTTCTACGGTCGACGGAATGTTCGTAGCTTCTAAATTTTGTTGGTCGACCATCTAGGTGTATATCTTTCCTTAAGGGGGGAAATCACAGTAGCACACAAAAAAATAGGCATATTTTCGGGAATTAATTTTGGCTGAATAAAAGTATCAATCGAAAATCTGTAAAGTAGGTTTTATAGCAATACTAAAAAAGTACAAAATGTAATTTTTTCAATAAAAAATATTTTAAAATGGCGGCTGCGCAGCACATGCCCCAAGGCGCCTTTTTTTGAGCTCGCCGAAGACATAACTCGAGCAAATTTTTACCGATCGACTTGAAATTTTGACAGTAGCTTCGAAACATCTTTCTCCACGGAGCTACGTAGGATTTTTCATTTTATATGGCTTACTTTTTTTTTATCGACGATTTTATGGCGTTTTTTTTTGTTAAAAATTTAACTTCATTTTCAAACATGCACCATTTTGCGAAAAATCAATATATCGAAAAAAATCCTACGTAGCTGCGTGGAGAAAGATGTTTCGAAGCTACTGTCAAAATTTCAAGTCGATCGGTAAAAATTTGCTCGAATTATGTCTCCGGCGAGCTCAAAAAAAGGCGCCTTGGGGCATATGCTGCGCAGCCGCCATTTTTGAATATTTTTTATTGAAAAAATTACATTTTGTACTTTTTTAATATTGCTATAAAACCTACTTTACAGATTTTCGATTGATACTTTTATTCAGCCAAAATTGATTCCCGAAAATATGCCTATTTTTTTGTGTGCTACTGTGATTTCCCCCCTTAAGTGTAACATCTTTTATATCAATATCTATAATATAAACCTATCAAAAAAAAAATGCACGAAAATGCCTTTTTTAGCGTCAAAAGTGAGAAGACCCCTTAATACTGTACAAGAGCAGCTACACGTCGAAAATCATCCACAGCCGAATTATGTCGAATTCGTTCGACGCAATGTGTCTTCCGGACACTCAACAGCCCAGACACTCATTCCTCCAAGCGATAAAATTTCCCGGACGAACGTAACCGTCCAACGAACGCTGTGCACGTGCAAGACTCAAAAGTGCATTTCCTCTTACTGCGTGGAACTTGTACGACATCGTACAGTGAAACCGAGGGAGAGAGCTATGCATGGAAGCAGCGGGTGAAACAGGCCAGAAAGACTAAAAAAAAAAGTATACATTTGTCGTAGAAACGGGATTAGTTAGTCAGGCATGTGGATATACCGAGGTAGAAGTTTTTTTTTCGCCACGGTGACAGACGAAGAGAGATAGACGAAAGGAGAAGAAAAAACGAGAAAAAGGGCCAAACGGTACGAAAACGAGTAGCCGGCTTGAAAAAAATGAAGAGAAGAACACGTACACGTATGAAAGAAAGTTCGTGGCATCGGAGGAAACGGCGAGAGAGCAGGTGGACGTATAGAGAGACAGAGTGAACGAGGAAGAAGAACGAAAGGATACACAAAAGTAGTCGTGCACTCACAAGAGGAACGAACTGAGTTAGTCAAATGTGCATATGTAGTTTGCCAAAAATAGAAGGAAAAAAAAAACAAACAAGTACAAAGGGATCGAAAGAGAAAGATAAACAAAAAGAAAGGATGAGGAAAAATCCTGCTGCCACCGTCGCATGCATTGATATTCAGCGCAGTTGCCCGGATTTCATTTATATGCTAAGCTCCGGCTCATGCCTTTTTCGTTTCCCATTTAGAGCTCGCTCGCTGAGATTCATGTGTCGCAACGAAAAGCTATATATTTACGAGGGTGGGGTGAAAAGTTTCTGGCCTGACCAAGAAAAACGATGCTTAAACATTTTTTTTTGCTTTATTTTTCAACATAATCTCCATCAACACTGATACATTTCTCATAACGGTGTTCTAATTTAGTTATACCAGTTTTAAACGTAGATTCGTCAAGCTCCTCAAAATACTGATTTACAGCTTCGATAACTTCTTCGTTGTTCTTAAATCTTTTTCCGCCAAGCCATTTTTTGAGGTTAGGAAACAGGTAATAATCGCTGGGGGCTAAGTCTGGAGAGTAGGGAGGATGCGGCATCAATTCAAACTTCAATTCGTGGATTTTGGACATGGCAACAATCGACGAATGCGCTGGTGCGTTATCGTGATGAAACAAAACTTTTTTCTTCGCCAAATGAGGTCGTTTAATTTGCACCTCGTGCTTCAAACGTTGCAATAACTCTGCGTAGTATTGACCAGTGATAGTCTTACCCTTTTCAAGGTAATCAATGTATTATAATTCCTCTCGCATCCCAAAAAACAGTAGCCATAACCTTGTTTGCCGATAAAATTGTTTTTGCCTTCTTTGGGGTTGGTTCCCCTTTTCCAACCCACTGTTTTGACTGTTCTTTATTTTCAGGAGTGTAGTGGTGGACCCATGTCTCATCAACAGTTATGAATCGACGCAAAAATTCGTTTGGATTACGCCTGTACAGCGCCAAATTGTCGGTAGAAATGGTTTTTCGAAGCAGTTTTTGGTCGAGCGTTGGCAAACGCGGTACCCACCTTGCACACAGCTTTTCCATGTTCAAATGGTTGTGCAAAATATTTCGCACACGTTCAGCTGACATCCTACAGGTCTCAGCTATCTCATGCACTTTCAACCTGCGGTCTTCCAACACTATTTTATGGATTTTTTCAATCATCTCTGAAGTTGTGACTTCAACGGGCCGTCCTGAGCGAGGCTCGTCAGAGGTGCTCACACGACCCATTTTAAATTCAGAAACCCACTGCTTAATAGTTGAATATGATGGGGAGGAGTCTCCTAGTGCTGAATCCATCTCTTCTTTTATTTGTTTTTGTGTAAAACCTTTCAAATGGAAGTATTTGATGACGGCACGTTTTTCCAATTTTTCCATTTTTACGAAAACAACGGAAGCATCTCGCGCAATGTGCTCTCAAACGCAAACTAACGTAGCGATTGGGCTAAAACTGTACATACAAGCTCGGTAGGAATGGTACTGTAGGACGCCGCTCCAAAACTAGACCTAGTAGCACCATCTCTTGGTCAGGCCGGAAACTTTCCACCCCACCCTCGTATATGAGTTCGTCCTGCAAGCAGTAAGACGACTTTTGGTGGAGGCAGATGATTTTTACGAAGCGCTTGAATCGCGTAAATTACGAAGGGACGTTTTTTTTTGTTTGGAAAATCGTATATCAATTATTCGCTAGTCACGTACCGAAGGAGACTTACAGAAGTTTTTTTTGCCCCTCGTAAATGAACGACCGCAATGAACAACGCGAAATACTTGGACCAAGGGGTTGCCTCTCAGCTTGGTCGATGGTGGTTGCCATCCACCTACTCTAATTATCTCCGTTAATTGAGTTTCTTCGCTCTCTCTCTCTCCTCGTTTATCCTTCGCCTTCCTCCCCTTTATTCTCGGCTCATGCATCAGCTCGGTCGCCCAATGTGGCTCTCGTGCTCTACCCCGTCGACTTCCCTCATATGATGTGGCGCTATTGAATTAAGAATGCTAAATTTACCACCGAGCTGGGCGAGGAAGAGTCGAAATGACAATAACTCGTGCATTAAGGGGCTACATCTACCTAGAGGCTTGAAAAAAAAACGGCCAAACTCCGAATTTTCTTTCGGGCAAACTGTTGGTGAAAAAGAAACGCATTTCATTGAGGGACTGTACCAATGTGAACGCTGAAAATTTGGGTGATTTTCGGGAATTTTTTCGGAAGAAAAGTACTCAATTGAATGTTTCGGAAAATTGAGAATATATTTGGCTATATTTGATCTATATTACATGATTTTTTCATAGAACAATATTGAGATCTAAGTGACTTATGCGCTGCGTTCAGAGGCGCCAAAAAAAAAAGTTCCTCCACTGCTGACATGATTCCGGCCGATTGAGTAGCTGAAACCGAAAAAGGAAAAAATGTCGTTAAACTGGAAGGTATTTCCTGTACAATGACGTAGGATTTTCGAAAAATATCAAAATCTAACAAAATGGCGTAGTTATGAAAAAAGTCTGTTTTCTTGCCTATAAAGTGATCGTTTTTTTCAATGCCAAATCGTCAATTTTCATCCAATCAAACATATCCTACGTCATTGTAGAGTAAATATATTCGAGAGTACATGCCGCTGAAGATTGCATCGTTGGAACGCAACGAATGTTTTTTTTTGTATTTTATTTTTCGTGTATTTATTATTATTGAACTAATTTTTTTATAGATATACATTGTAGATCGGCAAATAAGTGGCTTAAAAAATGGTTGAAGGTTTTTTGGAGGCATAATGTGCCAAAAGAAATTAAAGGAATTGACAAATATTAATTTTTGTTGCATGCCAACGATGCAAACTTCAACCTTATCGAGAGTACTCAGTTTAAATTTCGAGTCAATCGGATAGTAGCTCTTTGAATTACAGTGTCAGCAAATTTGATTAATCTCATTTCGAGAAAAACGCGTTTAAAGATGTAACTAACGATTTTTGCAAGATAAAATGATATTGATATAAATGATATAAATGATCATGATATTCGTGAAAGTATAAGCTGTCGAAAAAGCCAAAAAATCAATTTTTTAACGTGTCACACTTTTTTAGTCTCTTAAGCCGATTGAGTTCAAACTTGGTAGAAATATTGAATATTATTATTAAAATTGATTATTAAATTGATTAATGTTAATATTAAATTGATATTATATAAAAATTATTATTAAATTGATAATATTAAATTAAAATTGATTATTAAAAAATCAACATTTCACGCAACATTTCTGTAAAATGTTGCGTGAAATGTTGATTTTTTTTGTAAATGCGTGCCATTTTCTTAAATTTGCATTTTCTTCGCTTCAATTACCGTCACATAGAAAGTATAGATGTTCTAACTGAAAAAAGGTTTGAACTTTTTTGCGAATCAAAGTCTACGGGAAGCTAGACTGCACGCCGATTCGCAACTTCCGCGGCAACCTTGCTGTAACACTCTGCCACAGCTCCGTCATTTTGATGATGAATTAATTTGAAAAAAAATTGTTTTTTATACTTAAATATACTATTAAGGGGCCACTCCACTTTGGAGCCACGAAAAAGGGCTATTTTCGCGATTTTTTTTGAGGATTTTGTAAAAAATATGAATATTAAAGTTGTTGGGCTTGATAAATAAAGTCTTGAAATACATTTAAAAAAAATTTAATTCATTTTTATGCATTTTTAAGAACGAAAACTATCGTTTAACGTAACACCTCAAAAATAGGTGGGCTAGGTAGTTCCATCACAACTCGGCAACGGTTTGTCTGAAACAAAAAAATCAAAGTCCATTAGATTCAGTATGACTCCAGCTACAAAATGACCCTCGGATATAAAGTTTTATCAAAAAATAAAGAAATGGCAGATGAAAAACGAAAAAGTACAAAAAACTCGTTTTTCGGAGTTTTTCGCAAAAAAAGAGTAAAAATCAAAATTTTAAAACCATCGAGGGTCATCTTGTTGCGAATCATGTTTACAATATGTGGTTTAAATTTCACGAGAATCGGTTTATTAGTTTTAGAGATACGATGGAGCTAGATTTTGAAAACGTTGTTTCGAGAAAAACGCGTTTAAGGTTTATACTATGAAAAACTCTTACCTAAACTCAATCGACAATTCCTGCACCGTACAAAATCCCTTTCGATTGCTCATCATCGTCGATATCTTCAAGTTCTGCTTGCTTTCGATTTTTTGAAATTTTCAAAGTGTACTGGCCCCTTAAAGTATACCTAAAGTTTGATAATTGTAGAATAATTATTTCTCAGTTCAAAAAATCCCTAAATATTGCTTATTTTTTTCCTGTCTAAATGTATATCCCATCTTAAAAGGCTCGAAAAAAAAACGGCTACACTGCGAATTTTCTTTCGGCGAAACTGTTGGTGAAAAAGAAA
Organism: Ophion obscuratus; assembly: GCA_964007375.1. Classification (NCBI taxonomy): domain Eukaryota; kingdom Metazoa; phylum Arthropoda; class Insecta; order Hymenoptera; family Ichneumonidae; genus Ophion; species Ophion obscuratus. The sequence continues at coordinate 6,964,701 of OZ023313.1, forward strand.
CGCATTTCTTTAAGGTAGAACGAGCGCGCGCTCTTGATTTCGATAGATTTTATTCCAATTTTAACCAGACATTGTTCATATCATTATTCATGTTTGAGTAAAATTTCAGAACCGTCGACTATTTAGATTGGGAGATAATGGATTTTAAAATTGCAACTTTTAACACTGCAGGGTCTGCATTGAAATTTAGACAAAATAATTTTCCGTAAAAAATGTTTGTCCCGTATAATAAAAAGACAACACCGCATCGTTCCACGTATCCAATGACGTGAGTTTGCCCGGCACATTAGAAATAATCCTGCAACACGAATTTTTATTTGGAAGTAATTTTTAATCGAACAAGGTTTTTAATTAATTACGAATGAACCAACACTTTTATTTGTTAATGAAGATAACATAAACAATATGAAGTATTAATATTTATAATGCAAATATTTTTTATGACAAAATTTTTAATTTAAGGAACACGATTATTATTTTTTTCTCGAAATATTGAACAATACTGTTCCGCGGTGCTGTCATGTCTTCTTATTATAGGGGACAAATATTTTTTACGAATTATTCTGTCTTTACTGAACGTTTTTAACAAAACTGAACAGTAAAGGCAATCCAAACTTTTTTCACTCTTTCCCTAACTAGTTTGCTATCTAAACATAATTTTTATTCAAAATATATAAACACAATAGAACGGTACGACAAATTATGCGACCTGACTTTCGGTCAGTGCAGACCCTGCAGTGTTAAAAGTCGCAATTTTGAAACCCATTATCTCCCAATCTAAATAGTCGACTGTTTTGAAACTTCACTCAAACATGCATAATGATATGAACAATATCTGGTTGAAATTTGATCGTTCTACCTTAAGTTCCAAGTGTCGTCATTTTTTTTCAACTTTTTCAGCTTGAAAAAAAATATGGCAGATATCAGAAATATTCTAGTTCGGGTGGGAACTATCGACGGGCTGCCTATACCATAAAAATTAGAGCGAAATCCGTTCAACAGTTTCTGAGATATCATGGAAGCCAATTTGAAAAACACAATTTTGAGAAAAACCCATTTAAAAGTTGAAATATGATGTACACAAAGAAAATGTCGAGTCGCCATTAGTCTGCTATGCAGGTCCATACAACACGCACACATTTTTTGCAATTTGTACAGAAAAATATTTTCGGAAAAATCGAAAATTTTCGGAAGATATTTTCGGAACATTTTTTTTACCCACCTACGAGGGTGGGGTGAAAAGTTTCCGGCCTGACCAAGAGATGGTGCCACTAGGTCTAGTTTTGGCGCGGCGTCCTACAGTACCATTCCTACCGAGCTTGTATGTGCAGTTTCAGCCCAATCGCTATGTTAGTTTGCGTTTGAGAGCATATTGCGCCAGACGCTTCCGTTGTTTTCGTAAAAATGGAAAAATTGGAAAAACGTGCTGTCATCAAATACTTCCATTTGAAAGGTTTTACACCAAAAGAAATAAAAGAAGAGATGGATTCAGCACTAGGAGACTCCTCCCCATCATATTCAACTATTAAGCAGTGGGTTTATGAATTTAAAATGGGTCGTGTGAGCACCTCTGACGAGCCTCGCTCAGGACGGCCCGTTGAAGTCACAACTTCAGAGATGATTGAAAAAATCCATAAAATAGTGTTGGAAGACCGCAGGTTGAAAGTGCATGAGATAGCTGAGACCTGTAGGATGTCAGCTGAACGTGTGCGAAATATTTTGCACAACCATTTGAACATGGAAAAGCTGTGTGCAAGGTGGGTGCCGCGTTTGCTAACGCTCGACCAAAAACTGCTTCGAAAAACCATTTCTACCGACAATTTGGCGCTGTATAGGCGTAATCCAAACAAATTTTTCCGTCGATTCATAACTGTTGATGAGACATGGGTCCACCACTACACTCCTGAAAATAAAGAACAGTCAAAACAGTGGGTTGGAAAAGGGGAACCAACCCCAAAGAAGGCAAAAACAATTTTATCGGCAAACAAGGTTATGGCTACTGTTTTTTGGGATGCGAGAGGAATTATATACATTGATTACCTTGAAAAGGGTAAGACTATCACTGGTCAATACTACGCAGAGTTATTGCAACGTTTGAAGCACGAGGTGCAAATTAAACGACCTCATTTGGCGAAGAAAAAAGTTTTGTTTCATCACGATAACGCACCAGCGCATTCGTCGATTGTTGCCATGTCCAAAATCCACGAATTGAAGTTTGAATTGATGCCGCATCCTCCCTACTCTCCAGACTTAGCCCCCAGCGACTATTACCTGTTTCCTAACCTCAAAAAATGGCTTGGCGGAAAAATATTTAAGAACAACGAAGAAGTTATCGAAGCTGTAAATCACTATTTTGAGGAGCTTGACGAATCTACGTTTAAAACTGGTATAACTAAATTAGAACACCGTTATGAGAAATGTATCAGTGTTGATGGAGATTATGTTCAAAAATAAAGCAAAAAAAAATGTTAAAACATGGTTTTTCTTGGTCAGGCCGGAAACTTTTCACCCCACCCTCGTATTTAGATGTAGCGCGTTAAAATGCTCACCTACAGATCGTATAGTAGATCGTATTTTAATAAAGTTCATCCTAATAACCACGCGGACTGAAAATTTCGAAACTCAGAGGTTCAAAACAACTCATTTTTTTTAAATTTATTCGACTCTCCAAAATGAAAGATTCTTACGCAAATAAAGTACCGTAGATTAAGCAAAAAGGTTTTTTTTTCCTCCTAAGGCGATCTGCACACTTGCCGAACTTAAACCGCGTAACGTATGGGGAGGTTGAAAACGTTCGCCGGGGAAAAAGTTTCCGTCGAGCCACGGAAAAGTGCGTGAGCGAGGATGAGACCCAAGGGTTGAACTTCGGGAAATGAAAAAAAGAAAATACACCTTCGAGGTCACCATACAGAAGGGCCTTGCCGAACTCATCGTGTATAGCACGTGTCGCTTGCGGTCTGTCGTCGTAAATGTTCCGTTCCTTTTTTCTCCTTTAGGCGGAAGGAGGATATGCCCTCCAGTCTCTCAACCTTCCGCCTTTTGTGTCTCGTATCAGGCAGTCCTCTTTTCTTCCTTCTCGTCTGTGTGAAATCCAAGATAAGCGTTGTGGCAGAAACTGCTATTTTGCACTCTGGCACCAGTTTCACAGTTAACATAGCTGGTTCGTGAGAAACATTGATTCCATCTATATTGACGGGCAGGAAAACCTCAAGGCCTTACATACCTTCGGGTAGTCGGAAAACAAAGCTTTTTTGGAGATTTTTTTCCAAATAACAAAAAAAAACAATCTAACTTAGGTCTGGAGACTTTACTTTCCAAATACGAAAAAAAATGCAAATTAAATTTGGATAGTTTACTTTCTGTATCTAAAGGTTCACAAATCAATTTTTTTTTCTTTTAAATACAAAATGGCGGCTTAGTGACCGGTAGAAAGAGAACGCCTTTTTTAGGGCCTTCACGGGCGGACTTGTTGGAGACGCACATGAGTACCTGGAACGAAGACTTTTTTTTCTCGTAATCTTCATGAGTTTTGCTAGCGAAGTACACACGATTTTTACAGAATATCGATTTTTGCAAATTTGGCACCATTTTGAAAAAAAAAAGTAATTTTTTACTGAAAAGTCGGTCTTAATTTGTTTATTAAAACCGCAACTGTTAATCGATCGTAGAAATCGTGTGTACTTCGTTAGAAAATCTATCTCAGAAGCTACCGTCGAAATTTGAAGTCGATAGGTTGAAAATTATAGAAGCTACGAGTCCGCCCAATTTTGAAAACGGTTTCGAGGAAAACGCGTTTGAAGTTTTAGAACAATTTTTCTTCGGGCCATATAATTCTCGAGATGTTTATACATCAATAGTAGTATTTTTATTGCACATGGGCACCCTTGCGGGTTTTTACACCTCCCGTCTGTGCTTCTCATTTTACGTCACAATACTCGATTAAGCGAATAAACAAAAAGAACACATTTTTTTCAGTGGTACTAAAGAGCTCTACGAGGTTGGAGCGTTAGCCACAATTCAAGATTAAATTCGAAAAAATTATATATTATTGCCTAGACTCTACTGAGTCTGTACGAATTTTATGCAATTTTCTCACAACGAAACTCTTCAGATAAAAAATAGTTTAATGTATGTAATGTTGCATGCGGTTAGTTGGGCAAAACGTTCACGCTACGGGTGATGTAATTTTTTTGGCTCTTTAGCACCAAGATAAACCTCTTTTAACAACGGATAAACGCAAACTAAACCATTGTAAACATTTAGCCAAAAAAACCCTATCTTGCCCATCGTAAACGATATATATTCAATATTGAACCATCAAAGTTTGATGAAAGATTACGAAGCTTGGCTGGCGAATGAAGTGCATTGCTGCCAACCTCAATGTCCGCAAAGTTGCGGCATTTAGGCAACACTTAATATTAATTAATGCTAATAACAAATAATCTCGTGACAAATATAAATAGGCATAATTATAAATGATTCAAGATTTCATTCTGAGTTGTATAAAACATTCGCTGACGCAATTTTATCATAATAATCATCCATAATGTTGTGCTTTTTCAAGTTGGTACTAACACAAATGTTTTTCTTATGTACGTAATAAAAGTATGCAAATGCATAATTGTGCCATTTAATTTTATATATTTTATGAAACATTAGTATCTACAGAATAAATCGATACCTCGTACGAGTTCAATTTTTTTAAAGGTTCATTGAAAAAAAAAATCATAAATTGTTATGTGACTCAACTAGATCGCTCCAACCTCCTTAAATTATAACATCATATTTTAAGACTATAAAAATTCAGATTCTTATACTTTTTATAAAAATTTATATTTTTATATTTTTTTATAAAAATTTGTATTTTTATATTTTTTTTTATAAAAATTTATATTTTTATATTTTTTTATAAAAATTTGTATTTTTATATTTTTTACGCCCCCGACGATAATCGTGGAACTTATGACAAGCTGTACCCGAAGTACGTTTGCCAGACTTGTATACCGCTATATACGCATAATGCGGTCGAAACACCGTCTGTTTTATTACGTGACCAAACCACTTGGTCCTATTGCAACCAGAAAACGGGACGCCAAGTTTTCCCTTATCTGCATAGTCTTGGGGGTCCAAAAAACAACCGGATATTTTTCCTGATAGGGGTATTGACATGACGAGCTCGGGAGGAGGCTCAAAAGATTAAGGCGTTACCCCCACTTGTAGCGCAAAAAAGGCCTTTTTCATGAATTTTTTTAAAGAAAACTACAAAACTTTTTTAATCGATCAATATACCATCTTAAAGAACACATCTTGAAGAACTTTCAGTAATTTTTTTATTGAAAAATATTACATTGTTTAGTGGCAAATGGCCGTCAATGAAATAATGTTTTTATATACACGGTTTGCGGTGACCAACATTGCGGCGAAGTGGATCATCTGAAAAAAAAAATGCGGATGGATTTAGTCAAATATAAGTATAAACTAGTCTTTAATCGAAGGATTTTAAAAAATATTCATTTTTCACAAAATGGCGGACAGTCAAAGTTAATGGTTCGATTTTAACGAAAAAAACGGCCGTTTTTTGGCTATAAAACGGCAATTTTTTTCGAAAAAAAAAATCGAACGATTAAAGACTACATTTTTATGTATTAAATAAGCCTGCAAAATTTCAAGAAGATCGGTTCATTAGTGTTTGAGTAATCTTGGTCACCAACTTCAGAAATGCCATTTTGAGAAAAACGCGTTTAAAGTTTCAATTTCCGGTCGTTTACACAACGGATTCTTCTCTTTCAACGCTCATATCTCAGTCAATTTTGTTCGGATCGACTTGAAATTTTCAGGACATATTCTCAGATACGTATACTTCAAAAAAATGCAATGAAAAAAAATCGATTTTTTCAAAATCGCAAGTGGGGCTAACCCCTTAAGTGAATTGGTCTTGAACTAAAAAAAAAATGGAAACACGAGCCTTCATTTCCGGCACTATCTGGGATAAATTAATCTGCCAGAAGTATCGCACTGTGCACCGCGGATACCAAAGACAGTGACATAGGCAGGAAAAAAAGGCGAGAAAAGACAAATTTGCGGTACAATAAAGCCGCACAGGAGAAGGACCCTGCCCAGTCGGACGCCACAGTAGTACAGACCAAGCGATAGTATGACAAAAATGACGTCACGCCGGAGCCGAGGGAGTCCGAAATGCACCGAACGCGTCCGAAATCGTAGTGAGCTTAGCGCAGCTGCTGGGGCGTTTAGTTCGTCGACGGCCATCGTACAGACCGCGACTACTTGTTACAGCTCGAACTGTCACGCAAATTTTTTTATTTTATTTTTTCCTCACGTATACAAAAAATTTCCAATGTTTTTGTTTCGGCGAAAAAATTCGTGCGGCCGTAAAGTTTCGATGTTCTGTAAGAAAAAAAGCTCAACAGTGCTCGCCTCCTTGCGTGGATCCGCTCAATTTTCGCACTGAGGTTCGAGGAAAAAAAACGAGGAGCGGGCTGCCGACGGACAAAAAGGTTGAAAAGCCGTCAGTAGATTGATCCAATCGTGGCTAGACAATTTTTTCTCGTGTCCCACGTTTTTTTTTCTCCAAGAGAAAGAGCGAGAGGAATTTCCGGTGAGAAGCACGAAAGTTCAAGCGAAATAGACAGTGTTTTAGATCAAAGCTCGTAGCAAGAAGGAGATAGTCCGGAGAATAGTTAAAACATTATTTAGATGAATAACAATCCGAGTCTTGTGGAGGTTGAGTTGGTGGCACGAATATCATTGGTTCCGGAACTTCGAAGCACTGAAAGCTGACTGTAAGTTCATTCGATATACCCCCCGGTCTCATAAATGTCACGTACACGCGGTCGTACATTCATATTATTTTTTATGGATTTTTTTTCATCCTGCTCCTGATAAATGTGAAGTTGAGAAAAAAGGAAGGCGTGGAAAATATTCACGGTATACGAATTGTGGAGTTTAAGCTACATAGCTCGATATGTTTTTTTTTCCAACAAAAGCCGAACCGACGCTTTATTTAGTACAGTCGATAAGTCGATTCGAGCGAATGCTATGGACGGGCATACCTGCCTGCTCGTATATATTGTACACTTGGTACGACCCAGTCGATGAACGCATCACGATTCTAGGTTAAACGCGGATTCCTTTGTTTTGCGATCAGTTTACCGTGAGGTGTCTCGCCGAAAGACACTTTTGGAACATCATTGGTATGGAAAAAGTTCTATTATTATTTTTAGTATCGAAGTCCTCTCGTGTGCTGTCCACTAAATTCGTCACATACGAAGCCTGGGGACGAAAAACATATCGGTATAAAAATAAGAATCATTGGATGTGGTTATAGATGTTGAGGTAGGATGATTATAAATATTTGGTTTTGCTTTCTCATAGAGGAAGCTTTGATTTATACATGTGTGGATGTATGGCAGAAAGGGATGAGTGAAAGACCATGGTAGCCTTGGTCTTGGTCGTGGTCTTGCAGATTCAGTCTCGGTTGCCTTCTTGCTGAAGTACATGTGGTCTTGGTATTGGGCTTGCAGATTGAGTCTAGCCTGTTTTCTTGATAAACTATATGTAGTGTTGGCTTCGCAGATTCAGTCTCGGTTGCTTTTTAGCTGAAGTACATGTAGTCTTGGTGATGGTCTTGGTATCGGTCTTGCAGATTGAGTCTCGGTTGTCTTCTTGCTGAAGTACATGTGGTATTGTTCTTGGTCTTACAGGTTCAGTCCTGGTTGTCTTCTTGCTGAACTACACCTACTTTTGGTCTTGCAAATTGAATCTAGGTTATCTTTTTGCTGAAGTACAGTAGTCTGGGTGTTGCAGTTTCAGTCTCGGTTGTCTTCTTGCTGAACTTCATCTACTTTTGGTCTTGCAGATTTAGTCTCGGCTGTTTTTTTTTCGCTGAAGTACATGTAGTCTTGGTCTTGCAGTTTCAGTCTCGGTTGTCTTCCTGCTGAATTACATGTAGTCTTGGTCATAATCTTGAAGATTCAGTCTTGGTTGTCTTCTTGCTGAACTTCATCTACTTTTGGTCTTGCAGATTTAGTCTCGGCTGTTTTTTTTTTCGCTGAAGTACATGTAGTCTTGGTCTTGGTCTTGCATATTGAGTCTAGAGGATGTCTTCTTTCTGAACTACATGTAGTCTCGGTCTTGCAGATTCAGTCTTTTTTGTCTTCCTACTGAAGTCCCGAAGTACATGTAGTATTGGTCACGGTCTTGCAGATTTAGTCTCGGTTGTCTGCTTGCTTAACGACGTGTAGTCTTGGTTTTGGTCTTGCAGATTCAGTCTCGGTCGTCTTCTTGCTGAATTACATGTAGTCTCAGTTGTCTTCTTGCTGAATTACATGTAGCCTCAGTTGTCTTCTTGCTGAACTAGATCTACTTTTGGTCTTGCAGATTTAGTCTCGGCTGCTTTTTTGCTGGAATTCTAATCTTGGTTTTCGTCTTGAAGATTCAGTCTCGGTTGTCTTCTTGCTGAATTACATGTAGTCTTAGTTGTCTTCTTGCTGAATTACATGTAGCCTCAGTTGTCTTCTTGCTGAACTAGATCTACTTTTGGTCTTACAGATTTAGTCTCGGCTGTTTTTTTTTGCTGGACTTGGTTTTCGTCTTACAGATTCAGTTTCGGTTGTCTTTTTGCTACACTACGTGTAGCAGCCTTGATCTTGTTCTTGCAGAATCATTCTCGGTTGTCTTTTTCCTAAACTCCGTGTATTCTTGGTCTTGGTCTTGCAAATTGAGTCTCGGTTGCCTTCTTTTACATGTATTCTTCGTTTTGGTCGTGCAGATTCAGTATCGGTTGTCTTTTCGCTGAACTACGTATAGTCTTGGTAGTGCAGCTTCAGTTTCGGTTGTCTTTTTGCTAAAGTACATGTAGCCTTTGTCTTGCAGATTGAGTTTTGGTTGTTTGCTCGAGGAACTACATGTAGTATTGGCCTCGGTCTTGGACGTTCAGTCTCGGTTGTCTTCTTGTCGAAACACATGTCTAGCTGTCGGTTGTCGTTTGGCGTCGCTTGCAAGATACCAGCAGTCTTGCTTGTTTGCACCTTGCTGATGACGATGGACGGCTCGTTCACACTTATCTAGGAATTTTGTTCACGAATCGAGACGCAGTAGCCTCCAGCCGTTTACACCTTGCGCATACTCTTGAATAATCAAACGCTGGTTCATTCATCAATACCAATGATCCATTTCTATCCTACCGATCGTTCTTGGTCTAGCACGAATCGCAAGACCAGAATCGATACTGCTCATCACGGAATACAAATACAGAGCCTATCAATGTTCCGACCGTGTAATTCTTCGTTCCTTTGGCCTTCGTGCCACTACGAACGATAAAATTAGAAACGATTGCACGCTCGCTCTCTTCCACCTTCGTTCCTTTCTCTTTTCGATGTATGCGTCCGCGTAACATCGCCATGTATCACTTATTTTTTTTCCCCACTCATTTTCCTTCTCGATCACTCGTACTTGAAGATCTTTCCTCTCAACGTGCATTACGCGCCAGTGTCTTGCACATTCCACCGAGGCACTCCAGTGTAAAAAGGTCTCAAGGGTCACGCCCGTACGAGTACTCTTAGAGTTTTGCAAACGCACTTTTCATCGACCCCTCAAACTTTCAATGCTTGACGGTAGCATCGACATCTAACCTGACTATATCCAGTATCTAACCTAAAATCTCCTGCTTATCTCAACTATCTAAACTATCTCTACTATCTAAACGATCCAAACTAGCTAACTATCTAAACTTGGTGCTGCCAGTTTGTGGTCTGGATGCAGCCTACTCGCGGATGGACTTTGAGGAACTGCTGTCGTTCTTACTGTTATTTTCGACCGACACATGGCCATTAGAAAAAATATAATTGCTCTTGCAATTAACGAGAATAATTCATCAAACGTAAAGTTGTTTGCTGCACGTCTTATGCAGTTCTAATTGGAATTTTCTCGGTCCAATTGTGAACATGGAAACGTGCAATGGTGAATGTAGAATGAAAGACGACGGAATGCTGAACTGATGTTGGGCGTAACATCGAGAAATTGCAGAGACTGCCTGCAGTAGTGAAAAGCACCACAGCCGTACACACGCACACGTGAATATAAATATCTACATACCCATATTACCGTGTCTGGAGTTGCACCGGGTCATAAATCCACCAAATGGAATTCTCTCTCACGTCTGGCGTGAGATCTTTCCTTTTCTCCCTCTGTCAGACTTTTCCTCCAGTTTCTCATCGACCCTTTCGCGCTCTCTCTCACGTAACACTCCTCTTTTTTCATTTTTATATATAGTCCGTTATTTTCCGGTAGTTCCTCGTGGCTGTACGGTAATCGGTGACCTCCGGAAGTCTCAGACGGTGCGATCCGATAAGCCACATACAGATACGAACCACCTTCGGTCCTCCTGAAAACAGCCCACCGCGAGATAAATCGCCAGAGCTCTTCTTCTCTCGTCCCTCATGGATAAGCCCTCCGAGACACTATCGTGTTCCGTCAAAGTGAAATGGAACCGTGAAATCCCGACGGTGAAAAAAAAAATCGGGCGAAAAATTAAAAATGGGCATCATGTAGGGAATTTGATTGAGATGGTTGGTTTGCTCGAGAATCTTGAAAAATGAACAAACAGGCTTGAGGGCTTAACATTTTGGAGTTGGACGAAAAACATTTTTCGAGGCAGCATAAGTAATATAATTCGTTATTAATAATATGACAATATTCGTAATTAATAAAATAGTTGGTTATTAATAATATAATTATATTCATAATTAGTAAAATGATTATCAATTGATAATATAATTATGCAAATATAATTATATTTTTAATTAATAAAATAATTCGTAATTAATAATGCAATGGTAAATAAAATCGCAATCGTAATGCAATAATCTTTAGATCGAACTTCCAGTATCGGTTCGCCCGAGAATCGTGAAAAATGAACAGACAGACTCGAGGGCTTAAAATTTTGGAGTTGGACAAAAAATATTTTTCGAGGCAGCATAAATAATATAATTCGTTATTAATAATATAATTATATTCATAATTAATCAAGTTATTCTCAATTCATAATATAATTATACAAATATAATAATAATCTTAATTAATAAAATAATTCGTAATTAATAATGCAATGGTAAATAAAATCGCAATCCTGATGCAATAATCTTTAGATCGAACTTCCAGTAGCGGTTCGCCCGAGAATCTTGAAAAATGAACAGACAGGCTCGAGGGCTTAAAATTTTAGAGTTGGACAAAAAATATTTTTCGAGGCAGCATAAATAATATAATTCGTTATTAATAATATGACAATATTCGTAATTAATAAAGTCGTTCGTTATTAATAATATAATTATATTCATAATTAGTAAAATAATTCCCAATTGATAATATAATTATACACATATAATTATATGCTTAATTAATAAAATAATTCGTAATTAATAACGCAATGGTAAATAAAATCGCAATCGTAATGCAATAATCTTTAGATCGAACTTCCAGTGACGGTACGCCCGAAAATCTTGAAAAATGAACAGACAGACTTTAGGGCTTAACATTTTGGAATTGGACGAAAAACATTTTTCGTAGCAGCATAAATAATATAATTGGTTATTAATAATACAATTATATTCATAATTAATAAAATAATTCTCAATTGATAATATAATCATACAAATATAATAATATTCTTAATTAATAAAATAATTCGTAATAAATAATTCGATGATAAATAAAACCGCAATCATAATAAAATAATTTTTAGATCGAACTTACGGTAAATTTATGAAGCTTTTCCGTAAACAAAAATATTACCAAACTACCGAAAATTCAAATTAAGAGAAGGTAGTAGTAGTAGTATTTTATTCCATGTTTGGTCTTTCTGACCTTTAACAACCCTCTTTCACAGCCGACGATACACAATTAATACAGAGATATAAAAGCTAACAAAATTAAACTTCAGTATAACTTTTAACATTAGCAATAAAGATTATTCCTTAACTATCACGCCCTACTTACATTCCTCGTTCCCATATCTTTATTACTCTCTTTTATTTATTTATGTTTCATTTTTTCTAAATTAAGAGAAGGTATTTTTAAGGATAGTCCCCAAAACTTATTTGCGAAGTAGATTTCCGAAACAATCCCTAGGTATGCTTACGTCCATCCGCGAGTGATTCCGAAGTCATTTGGAGTTAGGTAACGTCGAGTATGTTAACAAATTCGACACTACGAGGACTGTCCTCGAAGTCGAAGGCGCCAGCGATCGTCTATTTCTAAGCTCGCGTGTTAAAAAGAGGAGGAAAATATTTGTCTAGATGTATATGCTGATACAGGCTGCTAGAAAATAAGTAATTTTACCTGCGCGAGTCTATGTGCTAAATGTTGCTGCTCGGGCCCTTTTATTCGCTACCTTTTCCACTTCATCCATACATATATATTTTTTTATTTATACAAAGACGAGGGGTGGCAAAGCAAATGGAAAAGCCCCGACGCGCGCAAAAGCATCGAGCGTTCGGTGGTCGGCAGTGCTGGTGGTGGTTACGCCAGTGGTGCTGTGCGTATTGATCGAACGAGCGTCGTCCAACGACGCCAACGACGCCGCCGTCGTTCCAAACGCGCACTCCGTACTATTTTATATAGACATGTACTTTCCACGCTACATTTTAACACGGACATGCGGCAATCATAACGAACAGGCAGTTTTTTCATTCGTCTTTTTTTTTACTTTTTATTATTTTATTTTATTCGACACCTTTTTCGGATTTTTCATTGACACTCTATTCAGAAATGGCAAAGTAATGATGAATGGATACGATTTTATTAGTTAATAAAAGCAAAAATCGGTGGGAAAATTAAATTGAAGAATTGATATTTAATTTACGAAATTCAGGCTGAATTACGTTAAGGGGATATACCAGTGTGAACGCTGAAAATTTGGGTGATTTTCAGGAATTTTTTAGAAGAAACGTACTCAATTAACGGCGGGGTAAAGTTAATTCGGCGAAAAAAAGGCATGTCTTTAAGATTTTTTTTTGGCGTAACGAATAGTGTTCGTTTATTGAAAAATTTACATATAATAAAGTAACATTTGAACAACATTCTCCTAAATTTGCATTGCAAAATATTCAAAATTGAGCGAGTGAAAATTAAACCCCGGAGGCGCCTCGAAAAAAAGTTGGTTTGCGGTGTGCACCATAACTCGCAAAAGAATCATTTGAAACAAAAAAATCAAAATGCATTTGTTAAAGGAGATGTTTCTCGAGGTAATGACGAGAGGATTTTTTTTTTTCGATTTTTCGATTTTTCGTAGCACTTGGGAGCGAAAAACCCGATTTTTGCTAAAAAATATCGGTTAATTTGTTGTTGAAAAATTAGTAATTATTTAAAAAAAACAAAAAAGCTCTCGACAATACCTGGTGAATTATGTGAAGAAGTACTGTGCAAAATTTCAAAGCGATTGGTCCAGTAGATTTTGAGTTATCGTGCACACGGACTTCAAATATGACAAGTTTCAGAAAAACGCAGAAGAGAAGAGAACGGCATGGAGCAATAGACACTCAAATACTCATAACTTCGTCAATTTTACTCCGATCGACTTGAAATTTTAACACAATATTCTTGATATATTATGCATTCATTTAAAAAAATTTTAAAAATGAGAAAAAAATTTAAATACTTTACCCCGCCCTTAAATGTTTCGGAAAATTAAGAATATATTTGGCTATATTTGACCTATATTACTTAATTTTTTCATAGAAAAATATTGAGATCCAAGCCACTTATGCGCTGCCTTCGGAGGCGCAAAAAAAAAATTTCCTCCACTGCTGACATAATTCCGGCCGATTGAGTAGCTGAAACCGAAAAAGGAAAAAATGTCGCTAAACTGGAAGGTACTTCCTGCACAATAACGTAGGATTTTCGAAAAATATCAAAATCTAACAAAATGGCGTAGTTATGAAAAAAGTCTGTTTTCTTGCCTATAAAATCTTCGTTTTTTTTTTTCAATACCAAATCGTCAATTTTCATCCAATTAAAAATATCCTACGTCATTGTAGAGTAAATATATTCAAGAGTACTCAGTTCAAATTTCAAGTCAATCGGGTAATTGCTCTTTGAGTTACAATGTCAGCAAATATGAAAAATCTCATTTCGAGAAAAACGCGTTTCAAGATTTAACTATCGATTTTTGTAAGATAAAATGATATTGATGTAAATGATAATGATATGCTTGAAAGTATAAACTGTCGAAGAAGGGAACAGAAAAAATCGATTTTTCGAGTGTCACACTGGTATAGCCTCTTAAATTGTATATTTAAATGAAGATTACATAAGATTATTCGAAATTTTAAGCAGCCGAAGACAGCCGTTTTTAGGCTATCCATTTCCTTAAAAAAATGGATTTATAAAGGATCCATTTTTTTCGCCCTCGCCAACTCTCGCCAGGGTCATTTTTAAGGCGTTAGGCTACTGTAACCACCCAACAATCATGGTTATCAGAAGAAAATAATTTTGAAGGAATAACCGAAATGATTGGAAAACTATTTAAACATTCATATTTGTGTACATTAACAAAGTAGTGTACTAAATTTCATTTTAAATATATAATCAATTATAGAAGTTATAAACAATCTCGTTTACTTGATTTTGGCCACTCGGTTGATTTGCAACGAAAAAGGAACGATTTTTTTTCTCATAATAGATAATACTGGCTAAGACTTAACCGAGCTTTTTTTCTTTGTCGTTTTCAATAAAAAAAAATTAATTTTTTTTCTTTCTATTTTTCGAGAAAAATGACATTATTGTTAATAACTAATGAAAAAATATGTTGAGAAGAAAAACGATTTTTTCTCAATATAGATAATATTAGCTAAGACTTAACCGAGCTTTTTTTCGTTGTCGCTTTCAATCAAAAAAAAAATTGAATATTTTTCTTTCGATTTTTCGAGAAAAATGACATTATTGTTAATAACTAATGAAAAAATATGTTGAGAAGAAAAACGTCGGCCAAGACTAAACTACTATTGCACTGAATAAATGTACCAAATTTCAAGTCGTTAAGTACATTGGATGTCGAGAAATCGTGTAGACCGTTTTGAAAAACATAATTTCGAGAAAAACGCGTTTCAAGTTACCCCAGCAGTTCTGTCGTTGCAATCATAAATTTACCTTCAATATGCGCTTCCTGCACCATATGTTGAACCTTCATCTTCAATTTGCATTGCCGCAAGCGACGAATGAGCGTTCGTCATTTTCACAGTAGCCTAACCCCTTAATTACTCCGAAATGGTTAACGAGCTTACGCTAAACGGCAGCCGGCATTACTCCGCTTCTCTTTGATCGTCGAATAGAACCAGCGTGAACTGTTTCAACGACGTCATGAATACATTCGTGTTTACCATATTCATCGGGCTTACTTGAATGGGACGATCCGTCAAATTCAATCAAAATGTATCAGGTCCAAAAGTATTTTTTTTTATTCACGTCTCTCGATTAAAATAATATATATTGCGTGGATAATAAAGGGATAAATTAATTAATTTACATTTAGAGAATATCGAGATCGAACGTATCAATGAGAATAAATTGATAAAAAACCAATATTCATTTGTCACCCGTTAAATCGCTCTCTATTCCAATTGTGCCCATTCTACTTGGAGATTAGAATTTAAGGGCCTACATTCACCTAGAAGCCCGAAAAAAAAATTGGTAAAAATGAAACGCATTTTTTTATTATCACAAGGGTCCGTATATTCAGAGCCTTTAAAATGAAGTCACCAAAAATACAGAACAACAACAAAAAAAGGCCGCCAGCAGATGATGAAATTTGTTTTGCTCCTTTTGGCGGTGGACATTCTCCAGCTTGAACGGTCGATCTGAAATCTAAAAACCAAACGGGTTATTCAATTTAACAATAAATACGAGTCGTTGACGATCGCCGATTTTTTAAATCACTTTTTTTAACAACGCGGCGACGAATTAAGTCTCGAGCATACAAAATCTATGAACAAAGTCGTCATTTTTACGTAACTATCGAAAAATGAAGATCGATCTTCGAAAAGTGAGATCGTCAACGACCTTTAAATGTTTCTCATCGTATCTTCTATAAATTTGGGAACAATCCATCAAGTCGTTCCCGAGATATCATGTCCACCAGCTCGAAAAACAGTGTTTAAAAAAAACGCCCTAAACTTTGAAGTATAGTTAAAGCTGTATAAGTATAGTCAGAGCTGTTAAGGGGTTAGGCCACTCTAGAGGCCGAAAAAATAGGCTTTTTGGGGATTTTTTTTTTCAGAAAAACTACCAAATAAATCGCGATTACAAAAAAGGGTGTTTATCATACATATCAGTGACTGTATACAACCATTTTTTTGAAGCGATTAATTTCAACATCGCGACTGTGCAGCGTTTTTGCGATGACGTCGCCGTTTTTCGAGGTCCACGACCGGAGAAACGCTTCCTGTAATTTTTTAATTACAATGAGCCAATGCATTTTTTTTCTATTATACATAATAACTGCTATAGAAGTACGTAGGATTTTTCCGATATATTGATTTTTGGCCAAACGGCGCACTTCTAAAGTGGAAAGTGAAAAAATTGCTTAAAAAATCGTCAGATAATTGTTAATAATAAATGAACTATGTAATTTAAAAAAAATCCTACGTACTTCCATAAACAATGTATTTTTCAAAATATATTCAACATTTCAAGTGAATCGGTTGAAAATTGTCCGAGTTATGTTTCCGGCCAACTTAAAAAATGCAGTTTTGATATAAATTCTGCACAGCCGCCATTATGAAATGAATCGCTTCAAAAAAATTATTGTAAACAGTCACTGACATGTATGATAAATACCCTTTTTTGTAACCTTGATTTATTTTGTAGTTTTTCTGAAAAAAAAAACCCAAAAAGGTTTTTTTTTCGGTCTCTAGAGTGGCCTGAGGCCTTCAAAGCTCTAGCTCATGCCATTTTAGGAATATTGAAATGAAATTTTCAGGTATAGCTAAAAAGTGATATCATCGAATAAAAATATTTTGGAAAATGCCATTAGGTAGATGCAACCCGTTAAAAAAAACATCGTGACTCAGGTTGCCTCTGAAAAAAAAACATTACGCAAAAAAGTTCTATTGTCCTCGTGGTCTAAATTTAAAAAAAGGAAAAAAAAAACGTCATGATTCAGGTATGGCAGTGAGGGTGCGGATATCGCCGAATCGAGCCTAATTGACGACACCCTCAATGGCAATCCTCGAACGGGATCTACGACGAATCCGTCCCCTCGGCATCGAACAGATGCCGATGGTCCTCTAGGACCAACCGCGAACCTCGGTGACGGTGGCTTAGACCACGGCCTCACTACTAAGTACGTACTTTATAGTGAGTCGTACTCGATTTCTCTTTTTTTTTCTCTCTCTCTCTCTGTCTCTCTTTACCACGTGCTCGAATGCCGTAAAAGTTTACGATCTCAAAGCAGTGAAGTTCAGCCCCATAATTCAACAATATCCTCGCGTACTGTAACTGTAATATTTGATTGGTCATTTTGGCTACCACGAGACGAATGACGAATAAGCACCTCTTGCACACGCTAGCTCTACATCACCATCCTTCTTCGTACTCCCATTTTCTCGAGCCACGTCATCAACCTCTCGAGTTTGACTTGCTCGTTTATTGACGAACTATTTTTTTTTAAGGCCTTAGGCCAAAGTAACGGGTATAAAATCATGTGCGAATTTAACAATTTTTTTTTCGTATGAAAAAGTGATTTACTCATAAAATTAATTGTACCTCTATTTAGTACGAATATCAAGCTGTTGGAAAATATTTATATATGTATTTTTTATGCACAAAATGGCCGACTACTAATATTTTCTTTTGTTGTCTTTTTTTAGGCGCTCCTCGGCGTGACATTTAGCATCCACAATTTTTTACCTAGAACAAAAAACAAAAATTCTCGTCAATCTACATTAGAATACCCAGAGAAGTACGTACGGAATTTAAAAAATATTGTTTTATTCAAAAGTTGTAGGTATTTGAACTTAAGAAATGAATTTTCAGTGAAAAAATTCGTTATAAAGGCTCATAAACTGCTCATAAAATGAAAAGTTTTCGACTAATCAGAAATTCCGTACGTACTTCTCTGCGAAATGCAATTAGGAACAGAAGTTTTGAATTTTAAGTAAATCGAGTGAAAATTGTTGAAGTTATTTGTCACGTCGATTGGAAAAAAACTGTTTCGAGAAGTTTCGAGTAGTCGGCCATTTTGTACATCGAAAAAAAATATATATATTTTCCAACAGCTTGTTATTCATACTAAATAGATGTGTAATTAATTTTATGAGTGAATTACTTTTTCATACGAAAAAAATGGTTAAATTCGCACATGATTTTATATCCGAGTTTATACAACAAAAGAAAAACCATTGTTCTTCACTCGTATTTACACCCGAAGGCATGAGTTTGCAGAGCAATTCTCGTTAAGGGGTTGCGCTACTGTGATGACCCGAAAATAAGGGTTATTTGAAAAATAATAATTTTGTAGGGATAAGTAAGATTGGAAAGTCGTTTGGGAATTTATTTTCATGTGCATTAAAAAAGCTGTGGACCAAATTTCATGAAAAATATTAATGATTAAAGAAGTTAAAAATAATACCGTGACGGGCCTTTGAACGGGGACTCAACGGTGTACTTGATTTTGGCCAACCGGTTGATCTGAAATTAAAAAAACTATTTTGTTTTTTTTTAATTAATAATATTGGCTTAGACTTGACCGAGCTTTTTTGTTATCGTGTTTCAATCATCGATAAAAAAAATTACGTTTTTTTCTCGATTTTTTGAAGGAATAATGATATTATTGTTAATAAGTAACGAAAGGGAAATGTTAAGAATAAAAACGTCGGTCAAGACTAAACTACTATTGCACTG
Organism: Ophion obscuratus; assembly: GCA_964007375.1. Lineage (NCBI taxonomy): Eukaryota > Metazoa > Arthropoda > Insecta > Hymenoptera > Ichneumonidae > Ophion > Ophion obscuratus. The sequence goes on from OZ023313.1 coordinate 6,983,613, forward strand.
GATAAGCGTATTAAATTTTAAGTCAATACGTTCATTATATGTCGATAAATCGTATACACCGTTTTGACAAAACAAAGTTTCGAGAAAAACTCGTTTGCAGTTTCACTAGCCGTTCTATCGTTTTAATCGTAAGTTTATCTTCAATCTGCGCTTAATGCGCAATATTTTGAATCTTCCTCTTCAATTTGAGTTGCCTCAAGCGACTATCGATTCTTGCCATTTTCACAGTAGCCTAACCCCCTTAATTAATAGAAATTAGCGAATTGCAAGCATTTATTTGAGCCTATAAATTTAGAATATATTAAAGGATTGTTTTTCCTTCACCTCGAACACCCTTGTCAATGCTACTTTGAGACGTAATGGTCATTGTTATCTTCAAAGTTTTTTTTTAATTGTAGAATTTTGGATACTTAAAATATGGGTTTCCAAACAAATTTATTGGTGTCCGTCGCCAACATATTTTGTGATCAAATTTAGGTTGATGTAGTAATTCACGAATTCAATTTTATTTATTAAATTTTAAAATTTGTGAAAGTAAATTTGCGCAATTAATTTTCACTACTAATTTTTAAAATTCGAAAAAGTAAATTTTCACATTTAATTTATTAATCAAATTTTGAAATTCAATAAAGTAGACTGTCGTATTTATATTTTTTAATTTATAAAATAATTGAAATCAGCACAAGTGGATTTTCGAATATAATTTTCTTAATTTATTAGATTTCGAAATACAAGAAAATACATTTACGCATTGAATTTTCTTCATTTATTTTCCAAATTCAAGAAAGTACATTTTGTATTACATTTTCATAAATAATTACTTTTTTATAATTCTAGAAATTAAATTTCCGAATTTAATTTTCGCAATTTATTCACAATCAGGAAATTCTAGAAGAAATATAATTCGTTATTCCAGAAGAAATATTCGAAAATTGAAGAAGTTTCATTTTCGAATGTAATTTTCTTAATTATTAATTGAATTAATCATTAATTGTATTAATTGATTAATTAATTAATTGAATCTTCGAATTTAATTTTTGTATGATTTTCCAATCGTGATATTCAAGCTGAATTTCAATTATTTTGTATTTGTCTACGATTTATTAATTATCTTGTGGAGCGACGAATTGACTTTATATTGTGGTTTTTTATACGCACGCTCAATGTGATGTAAATTAAAGGTCTCGATTACCGACTGTAATACGTTCATCGATTTTTCGGCTAATTGTAGATATTGCGAAAAAGCCGACAACGAGACAGCAGAGATGGGCGGTGTGCCGCACGTTGAGGGTGGGCTCAACACCGAGCTCTACGCTGTTCCGGTCAAACGAAGGCAGCCGAAGAGCCTCAAATCGAATGGGATAATACATAATCAGACGGAAAAAATTCCAACTGGCCTCGATACGAACAGCATCGACACTGAGGACAAAGACGAGAATTTGCCGATCGGATGGGAAAAGCACGAAGGTAAAAAAAAACATTTATTCACCATCCCTCCCTGAAACAAAATAAGAAATAGTCTCAATTTTTGTTTAATTCCCTAGAGAATTTCTCCAACATAAATTTCAAGCTAATCAATTAATTATGAAATGCTTTCGAACGACCTTTTTTTCGAGATTTAATAAATTTAATTTTCGTTATCAATTTGCCAAATAAGGAAAAATCATTCGATTAGTTTCTCCGATATTTTCGAACACAGGCAAATGTTAACTGTCACATGTCGCACGTATGGTTTCAGACAAGGACGGTGCCTATTACTGGCACATCAAGAGTGGCACAATACAGAGAGAACCTCCCGAGGCACCCATCAATACCAAAATCGAGAATCGTCGAAGTCTCGTCAAGGATAACGACAGCGTGAGTTTAACTATATTTTACTTTTTCATTACTCTTGTTTATTTATATTTTATTATACAAATATATGTATAATTAAATATATATATATATATATATATATATATATATATATATATATATATATATATATATATATATATATATATATATATATATTAGGGTGGCACAAATTTGAGCTCTATTTATTTTCCTTTTTCTCACTACCCAATTATTTTATTTAAAGAAAAAAAAAATTGTCTCGAAAGCTGCGAGCGGTAAAAAAATATTTAAAGGCCGCTCAAGCCTTCCAAAACTTCAATTTTTCATGAAAAAATCATTTTTTTTTTGTTTACTTCTTTACCCATGAATTTTACGCTTTATAATTTTTAAATTAAGCTCGCGAAAGCTCTAGCCGGCCAATGATTATTTAGTAGTCGCTCAAGAGCTTCGAACCTACCAATTGTTGCGATTTTTTTCTTACTCATAAATTCAACACTTTGTAAAATTTTCAAAATAATTAATTCTTTTTTCTTTAGAAACGGATTTTTTTAATTTACCTCACACTTCTAACCCGATAAAACGGTGGACCTATAATTTTATTTACGAACAAGAGTTTTAAAGAATTCTTTTATTATAACGAAGATTATAACTCTTGGGTTAGTAGTGTGAGGTAAATTCGAAAGATTTGTTTCTACATAAAACGATTAATTGTTTTAAAAGTTTTACAAAACGTCAAATTTATGAATGAAAACAGTGAAAAAAAACTGACCAAAATTGGAAATTTCGAAGCTCTCGAGCGACCTCTAGATATTCATTGGCCGGCTAGAGCTTTCGCGACAATTTTTTTTCTTCTTTAAAGTAGATAATTGGATAGTGAGAAGAAAAGAAAAAAATAGAGCTCAAATTTGTGTCATCATAATATTTATATATATATATATATATATATATATATATATATATATATATATATATATATAATATGCTTCGTCCAATGCCATATATCTTCTTATTATAGGGAACAAATATTTATTACGGAAAATTATTCTGTCTAAATTTCAATGCAGACCCTGCAGTGTTAAAAGTTGCAATTTTAAAACCCATTATCTCCCAATCTAAATAGTCGACTGTTCTGAAATTTCACTCAAACATGCATAATGATATGAATAATGTCTGGTTAAAATTTGAACAAAATCTATAGAAATCAAGATTGCGCGCTCGTATTACCTTAAATACCAATAAATTTAAATCTATTAGGAATTTTAGAAATCATCTAGGGAATAATTCAAAAAGGATACAATACTTTTTAAGATGAATGAGATAAAAATCAATAATTTCGTTGTAAAAGTCCGAAAATCTGACAAAATCATGAAATTTATCGTAGATTCAACTTTGACGTTGAATAAAACTTAAACGAGTGAATTTATCGTATGAACGCTAAGGACTTTTTTTGTAGAGCGTTAAATTTCCTATAAAACAATGTTTTGGGCGTTTCCGTGTGTTTACCCGTAGGCGAGTTATACAGCTGAGAAGCGGCAAACAAAACTTTTACCATGTTAAATGAATGGTAAATAGTAAATCGCGATGAGGGACATCTAAAACAAACCTCACTTGTCCACGCTACATAATATTCTTTAATTTTTATTTTTCGACTTTTTCAATCTCACTTTTATTAGCTGCGACATATTTTGAATCAAATTCGGCCCTACACACCTCAAAATTGGTTGACACATGTCTTTTCAAGCGAAAAGGCAGTTTTTAGACACAAAAAAAGAAAATAAACCATATATAACGTAGTGTGGACCAGTCCGGTTCTGTTCGCCAGCTCCTCATACATATATTTAATAAAATTTATACATATTATACAATATATATAAATTTACATTTTATTTATATTTTACATAAACTTATGTAAAATTATATTTATATTATTATATAAATAATAATTATAATTATAAATATAATTATTATTAAAATAAAAATAAATATTATATTAAAATAAAATATTAAAATATTAAATATTAAAATAAAAATAAATATAATTATAATTATAATTATATTTATTATTCTTTAAATTTAATTCGCCTATGCAAAATCCATAATACTTGTTTGAGTCATCCCTCCATCAACATCGTCCAAAGTCCTCAATAAATCAAATTTCATTAATTCAATCTTCCGAAATCCTTGCTTTTTTTGTTTTTCCCTATAGATCACCAATTTCCACGGGCTCAGTGGAATGGTCAACACCGTGACTCGAAGCAACACGAGTTCAGCGCTCGATCAGGAGTTGGAGAACAAAAAGAAGGAAGAGCTTGCCCTCAAGTGAGTACACGAGACATTTATCTGCGAAGAAGGAACAAAAAAAACATTCACATCCTGAGTAATGCGCTGTGAATTTTCCTTTCGTCGACAAGTTTTCGTCTGCGTTATTTTTTCACGAGATAATTAATAGCCGTTATTCTTGCCCGCGCTGAAAAAAAAAGGCGAAGAAGTTACCCAGCTCGAGCGGACTCGGACGGCCGAGATAAGCCAATACGATTCGCCGTGAGATCGCTCGGCTGGACGGAAATAGCGGAGGAGGATTTAACGCCCGAGCGAAGCAGCAAAGCCGTCAACAAATGCATCGTCGATCTCTCCCTCGGTAGAAACGATCTCCTTGATGTAGTTGGACGATGGGGTGACGTGAGTTTTCAAGAGATCGTGAAATACACTTTTCAATTTGAAAAATATCCAGTTGTGGTTTTAACTGATTGATCCGTATCCAATGGAAACAGGGTAAGGATCTATTTATGGACCTTGACGAGGGCGCTCTGAAGCTCATCGACCCTGAAAATTTAACTATACTCAACACTCAGCCAATTCACACTCTCAGGGTATGGGGAGTCGGCAGAGATCATGGCCGGTGAGTCCTATCTGTCGTATCGTTCATTTTGAAAAAAAAAATTAAATAAATATAACGCTGTGGCTAGCCGTTCGGTTATCGAACGAATAAGCGTATGTTATTCGTCTGGATAGCGGCTCAGTTCACGCAGTTCACGCTGCACAACGTCCCAAACAAACAAAGCTAAACAAAGAACTCTAAACAAACAAATCCAAACGAACAACCCAAACAAGCAAACATAAACAAACAAACACCCCAACAAACAAACCTAAAGAAACAAACACCCCAACAAACAAACCTAAACAGACAAACAACCCAACAAACAAACAAACAAACCGAAATAAATAACTCATACAAACAAATCCAACCAACCCAAATCAAACAAAATTATCAAGATTTTATACGGACGAATACGTATAAATTATTCGTCCGAACTAAACGAACAAAGCTAAACAAAGAAATCTAAACAAACAAATCCAAACGAACAACCTAAACAAACAAACAAACCGAAATAAATAACTCAAACAAACTCAAACAAACAAATCCAACCAATCCAAATCAAACAAAATTATCAAGATTCTATACGGACGAATACGTGTAAATTATTCGTCCGGATAGTTTGTTCAACAATTTAACACATTTCATCCGGACGATTATATAAATGTTATTCGTCCGGATACTAGCTGACACGAATCGCAATAATATGTACGTCTACTGGAAATACAGCATGAACTGTGCCGCTATCCGGACGTATAAACACACGCTTATTCGTGTTTTATTCGTACGGGGAGACACACCAAAAAAATAAACAACAGGAAAATTAAAATTTGAACTTTCCAGATTGTTCTGACAAATGTATTCATAAAAAGTTGCCAGTCATGTACAAATTTTCAGTCAAATTATTTTTTCACCGGATTTTTGCAAATCTAATAATGAACGATAATATTAATAATCGTTACGGTGTTATATTAATATGAATTTATTTTTCCATGTCCGCCTCTGCACTCGGATTCAACAGCGAGAGGTAAATCCTGAACAGACTGGGGCTGTAGATATAGAAAAATAACTTTTCATTGTGGGCAAAACAAATTCACAAGCAATTGATCCCAATCGTTGGCATTATTTTACAAAATTCCTGCTCGCGACAAATTCAATTTTCGTTTCGTTAATTCGAGAATATTTTGCGCAGGGACTTTGCCTACGTGGCGAGAGACCGATCAACCAGAAAGCACATGTGCCACGTCTTCAGATGCGACATACAGGCACGTACGATCGCCAATACTCTACGCGACATATGCAAGAAGATTATGATCGAACGATCGCTCCATCAAAATCTCGCCAAACCCATCGACATCAATGGGAGAACGAGTCTCGCGACAAGACCAACGAACTTACCGACCGAGCACCGACGGTTTCACAGAAACGGCCAGCCACTTGTCAGTGAGTATGGAAGACCAGCCTTTCGTCCGCGTCGTTATCAAAACAAATACAAATTGATCAAAAATGCAAATAGAAATGAGTAACCTGAGGCATCTTAGCCTAAGCTTACATACCAAGTTTCATAATTCTCGCTTCAAAACTGACAGGCTTCCGTACAAATTTTTTTTCTTCATTTTAGCCTCTCGAGGGATGAATTATGAAGAACGCTGAAGCAGGGAATTTCAGTTACTCATCCGAAACCTAAATATCGAGTTTCATACTTCTAGCTTCAATACTGCGAGATTTCCTTGGAACCTTCTCCCCCTATTTTATCCCCTTAGGGGATGAAAATCGAAAAAAGCTGTAGCAAATCATTTTTGTTTCTAATACCAAGTTTTATATTTCTAACTTCAAAACTGACAAAGTGCCATATGAACTTTCATCCCTTATTTAATCCGCTTGGGGGATGAATTTCGAAAAATCCTGAAACACGTAATCCTTTATTTTTAACTATAAGAATAAATACCAATTTTCAAGGTTTTGACTTGAAAAATAACGAAACTTACAAACTTACATCCGCCTCTTAGGGGATGAATTTTGAAAAATCCTGGAATATGTATTTCTTTATTTTTATACGCGTTTTATTAATTGCGTTGAAGAGCTTTGATAATAAGTTTCAAGTACACCTGACCAGATTTTTTTATTTTACAGACTTTGCCACCCTCTTTCTCCCCTTAGGGGTTGAATTTCTAAAAGCGCTGAAATACGTATTTCATTATATGTGTCAAGAAGCACGAATACTAAATCTCAAGTAAATTCGACCAGATTTTTTAATTTTTCATACAAACTTTGTCAGTCTTTTCCTCCCCTTAAGGGTTGAAGTTCGGAAAATCCCTTCTAAGTGGGTGCTTACGCCACAAAAGCAACCTACTGTCCAAATTTCATGTATTTAGCTTCAGTAGTTTCGGCTCGGCGATGATGAATCGGTCAGGACATGTTCTTTTATATGTACATGCGCACTGCATGCGCATGTGCACCGTATCGAGAAAGAGACAGAATATAAGAAGATCCGAACAAAGAGAAGACGCCGAGAATAGTCACAGAGAATATGTTTTTTTTTCCGTACAAACGTTTACACTCCATTTCACCCCCTTAGGGGTTGATTTTCGGAAAATCCTTTCCCAGTGCATCTCTACACCCTCCAAGGAACATATCTTCCATATTTCATGTTTCTATCTTCAGTGGTTTAGGCTGTGCATTGTCTGTCAGGCAGTCAGTCAGTCAAGGAACAGTTTTATATTTTAATAAGAAAAAAAAATCAAAATTCAAGTAAAATTCAATCTCGTTGAATTTTTGAAAATGCTGAAATATGTGTTGTATCATGTCCAATGTAGAGTATTTATGCCAAATTTCAAGTAGAATCGACCAAAAAAATATTGTTTTCTACACAAACTTTTCCACGCCCTTGCAACCCCTTAAGCGTTAAATTTTGGGAAATGCTGAAATACGTGTTTCATTATTTGTATTGTAGAGACTTTATGCCATTTTTCAAGTCGATCCAACCAAAAACATGTTTTTCAACACAAACTTCTCTACCCCCTTGCAACCTCTTGAGGGTGGAATTTTTTGGAAATGCTGAAATACGTATTCCATTAATTTTATTGTAGAGTAATCATGCAAAGTTTCAAGTCAATCCGAGTAAAAAATATGCTTTTCTATACAACATTTTCCATCTCCTTGCAACGCCTTAAGGGTTGAATGATCGGGAATACTGAAGTGCATGTTTCATTATTTCCGTTATCGAGCGTTTACGCCAAGCTTCAAGTAAAACCGACCAAAAAAATATTGTTTTCTACACAAACTTTTCTACCCCCTTGCAACCCCTTGAGGGTTGAATTTTTTGGAAATGCTGAAATACGTGTTTCGTTAATTTTATTGTAAAGTGTTTATGCAAAGTTTCAAGTCAATCCAACCAAAAAATATATTTTTCAACACAAACTTTTCTAGCCCCTTGCAACCCCTTAAGGGTTGGAAATTTTGGAAATGCTGAAATACGTGTTTCATCAATTTTATTGTAGAGTGTTTATGCAAAGTTTCAAGTACATTCGACCAAAAAAATATTTTTTCCCATACAATTTATTGAAATTAATTGAAACAATTTCCAAAACATGGGAGCGCCCATTGCCGACAGATCATACAAACGATTATTTTGTTCACTATCCCAGCGCAATCATTTCCAACTCCAATGGAGGAGCCGAAGAAGGTGCTTCGAGCGCAGTATCTGGGTTCGATGCAGGTGACAGCAGCGACCGGTATGGAAGTGCTGAACGACGCGATAGATCACACCGTCACGAACACACCGATCAACCAATGGCGTAACGTAAACGTAGCCGTTGCGCCAAGTATGATCTCGATTATGACGCCAAATGTGAGTCATACAAAGATTTTTTTCCACCTCGAAGTTCAATTGCTCACTGCAATCGTTGCAGTAGGGTATTTGACTATATAATAAATATGGTTCATTCTCTTGTCATCCTAAAAGAATATAGAGGTATAAAAGGATCTTTTTATCGTATCGAAAAAATATACATTATTTTCGTTTATTTCAATTTTTAAATTAGATCAGTTTGAACGTTTGGTCACGTGAACGAAAACGCTCCAGGATTGGTTGATCTCTAGTGACGTCACATGCCAGTAAACAAATTGTCTTTACGAGTCCTGTAACGATAAATCAGCGATTTTCTAGTTTATTTCACTGTATTTAAATACTGACATTCACGAAGATGAGAAAATATTGTGAGCATAATATAATTAAAGCGAGAAATCTCTTTAGGATCGTGAAAAATAGGTATTTTTCGGGAATTTTTTTAGAGACGATAAAATAATCTGATCATTTTCAAATTTGGACATGAGTTTATTATAACTGTCAAGTTAAAAAAAAAAATTTGGGATGACCAACAAAATGGCTTCGTTATTAAGGGTTTTCGGGCGCCTGTTTTCCGCGATATCGAAAAGTGCTGCAGTTTTCACTCTTTTTCTGTTGATCTGAAAAAGATTTAATAAGTGTCATTCGTTTACTGACATATTAAGGGGAAGGATATACCTAAAAAATTATGAAAAAGTGCAAAATTAAAAATTTGGGAGCCATTTTACTCCAAAGTTCGAATTTTCGACCATTTTTCGACACATTTGACCCCAAAAAAATTATTTATTTACACGCTACCTTTCCAACTTTAGGTATATCCTTCCGATAATATTACTGAGAGCAACCTCCCAAAATTTCATCCAAATCGGTCGATAACTTTTTGAGCTACAACACGAGCAGTTTTTGAAAAAGCAGCTTCGAGATGATCGCGTTTAAAGTTTACTCGCTACCTGACCGCATGCTGTCCCCGCGTTCTAGACTATATGCGATAACTCCGCAAATATTCAATATTTCGAGTTTTCCTTTGGTCAGTATATTTTTTGAGTATCATAATTAGGGATTTCTCGCCTTAATCATTTAAGGCCTTAGGCCACAGTAACGGGTATATAATCATGTGCGAATTCAACAATTTTGTTTCGTATAAAAAAGTGATTCAGTCATAAAATTAATTACACATCTATTTAGTATGAATATCAAGCTGTTAGAAAATATTTAAAAAAAATTTCGGTGTACAAAATGGCCGTCTACTAATATTTTCTTTTGTTATCTTTTTTTCGGCGCTCCGCGGCATGACATTTAGCATCCACAATTTTTTACCTAGAACAAAAGTCAAAAATTCTCGTCAATCTACATTAAAATACCTAGAGAAGTACGTATAGAATTTAAAAAAATATTCTTTTATTCAAAAGTTGTAGGTATTTGAACTTAAGAAATGAATTTTCAGTGAAAAATTTCTTTATAACTGCTCATAAAGTACTCATAAAATGAAAAGTTTTCGATTAATCAGAAATTCCGTACGTACTTCTCTGCGAAATGCAATTAGAAACATAACTTTTAAATTTGAAGTAAATCGAGTGAAAATGTTTGACGTTATTTGTCACGCCAATTGGAAAAAAGCTGTTTCGAGAAGATTCGAGTAGTCGGCTATTTTGTACATCAAAAAAAATATACATATATATATTTTCTAATAGCTTGATATTCATACTAAATAGATGTGTAATTAATTTCATGAGTGAATCACTTTTTCAAACGAAAAATAATTGTTAACTTCGCACATGATTTTATACCCGTTACTGTGGCCTAAGATGATTTCCGTACAACAGTAAAATACCCTGTTGAATTGATTTTAGGAAAAGAATCAACGAGGCTCGTTAGCGTTCGAACGAATGAAGCTTAAGGCGGGATATACATTTAGCCAGGAAAAAAATAAGAAATATTGAGGGATTTTTTAAACTAAGAAATAATTATTCTACAATTATCAAACTTGAGGTATACTTTAATAGTATATTTAAGTATACAAAAGAATTTTTTTGAATTAATTCTTGAGTATTACAGCAAGGTCGCCGCGAGAGTTGCGAATCGGCGTGCATTCTAGCTTCCCGTAGACTTTGATTTGCAAAAAAGTTCACACATTTGTTCAGTTAGAATATGTATAGTTTTTATGTGACGGTAATTCAAATGAAGAAAATGTAAATTTAAGAAAATGGCACGCATTTACAAAAAATAATCAACATTTCGCGCAACGTTGCTGTAAAATGTGAATTAAAAAAGTAGTTTTTTTTTTCAATTTTTCAAAAACAATTCTCGTCAAGTAGAAGGTACCAATATTAGCAATATTTCTACCAAGTTTCAACTCAATCGGCTCAATAGTTTTTGAGTAATCCTGCACGCCAATTTCGATAGCGCATGTTTGAGAAAAACGCGTTCGACGTTCACGCTCGCTCCGAATCCGAGCGGTGAGGCACAGCGTTGACGGGCTGTAACGTTCGAAGTTTTACGAATTTCGCTTTGAAACTTTGGGAAAATATTCTACATCGATAATTCTATCGTTTAAGGCGTTACCCCCACTTGTAGCGCAAAAAAAGGCCTTTTTCATGATTTTTTTTAAAGAAAACTACAAAACTTTTTTAATCGATCAATATACCATCTTAAAGAACACATCTTGAAGAACTTTCAGAAATTTTTTTTATTGAAAAATATTACATTGTTTAGTGGCAAATGGCCGTCAATGAAATAATGTTTTTATATACACGGTTTGCGGTGACCAACATTGCGGCGAAGTGGATCATCTGAAGAAAAAAAATGCGGATGGATTTAGTCAAATATAAGTATAAACTAGTCTTTAATCGAAGGATTTTAAAAAATATTCATTTTTCACAAAATGGCGGACAGTCAAAGTTAATGGTTCGATTTTAACAAAAAAAAAAACGGCCGTTTTTTGGCTATAAAACGGCCATTTTTTTCGAAAAAAAAAATCGAACGATTAAAGACTACATTTTTATGTATTAAATAAGCTTGCAAAATTTCAAGAAGATCGGTTCATTAGTGTTCGAGTAATCTTGGTCACCGACTTCAGAAATGCCATTTTGAGAAAAACGCGTTTAAAGTTTCAATTTCCGGTCGTTTACACAACGGATTCTTCTCTTTCAACGCTCATATCTCAGTCAATTTTGTTCGGATCGACTTGAAATTTTCAGGACATATTCTCAGATAATTATACTTCAAAAAAATGCAATCAAAGAAAATCGATTTTTTCAAAATCGCAAGTGGGGGTAACCCCTTAAAGAAGAAAAAAAAGAAATTGATTTTTTGATCGTTGTAAATATCCCGCCTCAATGACTCTCGTTGCTTCAATCATTCAATGAACTCTGAACTATCCAAA